>JANDEH010000002.1:36978371-37691162 GCA_024610705.1 Tetragnatha versicolor | reverse complement strand
TTTATTCAGTTATCTTTCCATTTTTCTAAAAATCCCTTTCATCCTCAGCGGGAAACGCTTCATTTGGAAAAATGAGTAATGCGAGAAACGCAGAGTTCATTTATCAGAATGTAGTGAGGGCGCATCAAGACAGTTACTATTATGCTTTTATGAAAAATCTTTCTCGTTGTCGTTCTAACTTTGGATCTTTTTTTCTTCTTCTTCCCCGCGCTTGAACAAGGGGTACTTTTAAACGTCTTGTAGAGAGATGTTCTTGAGTGTTTAACTGAAGAGGATGATAGTTTTAACTTTTGATTTATTTCGTTAAAATAATTGATTGATAAATTAGGAGCTTTGATAATTATATCACCAGTGAACTGAATTGGAATTTATTTTTTCTTAATTAAATATATTTGTTCCTCAATAGCAAAATTCTCCTGCTTTTTAACGCTCATTAACCACTTTAACATCGCTTGAAATTTTTAATTTCTTTTCTTTTTGAAATTACAAACATTTCCAGGATATTCCCTTTGTAAAAGCTTTTTTAAGAAATCCAATATAAAATTTATTTCAAGAATAATGAAAAGCTAGATTCACCAAATATACTTAAAAGAGTCGTCAATACTGATATAAATAATCAAAAAAATTCGATGGCAATCAATTCCTTCAGAAATTATGAAAGAGATTGAGGTTATGACGAATAAATAAGAAATTATTTCTCATATTCTTAATACTCTATGAAACATATCACGTTTTCTGTTATCATGAATTCGTTTAAAGTTTGTTTTTAAATATCTGCCTTTACCGGATTAAATTCTAATACGGTAGAGAAAAGGAAAGGTTTATTTCATTCTCATAAAAAACAGAAGATACTTGCGGGAGTACCTAGGTCGTTAGACTTTCAACTCCAGTATAACCAGCATTAATTGGGACAGTCCATGAGCAGAGCTGTTACAAAACGTGTGACTGAATCATATGAGGCTCCCTTTGTTTCCCCAAGCGAACTTAGTTCTCATTTTATCGATGCCAGAGGTATAATAATTCTAACTCTGCCTTGCCCAACCCAGGAACTTAACCCGGACCTGTGGTGTGGCTGCGAGATTCACTACCACTACACTACCGTGCTTCATTATTCTTATACTTTTTCAACAAAGTTAAAGTCATTTTATGATATCCCTCTTAAACCCGTTTTAAAGAACCCCTTATGATTTCTGCATTCACAGTTTTGAGAAATGCCCACACATATATTGCATTACTCTCCGTCCACGGTACGTTTTCACACACACATTCTCAATCAACATAACTCCCAATAATCACCATAGTTTAAACGAACACCTCCGACCGCGTCCGGATTAGGTAAATGATCCCCAATCGAATAAGGCGATATCGCGACCCACCGCCCCTTGATCCATCCCCTTATCGGCTGAGGGCTGAACCAGAGAGCGGGAAATGAAGCCCTTGCATTGTGCGCCCCACAGAGAAACAGAGGGCGGAGAAGCAATCGCGCGGTACGACTCGCAATTGAGATGTTAGCCGAATATGGCCGGGGCTCCTATCCTAAATCTTCTTGCATCGCGGGATTTGACAAATGGGATATGCCAGGGAGCCAATGAAGCAATTTCGTTTGCCGAACTGTTGAGCCAGATCGGGCAGAAATGATCTGTGCGCTTGCTTCGAGTGGGTTTCATTTGTCATGCTCGACTGGATTGAAATAGTGGAGGGAGTTAAGTCACTGGAAAACCGGATAAATATTTTGTAATCTTAAAGTCCGGAGTTACTGGGGAAATGTGCAGAGGGCGGATGGGGAGCCGTGTCGTTTCGTTAATTTGCTCAACCGCAATGGCCAAACTTTTACTTTTCCAGGAATAAATGTGCAACTTATTACGCTATATTTAGTCTTACGAAATCGATGCTGATATTAATTGGTGAAGATTTGTAGTTTGTAATAGTTTTGTACAAATCTATAAATCTTGATAAACATTAGGGTGGGTCAAAAAAAATTTTTTCACATTTTCCCAGGAGCACAGTTACAAAAGGGTACCAAATGTTACAGTTACAGTTACAAAAGGGTACTGGCATGTGTAAAATATTATTTGATAATAACTCTTTTTGCCTCCGGATTGGCCTCAAAGTTTCGATTAATATAGTAATTTCATGCAAAAATGAACAAACGAAAATCAAGCTTTTACCTCGATTTCACGAATCCGTCATGAATGTAAATGTGCACAATGGTATAAAAATCATCATTGAAGACTATAAAATAATTATAAATGAAACCAGAGTTGAAATTCTTGAGTTGTAATACAACTCAAGAATGGTAAGGAGCTATTTTGAGTCAATCCTCCCTCCAAAGAAGTATAATTTCATGGGCCTAGGTTTCAGTCTATTGTTATAGCAAAAAAATAGGTAAATCATGACTGAGGCGAGTCATAACTGATATATTGACTAATGAACGAACTATCCATTCGACAATTGTTTCAACAAATTTTTGAGATCATATTTGGATCCCAAGACCAGCCAGTGAAATAACTGTCCGCTGAATTTTTAAAGCACGGCATACTTATGAAAAATATTTCTACTTTTAAAAATTAAAAATACCGTTTTGTACTGACCCTCGAGGTTATTTTATCCGCTCCTGCAAGCCCCGGTAAGGGTAGAGTTACAAATAAATAAATAAAAATCCTTTGACTAGGTTGACATTAAGAAGAATAGCTGGGAGTCAGGATTTATGGATAGGAGGACCCTAAGTGAGGGATCAAAGGAAAAGGTTAAACCAATCGGGTGAGTTTTCAACTGCGCATAAAATTATACACTGACCACTGGTAAACCCTGATAACTCAAGGAGGGACAGAGAGATGGTCCCTGAAGCCCAATTATGTAAGTTTAGGGAATCTAGGTAGGCGTAGAAAATGCAGCGATTGGAGGTTGAAGTAGAATAGAGGAGAAGGGATAAATATGACTACAAGGGTTGAGAAGGGAGAGTTCACGAGTTGACAATGTTACGAGTAGAGTCCGAGAGAGTGCCTGTTGGAGGTCCTTGAGTTCCTAGCAAAAAGATGATCGGAGTAGCTAACAAATCAATTTTAGTAGAGCCCGAGTATGCAGTATGTCCTGATCAACGTACGGGGTAAGTGGAAGTCATGGTCAAGCACCTCTCTCTCTATCATAATTATTTGTGTATATTCTTAATCACAATTTTAATGTATTATTCTACACCCTTAATCCATAATAAAAATGTTAAGTTTCACCAAGTGTAATTTGTGTCTCATAAGATCATTCTGCTCTCATGTCACTGGGTTATAATTTAGATAGCATCGGACAACGCAATGGAACAATTAAGTTGGGATCCCTACTTATAGGAATTAACTTGAATATTGCAGTAAGGGCCACCCAACAGCAAATTACATTGCCACTTTGGCAGTTGTTTTTGTATTGATAATGCATTAAGGTGACTAATGTGATTAAAATTGCTCTTAAAGACCCTTATTTGTGAGCTTAAGTTATCGACAAAAAATTTAATTTGTATAATTTTTAAAAAATATGAAAAATTACATATTTTTGTTCTATTTGAGGCCAATCCGGAGGCAAAAAGAGTTATTATAATGGAATAATACTTTACACATATTAGTTTGAGACCGTTTGGCACCCTTTTCTTTCTGTGCCCGATATAATTTGTAAAATTTTTTTTTCACCCTAATAAACATCCACTCCGATTTTGCATGGTATTTAAAATTGAACAATTTAAAACTTAAATTAAATATATCTTAATTTGTTTGACCTAAGCTAAACGATATGTTTGGAATTGGAATATCAAAATTGTAATTGGAAATCAAATTATATTTTCCTTGTATTTAGTACAAATTAGCCATCTAGTTAAATTTGCTGTTGGAAAAAAGTACAAAATTTAAGAATTAAGTTATAATGCTTTAGTTCGTTAAAATTGCGGACTAAATATTTTCCCTCGTACAATGACATGTTTTTTTAATGTGGATATGAATAATCAATTACGAAAATAACCTAAAAGTCAGCAATACCCAAAATTTAGTTTTAAACAGCTTTCTTGAAAGTTAAGTAATGTTTACATTTAATGAAAATATTATTTATATGAATGCACTAAAAAATTGATTCAAATTATCAGATCAAAATAAAATGTAGCAATTTCAAGACAAAAGAAAAATAGTATATTTACCTAAATTAAAGATATTATATCTTACTACTTTTATTTAATATTGTTTTTGTAGCATTATTTATTTACTTCAGTTCCAAAAAAAATTTACATATACATGGAAGGACAGTATTCTATTCTAAGCCTAATTCAAATGAAAAGGAAGAATTATATGCCTGTCACAAATAAATGCTTTTGGGAAAAAACGAAATTGTATTCGTATGCATTAAAATGTTAAAATCTTAAATCTTTAAACTTAAAACACGATCTGTGACGTATAATCTAATCCTTAAAAGATCTTTAAGTCATCCAAAAGCATCAGAGGAACAAACAAATTTTTTCGGAAATAATCTTAATATTTTACTGGATATGGCAATAAAACTACGTTAGAATAACCCCGTCACCCCTCATATCTTATAACGCTTTTTTGAACTTTCAAAAAGCGATTCCAAAGAGAATTTCACCTTTTTTATACATCTCTCACATTCCATTCAGCTCATTTGCTGTGAAAGTTCCTTTCCACAGCATTTATTAGCGACAGGCATATAATTCAGACCCTTTTCATTTGAATTAGGCTTAAAAACGAAGAATATATATATCATCCCATAGCATCTCTTTGGAACCAAAATATTTGGGTGTGGTTGAGAATTCGTGATTACAACGCTCGACCCAGTTCTTCCATCTACTGTAAATCTTTTCAAAAATCCAACGGAGTGTTAAGTTTCACAGCTTCAACTTCTGATGGATTTATCTGATGAGTTTTGGATGTCTTGGTTTTGTCAGCTGTCTGGCAGTCGCTGAGATAGTTTCTCCAAAAATATTTATCTGGGTTTCTTTTATTTCTGGTCATTTAAGTCAGTTTCCGCCCGAGATAATTCCTTATTGTGGAAATTGTTATTTTGTGGGTTTAATGGCGTGAAAAGAACCTATCTTAGTCTCACAACCTTTATTTAAAGATACAAAAATTTTCGTTGTGAGGGAAAAGAGCGTGAGAAATATTTTATGTTTAAATTATTAGATTCAGGGTTAGTAAATATTTTATAACTTTTATTTTTAATAACAATGAATACAAATGTCTGTAAAATATTATTGGGTTTATGAATACATTTCTATGTTTAGTTTGACCTTAAATTTTTCAAAGTTACTTTCAATTTATCGAAAAACTGCCCCTATGCACTTCATCTATAAACTTATAAATAATGTCGATCCATGAGGAACTTATACATATGATTGAGATAGTAAAGATGAAAAAACCTGTTTAAGTTTGTAAATAAAAGTTAGCTTTTTTTAACGTTCGTAAAAGACTATCAATGGTCGGTTTCTTCTTCTTCAATTAATAGAGACGCTAATGCTACTCATAGGAATTTAAAACACTGAATCATCGTTAATAGGTTATGTATAAAAAAGCATTACATTTCAACGAAAGTGGAAATCCATTCAGATGTACAATTGGAGCTACTAAATGAAACAATGCACATTTGATACCTCACTGAAAAGTATGGTTATTTCGCCCAAGGCCTGATTTAAAGCCCCGTTTTCATTGTATTCTCGTAAAAATGTTTTTAAACAAAAAGTTAGCATTCATGCTTTGGGTTGCCGTTCTAATTCATGTCAAATATGATAAGTTAACTGTTTATTTGTGAGTCAACAAGGTAAGTTTTCTAAATTTCTTTCCAGTTGACAAAATCGGGTCGAAGTACTGTATACCTGACAAATGTGACACTGGAAACAGAAGGGAGGTTCACCTGTCAAGTCTCAGCGGACGAGCCTTTTTTCGGGTGTGTACAGGTTCATAGAGACATCTCAGTTTATGGTGAGTATAATACTACCCTTAATGGTTGCATTTAAATAATTAGGAAAACTATTAAAATGTTAGTACTTTACCCTCCAAACTTCTGCATCTTAATATCCATAACATTATTATTTTTTTAATTTTTTTAATTTTGGATATTTGTAAATAAATTAAAAAAACATTTTTTTAAGTATTGACCAGATGGTATTTTTCTTAAAATGCAACTTTATCACTGAAAATTTGTTGAACAGGATCCTTGATTTATTACTATACTCTAATATTCTGTTAATACACGGAAAAAGTTTTAGATTTATGGAGCCTACTTAAAAATTTATTTAATTGAAAGCAATGTATATAACTTATGCTCTCTTTCAAAGTACCGTATATTTTATGCTGCTCAAACTGAAATTTTTAACTAGGAGAAATAAACAAAAGGGGAGAATGTAAATTAAAACATCTTATATCCCATTGCCATAATTATTTTAACACCTAATAGGGTGGGTCAAACATATTTTTTTCACATTTTCCCAGGGGCACGGCGACAAAAGGGTGGAAAATGGTCTCAAACTAACATACGTAAAATATTATTCGATTATGATAAGTCTTTTTGCCTCCGGATTGGCCTCAAAGTTTCGATTAATATAGTAATTTCGTGTAAAAATGGACGAACGAAAATCAAGCTTTTACCTCGATTGCACAAATCCGTCATGAATATAAATGTGCACAATGGTATAAAAATCATCATTGAAGACTATAAAATAATTATAAATGACACCAGAGTTGAAATACTTGAGTTGTAATACAGCACATTTTGAAATATCTCAATGGTTAGAACTGGCAATCAAACATTTCTTACTGTAATCATAAGAATGGGCGAAACCTTTATTGCCGGTTGAGTAGGATGGTAAAAACATTAAGTTTTTAATAAAAATGGATATAACAAAAGATGAGTACCTTTTTTGGGTTATAGGTTTCAACCCCAAGGAAAACATTTGGATAATAGTTTAAAAGTTGGGGTTTTCCTTGAAATTTCATTGGCATATTAGGAATAGTCCATCCCAAGTGTCCCCATATGATTCCCTAATGTCCAAAAATAAATTAAAACCACATTTTAAGAGTCAAATTTTGAAACATTTTCTTAAGAAGAGCGGTAGATCCCCGTTTTCAGCATAAAGCTCAGTATCCCTAAGTTTTTAAATAAGCTATATTACTTTTCAAAACTTACTTGTAATTATCCTTAACAGTTAAATTTGCTTATTTTAACTTTTATGAACGCGTAAGGAAATGCTAAGAAGCTATTTTGAGTCAATCCTCAAAGAAGTATAATTTCATGGGCCTTGGTTTCAGTTCATTGCTATAGCAAAAAACTAGGTAAATCGACTGAGCGAATCATAACTGATATTGCATGAACGAACTATCCATTCGACAATTGTTTCAACATATATTTGCGATCATATTTGGATACCAAGACCAGCCAGTAAAACTGTCCGCTGAATTTCGAAAGCGCGGCATATTTATGAAAAATACAACTATTTATATTTTTAAAAATTAAAAATGCCGCTTTATACTGACCAAACTTGAGAGAAACTGTATATGAATTACCAATATTTAAAATCTGTACCACTGACAATCCACTGTTTGTTGGCAAAAAATAGATTCATATTCTAGGGATCTTGTTAACATGATATCATATTATATTGCCACTTAGGCAGTTGTTTTTGTATTAATAATGCATGAAGGTGACTAATGTGGTTAAAATTGCTTTTAAAGACCCTTATTTGTGAACTTCAAATGTTTTCGACAATAAAATTTAATTTATAAAATTTAAAAAAATATGAAAAATAACATATCTTTGTTCTATTTGAGGCCAATCCGGAGGCAAAAAGAGTTATTATAATGGAATAATATTTTACACATGTTAGTTTGAGACCATTTGGCACCCTTTTCTTGCTGTGCCCGATAGAATTTGTAAATTAATTTTTTTTTGCCATAAGAAAAGGACCCACCCTAATACCTAACTCTCAATCATAAATCCAAAGAACAACCATCACCGCTTTCGATGCTTTAGGTTAAAATTTAGATAAATTTAACACTCAGCTGTGCTTAACACATTGGGGCTAAATCATTCCGTCCTACGGGGACAATATGTCCCCTCAGATATAGATCGCTTAATTGAGAACATGGGAACTATTGTCACATTGCAGTAATTCAATCTATTGAAACTACTTGGCAAATTTGTAAGTTATTAGTATAACTGGGGTACGGACCCAATGACTCAATGGAACGTGCTGGTATAAACTTAGACTTCTCATCTCTAACTAACGGAATCCCAAAAGTCTTAGAAACGTAAACTAGTGGCACAGTTCATACCAAATATGCTAAGTTTACGGAACTTCAACTAGAAGTAAGCGAAATTTGTACATGACAAAAATTGAACGACTCTTAAACGTTTGTGCTACTTTAGTAAGGACAGCACATTTTTGGCCTAATGAATGTAATACCTAATAAAAGTAACTGCTTATTAATCTATTGAATTTACAAAATACCTATTAACGATCAAATATGTTTTATCTGTCTGAACATTTAATAAGATGTAAAGAATTTTTACCCAAGAATCTGCACCCAAGCAATTTTACATATAAATTCTATTTTTATTACGGCATTTAATGCGCTTAAAGCTATTAGTATGTTTTTAGCACAACTATGTAAACAAAATATGACAAAAGAAACGTACTGCTTTATACTTTATTCACATATATAGGCTCAATTCGTCGAAACACATTCTCAATCACAAAGTAAATACATAATTTGAAATAAATTTTAACCGCAGAGCTTTTATGCCCCCCTCACGGACTAGTTCGACTGTCATCAGTGCCGAAGGGGAGTTGTACCCATCCTCCACAAACAGTTCTCGAGGCTATCGTAAAATCGACACAATAACATTGTTGGAGATACGGTTTTCTTTATCTTTTGTGTTCATAGTTTATGAATCGGAATTTTATCAGCCGTTTTTAACTTCTTTCTACTTCTCGGAATCGAGTTTGGGGATGTTTTCTTGTTATAAACATCTTTGGGGTTGGGAAAACCTAGTTATGTTGCAATGGAGCTTTTCCCTGAGGAACAATGCAGTTTGGATGTATTCTTATCTCTACTTAATTTCCTTTCATTTGCTTTTGACAAGAGCCATAAACTGGTTTTGTTATAAAACTTTCATTTCCAGGAGCTAAAAGGAAGAAATATATCTATTCCCCAAATAAATGTGTAACTTCTTTTATACAAAATTATATATAGGAATAAATGCACCAGATGTTTAAAGCATGATTTCAGTTCGAAATCGGGTACGTAACTACTTATTGGTGTCTAAACTAACGAGATAATTTTTTTAAACATTCTGGTACGATACTGTTTGGTTCCAGAAGTTACGCCAAGAACATGGGATTCCTAACTTATAATTTTACATTATTATAATATTACATTACATTATTATAACTTTCAAACTCAAAAACTGGCAGTCAAAATTTCAAATTAATACTTTTGATAATATGATGATGATATTATTGATCATTCAAATTCCCGCTTTTGGGGATATATTAATACTTCTGATATATGTTTCTGTCTCATTTGTATACATAATATTTATATTTTATGTACATATTTTGTTCTTTATGTGTGACGTATAATTAAAGTATTTCGAATTCAAAGGATTAATTTAAAGATAGTTTTTTCAGTGAAAAACTAGTTGAAGAGAATAGATTGAAGTGTTGAACTAGTTGAAGAGAATAATACCTCGTATCATTCTCTGTATAGTGGTGTCCTTTAAAAAAAACCACTTTTTCACTTTTCCTTCATTAAAAGCTTAAAAAATATGATAATTAAATCGAACAAAATGGTGTTGTAACGGCTCATCCTCCCCTACATTTTAGTGCTTAGTATTTTTAATTCCAACACTCCGTTACAAATTGGCAGACAATTAAGTAAGAATCCCAAAAAAACCCAATTTTCCTAAAAAAAAAAAACCCATGTACCCTAAAAAAAACCACGCTTGAAAATACCCAAAAATTTAAGAAAAAATATGATTGAAAGGTTTATTTTGATAGAAAAGAGAATAATTAAGATAATAAAAACCAAATTCATTACAAATTATTTCTAAAATTAAAATAGTGAAAAGTTTTTCTACTCAAGAATTTTGCCTTCAAAATACAACGACAATAGCGTTTTTATTGTTGTATTTTGATGAAAACGACCTATTAAATACAAATACTCAATACAATTTTCATAAAAAGATTTAAAAACGGTAATTGGAACTGATATTTTATTTTAAACCCCCAAATATCAACTCTCTAAACCCATTTTCGAGTAAAACTCGGTAAAATGCTATATTTTCACGGAAAATGGCTGTTTTTGGTATCATTGAATTTTTATCAAAAATACTGAAAAAAACATCGAGAATTACTGAAACAACTATTCTATTTGAGTAATTAGATGTATATCATGAATAATATTAAAAATTTTGCATAATTTTTTATTTATTTTATCATTTATTACAAAAGGAAAAGTCGGTTTTTTTAGGCACCCTATGGTTTTTTTTCACCCCTCATTTCAAAGACTGCCGTAAGGTCCCTAATTGTCGGACTGGACTGAGCTGAAATTTTAGTATTTTATTCTCATAATAACGGGATAACACAAAACAACGTGAAGAATGCTTTAAAATGTTTATAACATATATTTTTACAGCATCAAAATCTGCACAACTAAATCATATTTTTAGCCCAAAATCGACATTTTCTATTTATTCAAATAAATAAGTAAATAAACGGTTCTTTGACATGCTTTCAAGTTCCCTGCCACTCTAAATGGCTTAGGAAGACATGGGAAATGAGAATTTAAAATTATTTTAATTATTTATTTAAAATATCTCGATGGGTTTTTTTAGGGTACAATTTGGAGTGGGTTTTTTAAAAGGACACCACTATATATTTTGGGAGATTAAAAGGGTGATGATCTTAATATGAAATATGTAGGGGGAAAGTGGCTATTTGATACACGAGGCACATGAATACATTTTTAATATCTTAAAAACTATCAAGGTTATTTAGGTTGCGTTTTTACTAAAAGTTACATTTTCAAGCATGAGCATTAGATACAAAACCGTTAGTCTATGTAATAAGTCTATAAATTTTAAGAAAGGGATGAAAATTTTCCATGTAATTTTAAAAAGTTCTAAAAACGAATGATGAGAAGAACGAGTTCACCCTTTGTATCTGAAGTTTTATATCTGCTATAAAATTAAACATAAAATAATTTAAATTACTAAGTGCAAAAAAAATAATTAACAGTAATATACCTATATATCTGGTAACAAGCTCAACATCTCACATCTTTTACTAATCATAAAACATTCATTCATTTATTTAAATAACCTAAAAATAAAACATTCTATGGTAAAGATTTGAACAATTCAAATTTGTTTAAGGTGCCTGCCTACCTAAAAATGCCGTTTCGGACCAAAAGTTCAAAAAAAATTCATTATCTTATTTCAAAAAACACATCTTAAGCTTTCCAAATCAGTTTAAATTTTGTCTTTATCTTTCCTAGAACCAAAGTTATAGAAATTTTACTTATAACTAAAAAGGCATTTTATTAAGAAAAAAAAAAGGAAATTCGCATTTTTCTCTGAATCACATTTTTGCTCTTTTCCTTCTCCGCAAAACTACATAACTCAAAATATTATAAGTGAATTTATATAAAAGTTGGGCACAATACTTGACATAATATAGTTTAGGAGCCCTACTATTTTTTTGGCTGTGTGTGGGTGTAATATTTTGTATTTTATGAATAGTATAACTTCAAACTTTACTGAACTTTGGTGTTTTTTTTATTTTTCAAGTTTAGTGCTAGAACTTTTGATATTAAAATAATTTAGACATAAAAATAGTAGGCCTCCTAAAACTTGTTTTTACGAGGATAATAAAGTTTGAAAAACAAAAATATCTTCACATAAATTTGAGTTATGATGTTTTGCGGAAAGGCTGTTTTTTGTGATTTTTATGCATAAATTCTTCAATAATATGAAATTTTAAATTAATATTTAATTATTTTTTATGTTATTCATAGTTTTTAGACGCATTTAATTGTATAAATCACAAATTAGGTCAACATTTTAATTATTTAAAAAAATCCTCCATAGGTAGGCAACCACCTAAAAAAATACATTGCCTAATTTCAAGGGGGAAACACAATGCTAACACATGATTGTATTCATCATATCGCCTACTAATCAGCAAATGGTTTCATAAAAAGATCTCTTGAACTGTTTTCCAGTACCTCCAGAGGAGTCTCCTGAAATCACAGGAGAGTTCACTGATTATGGCGAAAACCTCACCATTCGTTGCTCTTCTTCAAAATCAAAGCCAGCTGCCAATCTCAGCTGGTACATCAATGACGTCATGGTAATTATCTATAATTTGTCTTTATTCTCTTCACTTTCGTAATTAGTCCTGAACTAAAAGACCTTTACAGAAAATTCTAAAAGCGTTTTCTAAACCTCAAACAATCCTTAGGCTATATTTAGATAATTTGTTATATTCTTTTACGGTTCAAAAGTCTGTTTCATATCATGGCTGTAGATTTGAAACAACGAATCCATAAGAAAATAATCCGAATAAGAAAGCTAATTAAATTGTTTAAGAACTAAAAAAAGATACAAGAACAAAAAACTTCACTTAGAAAAATGATAATCACACAGAAAAAGTTTCCTGAAAATACTTTAAATATTACAGGCAAAGTTAGCGAGTGAAAATATCCTTTTTTTCAGGGCTTCAAAACGGAAAGAATTTGGAAATTTACAAGTCTGTTAGTATTATGTAGTTTTGGGGAGTTATGAACTAGCAGAAATTATTTTTGAAAAACTTAGTCCTTTTACGGAGCTTGAAAAAAAAATTTCACTCGCATATCTTTATCATACCTATGTGCACAAATATTGAATAAATTTTCCTGACTTTTTTTAATTTTCTTTTTTTATGGTACACTACACTATGGTAATGGAGATATTCAGCATTATTACTATGCTATACATTCACCTTTCTCTCGAGACTCTATGAAACGTTAAGCCCTTTTACGGCCGTGGTCACCGGTAACTTCACCGGTGGTTAACCGGGAGTCAAAACTTTTATTAGTGGAAAACTAGTTTTCCTTCTTCAACTGCCATTCAGAAACTTGACTGTAGATTAACCTCCGGTCAAGTTACCGGTGACTACGACCGTTAATAGAATATCAACGTATTTATAAATCCAATAGTTTATTTGAAATACCTTTTTTTTAGAATTAATCAGTTTTTCAAACTTTCAAGTAAAGAAAACATAGGGAAGTTGGCTATTGTTGGATAGAAAAAAAACTAGAACTACTTTTTTAAACAGCTAGCAGAGTGACACAACCGTTCAGTTCTGAAGGAAGTGAAAAAGTTCTTTCAAAATAGAGGGTTTTTTTAATACGTAGCAACCATTGTAAATAGAGCGCTGGGAAAAAAAACTGCGCCATCAAAAAAGATTTTTTCCACAGAAAATATGGAAAGTATTTCAGTTTCTGCGTTATGTACTATCAGTCCCAGCTGATTTTCAAATTGCTTTTCGATACTCTTTCTACGAAATGGCATATTTCACTACCCCATCTGGGAACAAACTCTGCACCAAATGCAGATAATAATCCTTTTCTCTTGAAGAATTTGCATGATGGTATTGAGTAAAACGTAATTTTATGAGAGAGTTGCTCGAGTTTTCTTATGTACCTGTCTTTTAAAAGACATCTAGCTCACATTATTATTCCTGTAACTGCTGAGTCAATATTTTGCGCAAAAACTTAAAATACATTTTGTTGAATTATTGAGAATAAAATGGATACTTTTTGAGGAATTTTAAATTATATTTGTAAACTGTTTGAGAGAAATCTTTTCTTAAGAAAACAAACCTAAAACTTAATTTGGGCCCTTTTTATTTTAGTCATTTGAGTAAACTCCTTAATTAAAATGGAACCCAAGACTTACAATAGGGATTGAAATGCCTCGTTTAATCAAATCTTCTTTGATATTGTCAAAATTTCAGAAATTTTTTTTAATTTAGCAAAAGAATGAATTATAAGTATGTCCTCTCAGGGATTTTTTTCAATTTTTATTAACATTTGAATAATAGAATAACATACTTTTATTTAAAAACTTCATGGCATCAAATCATAAAAAAATTTCATCCTTTTACTCCTAAGATCAATATAAATGCAAACTAATCAAAGGATGTCATTTATTAGTATTATTTATAAATATGAATTGACATTTAAAATTTTTAACTTTTCTCTAAATAGGCTTCGGAGTCCTGTTTTTCTCATTAAAAATGTCTTATATTCAATCAATAGTATTTAAAAACTTAACAAAGTGTTTGATAAACCTAAAATTCAGATTTTTTATTTAAAATAACCCTTATTTTCTTATTCCTTTATTATTATAAAATAATAAATGAAAAGATATGTTCATTACAAACATCATTTGCCTTTCAATTTATTTCATTACGTGAGTAGGTAAGTTTTTCAACTTTGAAAGCAATCTTCTCTATCACAGAAAAAAAATTGCAACATTTTTTAACATTTATTAAGAATATATTTCGATAATAAGATTAATAAAACGAACAGATTATGAAAGCGAAAGTAATTCACATTAAGAAGTAATATTTATGAGCGAGGGCATTTTCAGTAACCCGAATTTATACATTTTTATTTCAGCCGATTGAAACAGATGAGGGTATACCTAATCCAGGTAACTTCCTAGGAAAATTTACATTAGTGTGTATTTTAATACACGTTTAACTTCTCAGAGCCGGAAAAAAACTTCAAGAATACTAATACGCGTCATCTAATTAAAAACCTAATTAACTCAAGGGGTTGGAATTTCATCTAAAGACAAGAAATTCACTAAGGAAAGGATTTCTTGATAGGGTTTACGTAAAAGTGAGAGTTATCTAGGAGTTAAATTAAACAAACCTTCATAAAAATAAATAGAAACCCAAATATATATATCTATCCTACATATGAAATTTAAACCATAGTAATGAACTAAATATTCCAACGTTCTTTTTAGGAGTAGTAAACAGTTAAAATTGTGTAGTAAATAGTTAAAGTTGTGTTAACTATAAAAGTTAAAGTCGTGCAACAAAGATAACTAATAAGGTACTGGTTCTTCGAAAACTGAACAAAATATAGAAGGTAATAAAATTTTTCATTCATTTCTAATGCACCTTTAAATAGTTTTTCTTACTTAATTTGGAACATTTATTATATTATAAATTCAAAACAGATCATACTCTGTAATTGATATTTTAGTTAATTAAAAAATCCATTTCTTGGGAAGTTTTTTTCCAAAGAGGTCAAATGACTCCAAATGGTAGTCTAAAGAAAAACAAAATTTTTGCAATAATAATGCTAAATGTTTAGTACATTAGTGAACGCAAAAAAATCGGAGCACAGATGATAATGTTACTGTCAAACCAAAGATACTAAAAGGGTCACGTGATTTTGACATACTCGGAGGGGAGAAAGGAAGAAGCTGAGGGGCAGTTGACCGAAAGAGGAATATACATTTACTCCCTCTAACCTTAGTTATACCCTCTATATACATAAAAAATCAGTATATTTTAAATAAAATAAAAAATACTGAAGCAAAAAATCACGTGACCCGTATAGTATTGTTGGTTCAACAGTAACGTTAAGTTGTAGAAATAAAAGTTATTTTCATCACACCTCTTATATCCCCTTGTAACTCATAATAGACTCATTGAACCTCATAATAACAATGGATTTACCAACTCACTTTTATTTGTCGTGAAGATAAGGGAACTAAAGTGTGCTTCACTAGGACAAAGAAGCCCTTCTCTTGATTGTGTCCACAACTATTATAGCTGTGAGCAATCGTGTACTTCGAGATGGTTAAGTGAGAGAGGGGACAATTAATATAATTCTTTCAGCAAACGTAAAGCTGTTATTAATGCTTCTGGATTCCTTTGATGGTACCTCGCACATAAAATTAATGGCCTACAACGTCATGTACAGCTGAGGGAGCCCAAATGGAAGCTTAAGAAAATGCCTTCACAAAGAAATCTTTCAAAACAACCATTGGTACGATGAAAAAAATAAACCTCTCCAAAAAACTTTTCCAATAAAAACGGGTAAAAGAGCGTCAAATGTTACTTTTTTGAACCCAAACTTGATATTTTCAGTCATATGCGATGCACTTTGTGCTATTTATTTAAGGAGATATTATTTGGAAAGCACTTCCGGTAACATTTGGTAAAAGATGTGAAGAATTCAAAGTGGAGAATTCGTTTCACGCTTTCCACAGATTTTCTCTTCGCTCATAAAACTTACTAATCTTAAGAATAGTCCCAGACACCTCTTTAGAACTTTCCTTTAAGTATTTTTTACAACGGAATACACAAAGATTTTACTCTTCCTAACTATTTCTGTACTTTTGTGAAAGCCGATATATGGTAGTGGGATTAGCAACAAAACTAGTTTAAGGATGAACGTGTGCTATCATAAGTCGAATCAATAAATATCAACGAAAGAGAATTGCAAATACGAGTTGGGGGTTTCAAATGTATTCGGAAATTTTTTGAAATAAAAGTATTTATGAGAGAATACTAACACGATACAAATATTCAAGCTAGGTGTTTTTGCTGTAAAGTATTTGATATATTTTTTGAAATAGAAATACCATCTGTTTAAACAGTTACATTCAAAAATTTATCTTGTCATTTCTTAACAAGATATGTCCAGACTAAAAGTATTTTTATACTATTACAGAAATACATTAAATAAAATTTTATTTACTGTTTTTCAATTGATTGAAAACCTCATTAATACTTTTAGTACACACATTTCATCCTTGCACGTTTACGCTAGCTATAGCAATGGAATAAATTGGGTGCCAAAATTTTCGTTCGTAACCCTACATTACTTTTTTGCAAGATGATTGCTAAAAATCGGCTGTGTATAGGTATGATGTGAATAAGATAGGGGAATTGTGAATTAGTTTAATATGAATACTTTATCCACTACTTATTTACTTTAACTTTTACTTTTTACAACCACTTAATTTACACACCTTACTTTAAATTTTAGTGAAATATTCTTTGTTTACTCCTGGGTTTTTTAAAAAATTTTATTGAATACAAGTAGTTCCGTAAAAATGAGTCTATACTTTAAGCGCAGACACAGTGTATTTCATTAAACAAAACAACACACACTATCAAAACAAAGCTGGGCACTGTTAAAGCACGGCTTAGATACTGCTACTATCTCTATCGTAGTAGTATCTAGTAAACCATGGATAAAGTTATTGGGCAACATACAACACAAAGCACGTTAACATGTAGTGAATCTGTCTCATAGATAAAGAGACCATAATAGGAAATACAAACGATTCCGTTACTTATCCCGCTAAAAATCGCCAAGCAGTTTCGATAACCAAAGATAAGAAATATTGCCAAAATTTTCAAATTAAACTTTTTAAATAGAGATTCATACCGTTGACAAGTCACGGCAATGACGGCCGTATTCTGTGCTACATGACCAGCAGTTAAACGGCTGTCAATGAAGGATTCGGCCAATCAGAACCGGTGATTCCTTCTTTGATCGGTGCTTAACCAATGTTCAGGTAGCATCACAGAATACGGAGGTGAAAGTTTGACATTCAAAGCTGCTTGGCAAGTTTTTACAGGATAGGTAACGGAATCGCACCGGAAATATTGTAACCGACCATCTCTGTATTCCCTCCCCAGATGATCCCCGACGGAGCCATCTCCTCCCACGCAGTCATCAAGCACCAGGACAGCCTGGAGAGCTCCTCGGCCAAGCTGGACATCCCCCTGGGGTCGAGCACCCTCCCCGAGGGCCCCCTGCGGCTGGCCTGCGAGGCTACCATCTCCAACTTCGTCACCTCTATATCCAAGGAACTGCTCATATCCCGAGAACACAGCGATCAGCCGCAGCAGCATAGGGCGCCGATGGACGTCAGCAGCACACCGCCGGCCTTAGCAGCTGTAGCTGCAGCTGGGTGCCGTATGTTGGACTCGGTGGCCTCCACCCTGCTATCGGCCGCCTTCTTCGCCTGGAACATCGGGAGGGATCTCGGCCTGTGACGATTTTTTTAATAGAAACCTGGAGGACCTGTGTAGTTTGTACATCAGGCTGAGCGTCGTGTAGTTTGTTGCAGGACGTCGTCGCGTAGCTTGCTACAGCATGGAGGAAGAGTAGATTGTTACAGACTGGAGGATGCCTCCTTTTGTCTTCGGAACGGAGAAGACGTCATGCAGATTGGTACAGACCGAAAGGTATGTCGTGTAGTTTGCTACAAGTATGGAAGAAGCGTTGTGCTCATTGTTGCATATTGAAGGATGTATCAGTTTGTTACAGAACTGAGGAAACGTCGTTTAGATCGTTACAGACCGAAAGATATGTCGTGTAGTTTGCGACAAGTATGTAAGAAGCGATATGCTGATTATTACATATTGAAGGATATATCAGTTAGTTTGTTACAGAACGGAGGAAACGTCGTGTAGATCGTTACATACTGGAGGATGTGACTCGTATGGTTTTCTAAAGAATGGAATAAACTTCGTGTAGATCTCTTCAGAATGGAGAAAATAGTAGTTTCCTTTAGTTTGGTGACATCCATACAGATTGGATGATGTGAAACGTAATTTGTTAAAGAATGGAGTATACGACGCGTTGATCTTTATAAGGATTGAAGTGCTTGTTATGTAGTTTTCTACAAATGGGAAGTCTTGTTGAGATACTATTTCTAGTGATTAAATCAGATAGATAGCTACCGAGATGATCACTGGTTGTGATAATTGACGGTATCCAGTTAATTGTGGACATCATTTAAATCGTTTGAAAGTCCTTTTGACGCGAAATTTTAAATTGCCCTAAGGAGTTGTAAGATACAAACACAAGAAAGTAAGCATCGTAGTTAGATCCATTGGAAAGATTGTTTAAGACAAGAAAGTATGTATCTCTAAGTATGGAAAATACTTAAACTCAATTCTAATGATTGATAAAGATAATCATGAAATCCTATGAGATGTTTGAGTCAACTCAGTTTTACTGAAGAAGTGTAAAGCAATTAAAATGGATGAATATTGAAAAGGTGTTAGTAGTTTAAAAGGCTGAGGTTTATTATAAACCTTAACACAGCGTTTAAAGGGTTTTATACTACTCAGATATCTTGTAGATGACTAGTCAGTTCTTCTCAACTTCTGAGATGGAAAAATACCTTCGTTTTGTAATCAATGAGTTGAATCCTACAGTCATTTTATGCAAACTGCTAAAAATCTTGCCTAAACTATATTCATATTTAAAGTAAAATAGCGATACAAAAGCGTGATTTTTAAAGGGTTTCAATAAATGTCTAAATACATAAACTACTGGTATTTATGTACCTCTGTAAAATCTCAATGGGAATCATATTTTGACTGTTAAATCTTGATACCAATTTATCCAAAAAAGAAGTTTTTTTGGTTAACTTTCCATCATTATCAGGCTTAAAAATCAATGTGCATTAAAACTCGTATTCTGTTGTTAATTCGGACATAAAATTTATGGTGATCACCATAAATTTTAAGTTCGATGCATTTTAGCATAAATAAATCTATTGGTAAATAGATTCATTGGTAAATTCATGGTAAATAGATACTCTTTATCATTTACCAATAGATTTTCCCACTGCTTTCTTGCGTTGCCTTCTATGCCGTGTTGATGCGTCCTAACAAGGACGAAACCGGTCCATTGCTGGAGGCGACGCTTGATAGTTGGAGTTTTCACTCATAGAATAAATTTTATTTGAATAATTCTCTGTTTTACTCAAAATTTGATGCTTAGGTACATTTAAAAAGAAAATTTTATACAGATACATGGCACTTAGTTATCCAAGTAAGTTGTGTACATAATAAATGGAGTGTTAGAAATTGTTACTAAACATCAGCTGCTATGGATACCTGACTTTGTCTGTCTTCTATGTGGTGAGGAAAAAGTATTTTGCTTTTTTACGTATTTCAATTGATTTAACTACAATAACCTTTAAAATTTCTTACTGTTAATTATATGAGTATATGGAAGCGGGAACAAAAATATCAGAGATGTGCCTGTCATATCAGTTGCGACCTTTAGAGGTTTTAACATTGAATTTTTACAATAAGGGCAAAGTCAATTGTAAAGAATCCATCATCAAGAAATTCTAGGGATACTGTCGCTATTTATCTAGAACTCTTTTGATACAACATTTTTAATAACAAAATATCCAACTTATCGAACGAAAAAATTACTGTGTATCATGATAAACCTTACTTTCTTGCTGCAGTAAATACGAACCACAACTTGACAATAATTGTCAAAAAAATTTACCATGTTAAAAATGTTTTTAAAGATACATTTAAAACGTCTAAAAAAGTTATCTTTTTTAAAACTTATGAAAAAGTATAGGTTTTTATATACTTTTTGAAATTTTCACTAAATGGTTTCTCAAGTAAAAGCATTGTACTTTTAAAGTTTTAATGATTTTCATTTGGGAGATATTCCGAAGTTACTCTTACGTACATTAATTTATAACTTCTTCCTACTAAATTCATGTAGTTTAATTGAATCTACTCCTTAATCTACTCCTTAGAGTAGAAAAAGATGCTGTGTACAAAAATTTAAAAAATAATGCTATAAATTTAAACTATGCCAAGTTGCGCTTTAAGAGACTATGCACATCAATAATATACCCCTTTAGGTTTTCTGGTAAACCGAAAATTCAATTAATAAAATCCAACTGAAACAAATGGTTGCATAAAAACATAGGTATGTACAACGTTTTAGAAGTAGAAACATTAAGTGTGTAATTAAATTAAAATTAATTTTAAAAACAAATAATGCATAAAACGTTTTGTATTACATGACCAAGCAAATTTTTAAAGTCCTTATCAATAGTGCATCACAAATGTTTAGGAGCAAATTATTTCATTGTCTAAGTTCAACTTATTAAAATTAATCTAAAACTAACCAAAATAGAAATATTAACAAATAATAGAAATAACACTCAACCTCTAGAATACTTTATCCATGACAATCCTCATCTGACACACTCGATTGAGAAAGTTAAAGCATGATGAAGAAAATTCAGTATGAAAAAAATATCACTACTGCAACAAATCTGCCTTTTTAAGAAGCATTAACCAAAAGGAAACTTGATGCATTAAACCGTAAATCTTAACTTCTAAGACATTATTCTGCCACTTCTAGAACCCTTCCTAAGTCTTTCCCAGCCATAAAATTTGAGGAAAAATTTTTTCATTAATTTTATATGTTTTTCTTAACTAACTTTACGGTATACTCTTTTCAACATTGATTTTTTTAAGGAACGATACTGACAAATGCTCACCATCTATAAAATTTGATTATACAAATTTTCTGTCTCGATGAGCTTCATTAAATGGTAATTGTTATTTCAAGAGAATTAATAAGAATTATAATGGTATTTACCTTTTTTACGGTATAAAATCTCTTTTGTTATCTGAAATCGATAAGGCAGACTGCATCATTATAGCACAATTGGACCATTACGCTGTCCCCGAAGTTTCAAGTTACACTTGAAATTAAAGCACAATCACGTTTCTTATTCTTTGTTGGTGTAAATGTCCTCTTATTAGTTTTGGACAGAATCAAGACGTCGCGTCGCAAATAAGTTTATGTTAGTTTATTTTTGTGATGTAAATGTTAACGGTAAGTTTGAAATCCAAAGTTTAATAGAATATCTAAGTGTTTTATGGAATACCAAAAATTGACTGGTAATGTATAAAATCCTTGATATTTCACATATTAATCATTAATATTTCTTTATGTTGTCTATTTACAAACCAGAAAAGTATGAATCACATTTTTGATTAGTTTCAAGTATCATGAAATTACCCCGTTTGGAATTCAACGTAAAACTATTGTCTTTCTTTGAATAAATAGGTTCAAATTTCACATTGTTTGCTATAATAAAAAAGGAATTAATTTTAGTAAAGTTTTTAAAGTCATATTTTTCTTAAAATAATAGTTTTACATTGACGTTTTATGTTTCACCATTTGTCATTTTATATATTTATCTGACATTATTTAAAATTTTCATATTTTGGCTAGAAGCGCCATTCTACAGGAATTCAATAAAATGCCGATGGTTCATAAATTACCGGTAACAAACAATAACTAATAGCTAAATCGAATTGTTAGTTACATGCAAAAGCATATGGTATGCTTTAGATCAGTAATTCCCAAAAATTTATATCTGGAAATGTATTATGACTTTGGTGTGTGAAAAAAAAACATTTTGCTCTAACGACCAACTGGAATCAATTTCGATAGTAAATACCATGAATAAATATGCATGTATGTTAAACTCCTAAAAGTATAAAAAACATTAATAATTTTTACCAACTAAGTGCTATTCGTTAAATGATAAGGGGAAGATTTATCTTTAGGACCGGCTTTAAAATTCGTGATATATCAGAGTGATTAATTTTTTACCAGAGTGAATTACAGAAACTATATCTCTCAATTGAAATAAAACGAAACGATGAAACAACATATTAAGAGAAACATCAACTGAAAATGAGGCAATTACTTTGAAAAAGTTCCCACTGCTATCTCTCATTAAACGCTAAATTAAACGTTCAAACCTAGAAAAAAGGTGGACAAGTCTCCAGAACTTTTTTATTTCTAACGTAATGAGAAAACCGTTGGGTTATAAAGGACTAAATAGAAGACATTTGAGGGCCTGATTAAACAATTTTGTTTTCAAACTGGAAGCATATAACTCCCATATTACCAGTGTGTCCTTTTCATTTTGTGTATCAGACTTTGGTTATTCGAAGTTAATTTACATGTTTAATAGTTGAGATAAAGTTGTTATGATGTCTTTTAAAAGAAATAAAGTGTATGTTGATTTTTTATGCTGGATTTTTAATTATAGTAACTTACATACGATAAGAAACAGTTTATGTAAAAATGTTAATTTTACAATTTATTTAAAAACGTTTTCTATAAATCTTTAAAACACGCCTTTATTATTGACGTTTTACAAGTTACACATGAGAAAATGACCACCAATGGCCAAGGCTAAATGTTATAAAAGTCAAATGATAGTGTTAGTTTTAGTTAGCGACCAGGGCGCGAAGTTGGGGCCGGGGGGCTCTCCTCCACGATAAGAAGATTCCATCGCCCCTGCTCGCGTTGCGAGGACTCTGTGATAACCAACTTTTCATATTACTAAAATTTGATTATAAAAAAGACAAAAATTTTTGAAACTTATGATAATTTTTTATTTTAATGAATTTTTCCCGTGGACCTCTGAAAGTCTCTATAGAGCCCCAATTTTCATTTTCCTGCCCGTGGACCACCTGGAAGTCACTGTGGACCCCTGGGGGTCCATATGGACCTTTTTGGGAACCGCTGCTCTAGAGTGACTGGTAAGAACTATGGAACAATGAGTCACAATAAGACAAACCAGCCACCAGGATATCAACTTTTGAATCGATTATTAACAATTAAAAATCGCGATGCGTGGTTTTGCCCTGCAGGGATTTTACCCCCACCTACCCTACTTATATTAATATAATTTTAAATAATTTTTCTTACATTAAAATTGTTTCAGAAAAAGTTTTAATATCTTATATAATAATAAAAGATAATTTAGAACTATATAATTTTGTATGACCTTCTCTTTCAAAGGAATCTCTTAAAATACAGGAGAAAATAATGTCATACACGAACTTTTGTGTTGTGTATACGTAACGTGACCAGACGTCCCGTTTTGAACGGGACTGTCCCTTTTTAGAGTTACGAGTCCCGGTGTCCCCGAAATGAACTCTGGGACGCAAAAATGTCCCGTTTTCTGAAACCGCGCGAAAATTTGAGTGTTTTTGACGAATTTTTGTTAACTTGTAACTTACTACATCGCAGAAAGAAACCGAATAGAATAATCTAATTGTTTCCACGAAAACTCGTTGGGTGGAAGTATTCAAACACTTTCAAGCCAACAATCTTCAGCATGAAAACTTTTCTATTTTAATTGAATATATTTTATGTTTGCCTGCTACAAATGCTCCAGTAGAAAGAGTATTTTCTCTGATGAGCAAATTGTGGCCATCTGAGAAGACCCAGTTACAAATTTCAGTTCTAAAGGCGATGTTGATAATTAAGGTGAATATAAAAAACGTGCCCAGAGTTTCATTCTTACTTAAAATCATCACCAGCTAGTATATTAAAGCAAATTTGTTCCTCTGATAAATATAAATATAACTAAACGTTTCGGGTATATTTTTTAATTCGTAACTTTTAAGCTAACTGACTTTTTCTGAATACATAACTTTTTTTAAAAAGTGTTTTTTTACTGACTACCTGTTAATAAACCTAAATAAACCAATGTCCCGTTTTGAGTCAAAAAATAAATGGTCACATTATGTATACGTCTAAATCTCTTAATAAGAGAAAAGGCTTCCATGTGGTGACAATAAGAAAAAACTGACGATAAGCGTCTAGGAAAAGAAATCCTAGTAATATATCGTACCCTGTAGAGTTTCGGAATTCTCCAAGAAATTAAGAAAAAAGCAATTTTATCCATCGCTTACTAGATATTTTCTTGGATCCCGAACTCGCTTTAGATGTTGAAAGCTTGCCTTTTCCTTTTCAGCTTCTGAACTCCGTCTTATTCAACGGTTCAAAAAAGTTAGTTTCGTTTTTCGTAGACTAAGGCGAGAATACCATTTATTGACTTAAGTTTTCGATACCGGATTGCATTTTCGTATTGGACAGAACTTTCCTATTTTTTTAAGAGAATCCATTTCTTGAGGAATTTTATCCTTATAAATCTTACATAAGCATTCAATAATGATAAATACAAAGGGTTTTTAAGCTTATGACAAACTAGGAAACAATTCTATAGTTTCTATTAAATCCATTTAGTTCAATCAAATGTTTTATTGAAATAACTAAACCCTAGTCAATTTTTATTAGACAGATCATATAGATATGTACCCTTTTTAAAACATGCATTGGCAAAAAAACACAATTTTAAGCTTTTATAGAGGCAGTAAATTGAAATATAAAGCAAAAAATCTATAAAATCTGTCTAGACTATGTCTTCATATTACCTTTTAAAAATGAAAAAGTTTGTTCTATATGTTAGCTAGATTTAAAGCATAAATCCTGCGTATGATATCTTTCTTTTAATTTTTCTAAATGCAATGCTTCAATAGTTTATTTTCTAGGACAACATGGCATTTCATTTTATTGTCGAAAGCCAACAAAATCATCCTGTTTTCATCATAGAGGGATTTTCATAACGTGTAATCTATCACTTTTACGTCAAGAGGAGAACATATTTGACAGAAAAGAAGACAAAATACAATGCAATTGCAATAGAGAAAAAACTGAAACATTTCTTCACTTTTCACATTTTGTTATCCCTTCAAAAAAATCGATGTAATTGAACGTTCTAATAAAAGGGTATGGTATGGAAAGTATTAAAAGAGGTTAAAATTAATCGATAAATAAATTTAATCAAATGAAACATTCAAAACTGTTTTTTACGGTTTTCTATGCATCAATATTTGTAAACATGTTTTCATGCTTATCATTATATTTTCATTAATTTAAAACAAATTACCCAAAAATCAAAAAGGAAAATGGAAAGAAATATGAGCAAAGTCGGGTTGACCATTAAAAGTTTAAAGTTTAAAAATCCTGGTTTTGAATTTGAAATTTAATCTTGTTTATATTTTTCATGCTTATGTTATTAAAAGTATACATTCTTCTTAAAACATGTATTTTCCCCATAAGCTTCGTAAAGTAGCGGACGACTTTCATTTACATAAACATTTCCGAACAATATTTTCCCCAAAGAATCCTAACTTTCAAAATTATATTTTGAAACGTGTTTAGTTCTATATTTGTGTTTACATATTATGTTTTCACCTCGCATTATGGAGGGTGTATTTATTCTAAAAAAATCATGTTAGAGTTCAACACAGAAAGCTCATTATAAAATCTTCCTACATTATAAATTAAAAGCAAATAGGATCCTTCAAAAACGCTAACATCCGTACAGATGATAAAAACATGAGCTCACCTCTGTTATAATGAAAAATTCTTGTAACATAGTACGTATGTGAAACATGCAAATTTAAAAGTTTACTATTCAAAGCGGGAATTCCAACTGGTGACACTCGGTGCCGTTTTGTGTGGCCTTTGAAGCCTTCTGAGAAAATAACTTGCATTATTAAATTAGACGCTCTTTCTGAAGGGCGTACCTAAGCATTTACGCTTATGATAAAAGTCATCTAAAAGGTCAAAATTTTGCACTTTTGCATAGGCAGCTAAAGAATTTTAGGAGTGTTAAGCAAAATACTCTCTGAAGCTTTTTTGCATCATACAAATTGGTAAAGTGCTGAAAAGTGCCCTTGCATTTGTGAACTAATTTTTAGGAAACATTAAACAACTGGAAGAATATCCCCTGAGAGTAGATTGAAATATGTTTTCTTTCCGACAAAATAAGCAGAAAATTCTGCAAGAAATTTTAAGGTTTAACGTACTAAAGGTTGGACATTTTCAAAAATTTAATAGCTCATACAATATAAATGACTCATCTCTTCCTTAAAAAAAGGTTACCTATAATTGAAATTACCTTTCAGCCACTGGACTGGTGTTTTCTATTACAACCCTCGAGCTCTATTAAGTCGATAACCAGTGATCTATACGCTCAACTAAAGACTGAAAGCAATAATAAAATAGCTCCTCTACGGAGATAAGCATGCACAACAATAAACACACACAGCAACAATTAACAATTCACTTAGGATTAATGATTAGGAATCGTTACTTACTGAACCAGTGATTAGGTTAATTGTAATTTAATACTGGAAATACTATCCATTGATAATTGTCGTCATACAAAAAATAACAAACAAGAAGTTACATTCTTTGGTAGGAAAAGTCGTTCTTTAGATTACATTTTTTCTCTTCCAGCAATGGAAACGGGTCTACATGTTTTATTTCTGGGATGCTTTGCTAGACAAGAAAGGAGAATTATAGGCATCATTCGACTAGGCTGCGGTAACTGTTTTCTGTACATAACTCTTGCGATTGCGTGGCAATATCTACTGAATCCTTGAAGGAGTATCAAAAAATATCAAGAGCTCATACAACTAATTATGGTGTATGGCTACTGTATTTCGTGGACACTATAAATAATTGCTGCCCTTTTCTCCCTGTGTACTTCATCATCCAGGCATCTCTTACAGCCACATCTTACTTCCCTGCTACCTGAAAAGCGGTTAACCAGCAGTGAAAGAAAGATTCCACCAATTAGAGTCGGGGAAAAGCTTTATTTTTAATTTTCGACTGCTGGTTAACCACTGGTCAGGTAGCAGTTAATTATGCAATTAACAAAAAAACTTTTAAGTATTAGAACAATAACAAATATGCGAGAACACACGGTCTTTCAAATTCAAATACTAAGATTTTTTTATAAAGATCTATTAGAACGGGACAATGCTATCATATATACTCTATTCATTTAGAAATAGTGCTTTCCCCCACGCTAGAAGCGTAACCATAGTTACGCTCTTCGAGCAGGCAATAGAAAGCCTCCTTCGTCACTTTGAAAAGGATAGTTGCTATGGTTACCGATCGGTGGTGGGGGAAGGAAATATTTTCAAACGCCAGTTTAAAATGAACAGAGTATAGTAGAAACTTCCCTATATGCTTCCCGTTGCTTCCCTGTAGCAACGTAGTTACTACGTAGTAATCCACCAAGAACCAATGGAAGAACCCAAATCTATATGATTAGGAGAAAGACAGGAAAGTTTCAACGTCACGTTATTAAGTTTAAATGTTGACTTCAATATGATAAACTCTGAGAAACTAGGAATTCTCACTTTTGATATAACAGAATTTTCCACCATCTTAAAAAACTTTCTCCCACGTTTAAATTCTTATTAAAGGGTCATTAAAGTGTACCCAAAGCTGCTCAATAAATGCTACTAGGAAGCTTTTAAAATACCAACTTTATTAATGGTAACAAGAAATGGAAAATCCAGCCTTGTCAAGTAAAAATATTATAGCCACGATAACAACAGCACATCTTTATTTTGAGTCGACTTTTTTCATTGAGTTATGAAAAATCTGTAGTGTTACCAACACACTATAATCAACTTTGAAGTCCAGTGAACAACATGGTTTCATGTGCAATTCAATTTAAACACCGAACATTGCACCAAGAAAGTTTCACTTTTATGCTTTCGTCGAGAAGCCTTACATTCGCTAAAAAAAATCCTTCCAAATAAGAAAGGAAGGGGATCCCCATAATAAAACACTCGGCAGTTAAAAAGTCGTAGGAGGTGGCGAAATTGCCTTACTCTTTCCCTTCAAATTGGGAAAAGTTAAAAAGGTGCAAAAAAGCAATTTTTAAAAGATCAGGCGAAATCCCAGAACTTAATTCCGGAAGTTTTATAGCTGCATCGAATCTATGATTACCAGGAGCAAGACGGGATTTGGTGCAGGAGGCTCATGAAAAACGTCCTAGCTCCCAAAGATTTTGACGATCTAGTGAAGTACTTGTACTGCATTCGTAAATGTGTGTGCCCTGAAAACACAGCTGTGAGAAAACGCATTGGGAATTCCGAATGCCCTCGGCTAATGCAATTACGCAGGGGATAGATGCTCCTTAAGGCGTGTGAAGTCAAATAAGATGGATTCAGAAAAAGCATTTTGTCCCCGAACGTGTGGGTCAAATGTAACAAATAAGGGGGGATAGACGCTATTGAGGGAGTTAGGATTGAATTTCAGTCTCGATATCTTTTAAAGCTCATAATTTAGTTTTTGAGGGAAAATATCCGAGGCCTTATCAATTCAATTACTTTTTGATCCAACATCAAATGGATATTTGCATAAGATGAAAAGATGCGTATAGTTTCTTTTCCCGTACTCTCTCTCTCTCTCGACCGCAAGAAAGTATGTTTTCTTATTATTTTATTTATCTATTTGTTTTTAATTTTATCATTTAATTTTATTTATTCTAGAGAAAAAAAAATAACGTTTTTGCTTTATTTGGCCTTTACACAGCATCTGACTCGTATTACTGAAAATTTGAGTGGCAAAAATACCTTGCTAACTCCCACTCTAGAATTCAAAATTATATTCGAATTATAGCTAACGAGATCCTTGTGAGAACCTTTATTTATTAATTTAGTATATCCTTAATTTAGTCGGGACTATCAGCTTGAGGAGTCAGATCAGAGCATTGCCTTCTAATAAGAAGTCAGGAGATCAAGTAGAATTTTTTTTAAATTGCGTTTTCATAATCCGCGTCACCAATGTAGAAAAGCCGTGAATACATAAAGGGGGATCCATTTGCTTAATTAAATGACAAAGAGAAACAAATTAAACTGTACAATACCTTTAATATTGTATATGAGATTATCAAAGTGTTTTTAAATTAAACCATTCGTCCGTTACACTTGTATCGAGTACAAAGATTATTGCCTCACCACTCATATCCAACTCCGTGTCCGTGATATTCCCTTTAGTTACCCTCCCCCTTCAGTTCTATGGCCCTTAGAGTAGCCCGTTTTTTGAACTTATTTCTCTACTTTCTTGACAATCCAAAAGCTCAAGTTAAAGGTAATTTCAATCTTTAAAACTCCAATCACCTAAATTCGCATATTACGAAATGTTATTTTAAATAATTAAGTGTTACATTAATTTTAAGCATACAGACTTTGAGAAAGAATTAATATTATAATTAATAAACACACATTATGAAATATTTATGAGTGATTTAGTCTTTTTAGTACATTTAGTATTCCTTTATAGTTTTGAATTGAGATTAAAAATGATGAAATTTCAAAACTCCTTTTTAATTCAAGTCTATCTTACAAAGTTGGCTCTAAAATTCTTTTTGATGTTTAAAAAATATATAACATCTGGATTTTTTTAGTTTTAAACTCTTTTATTATGTTTTCTGAGGTGGAATTGTTGAGTGGAATTTTTACAACTTGATTTTTAGGTATTTCTTTATAAGCCAAGACTCTAAAACTTTGTACTTGAGTGCATTCATGAAGACTACGCATTGATAAATCTTCATCCAGTGGATTTTCGCATATTTAAAGTAGTTAAAATATTTGAATGAATATTTTATTGAATTGAATTGAATTTATTGGACATGGACAAGAAAAAGTACAAAACAAAAAACAATAGCCCCCCATAAGACAAAAACAAAAAACATATACAGGGTGTCCCATAAATAATGGGTCACACTTCTAGGGCGGATAGTAGACACCTAGACGAGTAAGAATCACATAGGATTTGGGGGGCCCCAGACCAAATCCCAGGGAGTTAAAAATGGAGCGACACCCCCAAAAAAATTATTTAAAAATTCAATTTGTATACAAACAACTATTGGTAAAAACTTAAATATGGTTTTAAAAATTGTGGTTTAATATGATCTTTAAAATTATCTCAAAAGTCTTCCCTTTAAAATTTGATTTATTATGAAAAAATTAAAAAAACACAAAAAATGTGAAAATTCTGCCAAAACCTCATTTTGTATTTCGAAATCCTTTCCTTTGATTTAATAATCTGAAAGATCATAGTCGAAAACCTTGAAGGCCAAAGTGTCACGTAAAAACCATCAATATTAAATGCTTGAAAACCTGTTAAAGCATGGTTTTAGTCCGTTTTTTGGGGTCCGCAAACTGTCGTTTTGGAAACGGCTATAGGAAACCAATTGGTGCACGCAAAAAACGAACTTTAACAGGATCTCAAGCATTTAATATTCATGGTTTTCACGTGAAACTTTGGACTTAAGGGTTTACAACTATGATCTTTCATATTATAAAATCAAAAGAAAGGATTTCGTAATACAAAATAAGGTTTTGGCAGAATTTTCACATTTTTTGTGTTTTTTAACTTTTTTCATAATAAAAAAAATTTTAAAGTAAAGACTTTTGAGATAATTTTAAAGATCATATTAAACCACAATTTTTGAAACCATAATTAAATTTTTACTAATAGTAGTTCTTCTACAAATTGAATTTTTCAATAATTTTTTTGGGGTGTCGCTCCATTTTAACTCCATGGGATTTGGTCTGGGACCCCAAATCCTATGTGATTCTGACTCGTCTAGGTGTCTTCTATACCCCCTAGAAGTGTGACCCATTATTTATGGGACACCCTGTATACACGTACATACATAACACAATTTTAATACAGATACAGATATTTTATTTATCGAGTATTTCGAACCTAAGTTTTGGACTTTTTTAAATAACCAATTCTCACCTCTCCATCAGGATACCCTCTGGTCCGTCAACCCATTAATTTCTTTAAAAAAAATCTCAATTTAAATAAAAAAAAGGAGGTATCCTTCATTATCGCTTACTTAAATCATTCTCTATTAATACATTCCCCTAAATCTGAATCATTTCACCTGAAATAATAAAGCTTTAGACCTTAGAATTTGGTGAAAACAAGCTAAACGTATCATTGATTTTCGATAAACATTCCCCAGAAACATTTTTCTCTTGGGTAAAAGTGAAGGCGAGAAAGAAACAAAGCACCTTAGAGATCATATGAGGTTTTACTTTCATGACCCTTGAAAAAAGTGCCACAGACTCTTCTCTGACAGGGAGTGAAGACGTTTTTAAACATTTTGTTGGAAATCTTGGGAATGTGGCTACTTCGTATCCTTGAACCCAGGAAGTCTGTTACGACAGAGCTATCATCCATCAAAACTTGTCAAAAGGGTTCTCCCTCTAGCAACATCTTCTGTAACCAACGTGTATCTAAACTCTTCCAGAAAATGTCTTCTTTGACGAGAATAAAATGCGAGGGTGGCCAGCTTTTCTTATCATGTTCATGGTAATATCGATGACAAAATGTGTGTGGTTTGGGTTAAAGTTTTGAATTTATGATAGAAACCCGGCGCATCTAGTTAGTCAACACAGAAAAAAATATTTTTTGCAGCCAATAGATAGCTGAATAATAAAATTATTTTATTATTCAGCTATCTATTGGCTGCAAAAAATATTATTTTGTGTTAATAGACGCTACTATTGATCCCGATTAAGCAATTTTGTTTCTATTCATTTACAATTTATCTCGTTTCTATCAAATGACTTCATAAGGATATCCTTTCTAGTGATCCTTCGTTAATGAACTATTTATTAGGACTTAGATGACCGGAATTCGACTCTGAATACATATATTTGCTGTACCTTTTTATTTAAAAAGGTAGTACCTCTACAATTATTAGAAAAAAAGAAAAAGAAAGAAAAAAATAAGGGAAAAAAAGATAAATCATGAAATTTTAGGATTATAGTTTACAATAACGTTATGATTATGAGTTCGAGTTTTTATGAAATCCTTAAATATATCTTTTCAACGATATTTTCTCTAAAATTTTAAAATGAAAGTAAAAGATAATCATATTAATCACTTACTCGTTACATTTTTCTGGCATCCTAATATTAAAAAAGAGATCGAAATCCTAATAACTTTAAAAAGTTAAATTCCGTTATCTGTCCCGATAAAAAATATCTCAGTTGTTTTAGACGCCAACTAACAGAAATATCCCCAAAAATTGCAAACTAACTTAATAAAATATACTGTTTTATTAATGAAAACCACATAAATTTGGTCAAAAATACTATAGGGGAGAGTGTTGTACCTATGGACAAAAATCACGTTTGGATTTTTCTAAGACAGGTAAAATCACATTTTGACCAAATAAAGTGCCCAACCTATAGTCCTAACCTTTGTGAGTAGGGATATATTTTTTATTAGCTAAAATCTTGGAAATTGGATTTTTAATCGTTTTTAATAAATTGAAAAATTTGTGTCCAAAGGTACAACAACCTGTTGTACAGCTCCCGTCAAAAAAAACGTTACAGTAGAATGTGCGGGTGAACGGGTGGGGTTAGAAAGATGCTTTTGGTGTCCTTTTTCAGGATTTATTGTAAGCTTGAAATCACTAATTGACTATTTTTCTCTCAGAGGCCGTCTTCATACGAAACGCAAAATAAAGTGCAACTTTTTTCATGGTGACCCCCAATTTTTATAACCGCATATGAAAGACCATACCCTTTAAACCCTAAATACCAAGTTTCATTCAATTTGGTCATTAAATAAAGCCATGGCTCAAAGTTAAAGTTTGAAAATTTAGACTTAAAAGCCTGAAAACAGTCGCCATCATCCAACCGCTAAGGCGAAACTAGTAGCAACCCTCGCTCCTCATTCTGTCTTTTTCGACCACAACAGCAGACAGGATTTTTGAATGTTTTCGAGTTGAATTAAAAAGATATGAGGCCTTTCCGCTTTCCAAACTTTGCTGATTTTAAAAAGCAGAACACATTTCTGTTGGAATACTTAAATTTTGTTAATATTTAGTTTTTTAATTTATATCAGACATTTTCTATTTATTTTTGAATTTCAATAAAATAAACGATCGGGGAAGTTTCCTTTGAAAAATTATTTGCGTGATAACTAAATATTCAAAGGATAATTTTCTTAAGGTATTTTACCAAACATAAAGTGCTTTATAAATAAGTTAAGAATCCGATTTCCCCTTTTAAATCATAGGGGATTTTATGTAAAGTAGATTAGATATTAAAGGATTGAAAATAAACTTTTTGTAAAAAATTTCATTTATCCTCGTTTGGTAATATTCAGTCGCGTTATTTGGTTAAAAAATATCGTCTCTCATATTTAATATTTCCAATTTTTAATCAGGATCTTGTAAACCATTGATCGACAATAACATATTTTTCAATTTTCCGAATTTTGGATTGCCACCAACTTGGCCCTAAACTTTGGGGTTTTGTTGAAAAAAACGTTTTTATTTCAATTCTGAAAATAATGAGGAAAAAAACTTGTGAGTTAAAAAGTGATTTGGCAAATCGTGATCATCATGCGATGTCATATGCATCACTTGGTCTCGTTATCACATTTAACAACTTATCACATTTGTTGATCAAAAATATCGGACACATCTATCATAGTCCCAGTGACAATGTGATCACATTTATTCCAGTGACAATGCGATCACATTTATTCCAGTGACAATGCGATCACATCCGACTCCAATGTGATTGTCACAAAATGAGGACAGGTCTATCACATAGTTGTTATTGTTGTAATTTTAAAATCAATAAATTATTCTACTTAAACTTTTTAAATCAACCTAATCTGTGTTTTAGTAATTTCACCAGATTTTAAAAACATTAAGAGATATATTGATCACATAAAACGATACATTATACCTTAAGTTAAATATTAGTGATCGGGATCAGTGTTTTTCTAAACATAATCCGATTGATAATATTAACCGTGATCACTATAAGACTATATTACGTAACCTTGTTTTTGGTCATTTCTGACCCCCTCCCTTCCCCTTTGCCAACTAAGATAAAATCAATCCGTAAAACTTCCCAAAAAAAATCAGATTACTTTCAATCCAATTACATATGTAGTTAGATTGAAAATTCCAAATGTTATCAAACAACAAAAGTAATCAGATTATACTTTCAATTAGATTACAAATGTAGTTTGATTGCAACCAACTCTTGTTCCAAATAACTGGTGAATGTAATTTAAAAGTTTCATTTCTAAAAACGGAAAAAATGCGATGCGCCAAACTGTGAATTGATTGCCAAATCCAGCAACCTCACCCGTTCCATCGATGGAGCAATGTAACGTTTTTTTTGACGGGAGCTGTACCTATGGACAGACCCAGTTGTACCTGTGGACACCCTTAAAAAGGGAAGTTTTACTTGAAAAAAGCTAAGAATGAACATTTTTATTGATGAATTACCTTTTAATAACCTATTTCAAGCCTTTTTAAAATTGAAAATAGATTTTTTAAAGTAATGTAGTTTTAGATCGTAAATGATCATTAAAACGAAGTTGAATGATAAAAGTCTTGATTTTTTACCAAAAACACAAAAATCACATGGTATTTTCAGATCAGAATTTAAGGTAATAGTTTCATCAATCATGCTGATTGATCTGACAACTTCACTGATCCAAAAATACCCAATTCGATCGACACTTAGTTGTGCAAGAATTTGGTGGTAATAACAATAATTATTTGGTGGTAAATCTTCTTCAGTGGAAATTTTAAGTTTTTTTAATCATCATACTTAAATGCGATAGGGTTCTTAGGGTTTTACACCATATTTTAAATTAAATTCCAAGTAGAATCATAAATTTAAAAAAGTAGTTTTGATCACAAAATATTTGATTTTTCATCTAAAATTCACTTGAAAATAATCGCTGACAAATAGATTACCATTTAGAATTAATTTAACATTTATTAAAATGTATTCAGTTAAATGAAACCCGATTCTAAAACGCCGATTAGCTACAGACACCCACAAGAACGTGTCCGTAGGTACAACACTTATGGTGTCCGAAGGTACAGCATCAGGTGTTTTTACATTCAAAGTTCTATAAAAGATAAAAGAATTGAGATCTGACGATTTCTAATATCAAAACTAAAAATTCAAAATCTCGGGGATTCCCCCCATATATCCCATTTTATCATATCGCCTCTCCCGTGCAAGACTCACACAATTGCAAAAGTTGAAATATTTACTCTACGGGAGCTTGGCGCGGAAGGACTTCTAGATAGGTTGCCAAGTCGATAAAGTCGAAGCTAGAGTTTAATCTTTGATGATTATTTAAATTGGCGCTAAGATAAATCGCCAAACAAGGCTTTTTATGTTTTAACCCGTGAATCATGGCTCATTCTTAACTCAAGTTAAGCACCTTCAGCCACAGTCAGTACTTTAGAGGGTGACCACCAAGTATTGGCACGTTCTTTTCCCCTTTCTCGATCTCATATTTGCCTACGTTTCTGGAAAGGACCTATACTTGTCATTGAAATTATTCTGCCCGTAATAATGAATGTGTATAATAAAATGCACAATTTAATTTTTAAAATACTTGGATTTTATCAGAAATATTTAATTTTTCTTGAGATTCTTAAACAAAATAGGAAAAGTGTTATATTTCTTTTTTTTTCAATTATTAAACCTCATTTAAAGCTAAAACTATTTCCAACTTAAAAATAATCTATAAATTTTAAATAAGTTGGTTGACTTTCTGTATTTTATAAAATATGTAACTTTATTACTATTTTTAAGAAATTAGAAAAATTTCTCTTAGTACGTGAGATCTTTAAACATCTGATCAAGACTTGATCAAAACTGATCAAGACTTGATTACTTGAAGTAAATAGCTATTGACGGTGCAACAACGTAATGTTACATTTGAAGAGTGTACGCTATAACCAGTCAACAGTGATTATTTAAATCGGGTCCAAAATAAGTCGCTGAAAATGGCTCTGCAGGATTTTAAATCATGACTACTTCTGGCTAAATTAAAAGTAATTATTTTCGATCCAGTTAGTAGTTGATAACGAGCAAATCTTATTTTGATGGATTGTGTGACCCATGCCTCCTAACATTCTCAGCATTACCACCATCGGTTTGTTCTTTCTTCCTCTGCTCATACCTAACTTTTGCCTACTTTTCAGGAGAGTATCGATACCTATTATATGCCCCGTGTAAAGTAAAATACACGTAATTTTGTAATCAGCTTTTTAATGAATTAAAAATTTTCTCTGATCGCGCCAGAGTTTAATTTCAAAGACTGGTTATTGTTTCAGTGCAACCAAAAGGTATTTCATGATCATGTAGCATAATTCTCACGAGGAATGCACAGATAGTCGATTAAAAAAAGGGTTTTCATGATAATTTGCTCAGGAAATAAAGTCTACCTATGAAATCGGCTATAAAAGAAACGTAATTTAATTAAAAATGTAAAGCAAATGTGCGCAAGGAAAGAGAGAAACGCAGCTATGCTTGATTTGGTCAGTGGTCACCCACCCAAATACTGACTGCACCCGAAGGTGCTTAAATTCAGTGAAGAAATTTCGATGTTCGATATGCCAGCTAAACCACGATTTTAGATTCAAGCACATAAAGCCATTTTTGGCGATTTTTTTTAGCGCCAATGGAAATAATCCCCAAAGATCACACTTTTGACTCTATTTTTTCGACTTGGCGACCAATAAAGAAGTCCTCCCACGCCAAGCTCCCGTAAAGTAGACATTTCAACTTTTGCAATTGTGTGAGTCTTGCACGGGAGAGGCGATATCATAATCATAGAGGAAGAAAATAATTAATGTAGTGATGCACTAAAATAAACTTTGAGCACCTAAAAACAGTATTTTTACTATAGAAAATTTAAATAATATTTTAAACAGCTGATTTCACGTTAGCAACTAGATAGCATCTGTTAACATTCAAAATCGACCACAAATTCAAATTCACATTTTTTCCCGAATTTTAAAATGAGGTGGCTGAAGGTACAACCGTCCGTAGGTACAACACTCTCCCCTAATGTTATATACAGGGTGTCCCACGAAAAGTGGTCCAACCCCATTAACTTTTGAACCCCTACAGATATAGTGAAGAAAGTGGGATCTTGGTATAGTAAAGTGACCATGCCCTATCCGATGAGACAATTTTTAACGCCTTCTCGCGGAAACTATAGGAGTTATAATTTTTTTTTAAACTTTATGAGGTATGTGAAAAGTGAATGACTAAGTTTTAGAACAGCATCGATTAAAAAGGAAAAGACACCTTAAGCAGAATAATATTTTGAATAAAACCCCTAAAACTCACGCTCAATTAGGTTGAATTTACGTAGAGTAAAACTCTCCTCACGAAGCAAAAATGATAAATTTTCAATTTAATGAACTAAGAATACTTATAGTCATTTACTTAAGTCGTAAAAATAAAATTTCTCATTTTCGCCTTGTGAGGAGCGTTTCGAGACGTAACGTAACGAGCGTTTTTTACGTAAATTCAACCTAATTAAGAGTGCGTTTTAGGGGTTTTATTCCAGATATTTTTCTACTTAAGAAGGTGTCTTCCTACTAAATCGATGCTGCTCTACAACTTAGTCATTGCCTTTTTTCACATACCTCAAATAGTTTTTAAAATAAAAATCATAACTCCTAAAGTTTCAGCTAGAGGGCGTTGAAAGTTGTCTCTTCTGATAGGGCATGATCACTTTACTATAATACCTAGACCCCACTTTCATGACTATATCTACTATATCTTTAGGGGTTCAAAAGTTAAAGGGGTTGGACCACTTTTCGTGGGACACCCTGTATATATAAATCGTTTAATTTTTTTGGCGATTTTTAACGAAACAAATAACGAGAATCAACCCTTTAATATCCTATTATCATATCATTATACTAAGAACACTCCCCTTCAAAAAAAAGGACTGACCTATTTGTAAGAGGAGTAAAATTCACTTTGAATTAGACCAACACCGCACATTGAAATAAAATAAAATTCAAATTTTAAAAACATAAAAAAAGTTAAAATGTGGTATCTTATTTCATAAGGAAAGTGCATCATGAAATGAGTCAATTTATTTTAGATCTTTCCATGTTTGCATTTTCCATTTTAAACAGCCGTAAAGGGTCTCAGAGTATCTACCTCCCTTGCTAATGAAAACCACTTCACTCGTTCCACCAAACAACAACGAAAACACTCTTTCTTTCATCCGAAGGGAAATCTTCAAAAAAAAAATAATAACCTATGACATATATTTGCATAAAAGTTATTTACCCCTCTCTCGAAACATCAACAATCACCAGATAGTTCATTTGTAACCCAGCTCCAACTAACGAGATCCGCCCAACGGATTCCATCTTCCGCGGATTTGTAAATTCATTCTCATTGATTAGTTGTGTCCCCCAAGTCCGTCGAATTTAGTCATTCTTTTCGCGTCGCGATGAACTCGTTAACAATGTCTCCGAGACGCAAAATGTAAAGTGCCCCCGATGTTAATCGAAAAGGGATTCGCTCCTTCGCATGTTGTCCGTGTATAGCAGATTACCGCTTGTTTCGTAGATATCGGGTCAGTTGGTTTTTCTCAATGGCGATGGGCTTTCGCGAAAAAGGTTTTTCTTTTCTCAAGTGGCGCTTTAAATGCATGAGACGGCTTTGTTAATGTGGGATTGTTATCTGATTCGTGGGAGACGGTTGTCGAGTGAACTGGTTCATTAAATCGGACGTATCGGTATTGAACCACTGAAGCAATCTTGCTGACATGGTGGTGTTACACTGTTATTATCAAAGTGTATACATTTTGAGTGGGTGGAAAATAAAGCTATTTATTTTCATCCATTAAAATAAAATTCGGTTAATGTTTAAACCTAAATCCATTAAAATATAATTTTTGTATGAAATTTTGTTCAAAATGGTTTCACAAGTATCAATAACGTTTTACAGAAACCTTTACGCATTTCCCAATATCAATGGGACTATTATTCTTATGAGCCCATTTAAGCTGCTTTGATAATAGTCTTATGAGACTACTTTCCTCAGATTATCTTTCCTGGCATCTAGAGGATATATTTTGGAACTTAAGTAAAAGGGAACAGTAAAAAATCCATTTTATCTATCGGATGGTGAGCACTAGGGTGGTTACAAAAACATCGACTTCCGTATTTCTTCGGGGGGACCCCCCTAAAATGTGACAATGGGCTAGAAAATAAGATTGGCAAAGTTAAAGCTCAATCGGATAATATTAAGACCCGCCTCATTGAGTTCAAAGTTCAGAAAAAAAGCGAAAAAACGTAGTTTTTTGCCCATAAAATCGGAACTATGCGTCCTAAAAATATAGTTCGCATCTCATTTCACAGTAAATTTTATTGGCTTGAAGATGGATCTCCTAAACTTTTTTTAATAAAATTTCTAGAGCGAAATATCAACATTTTTGCCAGGTGAGGTTGAAGAACTCCCTGTAAAGTTAGCTTTTCTGCAAACTCATTAAATCTTCTAATTATTCAATTAAAAAGGTTTTTTTTTGAACTTTTTTGGTGTTTTTCACTTTGTGCATCAATAAGTGTTCTTCAGTTAGAAGCATGAAGGGATTTAAGGGGGCTCATGGGGGGCAGTGCCCCCCCCCCCAATTTTTTCAGAAAATTCCGTTTTTATAATGGAATATCATGTTTCCAAAGCCATCGGAGACATATTGCCCCCCCCTCAAGGTTTCCAGAGTGCACCCCCAGGGTCCACCACCTAAATCCGCCCATGGTTAGAAGTATTTTCAAAAGAATATGCAACAAATAATTAATTCAAAGTAGTAAAATTAGCAGTTAAAAAGAGGAAACGTAAATGTGGGAAATAACTTCAGGTAATCAAATGTATTGAAGGAGATTAACATTTATTTAATTAGAAAAACAATTTGATCAGTAGGATAAATTGAAATAAATACAAACTAAAATAAAAAATAAGAATTAATTTATTTCTAGAATAGGGAAAAGGACCAACCCGAACAAATTCAAAAATGAAAACATCTGGAATAAATAATACCAATTTACAACAAGTGGCTGAACTGCAACTGAAACTTTATTTTAAGTTAAAATTCAAAATATTCTTCAATGTTTTCTATAGAGTAATGAGATATTTTCTGCAATTCTCTAAAATTTTACAAATCTTATATACAGGGTGTCCCATAAATGTTGGGTCACACTTCTAGGGGGGATAGTAGACACCTAGACGAGTCAGAATCACATAGGAATCGGGGGTCCCAGACCAAATCCCAGGGAGTTAAAAATGGAGCGACACCCCAAAAAAATTATTGAAAAATTAAATTTGTAGAAGAACTGCTATTGGTAGAAATTTAATTATGGTCTCAAAAATTGTGGTTTAATATGATCTTTAAAACTATCTCAAAAGTCTTCACTTTAAAATTAGTTTTATTATGAAAAAAGTTAAAAAACCACAAAAAAATGTGAAAATTCTGCCAAAACCTCATTTTGTATTTCGAAATCCTTTCCTTTGATTTAATAATCTGAAAGATCATAGTCGAAAACCCTTAAGTCCAAAGTGTCACGTAAAAACCATCAATATTAAATGCTTGAGAGCCTGTTAAAGCATGGTTTAAGTCAGTTTTTTGGGTCCGCAAACTGCCGTTTCGGAAACGACTATAGGAAACCACTTTGCGCACCCAAAAAACGAACTTTAACAGGATCTCAAGTGTTTAATATTGATGGTTTTTACGTGAAACTTTGGACTTAAGGGTTTATAACTATGATCTTTCAGATTATAAAATCAAAAGAAAGGATTTCGAAATACAAAATGAGGTTTTGGCAGAATTTTCAAATTTTTTTGTGGTTTTTTAATTTTTTTCACAATAAAGCAAATTTTAAAGTGAAAACTTTTTAAATAACTTTAAAGATCATATTAAACCACAATTTTTGAGACCATTTTTAAATTTTTACCAATAGTAGTTCTTCTACAAATTGAATTTTTCAATATTTTTTTGGGGGTGTCGCTCCATTTTTAACTCCCTGGGATTTGATCTGGGACCCCCCAATCCTATGTGATTCTGACTCGTCTAGGTGTCTACTATCCCCCCTAGAAGTGTGACCCATTATTTATGGGACACCCTGTATAGTTTAAGTAAATATAATTACATCTGTATTATTTTAAACTAAAAATTAAGGTGGTAATATTTTAGATATGGTAGCTTATGATGAATCTGAAAAAATATGCCTACATTCAGATACAACTTGTAACACAAACTGTCGCTGTTCTTCGTCTTTTGTCAAAGAAGAGTTGAAATCTTGGATTAGTTTCCCTCCTCTCTCTGCAGTGTCATTAACAATCCTTAAACCTTTCACTATTTTTTGAGCTTTTAAATAATTTTCATTTTCACACCATACATGAGGCTCAGTATTTAAAAAATCTGTATCAATTTTAAACCGCTTAAAAAACTTAGAGTTCTAGAAGAAACAAAATAATCGATTTCTTTACTCATTAATTCATCAACTTCTTGGAGGTTGAGTTTTACTTTCATTACGTCTCTTTCATCACGCTCCTCTTCTTTATTTCTACCTGGGACCTTAATTTTACTACCATCCTTTCTTTTACTTCTTTTTCCAAAGTATCATCAAAAAATGAAAAGGCAACTTGCTCCGAGCTGAGGTACCATAGATGGTTTATTAGTTTTGACAATGCCTCATTTGCTACCTCTTTATCTACGTTCTTGTATTCAACCAAAGATCTTCACTTTCCCCCTAATTTTACTATCTTAAACTTATATGCTGTAGCATATTCTTTTGAAATATCTCTAACTGAAACCTTTATAATGCACAAAATGAAAAATACCAAGAGAAAAATCTAAAAAACTGAATATATTATTTCTTATCTTTTATTTTCGTTTGAAATTTCGTTTGTATTTATTTCAACTTATCCTACTGATCAAATTGTTTTTCTAATTAAATAAATGTTAATCTCCTTCAATATATTTGATTACCTGAAGTTATTTCCCACATTTACGTTTCCTCTTTTTTACTGCTAATTTTACTACTTTGAATTAATTATTTGTTGCATATTCTTTTGAAAATGCTTCTAACCATGGGCGGATTTAGGTGGTGGACCCTTGGGGTGCACTCTGATAACCTTGAGGGGGGCAATATGTCTCCGATGGCTTTGGAAACATGATATTCCATTATAAAAACGGAATTTCCTGAAAAAATTGGGGGGGGCACTGCCCCCCATAAGCCCCCTTAAATCTGTCCATGCTTCTAACTGAAGAACCCTTATTGATGCACAAAGTGAAAAACACCAAAAAAAGTTTTAAAAAAACCTTTTTAATTGAATAATTATAAGATTTTACGACTTTGCTGGAAAGCTAACTTTACAGGGAGTTCTACAACCTCACCGGGCAAAAATGTTGATATTTCGCTCTAGAAATTTTAATAAAAAAGTTTAGGAGATCTATCTTCAAGCCAATAAAATTTAATATGAAATGAGATGTGAACTATATTATTAGGACGCATAGTTCCGATTTTATGGGCAAAAAACTACGTTTTTTCGCTTTTTTTCTGAACTTTGACCTCAATGAGGCGGGTCTTAATATTATTCGATTGAGCTTAAACTTTGCCAATCTTATTTTCTAGCCCATTGTCACATTTTAGGGGGGTCCCCCCGAAGAAATTCGGAAGTCGGTTTTTTTGTAACCACCCTAGTGAGCACCGTTTATTCTTGGTTTTCATTTGAAATAAAAGCAATTAGTTCTAATGTAGAGCTATTAAACATTTACTGAAGTAACTACCATTTCGGAGATAAATAGACACTTCGCTTCCTGAATTGATTGATTTCTATTAATTTGTTTGAATTTTTATGGTGAAGGACGTAAATCCAGGCATTCAACAAATTCATACAATAGACACACAATATTAGATAATGATTGAAGAATTTTCCTCTACTTTCCGAAATTGCAGAAATTCCAAACAATAGGTGAAATATAATTATATAAATTTGTGAAAGATAATGAGGAAGTTCATTATTTTTTTTTATTTTTTTAATCGATCGTTAATAAGCAACTACCCAAAATTTGAGGCCGATCGAGAAATTTTTTGATTGCCAAAAAAATCCACTTTTCAAAAGCGCGGGAAAACGCCAAGAGTTTGGGATCATCGTATGTGGACGTCATCATACGATAAACATTGTTGGAAAGCAATGGAGTTGATAGTATGATTGTTGACATCTTTAAACAATAAGCGTTTTCAGTCACGTGTTTTTTTTCCTCGACTTTTAAATTAAAATATTTAATTACCTGTACATTTTTTTTGAAAAATTGACTAGATATTTCATTTTACCATACAAAAAAACATACGGAACACTTGTTTGTTTTTGAATATCTGACACATTTAACTTCCTTATTATATAAATTTGTGAAAAAGTTGTCCGAACCTAAAAATCAAAACTCTACTTTCAATAGTATTGATGATATTAGAATCCTTCTTTATAAACATCATTCTAAAATCTTTTTGATCCATTTTCTTCAAGTTTTATAGGTATTTTTAATTGTTCATTGTGTCTTTGGTTCAAACTGGATTTTACTTTTAAAATAAAACTTTCAAAAGAAACTTTTTGCTACTCAAAGTAAACATAATGTTTTCTATAAATTTGTTAAAATAATCAGTGGCTAATACTTTTTGAAAATTGACATAGTGATGATGATGATAATGATAAATCTATATGTTTTCCCAATTCACAATATTCATTATTGGACTATTTTAAGTTTATTTGCCGAAATGGAACTCAATAATAGATCCATTTAAGTTTAGAAATTTGAACTGAAATTTTTGTTTTAATGAAATTATAATTTATTTTATCAAGACATTTTATAAATTAAAGGCACCTCTAACAAATTTGTAGGAATTAACTAATTATTTATTACCTAAACATTTCTTCTGGAAGTCCAGTTTATAACATCCTACATGTATTTAGAGAATTTATAGTATATTATGAAAAGTCTCGCAGTCGTTTAAAATCTTTGACTGAACCTCTAGCTCATTAAAACTTTTTTAATAAAATATCTTTAGAGGAATAAAATATTAAAAAGCTATTTTAGCATTGTGTCTTAATTGAAAAAAAAATTCAACATCTTAAAAACATCAATAAATTGAAACATAAAATTCTCGAAATAATAATAATTTATCTTCTCCAGTTCAAGAATAAATTTAATAATTAAAAAGAGAAACTAAGTAAGAAGAAACCAATGAGATTGTATTAATAATATATAAATTAAAGAAAATAAACGTGTTCAGAATATTCGCACCCATTTTTAAAGAAAGATAATTCTAAAATAGACAGCATGAAAGAATTGGGAAATTGAATTCAAGTATTGCATTTTTTCTTTTTAAGTTTTGTTTTCCAAACACTTAAAGTACAAAACCTTTTTAAGTTTTTTATTAATAAGATACTATTAATGAATCATTCATTTTAATTAAGTTTCAATTATAAAAAGAAATAAGGATTTGTGAGATAAAAAGCAAGCGATCATTGTGAACTTGAAATTACAACAATGATGTGTTTTTTCCGGTTCGTGACGTCATTCAAACTTTGCTGGATCCGATATTCCTTCGACCTGGGTAGCAACAACGCTTTGGTAGCAACCAGTTCAAGACCATCTATACTACGTGTGGTATATCAAGTTATATAGAGGGCAGGGTCTTGACCAGTTCCCTTTAATTGATCTTTACAAAAAACTTAACGTTTTACCAGTTCGTCACCTTTTTTTCTTTAAAACAATAGTTTATTTTACTAAGCAAGAAAACGAATCTGACCCACAAAATCTAACTTATAATTTACTTTCAAGAAACTTATATTTTGTACCTAAAGCAAAAAAAGAAATTCTTCATAAAAATTTTGTTTATTTATCACCTAAATTTTACAATATTTTACCCAATGACATAAAAACAGAAAAATCCCCTATTAAGATTAAAAAATTACTAAAGCTTTTTATTTTTGCAGTAGAAAATACTGAAGAACTTTTTTAAAAAGAACAAACGCTCTCTAAATTTCAATTTAGTCATTCTGAAGCTTGCCTTGCGATGCCACTATTATCGATTATCTATGTGTAATATCTATATGTGTAATGTCTGTATATGTATATTTGATTTTATGTATATGTATATGTATATTTGAATGTTTCTTCATTTTATTATTTTTAAATACAACTTCTTTAGGTTGCCCATATGGGTTTCTGACCCCTGGGCAACTCACATGTCTTCCTGTTTTTTTTCCAAGCGTCAAATGTTCATGTTGTGTAGGTAACAAATAAAGAATTTGAATTGAATTGAAAACACGCCAATTTTCAAAATGAACTGCAGTACAAAAACATAGCCGCACTTTTAAAATAATGTCTACATACTGGGATACTATGAGTAAATTAATTGGATGGGATTGCAGGGTTGCGATTGGACAAAAATGACGCTTAAAACGCAAAAATTAAGAAAAAAAGCAGAACTTTGTGCAGGTGGAACTTTTTTGCTTGCAGATATTTGAATAACTATATGAATAAGAAACAAAAATAGTAATTTGGTTCTTGTTAGGAAACCACTGTCGACTAGTGTATTTAGAAAATTGGCTATTAAATTATGGTTAAAAATATGCGGGCCTCTTCTTTTCTTTTGCTGCATTAAACTCCACTTTCTATAGCAAGACAAGATGATTGGGATTCATTGATGATGAGTTGGATTAATAGCGCCTGCATATAAGGTGGCCTCGGAATAACTGCCTCATAATAATATTAACTTCAGTGTTAAGCTATTACGAGCGACAATGGCACTTTAGAAACTGTTTTATGGGTCTCACGTAACTTACTAATCTCCAAAGAAAACACTACTGGAGGTCATCAAAAAGAAGGACAAAGCGAAATCATCAAGGATAAGGATTACTAAACACAAAAACATTGACACTACTTAATAAACCGAATGAATTTTCGTTTTTAGTTTATCACTAAAAATTTTCCGCTCCGAATGTAAAACTTCAGTTTTGGTAGTGCTTTATAAATGAAGTTTAAGTTCCTTGTCTTAAAATTCCGAGGTTAACATTTTATATTCTACCTTACTCGAAGAATGACTTTATCAACTTATTGCTCCAAGCAATAATTTAATAATTGAAAAACTTGAACGAGATTATATATTATTCTTTAAAAGAATGTTAGAGGTTCTTCATAAATTATTATAAAATTATTCTAAATTTCTCTGAAATCAGACGAAAAAAATATTTTTGTTTTAAAATAACGTTGCTATTAAATTATAGTTATGGTTTTAAGATACAAACACAAGTGGCTTATAAAGAATCAAAATGAACAAACTTTCTACCATTTGAAATAATATTTTAATTTTGATAGTTCATAAAAACTACATTCTACTTACCTTTCCTACTTTTCTCTATTTTTCTCTTTAACCTCTCTTTTATATTCTCTCTCTTTTCCTCTTCTCCTTGTTCTCTTTTTTATGTTTTTTACCCAAATTTTAGTTTTTCTTTTCTACCATTCATTCCTTTTCTCCTTTTTTCTTTCCCAAAGTGAGTGCCGTGAAAAGATGTCAGGTTATCGCGGGGAGCTCAGGATAACAGATTATCTGAATATCTGATTCTTTATCCAGTTTCAGAAGCAAAAACTAGAACTATGTAATCCTATAACCAACCTATGTACCCTCATACTTTGACAAAAACTACACTAGCGGAAATAAAAATCCCAACACCAAGAAGGAAAGGATATATCAAAGTCAAATTTGTTTCTATGATTGCACAAAGTATTAATGTGAATTGATTTAAAAAACAGCCTTCCTGGATGTTAGGGGGCCGAGAAAATCGGTGGAGTAATGTCTCCGTAGGTGTCCATTACCGCCGTCACTCATCATGGTATTGAGTGACAGGGGATGTAAATGACTTTTGAGGGATTAGAGGACCATGTTGCCTCCTCAGGTAGTCCAAATTCATATGGTGCACCAGCGGACGTTGCATATTTCTCCTCATTGACCGGACTTGTTTTGTGGGTGATGGTTCTAGAGAACGGGAAAGACGGGGTAAAAATGCAACCTAGGGAGTTAAGAAGAAAGCTTGTGGACATTACAACATGTGGTTGTGCATGTTTCTCTTGAAATTTGTCCCCAGGACAGGTCTGAAGGTAAGGACGGTCTACCGGCTGCAAAATCTCAATGACGCAGCTATGGTTGGTAAAAATACTGGTGAATCATACTCAGGAGTTGCAGAAAGGGAATCCAATGCATCCCCACTCCGTTACCCTGCATCACCACTCCGTGAAACGATTAAAAAATCATTAGCTGAGTGCGCTCTCTCCATTGTGTCTTCAAACTCATACCCAACCGTCGTGGTGCTCCAAACCGAATCAGGATTCTCTCATAAACACAATGTCATGAAATTGGGATTTTCATTTCCTGATTTTGTGCACTATTAGACACAGAAATGCCCATTTTCAGCCCCTTGTTCATGGACAAAAATGTAAGAAGCTATGCGGACCGAACGGACAATCCGAAGAACTGCAAAAGACATCCATCCCACTGCCCCTTGTCCTCAGTATGATCTACCGGTACTTTGGCCAACCAGAGCTACTTCATTGAGGTTTTTTTAGCCGGTTGACGGTCCTTACCTTCAGACCTGTCATGGGGACAAATTTCAAGAGAAAAATGCACTAACACAAGTTTTATTCAATGTCCAAGCTTTCTTCTTAACCCCCTATGCTGCATTTTTACCCTGGCCTATCCGTTCGTAAGAACCAACGCTCACAAAACATGTCCGGAGAAAGAGGAGAAATCACCTAGCCCGGTATGCAACGTCCGCTGGGTGCACCATATGAATTTGGACTACCTGAGGAGGCAACATGGTCCTCCAATCCCTCAAAAGTCATTTAGATCCCCTGTCACTCAATACTATGACGTGTGACGGAGGTAATGGACACCTATGGAGACAATACTCCTCCCTGTTTTTCTTGGCCCCCTAATATCCAGGAAGGTTGACTTTTTAAGCAATTCACATTGATACTATGTGCAATCATAGAAATAAATTTGACTTTGATATCTCCTTTACTTCTTGGTGTTGGGATTTTTATTTCCGCTAGTGATTTTCAGAAATTCCATAAAAATATGAAATCAATTGCAGTAGAGTATCAATATTTGAAAATAAATAAAATTCAAAAAAATAATGTTGGAAATACAAGAGGGTTGAAAACTCATAAGGTAATTGATAAGGGATAAAATAAACTGTTGTAATATTGTGGCAAACGGTTTGACCAAAATTCTAGGGTTAATATTATTGTAGTAGTTGTAAAAAGTTGTAGTTTTTCCCTTTTTTTAGAGGTCGTATACAGAATGCGAAATTAAAAATTGAGATAATAATAAAGTTATAATAGTTGCATTTTAAAGACGACCGCTTAAGGACAAAAAACTTTACTCAGTTTTTATAAGTAATGAGCATGATCATTTGCCCTAGAGTTTTATTAAATTAGTAAACCGTTTAATGTCATTTTCCATTACTTCTATCAAGTTTTGTCCGCACACCTCAGGATAGAGAGAAATTGCTACAGTCCATAAAGGGGGAAAAGAAGGTAAGTATAACAAACGGGCTTTCGGGTGAAACAGTCCCTTATGTATCACTTTTCAGATAACACCCCTCTTAAGTCAAAAAAAATATGAAAAGTGAACAGCGGATCAACACCCCTGTTTCAGTTTAAAATTTTTAAAAGCATGAACATAACTTAATTGAAAAAGGCTTATATATTAAATGACACGAAGGGTTACTGTGTGTACACATCCCCATTTTTTGTCTCCGATTCCATCGAGCTCCCTTTATCACCAACATCTGGCACTTTGAAGAAAACCGAAAAGAACTTCATCTTCCCTACCCTACAGAGAGTAAATAATAAACTCTTTTTCGAAACTAGCCTTATCTTTGAGCATTCGATGATTTTTCATCGTTTCCTATTTGTTGCTTTCGTGGATTCCAGTGAAGGTATTTTTACCCAGGAGAAGAATTATGATCCTAAATCTGTATTTTTTATAAGTTTTGAGCATTTTTAATGAGACATGAAGATATATGTTTAAAGTTCTTAATTTTTCTAAAGATGGTTTTCATGGATACGTGTTTATCAAATTCTTTTCTCAAGTATTTTTGAATTCTCGTGAGAGTAAATGCGTGTTTACTTTCAAGAGTAAATGCGTGTTTACTTTCAAAAGTAAAGATCCACTTTTCTAAGTTTCGTAGTATTATCATTCACAACGTTTAGGGTCTTTTGGGAGGGAGACTCCTGCGGTCGAGTTGACTCACGTCGTATTTTCTCCTTGAAAGAATAAATCTGGAAAAAATGTTAGAATAAAGTCGTTTGTACCAAACTTGGCAACTAAACAAATTAATTTGATCCTAAATGCCAAAATCTTTCTGAAAAAGTAATTGAAATTTTAAAATGAAAAACAGAAAAACAATTTAACCAATGAATTATTTAATTAGTAGGTACCTATTTAAAGATCTTATTACAATATTTTCTAACTTTTTCTCCTCTGATTGTAAGGCATGGTTAGATATTTATTATCCTATATTAATTATACCCCTACTCCTTTTACGCTTAGTTTCTAAATTTATTTAGGTGCTTTCAATATTGTTTTTTTATTACTGCTAGCCTAAAACTATTTAGCCTGCTTGACATTTTATTGGTTTTACTTAAATTCATCAAAAATATTATCTTATTGAATTATGATAATTTTAAACGTCTAAAAATATCCGCTAAACTATTACAAAAATGATAATTTCGTAATATCGTTTGAAAACTTAAGAAATAAAGAACGTTTTAAAATAATGAGAGAAATAAAATAGGATGTTTTGTCAATTTCGGCTATTTAAAGTGAGTTAACACCTTAAGCTTTTAACCTGGATAGGTATTAACTTCATAACATTCTGTACAAATTGCACTTGCTTTAATTGAACATAAGAGAAGAATATGGGGATTTGGAGTTTTTCACCACATGCTCGGCAGCTTAATTTTTTACTTCAAGTCACAAGTTGGTATTTGAAATTTCTATCACGATTCAGTTTTCCTTTTTTTGTGTGTAAACAACTTGCTTTTGAGTCGAACTCAGAATCCAGCCCAAGAATTTATCGAACTCAATCCTCCTCAATCTATTTAGAAGAAAGGATACTTCGTAAAAATCCAGATGGGGCTAACACTCTGAAAAATGAAAAATCGCACCTGAAAAAAATAGGATCAACGTGGGAATCGCGATTCGAAAACTACAATAAATAAGGGTCACGCTGGGAAAGGCTGCTAAAAGAATAAAAAATATCAAAATCGAACAATCTTTAGTTATCCCTTATACCTTTTTACGGAACTTGGTAGTGGTAACTGTCAGTATCCTACATACTTTTATTCAGCAGATTTTCAACACCAACACAGTTTTAAGTAAAATGTTTGAAAAAGTTATTAATTAATCCTATCAAGAAATATTTGAATGGCATATTTCCACACGATTTTTATACTTTTACTGCACACGTTAAAAGAAATCAATGCAGGGTGATCATAATTAAATTAAAGAAGAGATATAATTAAAAATCTATAGATGAGTTCCACTGCGTAACGTCACAAAGAAAGACCCCAAAGACTTAGTTCAAACGAAAAAACGATTTATATCCAATGATATGGAATGTAACCCATAAACACATACTTAAATATACACCGGAAGGGCTTGGGTCCTTTGTGACCAATTTCCAATACAAAACAAGATTCACTGATCAGAATATCTTAAAAATTTATTTAAAGACCCAATTATATTTAAATTTAATAATATTTATTATTATAAATTATTTTTCTATACAGGGACAGGGTGTCCCAAGATAACTCTCCACTCCCTTTAACTTTTTTACTGATATAGTTATGAAAGTGGGGTCTAGGTATAGTAAAAGGACCATGTCTTATCCGATGCAACAACTTTCAATTCCCTCTCGCAAAAATGTTAGGAGTTTAAATTTTTATTTTAAAAACTATTTAATATTTGTTAAATAAGTCATTTACTAAGTTGTAGAGCAGTATCGATTCAGTACGAAAAGATACCTTATTCACAGAAATGTCTTGAATAAAACCTTTAAAACTCACGCTCAATTAGATAGAATTTACTTAGTTTTTACGTTCAAAAACTCTCCTCATATCACGAAAAGGAGAAATTTTCCTTTTTACGATGTAGGTAAATGACTAAAAGTATTCTTAGATCATAAAAATGAAACACATTAATTTTTTCTCAAAACGTCACCAAGAATATACATCAAATTATTAGTTATCAAAATAATAAACATTTTGAAGCAGATATTATCGATAAATCTTATATATAGCTTTGGTTGCACACTATTATTGATCAACTCTAATGAAGTATTTTAAACCTCAGAAATTAAAATATATACTTAATTGAGGGAAGAAAGTCTCCTTGTTGCGCTACAAAAAATGTAAAACTGAGTTAAATTAAATAACCTTAATGTGAAACTATTAACTTTTTATGAAGTGTAATTTTTTAAGAAAAGTTTCTAATCACTTTGACCCGAAAAACTATTATTTTAAATTAAGGTAAAAAAAAACTTTGGATACTTTTCAGTTTTATTCGACAACGAATTCTTTGAAAGTTGGAAACAGCATACTAATTATACTTTAATTAACTAGTTCCCACTAACGAATAATTAAAATTCACTAAATAGCAAATAATATGATGAAAATTATACAACCATTCTTCTTAATATGATGCTAGCTGGAGAGTGGTTTTATTTCTTAGTTTTCCTTGAAAAATTGAATATTGAGAAAACAATTCTGATTTGACTTGAATGATATGAGGTCATTGTATTTTTTAACTGTCCTTTTTATACTTTTACAAATTATTTTGAGGATGAGCACTTAACTTTTGAATTGACAAATGTTCACAGTTCGAGTGTGTAACAGTCCAATTAGAATTCATGCAAAATATTATCACTATTTTATAATATTTAACTGATCCTCTCTGTAGTTTAAAACATGAAAAAAATGGAGGAAATTTGGAATTTTTGGGGGAAAAATCATTAAATATATACTTCAAAAATTTTCAATTATTATTCATGGAAGTATTTAATTATTCAATTAATGTAAATCATTATTTCTAATTTTCATTACAATGGGGTTGGTTTTTTTAGTCCAATATGAGACAAATTTTGATGACAGACAGGCGAGGTTAAATTTTGACAGAAATCAGTGAAACCTTTTTGTGATTAACTAATAGTAAATAAGTAAATATTTTAATAGTACGGCAGTAAAACGTGTGGAATATTTTTAAACACGAATGGTTTTTTGAATCTCATTTTCACCTTTTAATTAGTTTTTAAAGTCTGAAAGGAGTGGCTAAATGATGTTGAGAATGTCTTAAAACTTCTTAACATAAAATAATTTTGAAAAAACAAATTTTTTTTCGCAAAAGCACCTTATTTTAAACGTTCTTATTAGGGTCTCCAATTTTTTTTCTACTGTTGGCATGCACACCAAAATAAAAAATGGACGATAATTTAACTGTGGAGCGCGTGAAAAAAAATGGTCATATTGAGCTCAAATTTTTTTACATGTTTTATTGAAGGAATTTAGCCCAACATTATGTTTAAACGCAAGCATATTTAAAAAAACTGATACTTGCAGAATTTAATCATAAATAATGTTTTTTTTTCTAGAGTCTAATTTTAGGACTCAAGTTGCTAGATGAAGGAAGCAAATTTCTCAAAAAGATGATACTTTTTAATTATTAAATCATTTAAAAATAATGTTTTTTTCCTGCAATTCAGCAGCTGAAAGAATTGTCGTATGGAGCTGAAAGAGTTTTTTCACACGTTTTATTAATTTTGCCCTTTGTTTATTTGTCCTTTGTAATGAAAACTCACAACTACATATCGCTCACTCCTTTCAAAAGCTTCTTATCTCAAAAAACCTTATTTTTCAGGAGAGTGATTTGAAAGTTTAAAATTATATTGAAATGTATTAAAAATAAATACTAAAATACCATATTAAAATTTTTACTATACAGCCTAAAGATATGACAATTTTGCAGGGCTATACAACATTTTCAGGGCTTTCTAAAAAATCGTCATATCTCAAAAATCAACGTTGTTGAAAGGAGTGAGCGATGTGTGTAAAACACACCATTCACGTGACCCATCAATTGTGACCGTAAACTTCAATAAACTCGAATGAACCGGTCACGACCTCCGTAAAATGGACGATAAGAACGATCGACTTCAGCAAATCGCTTTTTTTTTGATATTTTAAGCTGAAATGAAATTCAGCAAAATGACATAACAGAAAACTCGATGCTTCTTTTGTTCTGATAACCCCATAAACATAATATCTTAATTTGAACGCACATTCACATGATCGCAAAAAGAAAAAAAAAGAACTGTTTTTTTTTATTCCCTTTAAAATTTAAACAATCGAGAAATCGGTAAATAATTATATTTTCCCCTTTTAAATAGGAGATTCACTCGACGCACTTACAACACAAAACTCACGAGGTTCTTGGTTTCCGGCTGGAGGTTTTATGTTTATTGGGTAGATTGGATATCTTCACTCCCTTCCCGTTATTATCAAACTCAGCTACTTTATGGGATTCGGAGAAATTAAATAAGTGAATGCAGTGGAGGCTCGTGGCTAGAATTATTCTACTGGTAAAATTTCTCAAACAATTTTCGATTGGATTTTCAGAAGAAAAACAACTAAATTATTTTAATTTAGTGACATTTCTATCTCCTTTTGTTAAAATGCATAACCTTCATCTTCAACGAAACAAAGGCGTATAAAATGGGGGCGAGCCCCCCTCCCAAACAATTAAAAACCTTGTTCATTATTCTTTGGCTAAGCACGCACTAGAGACTTCTGTCGCGGCGACTAGAAACACTAGGTCACTCGAGAGCAATGCATTTCTATGGTAGATTTTTGACAATCGGCCAAGAGTCTCTTCGCCTAATATGCGCTCTAGCTTCTTGCAATAGCCATGGTGATAATTTTATCTCTGTCGCCGTGGCAAAAGTCTCTAGTGCGCGCTTAGCCTTAGAGTCACTTTTCAAAAAAAATTTAGGGAAGGATACCCAGTAGGGTGGCTCTTATTTTCAAACTTTCGAAATGTTTAGCTCCCACCCCATAACTAACTCTAATGGAGAACAAAAAGTGATTATTGCAAAGTTTTAGCCAGATCAGGTAATATTAATCTGACCTGCAAACGCCTTAAAGTTTTGAGCACTTTTTTTGAAAAACAGACAAAAAAACAACATAAAATCCCCATAATTTCTAAATTTTTTTGTTATGGAAAACTATTGTTTGATATATTGTTGTCACAGGTTTCGTTTTTTTTATCACCACTCATTTCTTCGTTGTAATTTTTTAGTGTTACGCAAATATTATAAAGTTTGTGTTTCAAAATTAAAATTCTCCCACTGGATTGGATTTACATACAAAGAATTAAAAATCCACGTTTAGTTTATCACATACGCATTGGGGCCTTAAAGGGGGATTTTAAACTATTTCTTAGGGGTCACTCAATTTTCATAAAAAAAGCTTCTGGCGGAGGTACCAAAATAGCCCCCCTTAAAATTTTTACATGTCTCTATAATGGCACTGTATATTTGCACGGCTTTTTTTCAACTAAACTCTACTCTAACTTCCACGGCTAGGCGTTCCATTGGTTCCATCACTAAGCGCCGAGACTGCTACGTCATCACGAGACCTACAGCGCATGCGCCACTGGCCGTTTTAGCCGTCCAAATATACACTTCGCTCTATAATTTTACATTTGCATGAAAATTCTGCAGTGGTGGGCCGATTCAGACTTAAAATGCCCTGTCCGAAATTTCTTCCCAGTCCGACCCTGGCCTGATAATGACATTTTTTAAAAGATATTTGGACCCCTCTCGAAAAAAATTTCTATAGTACAATGCCACTGCAACAAAAAATCTTCAATACCAATGCGCCACGTTCACATGATTATATCACCCGCACTATATTAATATAGTGCGGGTCCTTTGATTTGAAAAGTTCCTTAATCCGTGCCTGGCTCCACGCGCCACGTGCCACGTTCACATGATTATATGACCCGCACTATATTTATTATTCATAACCCTAGTTAACTTTCGCGGGTTTACATATGGCCTTAAAACCTCTTATCTTTGACCTCGTCAATTTCTCCTATCTTTAACATCACAAGCATATGACACTCGCATCATGATTTTCACTTTTTGAATTATTAAGCTTCAAAAAAGTTTTTGAGTTTCCCAAACAGTGTGTACTCAGCCTTGCAACACGAGGAGTTAAAAAAGTAAATTTTGTTTGATCCATAGACAAACCACTATGCTACAGATTCACTAATTTTGCTCACCTTTGACGTCACACGTCTGCTGGGTTTACCCTGAGCCTGAATTCGTTTGAACTTCTCAGACGTGTCTCTGTCGTCTTTGTCTCTGCCCGAACTCGGCACTTCTTCAGAAGTCTCATCTGACAGAACCCACGGAACCGGTCGTAACTGAAACCGTCGCCGAAAGAAAACAAAAAGTTTGTTTTTGTTTGTTTTGAATATCTTCTGTCACTGGTGAGTGAGTGTTTCTGATAAGTCGCAGATGATTTTGCTTACTGTATGAAAATTCTACGTATTTTCTACTGATTTCCCAAGAGATTCCTATTTAAAACGCCAATTTCCTTTTTGAACTTCCTTTATCACACGTGCGTACAGTTGATATCTTCATTTATTCGCATCCCTTCATTCTCAACCATGGAAGTGTTTTTCATCGCTTTACTTTTGGTAACTGTGTGTAGCTTTTCTTCTGGTAAGTTCTCTGGATTGGTTTTCAATTGCACTTACTGTCATTAACTAACTTAAATATTGAATTTAGTTGTATATAGCTGTATGTTATAGGTATGCAAATTTGATAACATTCAAAGCAAAATCCTCAATTTGAAGCAAAAAAGGGAGGCTTCATCTATCTATCTCTGTAGACTATCTGTGATAAAGTTTTAAAAATTTTGAAATCAGTTTTAGACTCCCAGCTACTATTATTCTGAATATTTTAAATATGTTTAAGTTCATTATCCAAAGTTATGAGTTCTATTTCTTCTTCAATTTATGATTTATTCCTCATTTTACAGCTGTACGTTAGAACCAAATTGGTAAAATCCTATTTCATGGGTACGCCTTGGCGCGTTTTTTGGCGCTAAGTTTTTTTTGTCGCCAAAATCGAAAGGCGCCAAATTCCAAGCTGCAGACAGCTAAAAACATAGTCTAAACTATTTAAACGTAATTAGGAAACAATTTATACATATTATAACATAATTTAAAGTATTTATCACTTGATTGACGAATTTTCAAGACTTAAATATACTATGATGCAATATTAATCTAACTATGACGTCTTGTTTCTCGTCCGATAAATTAAGAAAAGACATATAATTTCAAAGATTAATTACCCTTATAAGATACGCATAATTACGCATGTATTTCAATACGCTTTACTGAATATTAATGTTCCGGCAAATATTCTTAATATAGTAAAATACTTATACAAATATCCTAATTCAACTTAATAACTCTTCATTAATGCATTTTAAGTAATAAAAAACACAAATAACATACCATATTCCCGTACTGAAAACTTACACATCTCTGCCTTTCAAAACAAAAGAACTGTTTTGAAATGCGCAGAGACATCGTAATATTTGAAATCCGCGCATATTCAACGCGATTGCCACAGCTAAGTTCTTAATATTTACTGAAGGAATCGATTCCGGAATCGAACCCTTGAAGGAATCAATTCCAGCAGAAATTGAATCTTAGGAATCGTACTTAACAAATTTGCTAATAATTATCTGTATTAATTTAGATTTTATAATACGTAATATATTATAATTATATATTTTTCTTTTGTTATATATTTTTATATTACTATTTTATATTTATATTATTATTATTACTATTTTATACTTATATTATTATTATATTACTATTTTATATTTATATTATTATTATATTACTATTTTATAGTTATATTATTATGATTATTATTATATTACTATTACTATTATATATTTATATTATTATATATTTTATTATTATATGTTATTTTTATCTCTTATAATATCCGTATTTTTTAAGTATAATATCCGTATTAACTAATTATACTTGATTTTACTAATTATCCTTCCTACTTTTTCGATACTGGCCCTAAGGAATCGATTCTAGGTTGGAATCAAGCCTCAAGAATCAATTCCGGAATCGAATGAAACGATTTTTTAGATCCCTAAGCACAACATGACAGCTGATTGGTTTTCCGAGTCATTTGCGTCATCACTCTTCAATTGGCCATTTCGGAATGTTACAATACAACGCAGAACACAAGAGCGCATTCTTACGTCATTTTGTACGAATCGCGCAAAGCGTTCGTCATTCCACTCGCGATCGCCAGACTTGGCAATCTATCTCTGACTACGTCATCTATCGCCAACCCGTACCCATCAACTGGGATCGATCCAACCAAATTATGCAACTAGTTGCAATTAGATTAAAAAATTATAGTTTTTTGTATTACTTTTTAATTATCAATCAAATTTTTATTTAAAAAACAAATAAGAATCAGTGGCGGCTCGTCCATAGGGGCTACGGGGCTGCAGCACCCCCAATCAAAATTTCCCGAAATTCCAATTTTTATTTGCTTTACAATATTGAAAAAATTATATATTTCACCCTTTAATCTTTGTCCTTTATAATCCTTTTTCAATTTATAATTCTCTGCTATGCCGTCTCGCCAACATATTTCTTTCTGGGTCGATCAGCCCCATCAGATGTACCTATTGTGGTATAAAACTCTATCTCTATCATATCAAATGAAAATATCAAGAATTTAGCATGCGAATCTGTTAGGGGAAAAGGGGCTGCTTTTCAGCAGCCCCGGCCAAAAGAATGATATATTTTTCTCTTGAGAGAGCTGTAAAAAAATTGAGGGAAGAAGAAAAATATACGATTTCTTCTACTAATAAATCACATTGGCTTTTTAGCTTATTTCTCACTCCAACACTGGTTTAATATTTATTCATAGCTTCTTTTTTTTCTTTTCAACAGAGGGAAAAAATCTTTTCTGATGTTTCGGTAAGTCAATAAAGATTTATGTTTACTTTTTTGTAGACGCGTTTTTATTTCTTTTTATAATGAACAAATTGAATTCGAAATGTGGATTTTAGTTCATATTCTCTTGATAACCTGATCTTCGTAATAATCAGCTATATATAGGTAAGTGACAGTTTTTGAATACTTAATTATTAAGTGGGAAATCGAAATTTTATATTGTTCCCATATTTTCTATTTGATTTTTTTCATGTTTTTGTTTAAAAGAAATATAATTTGGCATTATATTGCTTAAAATACGTTGCCAACTTGGTACCGCCGGAGCAGCACCCCTTTTAATTTTACCTTCGAGCCGCCACTGATAAGAATACAAAAAACACAAGGTCAAAAAAGTATAAAAAATGAAAAAAGTAAACATAGATCTTAGTAGGGGAGACCAGGGAGTGATGGGACATTTTTTACAAGAATATTTTTTTTAAATTAAGTTTTCCTTGTATAAATTTGAAACTTTCAAAATATCATCTTGAAACATTTAAACATGTTTAAAAATATACTAACCAATGTGGTAGAAAACAAAACTTAGGATAAATAAACGAATTAAAGTCACTCTGAAAATGTTCCATCTATGATATTTTTTTCAAAATTAAAATTATGATTAATTTCAAATATATGGTTAAAAATTGCAAGGACAGAAGTAATTTACACATTCTAAAAGATTTATTGCAAAAAAAATTAGTTATTTTATCTTATATTTACTTCAAAAAATCTAAGTTAAGTGAAAAATACAAAATAGTTAAAATTCTTCTTTAATCTTAAAAAATATGTTTTACTGCAGTACTAAACAGTTCCTAAACAAAGGAATCTAAAGAATTGTATGCAATTAAGAGCAATAGCTTGTTGAGAGGAATTGGGCATGCCCCATCCCACCCTGATAGCAACATTTAAAAAAAAATAGGTTCTCACAAAAGAACTATGGCTTTTAGGCTTTACTCAACTATTTATTCATAAAGGATATATTATTCAGTTCAGAAAACCATATAAACCATTAAGAAAGCAACCAAGAATGAGATTTAAAATTCACTTTAAAAAGTGTGATACTTAGTTACTTTTGCTACAATAAAACCATCTTTTTCATTCAGAAACTTGTAGGAGCTTACAACTAAAATAGTAAACAACAACAAGTATGATTATGAAGCTATGGTGGCTTTACCTGGTGGAACACTCAAACACTAATTTTGTTTTTAATTATACGATTTATTGTGAAGGTGTCCTATCCCACCCCGTGCCCCATTCCTGCCCAGTCTCCCCAAGGAGCAACTGATCATCCATGAGTTAATTATAGCACAGAATTATTAAAGTTAACTATTTTCTTGTTTTAAAAAACTGAAACTGGACCCCTTTTCTTAAGTTTTACATTTTTAAAATATTTAATCTTAAATCATAATCCAAGCAAAATATGATAAATGATGCATAAAATAACTTATTCTATTCATGCATAATTTGTTAGTAATTTTGTTCCAAATGCTTTCTAGCAGCTTAAAATGTATTGTTTTTGCAAATATTAGGGAGAATATTGAGGTAAAAGTTTTTTTTTCTTTATGAACTCATGAAGGTACTATCTTGAAATTTTGCTTACATATTTATTGTAAGTATGGTTGACATATAATATATTTAAAAGATAAATTAAAAGTGTATACAACACATATTCAAACATCTTTAAAATCTGAAGCATCATTTGCATGGAATGACCTGGAGAAATTATATTTTCAGGTGGTCCTGTAGAAAAGAAAGAGGCATGGGGTTATGTAAATGTAAGACAGGATGCCTATATGTTTTGGTGGCTTTACTACACAGACCAATCAGAAGACTACACCAGTTACCCTTTAGTCATTTGGCTACAGGTAAGATATATATGTTAAAATCATTACAGTAGGTTTTATAAAGATTATGTTCAAAAGATTTTTGAAAAACCTACTTATCTACTATATTTTCCTTTAAAAGCATTTTTATTCACAAATGCAGGGCTCCCAGCAGGTCTCTTTTTTCCCTAAAAGTCTCTTTTTTCACCTGAAGTCTCTAAAAGTCTCTTTTTTAGGATCAAGGTCTCTTTTTTTCCTTTTTTCCCTACTTTTAAGGGTTAGATTTACAAAATTTTTCTGGGGGAGCGCCCCCAGACCCCCTCTACCTTTGAAATTTTTGTCTCTATATATCCATTTTCCGTAGAAAATTCATACATGGTATCAGTCTTTTTGGGTGTTATCAATGGGTCAACAATATTAGTTGAAACAATACTTTGAAGGCTAATTTTCCCCCAACTTTCCAGTGAAGAACCCTCATCCCTGTATCTATACTTGGGGTTCATATTTTATACAAACTGCGAACAAAATTTTACAGGGTCTGTTAGTTTGAATCAATTCTCCCCCCTCCAACCCCCCACAATAGTCTGGTTATGGGTTTCAAGTGTGAAATAAAGCAATTAATATAAATTTTAAAATTATTTGTAATTGGTGTCAAATCTTAATGTATAGTACATTTCAAAACAATTTATTTTGTTATTAGCACCCCAAAATACATAGAAATTCGTTAAAATTTTTCAACAACAAACTTTTAGATTGCAGACCTGTATTAAGGCATCTATTAGGGTGAAATACAAAAATTTTACGGAAGCCATGGAAAAAATTGTATGTGAAAAATAGTCTGTTATAGGGGTATGAAGGATAATTATGACCTTATGACATCCTTATTTAGCGGCATAGCCAGGATTTTCCTTTGGAGGTCCAAAAAATGCATTATTGTAAATCAACGAAATTTCTGTAGTTACCCAAAAAAATTTTTCATTTTTAATTTTACTCCTCTCTTTTAATTAAGAGGTTAACTTCTATGTGTTAATTAGGATCTCTCCTCAAAAACTTTTTGCGAATTTGCCTCTTGAAAACAGTGTCGAACTCGTTTTTGGCGTCAGGCCCATAACTAGATATTTGTTTCAGGGATTTGACTCTATACTATTTACTTATGAGTGTTTTTACATGCTTTGTTTTAAAACGCTTACTGTGATACGATGTTAATCTGTGTACAATAAGTCTAAAGTTTGAGAGCGCTTCACCAGAAAAATTTTGGAAATTTGATCTTTTGAAGCAGTGTTATAGCTCATTTTGAGACCTTTTCAGTTACATCCAAAGACTTCCTTGCAAGCCACACTGAGTTTCAAAGGGATGTTTGGGGTCCTCCCATAGAAAATCTTCGTTATTTAAACATTAAAAGAGTAATGTATAAACTCACATATTTGAGCCCCATTGGGTTACAACTACTACTAGTAAAGAGGATCGCTCTTTTAAAGTGTAGAATTTTTATGAGAAGCACAGTATCAAAATTTCTCCCTTGAGTGGCAACTGGTTATTATAAAACCAAAACTATAGGGTCTAAAATATTTTATGTCTGAACCCAAAGAACCACCCCTCAGTTTTGGCTACGGCACTGTTTTTTTATTCAAGAATAATCTTAACTTTTCAGTTTTTTAATTTTAATTTGATTCAAGTTACGAAAAGTATACTTTCTGTTTTGAAGGATTATCCCAATATTTCATTTCAACATTTAAAAATTACCTTGAAAATATACTTTTTTTATTATTTTAATTTAATTTTTTTTATTGAACCAAAAATAAAAAAGAACACAATTACAAGTTCACATAGCCACCTGGGATCTCAATCTTTGGCAATCAATCGCCTTTTTATCTAATTTCTGCATTAATTTTATAACATTAGCTATTTTGTGAGGGTAAAACTCTGAAAATTTTGTTTCATCGACCTATTTTTTTCATGACACTGTTAAATTTTGATTTAAAATTTCGGTCTCTTTTTTCTCTTTTTTAAAGATATTAGGTCTCTTTTTTCCCTAAAGACAAACCAAATGTCTGCTGGGAGCCCTGCAAATGTTTATTTTAGAGTCAAGGATGAAATTTCAGTTCTGAATACTAGCTAAAATTGAAGTTTTACTCGCCTTTAGATTAAAGCACCAATCTAAGCATATTATAGGAAAACAATTTTGAATTTTAAGTAATTTATTTCAGTATGTGGTCTGGTCAAACAACATACTGTGCTTTATTTTTAAGAACCTGATCTGTTTTTATTTGTTGTTGAAGTTTTGAGAAACTGGCAATTAAAGTTGATTTTAAGGTCTCATTTCTTTTAACAACTTTACTAGTATTTTGATTAATAACGCAACATTTAGAAGAAAAATATGATTTGATTGCTATTCTTTAATATTTGCTTGCCATTGTTAAGTTAGCGAGCAGAAATTCCATGTAATGTAAGAGAAAAATTTAAATTATCCTTAAAAATTTTAAAGTAATATATTGTTTTGTATACCTAAGTGTAGCTCTTTATGTAGTTAGTGTTAAATGGTATTTTCTGTTTTTAGGGAGGTCCTGGTTCATCCTCAACAGGATATGGTAACTTTATGGAGATAGGGCCTTTAGATGTGAACCTCAAGCCAAGAAACAGCACTTGGGTGAGATAACACAAAAACTTACTTTAAACTAGCTTTCAAATGTGTCTTTACTAGTAATACTCTAGAATTTTTATCAATGGTTAAATTTATGGTTACACAATCTTTAGATATTACATCTTAAGATATCTTGAATCCCATTCCCCCAGGAAATATTTGGGAATTTTTCTTTTATCAGGGATGAGAGTTTTCAGACTTTTTAAAACTTTTCAACAAAAATTTCAGACTTTTAATGAAAAAAATCAGCTTATAAACTGGAATTTTCAACTAAAAACTACATATTTTTCATTTTTTGTGAATGTTCTTGGTGTAAGAGGATCTTTCCTATGGTAAATTTTCATATCTGAGGCAGCTAAATAATTTTATTTGGTTTGGTTTACAATCTTCTTATCAATTCTTGCAGTTTTCAGACTTTTTGCTTTTTTATCAATCTCATCCCTGTTTTATAATAGTATAGTATTTTAAGTGTTTACCTCCTGAAACTCTGAAATTTTTCTTTTGTACCTTAAAAAATGAGTAGTACACAACTACCTCCTATCCTAATCCTTGGTTTGAAAAAAGGGCTGGGGATCATCCCCTGGAAAAATTTTGAATTTTAGCATGTTCAAAAAGTATTCCTAGGGCACTTGTGGCTTTTTAAGAAACATCCCACCCACATATTTCTTAAGAATGCTTCACAGATTTCTGGTTTTGAAAAGCTGCTTTAGAAAATCAGAACAACTAATAAAAATATGAGTAATGAATAAACATATGAGTATGTAAAGGGAATTTATTCCCCTTATGAATATTTTAATTTAAAAAATTTATTTAAAGAAAGTAATTTTATCAATGCATCTATCCTTAAGAAAGTTTATGTGAAACTATACCAGTTTCTTCTCTAGCTTCAAAAAGCTAACCTCTTGTTTCTGGATAACCCAGTGGGATCTGGGTTCAGTTATGTGACCAACAAGTCAGCACTTGCACGTAACAACCAGCAAATTGCATCTGACCTCACAGCAGCTCTTTATTCTATCTTGGATACAGTTCCTGAATTCCAAGTGAGTATCATTAATGTAACAAATGCATACTTGTCAATCAATGTCAAATCAACCTAAAATAAGGAAGTTGCATCCGTCAGATTTTCAAAAACAAACAAGTGTTCGGTATGCATACCATCAACTCCATTGCTTTATAACAATGTTTATCTTATGATGACGTCACATCTCAAACTCTTGGCGTTTTCGTGTGTTTTATAAAGGGGGTTTTTGTTAATTTTTTTGGCAATCAAAAAATTTCTTGATCGGCCTCTATTTTTGGGTAGTTGCTTATTTTTGCAAGAAGAATTGATTTAAATTTTTTTTTTTTTAAATCATGCAACTTCCTCATTATCAAGTTTCTTTTTGTATTTTTATTCGAATAATAAAATACAATTAAACCTCTTTACAACGACCACCCCGATATAGCAACCCCCTGCATTTCAACAAACGGTAGGAAAATATGGATTTTTTAATGTAGTGCTACTTTTATGTTATAATGTCCATATCGTCGCTGTGAAATCAAACTGGCATACCTGCAAAATGCATATTTTTCACCAGAGTGCTTTGAAGTTTTCGCTTGTGATATTTAAAATAATAATAGAAATATTCTATTGCCATGTGAGATGATTCAGTTTTATTTACATGATGGATGTCTTTCCTCCTTGAAGGTTTTGAAGCGACTTGCGTATTGCGCAATATGTCTTCTGATAAACAAAATGGCAATTTCAGGGTAAATGCATATCAGCCCAATGCCATCTAAAGGATTTTTATTCAACTAGACAATATGCTGGTTTGTCATAAAAATTGATGGGGGAAAAAAGAAATTTTTTGACACCAACTACTCACAAACTCAATTTTTGCACATATGCCAGTTTGATTTAACAGCAACGATATGTTGCTGGTTCCATGAGGGGTTGCTCTAGCAAGGTTGTAATGATTATATAGGTTAAAATACCTGTTTTATAAATAAACAGGTTTTTTCTAATATATTGTTTTTCTTTTGCTTGTTTAAATTGTACTTTTCCCTTTTTAACGCAAAATGTGTTAATTGTACTATTTAGTCACTTAGTAAATTTACTTTAGTTTCTAAATTAAGTAATGTGTTTTTATACAATATATAGCAAATGGTTTTTTTATGCTATCAAAGTTTATTTAGTTAAAAAAACCTACTGGTTTTTATAGCTGGTAAATACATTAGATCATTATTGCATATTAAAAACCAATTGGTTTTTATAAAATCAACTATTTCTTTATGTATTTATTATAAATATCAACTGGTGTTTTTAGATTAAACTAGCTGTTTCCTGCAAAGTATAAAAACCCCAATTGCATTTATAGCACAAATCCTGAGGTTTATAAAAGAATTAAAAAAAACTGTTTTTGTTTTTTAAAGTAAACAATCTGTAGGGATGATTGGGACAGTGGATGAATGGGCCAACTCAATTTTTTATACATTAACAGAGATGCCAACCATTCCGGATTTTGCGGAATCATTCCACATTTCGGCCCATAATTCCACAATTACGGATAAAGCTAGAAAAATTACGGAAACTACGCTAATTATATTTTAACAACGATGTATTAAATTTTTCTTCTCAATTCTCTGTTTTTAGCTTCAATCCTTACAATACAAATTTTTTTACTTTGAATTGCGAATAAAAACGATAACTCTAGTCGCTAGTAACTGATGAGATGGGCAATAAGAAGGGGGTATCAATTGGAATTTGGAATATTCTAATCTGCACGGATGATTGATTCATGGGAGAAAAAAAAGGCCTTCTGTTCTCAAATATTTGCGTTTTCAGGACTTTTCTGAAACTTATCAAAAGATAGGGTCATTTTTCTACATGCAGAAAACGCGGCGTAGGTCGGCAAGCCGCACGCCACGCTTTTTTTTTAGCGGGCGGGGGGGCGATTATGGATGAGCGTTGTCTCAGGTTGGCAACCCTGCCTTAACCTAATTTTAAATTTTTTATATTTCACCTGGAAGATAGTTGTACCTAGCCCATTCAACATATTGTGTTAATTAACATCAGCTTCCATTCTTGCATAAATTGGACTACTAAATGTGTTTTCCCATACCAAAAGTAACTTTTATTGTTTTCTAATTTATCAAAAAATAATTTTAATAAAGCTAAAAATTTTACTGTGTGTTGGAAGAATACTTATATTAGTATAGTTGACAACTTAAATGGTGAAAATACATGGTTATTTTCATAGCCTAATTTTAGGTTGTATTTTTAATAAGTTGGTTTGGAGATGAATGGGACAAGAATTGTGGGGATGAATGGGACAGTTCCGCCATCCTTTCATTTTCTGTTTTTAAAACTTCCCATTAATAAATAGCTTGCTATATTCAACTAATTTAAGTAATTTCAGTTACTAGATAACTAATATGGGGTGTAAAAATTTGTGTTTATACTTGAGTTTTATGTTCCAAACTTATGTGCAAAAACTTGTAACTTTCATCTCAAATATGTTATGGTTAAACCATAATTCAAGCAAGGTTTGGTTTTATGCTCAATTTTTAAGAAAAGTTTCTTCAGGATGTAACCACCTTCTAATCTTCAGGAAAGGAATGATTTTTGGGAGTTTGATCCAACTAAACCTAACTCCAACCAACTGAATTGCTGACATATTTAGTTATGGATACCTTAAAATAAACCAACCATTATTACACCCTAAAAAATAAAGTTTATACTCCCTGTTTATCGTCATTTTTTCATCCTCACTGTAGTTATGGTTTTGGATGTTACTAAGAAAAAAGAACCATTTAATTAATTATTAGATACTATTATTTATTTTTTGTTGGTGAAACATTTGGGTTGTTGGTTTTTTAGAAAAAAAACATTTAGTTTAAACAAGTATGAACCCTAGTTAAAACCACTGAAAATTATGTGTCATAATTTGTGGATGGCTTTAAACCTGAGAAACATACAATAAATTATATTCCTGACTGGCCTAGTTGAAAATAATTTGGAATGAAACATGATAAAATGTTTTTTTTTCACAGTTTAGTTTTATAATTATGTATTATACAATCATGCTTAACTGGTGAAAATAATACTTTTTTTTAGAAATCACCCTTGTACATATTTAGTGAATCATATGGAGGGAAAATGGCAGTCGATTTTGCTTTAGCTTTAACAAAGGTGAGTTCGTTTGGTGAAAATATTAACATAAAATGAATCTGATCAGTTTGTATGCTTTTTAAACTAATGCATCTAAATTTCTTAAAGTCCCACTTCTATTTTCCATCAATAGGACTCATTCAATTTTTTCAGTTTTGCCATGTCATTCTCCTGACATCAATCAACAAAATGAAGTTTAATATAATGCAGTATCTCGACTATATTTAAGGAATCGGGGTTTTATAGATAATTTAAAATTTATATAGGCCTGAATAGAAAAAAATAAATAAGTGACAAAATATTTACTTAACTACTATATTCTCCTGGCATACTCAATCCAGCAGCAGCTAAATTCTAAAATGTAGTGATAGAATAATAACTTTTTGGTCATTTCAGTAGTGTTTGTCATTGTTTTGACACCTATCTTTTTATCCTATTATCAAAACATTGATTTACTAATAGAAAAATTTCCATCTAAATGCTGTTAAACTTTACTGCTCCTTTTCGGATATCATCTTGGAACATTTTGAAACATTCAAAAGTTTTGAAAAATGTTTAATTTTTAGAAATTTTGATCAGATTTTCACATTCCAAGAGTATCATAATATTATTCAAGTGTAAAATTTTTCATGTATTATTTCAGAAAATACCCTTAATTTGTTTTAAGAACATTTCTTTAAATATGACATCATTTCAGGCCATTAAAAATAAGAATATAACTTGCAATTTCAAAGGTGTGGCTCTTGGAGATTCCTGGATTTCTCCATTAGATTCTGTGTATTCCTGGGGAAATTATTTGTATGTAACTGTAAGTAACTTTCCTTTAATAATTTTATATAACCATGATGGATTTCTTTCTTGCTTTTACCTTTGTTTCATTTTACTATGTACAATAGTGTTCTTCTTTCCTCTAGCATATTTCAGTTATCTTATAAGTTTAGGTAAATAAAAGTAATCATAAAAAATGAACTAATGATTAAACTACTACCAAATAAATAATAGTAACATTTGTTCTTTTATAGACCTGTCAAACTTTAAATATGATTCTGAAGTTCAGTTTTGATCTCTCCCAAGTTACCAGGGATTTCCACCTTCTCAAAACCAGTTTTATGAATTTTCAAAATGTTGAATAAAACTGCTTTTGAAAATTATTTGTTTCTACTGCATGTTTTTGTTCATGCAAATTTGAATTCACTTCAAAAGCTATTTTTATACTCTTTTATGTACTGTAAGCTGTTTTATAAAGTTCTTTAAAAATATCCTATCTTTATTCCTTTCAGACCAAGCCGCCCCAAATTTCCCATTGGATTCAATGGTAATCTCAGGCGGCTTAGGAGTGAAAGGGTTAAGAAACTTGGGCGGGTCATATCTGTAGTTGAGGCTTTTTCCAGATACAAAGGATAAACTTAGCAAAACTGGATTTGAGAAAAATATTTAATCCTGTAGGAAAACTCAATAGCTAGACATCATTCACTCTCTGCATAACTTTAGAAACATAAAATGTATGTTTAGTAGATTTGCTTGGGGTCTAAATTAGAAAGGTGTATAGAAATAAATTTCCAACATGAGGTCAAGTTTGCCCTTTGTATCCTGAAGATATCGATTAAAAAACTTTTTAATGGTGGTTTTTTAAAAATAAAGTCTATGTGTCTTATGTTAAAGGAAAGTCTTTAGTCTTATGTTCAATTTGTTTTGTTAAGTTTACCTACCATTTAACCCTGTGCAAAAGACACATCTGGTCTCTTGCACTTTAGTTCAACTAAACTTATAGCTAAATTTATATGAAGAATTAAACGCTTTATGAGCTTATAAAAAACTTATCAGCATATATGTTATTTGTTTTAGTCGTATCTTGACAAGCCTGGTCTTATGGCCACAAAGCAAGCAGCATATGATATTAAAAAATCATTGATTAACCAAAAGTTTGTCCAAGCCACTGAACAGTTTGGATCTTTGCAAGAACTGATTGGAAGTGTAAGTTAAGATCCAATATAAAATCAAAGACTTTCACAGCCGGAATTATTACGATAAATCAGTGGTGCCCAACCTTTTTTTTCCCGAGGGCCAATTTGCTTTTGAAGATTTATCTCGCGGGCCACATAAAAAACCCTTTTAAGGATTTTTCTAAGCATGAAGAAAAATTACATCATTAGTTATTGTTTTCAATGAGAAGTTTGCATCTTATCTGTTTGGAGGATACTAGTTCTTGTAAATTCGGCTCCAAATTGGTAAAACACTTATCCTTAAAACTGAATCAAGATGATTATCTGTTGCGTTTCGTAATGTCTCTTGATATTGTGTTTTTTTAAACACTGCCACAGTCTCCTTACATACGGTTTATTATTTGAAGAAATATGAATTTCTCCACTTTTCTTGAAAGTTTCGGCATTTCGAGTGAATCTTCGACTTTTTACGATCGGACATCTTTTCGAAGTTTGGTTCTAAAAAGATCCTTATAAACTGGATTCAAATGGCTAACTGATACTGAAAAATATTTATCCAATGGAAAATTCCCCTTATATAGAAAAAACTAAAACAGAGGAGTAAAAAAAATTACTACCCTATGTTGAAGAATTCCTTTTTGTCATCTTTTTTTAGATGTCTCGCACGATGTCGTGGTTTTCTTGGAAGATTTCTGAAAGTGGTGTTTGTTTTTAAGATTTAACGAGTCCGCGGGTCACATGGATCAGCCTCGCGGGCCACATTTGGCCCGCGGGCCGTAGGTTGGGCACCACTGCGATAAATCATTTTATTCGGGCTATAAGGCCGTTGTCGAGTGTTGAAACGCAGTTGTGGACGAAACGTCGACTTTTAAAACCTGTCAACACTCAACCACTGCCTTATAGCCCGAATAAAATGTTTTATTGTAATTAAGATCCAATCTTTTTATTTACATAAACTTTTTGTACTGCTCTAGCAGACATGGAAAAAGTGCCCGAACCTACGAACCTGGTTCAGGGGAAGCCTCTGCCAGCTCCATAGGAGCAATACATAAGGTTTGGGGAAATTCTATTAGGTTCAGGGGAAGGTTAAAACTTTTTCCAGGTCTGTGCTCTAATAATTTTATGTAAATATAGAAAGATCTTTTTTTTTTCAATTTTTTTAATGTTTTCTCTATATTTGGAAATTTTCAGGGGGGGGTTCATACTTTTTTTCTGAGCCTCTAACCCAGCGTTTCTCAACCTTTTTACTCTCACGGAACCCTTTTGACAAAGTCCAAGTTCCGGGGAACCCTAGTGTCCATGCAACATTGGCGTATATAGAAATTTATTTCGGGAGGGGCCCAAAAGTATTACTCAACCCCTCCAATACAGATTTAAAATAGGTTTAACGTAGCTTTTTAACGCATTTTTAGGTGAAATTTGCATTCAAGAGAACTTAATATCATAAAAATTGTGATTAATAAAGTTTTAAGTAGGAAAGGGGGGTCTGGGGGGTCCTGCCCCAGAGAATTTTTAGGAATTTGACCAAACAAACTGGGTTTTAAATTGTTTTTGGAACATTTAATCCAAATTTTGGACATATATTTTTAGGTAGGATTATAACTTTCATGAAAGCATAATAAAAAATAATACAATTTCATGCAGTAAAGGGGGGGTTTGGAAGTCCTCCCCAAGAAAAATTTTGAAAATTTGACCCTAAATAGCAGGGTTTTAACGTGTTTTGGTATGCCTAATCAAAATTTCGGAGGGAGGGAGGGCCCCCCTTATATACGCCACTGCCATGATACAATATTTTTTCATGCTGTTTTGTCCTCCCTCAGAATTTATTTTGAAAACTCTCCTTTAAACTAGTGTTTTATGTCCATTTCAAACTTTTTGTGGAACACCCAAGGACAAAAGCTTCTTGAGACAGCAGAATGTTCAATGGAAAAACACTGTATAACAGGCGTCAAAATTTTTGAGGGAATTTCGGAGTTCTGCCTTGAAAATGTTTCGAAATTTGCCACTTAAAGTAGAGTTTCAGCGTATTTTAAGACTCCTTGAGTTTCATTTGAAAAGAACAGTTCCTTGTAAAACACAGAATTTTCAAGGGGGGAAATGTAATTAACGTCAAAATTTTAAAGGGGGCTAGGGGTCCTCCCTCGGAAATACATTTTGAAATTCCCCTTCAAGCTAGTGTCTATCTTCTGTGTCTTATCTTTAGAACACCGAAAGGCTACGGAGGCAGAATAAAATGTTCAACGGAAAAACACTGGCTCGCATTTGGCTGGCTGTTCCTTAATTTATTTAGGGTTACTCTAAAATGCACGAAAAAAAAAAGATTTTCGGATCCCTCGCGGAACCCTTGATGAAGGCTCGCGGAACCCCAGGGTTCCGCGGAACCCCGGTTGAGAAACGCTGCTCTAACCTTTAAACAAAGTAAACTTAATAACTTAAAGATGTAGATTAACTTTTTGGAGTCTTAATTTTAAATTACTCTTTTAATAGTTTTAACACATAAATATATTTTTACATTAGTAACATAATTACAGGATTTAAATCACAGGGTACTGTTTTGAAGGAAAACTATTTGCAATAAAAAACATTGAACACTCGTTTTGTTAACCTTTTTTTAATTTTCTTTTTAACAAATAATTAATACTATATATGGATAAATGACTCCCCTTTTTTACAAACTTCTGCTCGATACTTGTTGTTTAGTAATGGATAACCAAGCTATAAAACAAATCTGCAGAATGTATGAATATAGGTTAAATATCTCGTAATTTAATTCTGTCAGTTCCCAAGTATTATAGTTGAATAAGTCCAAAAAATTACAAATTGACTTTTTATGCTCAAAACAATCTCCAACCTTTGCTCTACACATGAGTGGAAAGAGGGGGAACATAACTATCCCCTATAGGGTGATATAGCCCCTTGAAGTTGCGAAATCAATGTCCATTCATAGTATTTTTTCAATTAATTTGGAATTAAAGTTATTTTTCTTTCTGTTCTCATTCTTTGTGGTGTAAACTAGGCCAAAAGGAAATTTGCTTTAAATTTAAAAATATTTTAACTTTTTTTATTTGGGGAATGTTTGACTCCATTTTCACTTAATCCATTGATCTTCTATAATGACTCAGTTTCATAACAATTACTAAATTTTATTGGTCTTAGGCTAAGCCCGCACTACAGACTTCTGTCGCGGCGACTTAAAACACTAGTCACTCGAGTGCAATGCATTTCTATGGAGAGTTTCTTGGCAATCGGCCAAGAGTCTCGTCGCCTATGCACGCTCTCTAACTTCTTGCAATAGCCAGGGTAATAATTTTGTCTCCGTGACAAAAGTCTCTAGTGCACACTTAGCCTTAATCTTTCCATTTCTCACTTTTGTGTTGTAAACTGAACAGAAATAGTTTAAACATCAATTAAGGGGGGTTTTAAGATTTTTCTTCACTTGAAATTTCATAAGGTTGAAAAAGAGCATAAGTCCATGAATTTTTGTCAACTGTAAAATAGTTTTTAAGGTACTTATATTTCTTTCAATGATTGCCCTTATTTCTTAATAGGGTCCTGAATTTCCAGTAAAAATTTGGTGGTTGTGAACGAAAATTCCATTATTTATACAGTTTATATTTTCAATTATCTCAAAACTTGGTTTTTTGACTTATTCCTTTTTTCAAACTGACGATTCAATTAATCTAAACTTCCATTCTAGAACGCTGTTTATGAGTTATAAAATTGTTCATTATTTTGTGTTAAAACTTTTTATTTTGCAGTTCACTAATAATGTCGATTGGTACAATGTTTTAAAGAATGTTGGTCCTCCGTCGAATAGAAGTATTAACAAGTTACCCAAGGAACACAAACTATGTAAGTATTTTTTGCCCCTCCCCTTTTCCATTTCCTAAAAATATCTGTGCATTTTTGGTATTCTTTTAATTAATATTGAACAGGAATGCAATGAGGGGTCAATTTCCACTGTGAGAAATACAGTAATGCTTAGGAGTCATTACTTAGTTCTTAAGGAAGAATTTAATAAATTTTTTTGTATTTAGATAAATTATTTAAACGCATGGTGGAACCATTCCATGAAGATCCATTGTATGACCTCATGAATGGACCCATTCGACAGAAACTGCATGACATTCCTAAGAATGTTACCTGGAGTGGTAAGTATTTGCTTAAATATTAATATGTACTCTGTGTTTTAGATTTATTTAATGAAAATCCTAATAATTTCTTCTCCATTTATCAAAGTCTGATATTTTTTGTGGTAAATATTTTATTTTGCATGTATTGTTTTAATGCTGTGTGTTAAGTTCCATCATTAGATTCTTATTACATGCATCAATGTTGTTAAATTCTATGTTCTTGTTTTTAATAAATACTGTTTTACATAATTTTAAAACAGGTCAGTCAAGTGATGTGTTCGAGGCTCTGTCAGAAGACTTTATGAAAAATGTTATCCCTTCAGGTTAGTTAAAATTAACAAAACAAAAAAAAGGTTGGTAGCTTATATTTTAAAATTCTTTTGTTGAAGCTAATTTAAATATAAAATTCTACACTATATTTTAAAAAATAACTTTCCTTAACTTGTAAAACAAAAAAATTAGGGTTACATGCAATAGTTAGTTTTAGTCTGAATAATTCAAATTCAGTCTAAATACACAGGCAAATATCACATATATAACCACTAGTGGATCCAGGGAAAAGTTTTACACTATATAGTACAGCATTTTATGTACCAAAACAAGTTAAAATCCTGTTAATTTAGCATCAATTTTCTGGGAAGGACCCCCAGACCTCCCTTTGGTACTTGTAACTAGTGATGGGCAAAATCGATAATTTTAGGTATCGAATACTTTGGTATCGAATACTTATAGGTATCGAATACTTTGGTATCGAATACTTATAGTTATCGAGTACTTTTAGGAATCGAGTACTTTTTTTCAATGTCGGGAAATGAACCTGAAGGGACAATTTTTTTAGGGCCTATCCATAATCAGACTAATATTCAAAAAACTGAAAGCGATCCATCAAAAATCCCCGTAGCTACGGGTCTGGAGGTGGATAGAGGCGAAGGATTTGGCGGGGGAAAAACCTAGCCGCGTCAAATTTCTCTCGCGGATGATAACGACTTGGGTTTGAGCGTTGCAAAATGAAAACGGAAACAGGCTGCGTTTGATCTACAGTAGATTACTTCATTGAAAAATTTAAAACGAAATATGTGAATAAAGTATCGATACTTTTGTGGGTATCGAATACACTCGATACCTATACTGCCGTCCTAAGCGAAATGTACGTTAACGAGTTTTCTTAAAACTTCAATTTCCTTTCTCCCTTGGCGCGTTTTTAAATTGGCGAGAATGTATCTCGCTACTTCCAAGCCACTAGAATGGTTGGGAAATTCACGCAGAGTCGTTCATTCTGCTCGTTTTGTTGGCGATTTTGGTGTTGTTAAAGGGTTGCTGCTATCCATTGTTAAACTTAAAAAGGGGAAAAATTAAAACTTTAAATCTTAATAATTCTAAAACTAATTCGATTTTTTTGAAAAACGAAACGACAATATTTTTGTAAAAAATAATTCTATATGTGTTTAAAATACTGTACTTCTACCATGATTAGTTTTTCTTTTATAACGAAAAAAGTGCTCTTAATTATTTCATTGGCTGCTGTGAAACGAGCTAGTTTCAATGCTAATCTTGGCGGTCTGATATCGTAAGCAGGTTGCCGCATAGAATTGAAAATCCACCAAATGCTGTTTTGGCGAGATTTTCTCAAAGTAAATCTGTGAGAAATTGCGTTAGTGTACACTTTCGCTTAGGACGGCAGTATAGGTATCGAGTACTTAAGTATTTGGTATCGATACCTGCCCATCACTACTTGTAACTCAATTATGGACCAGCGGTAGCTCCTTTGGGATATGCATGTACTGGATCACCTACGTTTGTATTTTTTTCTGTTCTGTTCTTTTGTTTGTTTAATAAAATTTATTATTATTATTTACAACTTATTTTATAATTAGTTCACCAAAATGTAAATCTTACCAAAAAATGAAAATGAATTCATGAAAATGTATGTCCGAATTTTGGATTAAGTATTCTAAAATAAGTTAAAAATCTGCTTTTTAGATTTAAATTTCCAAACTTTTCAAGGGGAGGAACCCCAGACCCCCACTTTTGGTAGTTAAATCACGGTTATTCACAACCTTTTCATATGATATTCATCAAGAAGTTTAATTTGATTTTAAAATTCTTATCCCCCAAAACCAAATCCTGGATTCCCTGCTGCTAATAACTCTAACCCTATCCTAAAATATGCTATATTTCTTATAATTTATTTAATGTTTAAATTGTTCTTACAAGTATTTTGTTTTTATAGTGGATTGGCTTCTAATTAATGAGACTTATATTGATGTAAATATATACTCAGGTCAGTTGGATCTGATTGTTGACACATTAGGTAAGTATTTCATTTAATTTTTTGTTCATTCAAGTTTTCTTTTTTATCCTTTAAATATAATTAAAAGCAAATAAAAACAAACCTTTTTAACTAATAAATAAGATGTATTCATATTTTATATTTCAGGTACCCTCAATTGGATGGATCATCTTAAGTGGGGAGGAATGAAGGGCTTTAACAATGCCACCAAGAAAGCTATCACATTTTCTAATTCCAACAATGCAGGTTATGTCAAGTCCTTCAAACAGCTCAGCTTCTTTTGGATACTAAAAGCAGGACACATGGTTTGACATTTTTAATGTATTATTTTTTCTTTTACTAGAGAACACATGTAACTCCAACCAACCAACAAGACTAAAATTTTTTCGTCTTCTATTCTTTTCTTCTCTAATTCTTTCTATTGCAGTCTATCTGCCTACAACGCATGCCTGTTTCATTTAATGATCTGTTTCTGAATAGAATAAATTTTTGCATCTGATATTTACTGGAACAATTTGAATTGGTTGAATGTAATAAATGCCGGAATCGAACAATTGTATCTCTTTCTAGACAGATATGCTAGTTTATTTGCTAATTTTCACCCCTTAAACCCCACTTGCTACCCCCTAACCCAGGGGTCGGCAACCTTTTGAAAGGGAAGAGCCAAAAGTAACAGTTTACGAAATTTCCCAGTTTTTAAAGAGCCACTAATTTTTTTGCTTCAATTAAATATTATATGCTTAATGTATATTTCATTTTAGATTGGGAGGGTGATTTTAGTTGGGGGACATTTTAACCCCACATTTTTCTGTTGGGTAAAAATGCTCCTGAACTAAAATCACTATTTCCTCCTTTCGGGTAGGGTACTTTTTTACATCAAGTTTTAGATGACTTACGTACACATTGTAAATTAATTTTAGTGAACTTAATTTCCAAATTTTGAATAAACGATGTGTATTCCTGGAAAAAGAGTCTGGGGATCCTTCCCCAGAAAAATTTTTTGAATTGTCCCTTCCAAATCACGTTTTAGCTCATTTTTGCCTGTTTCGATTGCACCCTAAGAGTACCTCTCATTATTTTAGTGGCAGAATTTTCAAGGAAAAATAGTATATTTATAATAAACAGCAAACTTTCGAGGGGGGTGTGGATCCCACTTTCGAAAACTTTTGAAATTTGCCCCTAAAAATAGTGTTTAAATTAGTTTTTAGAACTTCTATAACGACCAAATAAGGATTACTCCTCATAAGTCACAGAATTTTCAAGGAAAATCAGCACATATTCCAAAATTTTTAGGAGTGTTAAGGAGTTCTTTCCCAAAAATTGTATGGAATTCTTATCCTTTAAAGTAGAGTTTTGATTTTAACTCATCTTGAGAACTTAAAAATATATTTTCTGATTTTTTAAAAGTTTTGATTAGTAAATTATTAATTTTTTCGTATGGAACTGGTGAGCCGCAACTTTACATCGAAAGAGCCGCATGCGACTCGCGAGCCGCAGGTTGCCGACCCCTGCCCTAACCTATACCAATTATTGTTCATCTTTATGTACCCTATCTCCCCTAGAAGTTATGAAACACTTATCTGAAACACCCTGTATATGAAAATAGATATACCTTTATATCTTTCTCAATATTAAATCAATTAACATTAAAATAAGGATGAAATTACTTAGTTTTGTTCTAAAAATATTTCTTTTTAGGTTCCATCTGATGCTCCAGAAGCTGCTTTGAAAATGTTGGACATGATACTTACTAAGAAAAAGCTTTAGAATTTTATATTTAGGCTATCATCATTTAAATTCTTTGATTGCTAGAAACAAAAAGCAAATTCTTCCATTTTTTAGTGTTTTTGAAATGTTCTTGTAATTGGAAAGTAGACATTCCTTACTATTTAGTTTGAAAATTTGTGTGAAATCTTTGAAAAACAATATCTAGCTTCTTTGATTGTCTTCCACAAAATAAATCAAATCATTTTCTCATACAATAAAGTTTGGTGAACTTTGCTTTTTAAAAAAGTGAGTTTATATATATATTCTCGAAACATGTATTGAACTATGACAGTGGCGGATCCAGCCTGGACCTAAGGGGGGGGCAACAACATTTTAAGAAGGTTGGAGGTTCTTCCCCAAAAATTTTTTGAAAATTTCAGTCTATATTAATGAAAAAACTTGGATTACCTCCCACGGAAAAAGGGGGTCTGGGGGTCCCTCCCTCAGAATTTTTTTGAAATTTTACCTTAAAAAGTAGTCTTTTGACTCATTTTTGAACATTTAAGATGGGATCGGGGGATAGCATTTTAACGCTACATCCTTCCAGAGAGACCCTTGAGATGAGCGGTCATCACTGCTCTAGATGTCAGTGGCGTAAATATAAATTTATTTCTGAAGGAACCAAAATATCCTCTGAAAAATAAGTCTTTATCAGGCCAAAAGCTAGATTTCTGCAACTAGGGAGAGGACCTAAAATTATTCCTCACAGGTTTTATGTACTTTTTTAATGCATTTATAGGAAATATTCGCATTTTTATGTATACAGTAAAGCACCGTTTATACGTCTTTCAAGGGATCGACGTAAAACTGCATATAAATGAAAAGACGTATAATTGAAAATAATTTTGATTATTTGAATTAATTGGGACTTGGCGAAAACGTCGTATAAATGTAAAAGACGTATAAATGAGAGACGTATAAACGGTGCTTTACTGTAGTATATTTATAGTATACAAAAGTAAAACAAAATAAAGATTTGAATATCAAAAAGGGGATCTTGGGGTCTTCCCCGAGAAATTTTTGGAAATTTGACCCTAAAAATCAGGGTTTTAACTCGTTTTGGTACCCAAAGCCAAAGTCCGATTTTCAGGGTGAGCGACCCGGGCGACCTTTATGTGGCTGATTGCTCCACAGGTCACCAGTTTTCTTCCCTCTATTTTTTCATCACCCCAGAGGCGTATATAGATTTTTATTTGGAAAGAGTCTCCAAATATATCCTCTAAAAAATTAGTCATTATCATATTAACCAAAAAATAACAATGATGGGCAAGGTTAACAAATGATTGGCTGGTCTCGTGCACATTCCCCTTCAGTGGCGTATACTATAGAAATTTAGGGGCCTAAAATTATTCCTCCCATACATACTAGTTTAATGAAACTTTGAAACACATTTTAAGTAAAATTTGCGCCATAAAAGTGTACAGAATAAGAGAAGTTGTGAGTAATTTGTTAAGTTTAATGTACCAAAGGGGGACTGGGGGCCCTCCCCCAGAAGATTTAAAAAAATTGATTTTAAAAACAGGTTTTCAACTAGTTTTTGTACCTTAAGACCGAATTTCAGGCATACATTTTAGTGTAGGATTTTCATTTTGATGAGCAGAATGTAAAGAATTCTTGAATAATTGAGTTCCAAATACAAAAGGGGGTTTGGGGGTCCTCCCCCAGAAAATTTTTGGAAATTTGACACAAAAAACACAGTTTTAACTTGTTTTTGTATACCTTGTCCGAATTTCGGATGTCTGATTTTCTTTTTTACCTTTTCTTACCGTAATTTTTTAAAAAGGTACCTGAGCCCAAGGGGGGGGCAAAAGGCCTGTTGCCCCCCCCCTGGATCCGCCACTGAACTATGAGAAAGTCTACTTAATCGTTTTCTATTAGGGATCAAGTATCTCGTTGTATTACTTTTTTTGTAGTTTAGATGAACTGTTTGTTAAAGTTTATATTTATTGTGTTAAATGTATAAATAAAGATATTTTTAATAAACTTTTCTTTAAAATTCATTGACAGTTTAGAGTTCACCTGTATCTATCCTGTGTCTAGAACAAGTGGTTCCCAAACTTATGAGTGTAGAAATATAGCTCTTTTCGAAGATAATTTTTAGGTGAATATTCCCCATTTTCATGAGAAAATAGTGTTTTCAGGCGACGTCAGGACCATTAATTTTCTTCCTTGCTGTAGGTCAAACAGTCTGTTGCTATACTCTATTCATTTTGAACTGGCACCTGAAGAATGGGGCTGTGGGGAGCCTAGTGGTGCCACTAGCGACTAGTCCCGGGTTCGATTCCCGACACCGCTGAAGACCCATCGAGTATATGCGGAGTACGTGCTCGTTAAATCTGTGGGTCCGAAAGTCCTGAGGTCGGTCATGGCGCAGTTTACCTTGGGTCCAGGTGTCTGGAGACTATTTCCCTCCCCTTCAGATGCATGGCAAAATTGTGGAGGTGGCGATAGATAGTGGCAGCATCTATCATCTCATGAGGCAGAAGTCGGACTCCTGCCATTTATGGGCCTCACTTTCTCAGGAGCCGCACCCCCTTTGCCTTAAATCCTTGTGGAGCTTGGGTAGGGGAGAGTAGTACACACTGAGACGTGGTACACAGTGAGACATCGGTCTTGTTGACATATAGTTATTACTTTTTCCACTAGATGGTGCTATCACATAACAACCTAATCATAAGCAACATGTAGATGTAGTTTTGGCGCCATCGGTACTCGTCCAACAGAATGGTAAGTAATTCCTTATTTCACAATGGTCAAAGTTACATTAACGCCTATTTTAGAGTTTATTTCCTTCCTTTTGGAATATATTTACTCAACCAAACTTAGCTATATCCAATAAACAACTATTTTAATGGAACAACACAAACTTTCAAAGTGATGAAATTGATGAAACATGTATGGCATCCATTTTTTTACAACAAAACAAAAGTACACAGTGAGACACCCAGTTGTGGTACACAGTGAGACGCGTCTCACTGTGTACCATAACTAAGTGCGATGTGTCTTTCTTTGTACATACGATGTAATTTTTTTCTGAAATAGGTATAAGTAGTTTTAAAAAGTAAAATTAACATATTTTCTCAAATAATTAACGATAGTTTTGCACTGCCTATGTATGTTTTTAATATTAAGAAAAATAAACAATATTAATACCTAAGTAATTTTATTATTATTATTTACTATTATTAACTTTATTAATTTTATTATTTGACTTACAGATTGAAAAATGGTGAGACCTAGAGATATTCCAAGAAAAATCGGAAACATTGATGAGGACAAAATGGCTAGAGCTGTTAATTTAGTCCTTGAAGAAAATCATTCTATTAGAGAGGCTGCAAGAAAAATGGGGATACCTCATCAAACCTTGTTCAGATATGTGAAGAAAAAGAAAACACAGCCTGAAGAAAATGTACGGATGGGGCCAAATTATGCTGTTAGAAAATTTTTCACAGATGAGCAGGAACTAGCCCTTTGTGAATATTGTGAAACGTGCAGCAAAATGGCATATGGCTTGTCTACAACAGCCCTTAGACGACTTGCATTCGAAATGGCCGAGAGAAATAACCTAAAATTGCCATCATCGTGGATAGCTACAAAATCTGCTGGACTGGAATGGATGAGAGGTTTTTTACATAGACATAAAACGCTCTCTATTAGACAACCTGAAGGATGCAGCCTGTCACGGTTAACATCATTTAATGAGCACAATGTGAAGAAGTTCTTTGAAAATCTACACAAAATCTTAGATCGCCATACCCAATTAGCTGATGGTTCCCGGATTTATAATTTAGATGAAACAGGCACAACTACAGCTCAAAAGCCTAAGAAAGTAATAGCCAGGAAAGGTGTAAAACAAGTAAATCAGTGCACAAGTGCAGACAGAGGTGTCTTGGTTACAACTACAGCAATAATTTCTGCGTCAGGAACATTTCTACCTCCTGTTTTGACATTTCCCCGTAAGAACTTTAAAACTCACATGCTAAATGGCTCACCCCCTGGAACTCTTGGTCTTGCAAGCCCCACTGGATGGATGAATGCTGAGCTGTTTATTAAAGTTATGGAACATTTCATTAAGCATTCTCATAGCTCAAAGGAGGCTCCAACATTGTTGATATTAGATAATCATGAGGGCCACATGAGTATTGAAGTTTTAGAAATGGCAAGATCAGCAGGAGTCACTTTATTCACACTTCCTCCTCATTGCAGCAACAAGTTGCAACCCTTAGACATTGCTGTGTTTGTGTTAATAAGTTTGAATTTGAAAATGTTCTTTTTTCACTTTAACTCAACCTCAAAAATGTTTGATTGAGCTCCAAGTGAGTTACAACGTTTTTAGGCAGAAGTTTAAATGTTATTTTCTTAAGAAAGTTATGAATAAGAAGCAAGATGTAAAAAAATATATACATTGTCTCACTGTGTACCACTTGTGGTACACAGTGAGACAATTTTCAGTGCTCCTTTGTCATACTTCTATTGTTTTAAAAATAACTTTTTTGAAACCATTTATACATTAATGTGTAGCACATTTGTGGTGCTTAAAAATGTAGCAAAGATATTTGTTAAAAATAAAAATTGTTGCCGTAAGTAAAGAAATAGCGTTTTTTGTCTCACTGTGTACTACTCTCCCCTATTCCAAGTGGCACACGACAACAACAACAACCTGAAGAATAGTGCTTTCCCCCTCGCTAGGAGTGCTTCGCGCAGCCAATAGTAAACCTTCTTCGTCACTGTGAAGATGATAGTTGCCATGGTTATTGATTCGGTGGTGGGGAAGGAAATATTTTCGGGCGCCAGTTCAAAATGAACAGAGTATAGGTGCTGCGGTATCTGTTGCTGTCATGATTGCAAATGCTCCAATAAAAGCATTCCATGACCAGCTATTTCCTTTTAACTGTTTACTGCTGTTCGTCAAACAATCTGTTGCTAGGTCCGAGTCATGTGATTGAAAAGGCTCTATTGGAGAAGTAAACCATTCTATGGAATATATTGATAATTTCACGGAATTGTTTGGGATTGGAATCATCTTGTTGCTATTATATCCCTTTGAACTTATAAATTTCAATTGTATAGGTTAAACAGTTCTTTCTGGAACCTTTAAAAGTTTTGGGAATTTAGGGGGCATTCTGTAGGGAAAAATCATTGCGTCTCCCTTGTAAAATACTTAATGTTAGCATTCTAAGACTGTTTTCAGATACTTTTTTGGGGGAGAAGAAGACTGAAGTTGGACAAGGAAGAGAAGATAAAAAATCCCTAGAAATAAACTATGGTAAAAATTTGTGAAGGCATGCTTTATTCCAGAAAAAAATTCAATTAAATCAAATGGACTAGTCGCTAGTGGGAAACCGGCAACGCTTTTGTGGGAGAATTGATAAATATGGAGATAAAGAGGAATCTGATTGATGATAAGAAAAAATAACATTACTCACAAAATTGGCAACATGACAACTACTACACTATTTTCTTTTCATCGTTTGGCATCACAACTTTAGTGGTTAGTCAATGTTGTGTTTTTTGTTTTGTTGGTTACTGCGAAAATAAAATTTGACATAATTTTCCCAGAAAACGTGTTGAAAAAAGGTTTCTTTGGTGTTTTTATTGGTGGTGTGATGTAGGTTAATTAGGACGCATATTGAAATAGAATGCATGCATAATTTTTGAACAAATTATCCTTTGATTATTTGCTTTTATTAGTCCCACTAAGAATTTTGATAGCGATCATGTCACACTTTCAGGTTTCTTATCATAGAATGAGAAACAAGAAGGAAATTAGTCTTTCAAAAAATAATAGGTAATTCTTGGTATCCGATCTTTGTGATGCAATCATCAATATATCCTATTCCAGATCGTGATAAATATCTTATACCCTCGTTATATATCAGCTTAACCTACTTAGATTCTTAGTTAAAACCATGAAATTCTATAAAATTAAATGGGGTTTAATGGTTTTAATGTGTGCATGTGGTCTGGTGTGTTGTGAGATATATTCAGATCAGTTTGTTGTTCACATCCCTGGAGGGAAAGACATAGCCAAACAGTTGGCTGAAGAACATGGATTTACCATTCTTGGTCAAGTAAGTTTTCATTTCTGGTTAAATCTTTATTGATTTTTTCAACACTTTCGTAGGTGAAATGGAAAACTTTGTGAAACCTTTATTTAAGTAGTAGTTTAATTTCTGCCCTATGCTCAATTCCTCTTATATTTAATTAGTAAGAAGATGCTATTCTTTGTTAAAAGTAAAATTCCTAGTTATCCTGTTAAAAATAATATTTCCACTAATATATTAAAATATTTCCCATATACATAGGGGTGGACCTGGAAAGAATTGTAACCTTCCCCCGAACCTGAACAAAATTTACCCGAACTTTTTGTATTGCACCTATGGAAGCTGGCATTGGCTTCCCCAAACCAGGTTCGCAGGTTCAGGCACTTTTTCCAGGTCTGCATCCTACTGATATCTGTTCAACATACTCTGTGTTATCCACTGGCTGCAGAAGTGAAGTAGATAAGGTACAGTTGCTTCACGTACATTCGATTGCACAGCCCCTTTTTACAGGGGGGCACATTCATCTATCCATGCCCCCTATTGGGGATTCATACCCCTGGAGTTTCTGACTATCTTGTCTAGTGTGCTGGTGTGATAATAAAATTAATCATAAGTTATTTAATATGAAGATGCAAAATTACTAAAACTATTTCCAATATGATTGAATCTTAAGTACAGGAGAGTCGAAATTATCTAAGTTAATATGGACCAAGACCTCAGTATCAATAAAACTTGGTTTAAGAAAAATTGTAATATTAAAGGTTTAAGATTTTAATATAGTGCAACTTTTATACCTTGAATCTCTTTTATTTAAGTTGGGGTCCCTTTAATTCTATTAAATCAATGTTAAAAAATAAATAACAAATTTAGAATATTATTGTAAAATTAGTACCAGGCGGTTAATTAATGACATAACCAAAAAAAGATGGATCTGGAGAGGAAGTGTCTTGAGAAGAAATCCAGAGGCAAATAAGTAAATTGCTCTCACCTGGGCGCCTGATGGTAAGAGGAAGAGAGGCCACCCAAAGTTAAATTGGAGGCAAATGGCCATACGGAAGAGAGACCAGCTCGAATGGCCATGTTGGACCACGGCACGAGATGCCGCTATTGACAAGAAGAAGTGGACAGCGAGAATTGCTGCCTCATATGCCTATCAGGCGTAAAGAGTTGCAAGGCAATGTTAATTAATTGAAAAATTGGTAACTTGATGATGGTTTTTTTTGCCTTTCATAGTTTTAAAATCCTTACTCAATTCACAAATTGAGCATCAAGACTTTTCCAAGAAAGTTTCAGAGTGAACATTTGCATGTCTTTGTGTAAACCACTCAGACACATAGAACATGAAATCAACTATCTAACACTTAATTTGAGTAAAAAAAGTTGCTGCTCGGTTGAAAGAGAGAAAATAATCTTCTTAATCATTCAAAGATTTTGTTCAAAGAAAGTCCTTTAATTTGAAGTTGTTCAGGGGTCCCATCAGCTTTGAATATCTCAGTTACAGCAACTCTATATTTTTAAGTCAATATACAGGGGTTCATCTAGAGAGAAATTGGGTCCGTTTTGGGACCCTTCACAAAATTCCAGTTCCCAAAAAGGGACTCTTCACAAAAGTCCTAAAACAAAAGTGGTTTGAAAATTGTTTTCTGATTGTGTTTTGATCATTTTAGAATGGAATTTCCCAGTTTTGGGGCCATTTTAAAAGTTATGAATGCCGTTTTTGCACTTCAAACCCTTCGTTTTCACAAAATTCCATTTGATTTTTCACAAAATTCCTAAAACAGGACCGTGGCAGAAAAACCTGGATTAACCCCTGATATACTACAAAAGTTATAGATGCATTACATGTACATTATAATCAGGGTTGGCAAGTTTCTTCCGAAGTGGAAAAAACCGCGGAAAAAACCACGGAAAAAACCGTCCGGAAGAAATAGGTTTCTTCCATGTGGAAGAAACCTCTTTTTTTAAAGAATTAGCTTAAAATTTTCAGGTTTTATAAATATTTGTCTCACAAACACTCTTATATTTACATAAAAACTTCCAAAATGTCATTAATTATATGCACCTATTAGTTAATGATTAAATTAGTAAGTGTAGGTTTCTTCCAAACTATGAAAAAAAAATGCTATTAAATAATTTGAAAAAAAAAACCTTTAATAAACAATATTTACTTTGTAGTCTAAAATTTAATTAAATACTCAAAACTGTTATAAATACCTATTGCATGCATGTATTAAATTATTCCAGTAATTTTAAATTAATTTCTTCCTAACAGAAAAGTAGTTTTGAATAAGTCTGAGAATTACATAGTATTGGATGAGTTTCTGTCTACAAGAAAGTATAAAAGTTAAACAGAAAAGACATGTTTTAATAATCTGAATTTTTTTAGAATACACAATCTTCCATATAGTAAATTAACTAAGCTGAATTAAAAGTTAAATGTACATTTTTAAAAAATTAGTTACTGTAATTATAATTAAATTACATTTATGAGTTTTTTAAAATTATGGTTTGATTTATTCAGTCAACGGATTTAAAATTAAATTTAACTAAGAGGAATTAAAAGTTAAATATATAGTATATAATTTTCAAAAATTAATTACTCTATTTAATTAAAAAATTATATTTATGAGTTCTTTAAATTATGGTTTGATTTATTCAGTTAACAGATTTAAAATACTAATAAAAAAAACTAACTGGAATTAAAAGTTAAATATGTTATTTTTAGAAAATTAATTACTCTAATTAAATTTAATTAATTGTAATTAAATTACATTTATGAGTTTTTTAAACTGTGGTTTAATTTATTCAGTTAACACAACAGATTTAAAATTTAATTTAACTAACCGGAATTAAAAGTCAAATATAAAATTTTTTAAAATTTAATTACTATAAATAAATTTAACTAATTATAATTAAATTACATTTAAGAGTTTTTAAAATTATGGTTTGATTTATTCATTTAACAGATTTAAAAATTGGGTGCTTCTGTAAAGCTTTTTGTTAGTTCCTTCCAGTTTCTTCCATTTCTTCCGGTTTTTTCCAGTTTCTTCCGGTTTTTTCCAGTTTCTTCCACTGTCCTGGAAGAAACTAGTTTCTTCCGGAAGAAACCCAACCCTGCTTAAGAGATCTATTTAAATGTATTTTGATACATGATTTATTTTCCAGATATTTGATGATCATTATCACCTTCAACATGAGAAAGTGGTTAAGTATTCTCCAAATAAGAGCAAAGAACATCATGACCTTCTGACTAAAGATGAAAGGGTAATTCATTTTTTTAAGAAAGAAAATCTAAAATGCTACTCTTTGAACACGTACAATTTTGTTTATAAATTCCAATTGTTCATTTTTTTATTTTTATGCATCTGCAGGTGCACAAGCATAGCCAGCAAATAGTGAAAGTCCGTAAAAAAAGAGATATCAAGAAAAGTGGCCTCAATGATCCAAAATGGCCTGACATGTGGTATTTGGTGTGTATAAATTTTTTAAAAGCTATGTATTAGGGTGTATCGAAAAAAACTTTTTTTCGATTTTGATTATGTAATAGTGCGGAAAAGTTGTCTAAGGTGCCAGAGAGTACCTGTGAATTTTTTTCAGAATTTTTGGATAATTTCTTAATGTGCCACATTGGCCCTGAAGTTCCCCATGTTAATCCAATGGGGCGCGCCGCCAAAAAGGCCGAAAATCGGTTTTTCGCCCCTCATTTCTACCCTAATCACACGACGAATGTCTCGTCTCGAGTTATGGACTCTATATGATGTATGCTACCCGAAAAAACTTGAATAATAACTTAAATCTCTATATTATGTTGATTGTGGGCTCTGATTTGAACGAGGAAATACGCGATTTTCGACGAAATTTGAGCATACAAAAAAACGTAATATAGATATTTAGGCTATTATTCAAGTTTTGTCGGATAGCCTAGATCATATAGAGTCCATAACTCGAGACGAGACATTCGTCGTGTGATTAGGGTAGAAATGAGGGGCGAAAAACCAATTTTCGGCCTTTTTGGCGGCGCGCCCCATTGGATTAACATGGGGAACTTCAGGGCCAATGTGGCACATTAAGAAATTATCCAAAAATTCACAGGTACTCTCTGGCACCTTAGACAACTTTTCCGCACTATTACGTCATCAAAATCGAAAAAAAGTTTTTTTCGATACACCCTACTATGTATACTGATAAAACTCTTTAATACAGAAATTAGTCTTATCTTTCCTGCTTTGCGCTAGTAGCTCAAAATATAATTAAAGTTTAAATAAGTTTAGCTTAAAGTATGAAACATCAAAAAGTGAGGAAGACGTTTTCTTTTAATACGCTTTTTAAATAGTGAAAAATAAAACTTTCTTTTTAAATTTCTTATGTTCAATAATAATTCAAAATTCTATATCTACCCTGTAGGTAAGTGTTTATAAATTTTATTTCTTTCAGAATCGGGGATGGGGTTATGACATGAATGTTGAAGCAGCATGGGCAGCTGGTGCCACTGGTAAAGGAGTGGTGGTCACCATTCTGGATGATGGGCTTGAAAAAGACCACCCTGATATACGTCATAACTATGTAAGGGGCCATTCATTAATTACGTAAGGGTCCCTAGGGGGAGGGGGGTTGGAAAAATATCTATATACCCTTACTTGGGGGTGGGGGGTCAAACCCATTCTTACGTAAGATTTTCCAAATTAATGTAAACAAATTAAAATTAAATTACTATTGAATAACCCCAGAAAAACTTTGAAAAGCTGGTATATTATCGAAGCTTAAATTTAAAAAAAATGAAGGTATATCAGATGTATCTTTTTTATTGGAGTAGCACTAAGTTAAGATAAAAATAAAACTGTTGAATCCATCTTCCAGTTGTCAAAAGTCGAAACAAAACAAAAGCAAAAAGAGCGAGAAATCTTTATTAGTTTTGGTTTCAATTTTTTTGTTAATCATTTCGTGCGCTAACATTTTAATTTTACTATTTTGAAAATCGAAATGGAATCTTACGTAAGAATAGGGGGGAGGGGTTTGAAAAATCTTACGTACCCTTACATGGGGGTAGGGGGGTCAAAAATCGCCAAAATCATCCTTACGTAATTAATGAATGGCCCGTGCAGCAATCCATTGATACAATTAAATACTTTAAACTTTACCTTTTTGATTGATCAATGTTTCAACCCCAAGGGTCTTTTTTCATGCAAATAGATATTCTGATTTGAAATCGATTTAAAGACAAAAATCTAACTTCATATGTTGTGTACTTTTATTGCTTCTATGTGTCTTTCAGACCCATGTCATAAAATTATACATCTAAGGCAATAGGGATTATTGATGGCTTAAAGACATAAAGTTAACAAATCTCTACAATGTTATTGCAGCTTGCCTAATTTTTTAAATGATGACTAAAAATTGTTTTCAAATTTCAGAAATATTAATTTGTGATGATTGATTGGAGATATTAACATAATTTCTGCATTTTATCCTGATTCAAAATAGCCTGCCTTATTTTAACTAATCTGTATAATGTAATTTGATTATGAAATATACAGGGTGTAAAGGAAAGTCCCTTTACCCTGAAATAAATTGCTAACGGAGCAAGATAAAGTTATGCAGTTAAGGTAACGGTATAGTAAAGTGACCATGCCCTATTCGATGCAACAACTTTCAACGCCCTCTAGCGGAAATTGTAGGAGTTAAAAATTTTATTTTAAAAACTATTAAAAAATTGAAAATTTTTCATTTTCGCCACGTGAGGAGAGTTTTAAGACGTAAAATTTACGTAAATTCAACCTAATTGAGCGTGTGTTTTAGGGGTTCTATTCAAGATATTTTTTTGCTTAAGGTGTCTTTTCCTACTAAATCGATGCTGCTCTACAACTTAGTAATTGACTATTTTAGCATATCTCTAATAGTTTTTAAAATAAAATTTTTAACTCCTAAAATTTCCGCTAGAGGGCGTTGAAAGTTGTTGCATCGAATACGGCATGGTCACTAGGGTGTCTCATTTTTTCGAACTTTGGAAATCTTATCGGGCCGTGTCCCAAAAAGTTTCCTTTTGGCACCAATAAACTTCCCTGAAATTTTTAAAGTTGTGGTACAACCCTAACTATTGCCTCAAAGCGGTTGAAGTTACGAGAAAAGCCTGGTCTAGGCTGCAGCGCTAGCTTTACTTCATAACGAGACCTATTACGCAACTACTTGCTTTTGCTTACCTTTTTTATGCCATTTTTAGACTGTTTGGATTGAGATAATGTAATAATAATTCATATAATTCATGCCATTAATGTCACAGTTTTTTATTGCACTAAAATATCCACTTTCTATGTTTATACTCCATAATAATTTTAAAATTCTTGAACTAAAGTAGTCTTATCTGTCTTAGAAAACTTAGCGCGATATTTATTGACAGTTTGTTGGAGATTTTGCCTCTGTGCTTCAGTTTTCAATCTAGGGAGGTATACTCTTGGGTTAGGGCCACTCCTAGCTTGCGACATCATTGGTGACTGCCAAGTTGTTGAAAAAATCTCGGCACCACTTGAATTCGTCTAAGCTTTCCCATTCAGTAGGAGACTTTAAAATGAAACATATAGGTAATCCAATCCAAATCTTTGAAATAAGTTCAAAGTTAAGTTGTTCCATGGAGGGTTAAAAGCGCGCTTTGACCGAAAAAGGAGAATGCTAGCCGGCGCTTGCGGCAGAAGCTGGATGAAGGCCTCACATGGGGGTTTTATTGAATATTTTTCCTATTTTTTTACTTCAGCTGGCATCATCTGATAGTCTTGTATATCAGTTTTGGGAAGTAAAACCCTATGTGAGGCCTTCATCCAGCTCCTGCCGCAAGCGCCGGACAGCATTCTCTTTTTTCAGTCAAAGCGCGCTTTTAACCCCCATGGAACGTCCCCCAGTAGGTTCTATTGAATATTTTTTCCTAAAGGATCTTGAGACAATGATGTCCCAAAGATGATGTATGGGATTTAATTCGATATTGACTGCGTTCAGGCTCATAAAATTGAGAAGAACCAAAAATGACGATATTTTCAATATTTTCCCTATACTTTAACATCAGGGCTCACACGCCTGCGCCAAACTGCGCCAAAACCAAATTTTGATACATACTGATACAAATTGCCTATTTTACCAGCTCCTGCGCCAAAACTGCGCCATTTTCAGACTTCTACTACGGATGCCTTCGTTAAACTACGGACTACGGATAACATCGAAAAAGCTACGGAAAACCGGAAATCTATCATAAAAATCACTTAGAAGCGCAAGTTTTTTCCCAATTATGCTCTATTTTTAGGATATTTTTTTCTTGGACGGCCGGCGGGCGCCAAGTTGAAGTTGGCTTCTTGCGTTGTTAGTGCGATGTGGAAAAAACAACTTTATAGTGGTTAGAAGCCGTCGTTCAGTGTTTAGGATCGCATTCTGCGGAAAAGTCGAAAAATAGCGGTTTTTCGCGCAAGTACAGTTTTTCCAGCACGCAGTTGAAGATGGCTTCTTTTCACATAGCTGCCAAGTTTTACGGATTGTCCGTAAAATTTACGAATTTGCACCAAAATTTACGGTTTTACGGATCGACCCGAAATTTTTACTGAATTAACGTTTTTTTGCATTTTTCTTCCGTGGAAACGTAAACAAATCTTGTTGCGCCAAATTAAAGTCTTGTCTGCCTTTTCTAGGCGTTTGGAAACGGGTAAATCGCGGAAAAAGCCGCGATTTTTCGCGAAAGTTTCGTTTTGTGCGCCGCGTGTTCCGTTCCTTCCGCGACTATTTTCGACGGCCGCGGACGCCAAGTTGAAGTCGGCTTCATCTCGTGTCAGTATTAGAATGCAAGAAAAACTACTTTAACGTGGTCAAAGCCAACAAGTCCGATGGTTAGAATCACGATCTTGAAAAGCCGAAAAAAAAACGATTTTTCGTGAAAGTTCCGTTTTATCCGCGATTGCTTCCTACCGGCGCCTAATTGAAGTTGGCGTCCTTTCACTATTGTATTTACATTGTAGGAAAAACAACTTTACTATGGTCAGAACTAATTACTTAGGAGGTGAATTATCACTAGACCTAATAACCTCAAATAAATAAAAATTTATAAGGTGTAAAAATTGGATCAGAGCTGATAAATTAATAGAGGTTTAAGTTAAGTATTTATGAATTAAATCTATACGCACATTATTTGTCGTAATCAAAATTATGGTTTTCATGTCGTACGAAAAGTTTTACTGATGCAAGTTTAAAATATAATGAAGGGGAAGCTTTTGTAATTTTAAATTACAAAAGCTTCCCTGCAATCAAATTGCTACAAAAGGCATTTTTTGTGCTACAAAACTTGGTTTTACCTGCTACAAAAGACATTTTTTGTGATACAAAACTTGGTTTTACCTGATACAAAATACATTTTTTGTGATACAAAACTTGGTTTTACCTGATACAAAAGACATTTTTTGTGATACAAAACTTGGTTTTACCTGATACAAAAATTGATACAAATATTTTAAAGTGAGTGTGAGCCCTGCTTTAACATGGGAAACCTATAGTACGGGAGCTGGCGTTAAAATGAAAAATTCATCTGCTCGTACACGATTTTAGTATGACAGGATAGTGTTAGTGGTGCTGATCATGGAATCGAGCGTCAGCTGGTCAGGTAGCGGTGGGTTGAGCGTGGGGAGGGTATCAAAGTTGCAAAAAAAGTGAAAAATAAATTCATCTGCTCGTATATGAAACTTGGTGGAGATGGTAGTTTCGACCTTCCTGATTACAAAAATGACCGTCAGCTGCCTGAATGGTGGTGGAATGACCGTCAGCTGGTCACGTGAACTTGCAAACAAAAAATTTATCTGACAATGCATGGAACTTGGTAGGGTTGTCAATCTCTGCTACATGAAGTAATAACGAGTTACTAGTCTTCAACTTACACTAGCAACTCATGAATTAATATCTGTTGTACTAGTAACTAGTTATTATTTCTGTAACCAAGATTGACTTCCTACCAAGTTTCTTGCTTTGTCAGATAAATTTTTTGTTTGCAAGTTCACGTGACCAGCTGACGGTCATTCCACCGCCACCCAGACAGCTGACGGTCATTTTTGTAATCAGGAAAGTCGAAACTACCATCTCCACCAAGTTTCATACACGAGCAGATGAATTTATTTTTCTTTTTTTGTACCTTTGACCCCCTCCCAACGCTCAACCCACCGCTACCTGAGTAGCTGACGCTCGATTCCATGATCAACACCACTAACACTATCCTGTAAAATTAAAATCGTGTACGAGCAGATGAATTCTTGAAATTTAACGCCAGCTCCCGTACTACTACTTTTGAAGGGCGCGGGGGTCAAAAATTGTCCTAGAGACCTGTAAATTTGCAGGTAATAATGTTTTAGTATTAATAACAACTTGAGAGGGGGCATCTGGGAAATTTGACAAAGAAGCAACCCACTCCTACTTTCCCCTGGTGTTATGGAATGTTTACATTCAAGATACGAATAAAATATAATACCGTAGAAAAAAGAATTTTATCTATCATGCAGTAGATGTCTAATTAAGTGTTTTCTTTCAGAAGTTGTTTTTATTACTTTTTCAACGTTTTGTTTGGATCTTAATGCCATTATTGGAATGTTAACCTCTGGTTTTGGGGTATTCCCATGAAATCCAAATCTTTTTATTTGCTAAGTTTGATGTTTAAAGTTGAAAATTCGGTCAACAGTGACAGGTTTTCAAGGTCATTGCGATGCGTAAGTGTTTTAGTGGTAGAGGTTGCTTGCCTCTCATTATAGAGATTTCGCTCTCGTTGAGGCAATAGTTAGAGTGAAGCGAATTAGTTTTAATTTTGCAACTGACCTTCTAACACCAAAAGGAAACTTTTTAGCTAACGGCCCGATCACTTTTCAAACTTTTCCAAAAAAACGCACTTTTTGAGGCACCCTAATGGTCACTTTACTATACTGTTACCTTAACTGCATAACTTTATCTTGCTCCGTTAGCAATTTATTTCAGGGTAAAGGGACTTTCCTTTACACCCTGTATAAAAAGTACTACTTACCAGCAACTAATATTTTCTTAACGATTCTGGTATATTATTATACTTCATTATGATATCAATAATTTAAAACTATTGATCATTATAAAATATATTTCTTTTGTAAAAGGTTCTGAAAACCACATTCAAGGGCTATTTCATGTTTTGGAATTGTTATTACTGTGGAATTAATCTCATAAAAAGATTTTAAATAATTTCAATGTTTGTAAAATTTTATACCCTTCAGGACCCTTTAGCAAGTTATGATATCAATGGGAGAGATGCTGATCCTCAGCCCAGATATGATTTCATGGATTCAAATAGGTACAAACATGTCAGCCTTTTTATCTTTAGTGCATAGTTTCATTAAAAAATTTGTCACTTTATAAGTATTCATTCATCTAAAAAAAGGCAAACTAATTTGTTTTAAATCTACATTTAGTGTTTGATGTGATATTTTAAAACTGGGGCTGGTATGTCACTTGTCAAACATACTTATAAGTCTCCAATTTCCAAGAACCTTGTTTTTATGAAAAATAAACCATTTATTAATACTTAAGAAATAAATTTCTGGGATTAAATAGGCCATGATCTGTGGAAATCGTACCCATATGTTACATCCCAAACTTCAGAGGGCATTCTGACAAATAGTCCACTGAAAATAGAGTTGAACCTCAAACAAATTGCAATAGAAGGTTTCTCAACGGTTTTCACTTAGAAATGACCTCAATAATAACATACTAAAAATCGGCCGGGGGGAAGCTTAATTTTTTTCAAATTTAAAAAAAATGGCCGAAAAAAAATTTAAAAAAAACCAAAACATTAATATAGACATGTGATACATGTTTATAGGTTATTTTTGAGTGCTGAAACCGAATATTGCATTTAGTTTGGAAAAAAAAATTGAAATTTCAATTTTTAAAATTAATTTGAATAATTAGCTATATGAAAAAATTAAAAACCCCCTAAAAACCTAACAAAAACATCCAAAGAGATAAATCCAACGGTTTTCATTTAGAAATGACCTAAATATTAACATACTAAAATTTAAAATTTTCACGAGTTAAAGAAGTTAAATTTTTTTTCAAATTTCCATTTTTTTTTGCGAAAAATGCATTTTTTTTTCAAATTTGTGCAAAAAACTTTAGAGGCTTTTGAAAAGGTCATTTTTCGGTGGATATTGTCCACAGATAGTTATATAATGGAAAACCGGTGGAATTGACCCTCAATGAATTAGTTGATTATTTTATTTAAAATTTTGAAATTGGTAAAATGTAGTATAAAGTGAAAAAAAGGTAATACTTTGGCATATTTACATCAGAATTTAAAATAATTAACTAATTCATTGAGGGTCAATACCACCGGTTTTCCATTATATAACTATCTGTGGACAATATCCACCGAAAAATGACCTTTTCAAAAGCCTCTAAAGTTTTTTGCACAAATTTGAAAAAAAAATGCATTTTTCGCAAAAAAAATGGAAATTTGAAAAAAAATTTAAATTCTTTAACTCGTAAAAATTTTAAATTTTAGTATGTTAATATTTAGGTCATTTCTAAATGAAAACCGTTGGATTTATCTCTTTGGATGTCTTTGTTAGGTTTTTAGGGGTTTTTTAATTTTTTCATATAGCTAATTATTCAAATTAATTTTAAAAATTGAAATTTCAATTTTTTTTCCAAACTAAATGCAATATTCGGTTTCAGCACTCAAAAATAACCTATAAACATGTATCACATGTCTATATTATTGTTTTTTTTTTTAATTTTTTTTCGGCCATTTTTTAAAAATTTGAAAAAAATTTAACTTCCCCCGGCCGATTTTGGCCGATTTTTAGTATGTTATTATTGAGGTCATTTCTAAGTGAAAACCGTTGAGAAACCTTCTATTGCAATTTGTTTGAGGTTCGGCCCTATTTTTCGCTATTTTCAGTGGACTAAAAGATTCTTTCTGAAGTTAAGGTTGAAATGTCCAGAGATAATCTCCACTGAATAAACCTATAATCCCAAAAATGTCTTTAACAAATACAAACAATTCCAGCCATAGAAGTTTTCATCATTTTACTAACACTTTTATCAAGTCTAAAAGCTGTATCCTTCTGCTCCAACTATACTTCAACCCTTTTAATGCTTCATTTTTGCTTAGGCATGGAACTCGATGTGCTGGAGAGGTAGCAGCCAGTGCCAACAACAGTTTATGCTCAGTGGGGATTGCATTCGAAGCCCTCGTTGGAGGTAAGATCCCTAACTTAATAGCTCTATCTGCAAACAAGTTGTTCTCTGTGTGATCTCTCGAGGATCTCTAATACAACTTGGCAGTGATGATAGCTTTTTTCCCTCAGGAATTCGAATGCTAGATGGTGATGTGACAGATGCTGTGGAAGCTCGTTCTCTCAGCCACAATATGCAGCATGTGGACATCTACAGTGCTTCTTGGGGCCCAGACGACAATGGCCGCACTGTTGATGGGCCCGGGGAGCATGCTCTAAGGGCGTTTAAGGAGGGTGTCAAAAGAGTAAGATCGTAGTTGTAAACAGTGTAATGCTTTGTATTATTCAATGCCAGATTGGGAATGTACTTGCACAGAACTGCTAAGTTCTGCTATTCTAAAGCTTCTATTTTTATTTAGTCTATTACTTAGGGAAATTTTCTAACTCAGGATTTTTCTGAATGAGGAGGTGTAAAGTAATTTGTCTCTCACTTAATTTTAATCACATATTTTATTTTTTGGTGGATTTTTGCCACCTTGAAAGTTGTTTTTTTTGCAATCTATGCAAATTTTAACATAATTAGCCATTTATTCAAATTGGTGCTAACAAATTTTCCATGATTCTGCTGTGGTGGCTTCAGATCCTATGCTGATGAGGGTTACTGATGAAAGCTAAGATTTTTTTTAACTTTAAGATTAAGTGTTTTTATTGAAGAATAAAGACTAACAGAAAGAAGAATTTCTACTACAATAAATATATATAGGTTTATAACTGGGTTTGCCAAAATAACTTAAAAAGATAGAGAACAAAAAACCAATTACTCAGGTGACTATACCAACTGTTCATTGGTGATGTTTGTTTAGTGTGTTGCCTCAGTAGTTTTATATCCAAAACTTAAATGTATAATAAACCAAACATGTGTCAATTTTCTTATGTATCCTTTCATTTGCCATATTTTCTCATCCTTCTTCCCAATTGCATCTTAAAAATGTAAATTTCTTTGCTGTTGACCCAATTTTTGTTAAACATATGGAGAAAAATTTTAATTATTTTTTAGGGCCGTAATGGGCTTGGGTCAATCTTTGTTTGGGCTAGTGGCAATGGTGGCCGTGAACTAGACAACTGCAACTGTGATGGTTACACCAATTCCATCTGGACACTGTCCATCAGTAGTGCTACAGAGCACGGCCTCGTTCCCTGGTACAGCGAAGCCTGCTCCTCTACACTGGCAACCACCTACTCTAGTGGGTCCAGTGGAGAGAGGCAGATTGTAAGTAGTTTTTCCTCTAGATTTCCACTTGTCACTTTACCTTCAATAGTTATTATTTGTTTAGAACTATCATTACCGAAGGCATATCTCATTTTACCAAACTTTTCAGGAGACCCCCCCAAAAAAACTTGTCCCATTCAACTGACACTTTTTTGTATGGAGCGATCCAAATTGTGCAAAGCTCTTTGTTTTAGGTGTGAACCAGTTAAAATGAGCTATATTAAAATCATTGTAGTCGCTTATTTTCAGATCAATTTAGTCTGAAGGGTTTTTTTTGCTAGTCATGATTTAACTCTTCTTTCATTGAATTTTCCGTTTTTATTTTGATCAAAAATATTGGGATCCAGTTTATGAAAACAAAACCCCTGATGCATCCCTTAACATTGCCTCCTGTAAGTTAGCTGGAAGGTAAAATTTAATTGTGAAGGAGTAATAAGACAGCATTAAAACTCCAATAGTGTACAAAGTACACTAATGTAAGTAGTTAAAGGTGAATATATCATTTTAATGTTGCAGGTGACTACAGATCTCCACCATGGCTGCACTTCTACTCATACTGGTACTTCTGCATCTGCCCCTTTGGCTGCAGGAATATGCGCCCTTACATTAGAAGCCAAGTATGACCTTTTATTAAAAATGACGATATCATAGTTTTATATTTTTTCATACCTTCATTATTTCATACTGAATTCCTGTTTCTAAATTTTAGCCCTCGTTTGACATGGCGAGACATGCAGCATATTGTGGTAAGGACAGCTAAGCCTGCCAATCTCTTTGCCAAGGACTGGGCTACGAATGGTGTTGGCAGAAATGGTAAAATTTTTGTTGTGCTGTTATCTAAGGGGAACGGATATGTGGGGTGTTTGTTATAGTTTTTTTAAGTGAGTGAACCAAAGTTATTTTGTACCTTCTGGTATTCTGTCTTTGTCTTATAACTTACATATTTTAAAAAAATACATTATATGTTTATGAATGGTGCCACAGAAAAGAACTTTAGGTATTTATTTATTTGATGAAGGTAATGTGTGTGTTTTAAATCAATGTTATTAATTCATCTTGAAACTAGATGTGATCCATATTGATTTGAATATTAGAATGAACTTAGTAAAATTTATAATAATTAATTTATGAGTAATTGATTGATCGTTGCTTAAGGCGCAATATGACCAAACTCAATATCACTAACTCGAAGAAAAACTAACTTCTAACATGCATCTTTATGGATGGAGCGATAACAAAACTGACAAGCAAGAGTTCTATCTTATGTGTTTTTAGCATAACCATTATTTCAGGCAAACTCTGGTGTTAAAAATTTATTACTGATGGATGCAGACAGTGGCATAAAATTGAGTTGCCTTATTGCACCTTAAACGACAAAATTTTTAAAAAGAAAAATGTTGAATAAACTGAAATTTTAATTATCTTTACAGTGAGCCATTCATTTGGTTACGGTATGATGGATGCTGGCGCCATGGTCAGGCTGGCTCGATCTTGGAGAACAGTTCCTGAACAGAAAACATGTGAGATTAGAGGACATGAAATTAACCAGTAAGGAAAGATATACCTCTCCCCAATTTTGAACTTAGTTTTTATTAGACTTACTTCACTAGAATTAATGTAAAATTTCTTGGATATTTTCTTAATTTTTAAGCATGTTTTAATTGTTTCTAATGTATGAAATTTTAACCCCCAATTTTTTTTGTAGACTGATACTTCCTCACAGCAGTGCATCTGCTACCTTGGTGGTTAACTGTGATAATGTCAGGTTTTTAGAACATGTCCAAGCCAAACTGACCATTTCTGCAACCCGAAGAGGAAACCTACACATATACCTTACTTCCCCCATGGGGACCAGGTCAGAAAAATATACAAAAGCTGCCTTAAATACTTCATCAAATTTTATGCTAAAAATTCTGTATTATCAGTAGCCTAGTATAGTAGGTACTATCTACCTATCTATAGAAAAGGAGCAAAGGGAATTTCTTGAAGTGAAAGCCACTTCTCCAATTTGTAATGTAGTCAGCTTAGGCTTTAGTTGTATTGTAAAATTAATTAGTGTGATTTTATTCATAATCTTGTAAATTTATTTGATTTTTATGTTGTAGTAACAATTCCATTGTTTCTTTAAAATAATCGGGAATATTCCTTATATTTTAACATGAGCTTCCCCATATTTCCAACTTGCGCTTCGCCACTTCTATTGACTAACTTTTGTTTCTTGATAACCCATGTCCATTATACTGTAACAAAACTGAATTATTGTAAGATATATGGAAAAACATATTATGTTTAAAAATCTAATGAAGAAGCAAGCGTGTCTGTTAATTATTAACAACTGAATTTTTGAGCATTTAATTTTTCCTTCAGGTCCACACTACTGGCCAACCGACCTCCTGACACATCCAGAGAAGGCTTTGTGGACTGGCCTTTCATGTCTGTGCACATGTGGGGAGAGAACCCTAATGGTATATGGAAGTTGGATGTCTTTTATGAAGGAAAAACTGAAGGTGATGACTTGGTTTTCTTTAATACTGTTTTTATGTTAGAGAATTTCAAAATGGTGTATGTTTTTTACATTTTATGCATGACCATACTTTTTACATGCAATAACTTTTAGTTACTAACTACAGTAACTTTTTTGTTGTCTGTGGAGATAGAAAATCATATTCATAGGATAATTATGATATGCACTCAATGAACATTTTAATGATGAGATCCAGAATTTCCAAACAAAGGGTTGAATTATACTGTATCCTTATCCTTACTGTATTCTTATATGTATAATTATCCTTTGTAAGAGTAAGGTTTAAAGTTTTTTCTAAAATTATGAACCGAAATGTTATGTTAAATGAATGTATCCAGTTTTAAAGCAACAAGACTAATTAATGAATTTAACTGGCTGAAATTTGTTTCAACTAATTTGCAATATAATTGGTATCATTTGTCATATTTTTAGTGTTTTTCAAGTTTCTAGAAACCTTTTTCATGTACGGTATCAAGAGCTATTTGAATTTACTAAACAGTGATTATTTTGTTTAGGAAGAGCATTTCTAAGAGAATGGAACTTAATTCTGTATGGTACTTCTGAAGACCCCGATTCACCATCTAGAGCTCCTCCTCGCTGGAAAGAGAAGGAGTCGAGGAACAGGAAAAGCCATCCTCATGAGTCAAGGAGATCCTCAAAAGATAATTTGGAACCTACAGGTATATTGGAAAGCTTTTTACTGATGCAGGGCTTCCCTCGTAAAAATGTGTGGATCACTTTAGGTTAAATAGGAACATTTTCAAATTGCTCCTACACTCTGTAACTTGTAAAATAAGAGTCATCAACACAGACTAGTTTTCCCCATATTTTGTTCAATAAAACCTGCCTAAAAAAATCTTCGTTATTCCTTCTTTATTTACTCCATTTCTTATAACCCACACAACCTTAAAAATAGGCTTCTTATTTTTTGTCCACTTCTTAAAAGAATCTTGCATATCACCAGTTAGGAATGACAGATATACAAGGGATCTGCTCTACCCCTTTCTTATTGCCAATCATTTTATCACTGGTTTTGTTAAAATGGATTTTGTCATTATTATTTGCCCTTTCTCATTCGTATTTGTAAGAATGGTTAAGTGAAAGGGAGAAGGTATAAATACTCCAACAAATTATCTCGAGAGATGTAGGAAATGTAATTCAAAATGATGTGTACCTTAAAGGCATAAATGAGCTGTAGTTATGGAATTGAATTTTTATTAAGAAGTTTCTTTTTGTAGACAAAACATATCCAACATTTTTCTTGACCTTAAGGCTAAGTGTGCACTAGATACTTTTGTCACAGCGACAGAGACAAAATTATCACCCTGGCTATTGCAAGAAGCTAGAGCGCGCATTAGGCGATGAGACTCTAGGCCAATTGCCAAAAATCTACCATAAAAATGCATTGCTCTCAAGTGACCTAGTGTTTATAGTCGCCGCGACAGAAGTCTAGTGTGCGCTTAGCCTAATTGTTCTCCCATTCTATGTATTAACACTATTTAAAATTGGGTGTTAAACAGGCATGGTATTAAGCAAATGTGTTTCATATTTAAAAAAATATATTATATTAAATCTGATGTTTTCAGACTTATACACTGGTTCCTCACAAAAGGCAGATGCTTCGAGGACACTTTGTATGAAAGCAAATATTTTTCTGCTGTTTCTGCTTCTCTTCATAGCTTCTCGCTAACTGATTTGGAACTCTGCATGCTTATTTATACTTTTAAATGTTCAGATATTTTCTGTTCTGGTGATTTACTTAAAATGATACTCTTAAAGCCTGTGCTACTCATTTTAAAGGGTTTTTACACCAGTGTATTCTTATCCATTTTTGAATCACAAGCACAGTTTTAAAGTATTTTTTCTCACAGTTTTAGAGTTATACAATGAAGGAATATTTTTATATGGCATATCTATTATCCAAAGTGAATTCACAATGGTTTAAATACTGTTTATTAGCACTTAATATATCAGTTGATTACATAATACTTTTTACATGTGTGACTTAGAGTTTGTGTTATTTGGATAGATCTATATTTTAATTTGTGTGTGTCATTTTATTTATTCCCAAAGTGTCAAAATGTTTGCGATTCATCTCTAAGTGTGGAATTTCGGTAAAGCAGTTTTGAGATAGTTGTTCTTACCTTAATTTTGAAAGCAGACTCATTCTGACCTGTATATCCCTATGGGGGTTTTCAAACCATCTTGGTTAAGACCTGGTAAGGAGAATGAATGCTTGAACCGTGAAAAACACCGATTCTTTTGTTTATGTCTTCAATTTATAATTTATGGCAAAGCACTTAAGTATTTATTAGAACAATCTTTTGCAATGAGAAAAAAATGACAGATGCATTTGTATTGAATTTTTAAACTAATGGCTGTATTTTATAGCAATATTTGAATACTCCTGTTTTGTTTGTTTTAAACACAAAAATTATCTACCTGAAATCTTAATATGAATGTACGTAATCTTAGTATGAAATGTAATATGAAGTACGTACATGTAAAATAGTTATAAACAAAAAATAACATGTTGATCATTTAATAATGGGACTTATGCTAATGGTATAGCCTAGGCTAGACCAAATTCACGTGGCCATAAATCTTAAATAAATCGTGCACAAGGTAATATTTTAATTTGAATATTACATTCAATCTGAAAAATTTTTAAATCTGAATGTAATGTGAAAGTTACATTCAAAAAGTCCCAGAATAAAGGTATATTGTGCTTGCCTTTTGGAATTTTGTAATTTTTTATACATGCAATTATTTGAATTTATTGCAAAAGGTCAAACTCTCAATACTTTTCTGTTTTTCAAATTAAGTAGTCAACTATAAGTTATGACAATCATCTCATTTGCTACATTCCAAATATTGTTTCTCACTATCAGTGATAGTGAAGCTATTGAGGTATCTAGTTTTGTAAAAACAAAACAAGAAAACGATTGAGCTTGCAATTCCTACCATTTGTAATGTGTTGTATATTTAAATTAGAAGAAATTGTAGAGTCAATTTTGATTTTCTAGATGTATGCCAAACAAATATTCTTAATATTTCAAAATATTAAATGCATGAGTTCTCCTGGTCTTAGTGATTAACCTGAATTGTCTTGCCCATTCAGTTATTGAATACTATATTTATTACTGAGGTCTTATTGTTTGTTAATATTTTTTATAGCTACGGTATAGAACTATTTTTTTACTGATTATGAAATGAGATTTTTTAAAAATCATAGTGGGATATCTTTTAGATGGATATTATATATTTTTATGTTTTATACACATTTGCATGCTGCTTAACCCTAAAAATCTACCTTGAGGCACAATTTAAATGCAACTTAGTATCATGTATTTATTCTAACAAAAGGGTAGGGTTTATCCTTTTTTATAAAAATTTTAGATGAGATGTGCTATTTCCTTCTTTTGTGTTATAGAAGTGGTATTTTTTATCCTCTAATGAACTTTAGTGCAAAATCATCCTATAATCTAGGTTTTTATTTATGAATTCCCAGTAAATAAAGGTTCAAATTATAGTTGTATTTTAGAAGAAGCACCTTGAATACAACCATTTCTCAATAAATGTTTCCAAATAGTCGCCCTAGTATCAAACAGCACTATCTCCAAGTTCAGGAAACTTTAGAAAGGCAGCTCTTTTTTTAGTAAAGATAATTTTTTATTGGATGTGATACTTTCAACTAATGATATCAGTGCATACTTAGTAGCACCAAGAACCATTAGCAAGTCTAAAATCTCCTTTTACTTCTTATGGGGGATTTACAGCACTACTGTAAAAGCGACATTTTCGGTTTGCGGCAAGAAACGGGAATTTGTTATTCCAATTGACGAGCGCCATCTTTTGTGAGTAGCGGGTACTAAAATATGCCGCTTTTTGCATGACTTGCAGCTCCTGCAGCGGTGGTGTAAATCCCCCATTAAAAAATCCTGAAGATATGATTAATCAAGAGCTCAAAATGAGCATTTTCCAATTAATTTTTGGTGGAATATTTTTCTAATATTTTTTGTTGTTATTCCATGAAGATTATCATGCAGAAATTGTTAGTAATTAAAATGCTTGACAACAGGATGGATTTTAATACCTTTCATCCAACATGATATAAATATCCAGATTTGTTCAGATCAATTCTAATTGAGTGATAGAGGAATCTGGTTTAGCCATTGGTTCTTGGGAATGCTATGTGAGCTCCGACATCATGAAAGATCTCTTAACACTGAAGTTAAGCACATTATGAGGTAGTGCTGTTTGATGCTTATGTGAGAAAATAGTAATAACAGTAAGGGAACATTTGACCATCTTTAACAAGTTTTTTTACTAATTTAAATAATTCACTCAAGAAATAAGGCTGATTTTACTAGCAACCATATAACAAGTCTTTAACTTGTTTTCATATTAAGTAGATTGAAATGATTATTTGTGATTACTGACATATTTTGGCCCTAAAATTTTCAGTCTCTCTTAACCATCAATGTATGCCTTTGAAGACAACTCCAGTGGGTTGGTATTGAACCCTTTGAGAATTCTTGATTTTGAGCATAATGGTAATTCTCATTATGTTAGTAGCAAATTCTGAATCCCTTTTTACAACAGTTGAAAAAGTTCAGAACTTAAAGCTAATTAAATTTTCTTTGAATGTTTCATAAGAAAAATGATCAGAAGTATGGTGTGATTAAGTATCTTCAGTGCTTTCTCTGAAACTTATTTATTTTCTGTAAAAAGTTAATTTATGTCTTTTGTAATTGCTAAATAAAATTATATTTTAAAAAAGTTACTATCTACCTTGATGTTATTCTTCTTTATGATCCCATATATACAGTATAATTAGCTTAATGTGATTTATCTTTCCAAGATTTGGCTGATAACAATATCCGATCACATAAAATGATGCATTCTGCATTAAGTTTAATAGAAGTGATTGGGTTTTTTAATTTTTGATATCTTACAAATCACATTAAGCAGAGTAGACTGTACAAGCATTTAGAATCAAGGCTGGTAAAAAACAGGTTTTTTAAAAAGGGAGAACTGATAATTGGGTCAACCAAAATCAATTGGCTTGCGATAGAATAAATAAAATTAAAGGTTTTATTAAAATAAAGTATTTAAACTAATTTTTTTCAGTTTAAATCACAAAATTATTTCTTAACATGTATTTAATTAACATTATCTGTTTTACAGTCTAAAGGTAATCCAGTAATTGAAGAATTTTCCCTTTCAGAATAAGAAAGAAAAGTTATTCATGGAACTTTTTATGCTTTGGTTGATGACTTGAGTGTTTAAAAAAACACTGAAGGTAACCAGTCTTAGACATAATTTATTTTAAGAATACAATATGAAGATAAGAACATTGAAGAGGTTTTTAAAATATCACAATTTAAAATAAGCTTTAAAAAGGATTTATATTAACATTCATAAGAGTAGGAAAAGTTACACGAGGCATGCAAGCAACAATATGTAAGATTATATACAAAACAGGCAACTTTTCACATAAATAGAAATATTGACTACAAATAGAAGGCAATCTTTAACTCATTTATACCTTGAGTAAAATTTAATGAGCTGTACGGTTTCTCCGACTTTCCCTTCCATCAAGAAGAAATTTTCAATTGTATAAATTAGTTAAATAAAAACAGGTAACAGTTCTAGAGAACATCCACAGTAATTGTAAACTGAATGTATCTGCTCTTAGGGAAGTAGATAATAAGACAATCAAATAGGAAAGCGTGACTGAAAACACTAACTAATGGGGGATTTACAGCACTACTGTAAAAGCGACATTTTCGGTTTGCGGCAAGAAACGGGAATTTGTTATTCCAATAAACCAATTGACGAGCGCCATCTTTTGTGAGTAGCGGGTACTAAAATATTCCGCTTTTTGCATGACTTGCAGCTCCTGCAGCGGTGGTGTAAATCCCCCATAAAACAGCTGACAGATAAAACAAAACGCTGATCAGGCAAGATTTTCTAGTCTTTCTTTCCCAATAGTAGGCTGATTATTTTTCAATCCCCGAAATTTGTACATTGAGTTTTGAATCACCTTTTATTTAGATTCGTCAGATCCATAGCCAATATTAAGGATCCTCTAGTTTTATTGCATAGTTAAGTTTATGGAGAGATGAGACCATCATTTGAATCCTTTCCCTCAGAGGTTCATTGACTCAGGACACCATTCACAACAAAAGTGCTGATAGACAACATCCGATTTTGTCAGTTCCACTAAATCAGCACGAAGGTCAAGACTCTGCCTGGTGAACTCTCCATGGCCCATAGCAAAGCTGAAGGTAACATTAGTTAAAATTTATTCAATATCCTCATGATGAATGATGCTAAAAAATGAGCTAGTCTCAGATTGAAACATATATAAAGGCATTTATTTGTATCAGGGATTATCTATAAGTATAATGCACATATATAAAACATTTGATATATCTATTTATGCATGTAGCAAAATAGTAGCTATCTAAGCGGCTAACGAATAGGGAAAGTTACAAAATCCAATGCTTTCCTTAAGTATTGGGAAAGAGCATAGTCTTTTGTTCATGAATTCGGTTGGATCAATTTTTAGTTGGCACATGCTAAAGAACAGTTAAGTTTTCAATACAAAATTTCTGAAAACTGTTAAACCGCTTATGATTACAACACCAACTTTCTCTAATTCTAAAATTTCACTTTTAACAATTTTACAACTTGTCACTTGTTAACCTTATTCCACTTCACCCCAAACTGTTTGAAATGGAAAGTGTCGTTATTTAATTTGGTTGTAGATATAATCATCTGTAGCTTTGTGCACTATTAATACCTTTGATTTGTCACTTCATTATGCTCAAGACTATGATTCATTGATATATCCAAAACTCTACATTTTTGGGGGAACACAGTTTTCTTCTCAGATAATAAACCATTTTGATCAAAATCAATGGAAAAATTAAGGAAATAAAAATCAAATTCTACTTTTAAGTGCTAGTGTGGAATACCTTATGAATTAAGTATATTGGTTCTGTATTCTGCAATACAATCTTTTTGAAATTGATGCATTAGTAACAAGTTTTGTTTGAGTACTTTACCTTATGGGATATGTTAAAACTTTCATATTTACATCAATATTTCCTAAATTTTGAGGTTCTTAAAACAGTTAATACAAACAAATAAGATTATTGAAATTATTGATTGTGATATTTAATGCTTGGTTAACTGAAAAAATAAGTACAACTTTTTGAAGATAGGCATATCTGAATATAAGCCGACCTCTTACTTTATTAGAGAAAATATTTCAAAAATTATCAGCTTATATAGAAATATACAGTGACTAAAAAAGTTACAGAGATTAAATCAGAGTTAATCTTATCTATGAAGAAAATGCATTCCTTACTTCCCCTCTTCAAAAAGAAAGCATAGGATGCCTCCACACAAATACAAAGTTGTACTTTATCACAGTTTTCATGACTAGATATTTGTAAAAGATTAAGTATATATTTATGTATATAGTTCAGGTTTTCAAAAAGTGTAAAAAAACAGGGAGACTATATACTGCATTGGGCAGATTGATAAGGAGATAGTTAGAAAAATTAAATTTGTTCACACCACAAGGTTTCAATTCATAAAGAAAAGGGAAACTAATATACTAAAAAAAGAAGTAAATTACAAATCACTTAATTCTTCCATACATTAGTTTCGTTAAGAATAAATGAAATGTCTAACAAAACAAATCATCAAAAATGTTCAAAATTCTGAAACTAGAGATTTCACTGTCACAAAAAACAACTGTAATATTTTTACAAAAATACATTTCAAATAAGAGAATGGGAATTAAAATAAGTATTCTTCAAACATTGTGTAATTCATAAAAAATTAAATCACAAAGTAACAAATAATAAATAAAACTTCAACCACATTGTAAAATTAAAACCATGGCAGGGCGCAAAATTTCCATTAACCAATTTGCCATTAGCCAGCAAATACTTAAGGCTGGCATGCATATTTTATCCTCTAAAATGTGCTTAAATCAAATAAGTACCAATGCTTAGATTAGAGCATCAATTAGTGAAAAGTAAGAATTGAGGTCTTGCTAGTAACTTTAGAACTGAAATTTCATGCCCTGCTCTATGTCTTAAGTCTAGAAAACACCATTGCAAATGAATAAATTAAAGTGCTCAAATAAAGTTCTTTACAAAATTGCACTCTTAATACCATCTAGTATAGCCAGGTTGTACTTTCCCGTCTTAATATGCATGGGTGCCACTCTTCCGTCCTGAGGACGGCATTCCGTGTTTTTAAAAATTCTGTGAAAGGAATTCTGCCCTGAGTTTAATGAAATTGGGAACTAATCGCCTGATATTTTTACTGAATTTCAGGTCTAACCTTGTATATTTTGCTTCTTACTGACTATTTATTATCTTTCTGACTTCTAGATTTTATTTCAGTGAAATTTGTAATTTTTTAGGCGAATGGAAAAGCTTTCATAGCTAATCACTGCCCAAATGGTATTTTTAGATGAATTGCGCAAATACCTCGTTATTTTTATAAATTTTGACGGACCCTTCAACGTTTTTCTGAAAATTATACCAACCTTTATGTAAAAAAAACATTTGGCGGTAATATGAATAACTAGATAGGGGACATCCATAAAATACGTGAGGTCAAAAAGGGGGGGAGGGGTTTGGAAAAATCTCACCAAGGGGGGGTCGATTAAAATCTCACGTCAACTTTTTAAGTTAGAAATTATACGTTTTTCTTTTTTTAAGTACGAAAAAGGAATACACACAGATAAGATACTGTAAAATATTTTTAAAAAGTTGTAGATAAATCTCATTTGGGGGGAGGGGGGGGGTCCAGCAAAATCTCACCAAGGGGGGAGGGGGGGTCCAGATTTTGGAAAAACCACCTCACGTAATTTATGGATGTCCCCATAGTTCAGTCTTGCCATTTTTGAAGAGTGGCACCCATGTTAATATGACAGTATCAAATGTATAGAATGACTTTCTTGACAAAAAAATTATCATGGAAAAAACTCGTTCTATCAGAATTGCACTGATATAAAATGCCGAATGGAATCATCAAAAATGCAAAGTTCATAGACAATGGTATTTTCTTGACCACCACAACAGCATTCTTCAGATCAAATTCTTAACTTTGCTTCTGCTTCATGAATGCAGATGTTGTTTTGACCAAATGATATCAATTTTAAAAACCAAAAAGCAAAGAGGTGTGATGATAAAACATGTAAAAATGAGTGAGGAATGCTCAAGTCATATCAGAAGGTAACCAAAAATATCACCAAAATTTTCAATAAAAAGGTTATTAAAAAAGACTGAAAACAAAGCAAATATTATGTTTAGAGCTTATGTAAAAAAAAACTTCTTACTGTTGTTTCAGTCAGTAGTTCATTAAAATTTATCCTTGAGAAAATGCAAAAGGATGCAAAGTTTTCCAACAACCCAAGTTTTCCAAAACATTTAAAATGTTGGCAATACCATCAGATATTTAAGAACAGATGTCCAATAAACATGAATTATTTAGAGATAAAATTTGGGACGGATAAATTCAGAGGAATTATGAAAAAAAGGAACTGTTCCTAGAAATAGGGAATGCCTTAACCACAAAGGCTGAGCATTAAATCCAGAAAAACTCTTAACTTAGTGTAAGTATTAAGTCTTCTTTTTATGACTTGAAAAATTCCCCGAATTTAAACTTAAAATACATCTGAAATTGAAATAAGTATACTATTCACACAGTGGTAGGCTCATCTTTGTTGGGCTTGTCTTCACTCGAGGTTGATGAGTTCTGAAACGACAGCGCTCGTTTGAGGGCATGCTTCCTCTTTTTGAGTGACAGCATGAACCGCGCCCGCCTATTTGCAGCAGCTGCTAACTCTGGAGAGTCCTCAGACTCCTGGGAGGAGTTCTTTTTCAGTAGCTTGATCTGCGGAAGGCTGAGCTTCCTTTGGACACGCCTACTTGCAGGCGGGGCACGAGAGTAAGGAGTTTCGAAATTGATACTCATCGCATCCATGTCTTTGGGGATCACCTCAGGTGGAGCAAGGCAGTCTTCCAAGAGGGCATTGCAGCGCTGCAGTTTACATGGTAAGGGCCCTGCCTCTAGGGAGGAGCCTGGCTTGGACTGACCCACTGGAGAGCTTCTATGGGGGTGGTGCTGATTCTTCGAACCCTCCTCTTCCAGGGAAGATCCTCGAAGTGGCTTCCTTCCTATTGGAGAATCACTATAGTGGGAAGATCCCCGCCGATGATTTGCTCCCGAGCCTTCCTCTGTAGAAGAACCTCTCTGAGATTGCCCAACTGGAGAATGACTATGAGAGGCAAGGCAGCGATGATTGGACAAATTATCATCAACAGACCCTCGCTTGGAGCGATTTATAGGGGAATCCTTGTAAAGGGTCGGTTCATGAAAAGAACGCTGCAGAACACCCTCAAAGCTAGGAGAATCGTTGCGGTGGGGGTCTTCAAAAGAGTTTTGGGCTGAAACCTGTCTTGTGGAGGGGCTTGAGTCTGGGTCCGTCGTCTGGGAGCTTCGGGTAGTGGTTGTTTTGTGGGATTTCTTTACATGTTTAGGTGGGGGAGTGGTAGAGTCAAAGCTGTTCGCTCGAAACTCCATTTTCTTCTTTTTCTTTGACAGTGAATTGCGGTGGAAATGCTAGAGTAAAAAAGAAGATTTATAAGATTAACATTGAACAATGCATAAAGAATGCAATGGATGGTTGAAGAATTCATTCAATTTTCCATAAGATATTTAACTAATCTCTTTACAATTTTCTATTAGGTTTAATAAATTAACAAACTTTTAGAATACAATGTTAAAAGTGCTGCTTTCTTGTTTAAACCTTCAATAACAACATATTTTTATGAACTGATATTATCCCTTATAATAAGAAAAAATAGAAATATAATTATTTTAAAGCTGACATTATAATAAATATAAGAGTTTAAGCATGCTGATTCATTATAACAAGTTTTCAACCAAGAAAAAATTTTGTAGTTTTTAAAAGAACATGATTAAATACATAATTTTTTTGTCAGATAATAATCAAAATTATCTTACTAAAATGCATGAGAGGAATTACAAGAGGGGGAAAGAGAAGCACTACCTTAATTTTATTTCAGGATGTTTTTTTTGCCTCCATTAATTTTGCTCTTGTTCTTAAAAGTTTTTTTAGAAAGTAAATTGGTCAAGAAAAGAGTGAGTAATAATGAAGAGGACAAAAAGTACATGATTGATGAGAGGATAAAATAAAATTAAGATTGGTAATATAAGGTTTTTTCAAGCAATAAATACTTTTAAACCTCTATGGATAAATAGAAAGTGAATAATATGAGTTAAGTATGAACTGTACAGAGGGATGGATAACATGTTTAATTGTCATACCTTCACTGCTTCTCTTCTTTGAAACTCAACCTTTGCCATTTTGGTGGCCACCCACTGCGGAACGTCTGGAATTGCATATGCAATTCCAAATTTCACAGACAGGATAAGATGCTGCAAAACATAACTCTTTAATTCTAATAAATTTACTTAAAGTATCAAAATCGTCTAGAAAAAAATGAAATAAAGCTGAAAAACTGAATTTAGCAAATATGTCATCCAAAGAGTTATGCTTCAATACAAGTAGAAGGGCAAATATAAGCATTTCAAGAATGAATTCTTTTTAATTTAAGGAAAATAGAGGAGAATGTAATTTGTTCTTTTTTTCCATTTAGAAAAGATTATTATCTGAAATAGCACAAGTTACACAACCAAATTATACTCATTATTTTTGGCTAGTGAAAAAGAAATCACCTCAAGTACAATAATGAGTAGAATAGTTCCTTGTGTAGAGAGGTTAGGAAACATCCTCTGCACTTGTCCTGATATGCCTATAAGGGCGCAGTTGACGATCACAGCAATCACTCCCATTACTTCCATGGCATCCTAAACATAGTTGAGACAACATTTATTACAAGGTACTTAAATTTACGTAGCTGGTGAAAACTTTGTCTTATTGCAGTGGCATATGCAGAAATTTATTTCGGGAAGGGGCAAAATTATTCCTCAGCCCACCCATACATATTTAAGGAAACTATTAAATACATTTTATGTAAACTTAATGTCTTAAACTTAATATAAGATAAGTAGTTAAAATTAAGAAGAAGTATCAAAGGGGGGTTCTGCCCCAGAAATTTTTTAGAAAAATTAGCTCTAAAAGACAGGTTTTAAACTATAGTTTTGGTACGTTTAACTGGAATTTTGGATATATAATAGGTAGGATTCAGCCTTTCGATGAACTTAATGTGAAAAGTTTTGAATAATAATGTTCCAAGTACACTACCCTACAATAATTGACCTGACACCTAGGTGTGATGCTTCAACTGAAAAAATAAATTATTTAATTTGAAATGATTGACTTCTACGTGCTGCAATATCATTACTGACCTTTCTAGGCATATTCTCAACAGTATTTTGATATTCAGTTTTGGAAATTTGTGTCCATTTCTGCCTTGAGAACATTGCTATCTCAGTTGTAGATTTTGACAGTGGTTCCCCACTCCTTAAATGTTGCGTTATATTGTCTCAAAAATGTTACCTAGGTTTTTTTTGGGTCTCTGAAGGGGCCATAGAAAAAATTTCACATCTATATATTGATCCCTCTGCTTGACAGATGCTCAAACATGGCAGGAAGCATTGCCTTCCGGAAAGTAACATTTGTCCATTTAATGAAATTTACAGAATGTAGGAAGAATCTAACAGTCTGAAATGTTCATCCTGACATCAGTATTTAATTTACCGATAAGAAAAGTTAAGGGATCCACGAAAAACACCCCCAAACGAGAATACACCATCTCTGAATTTGACGATTTGTGCAATCCATTTGAGAAAAAGACCTGCCTTGCTCATTTTTAAACTTAAGCTTGCCCAATCGACTGGAGGAGTGTTGAAATAAACTCAATGATCCTCAAAACAGCTCTCTAGTTGTTTTAAGTCCAGTTACGACGTTGCAAACGCCAAGCAAGTCTGTCTTCTTTTTTGGATGATGTGATGCTTGGTTTGTTTGCGGCAACTATATAATGGATATTAGAGACTGATATTTCTCTTACTAAGTATTGTAGCGGACCTAACCCCTGAAGCAGGTTTAAACTCATTTTGGATGATTTGAAATGTTTTTTGTGGTCTTTACAATTTTCACACTTTAGTGCACCCTGATGCCATTAAGTCATTTTTGAGGGACAAACAACAAGTGCAATTAGTGTCCCAACTCCTGTAATCATTCTACAACACCTAAAATTGGCTGTAACATTAATAACTCTCTCGAAATTGTGAACGAATAGACTTGCCTCTAAATTGAAGGAGCCTCACCAGGTCATGTGCAAGCATTGGAATGTAAAAAAATTGAGATGCAGTCGGGTTTCATGCGAATTGTCTGGTGTCCGGTCAATTATTGTAGGGTAGTGTACAAAAGGGGGTCTGGTAAATTTTTTGGGTACATTCGTATTAGCTCGTCCATTCGCCAACAGGGGCGATAAGTCGCCAAGTCTGGTAAACCCCGCAACACTACCGTTGATTCTGGTAACCCTGGAAAACGTAGCGAAATCGCGCTAGTTCCGATCACTGGCGCATGCGCGCGCAATTAAATCGGTAAGCCCATGGGTGAAATAATGTGTGCGCACCCGCTGGCGCACCGCGCAGGTTGTTTTGAACGTAAATTCAACAGTGTTTACAAGGTAAGAACGAAGACTGCATCTGAAAGGTAGGAGTCTAAATGCTTTCGTGTCGTTCCACGGTGAACTTTGTTGCGCTATTTTGCCGAGCCCCAGAGTCTTTCAATGTTTTGCGTATGCACGCCGGTGGTAGAATCGACAAAAGATCGCCGGCGGTAGGATCGACCATTTTGCAAGTAAGTTATTTTTATGCTCTTAACGAGTGATATCCGTAGTTTTGGTTCATCCAAGAATACTGATTCCCATTTTTCTGAATCCTTACTGTGTCTGATTACCCCCACAACGAGTTTGGTTATAGATAGGGCAGGGGGGGGTTGGGGGGGGGCGGCAGCCCCCCCCAACCACATGAAACTTTTATTTTTTATTTTCTGATGTTATAAAGATGTTTCTGATGTTAAAAAATGTGTTTTTCGGCGATTCTGATGAAATCCCGTATTTTGGCGCGTTTTGGCGAAGTTGGCGAAAACGATGGACGGGCTAATACGAAAGTACCATTTTTTGAAATTTACCCTAAAATACAGGGTTTTAACTTGTTTTTGTCAAAATTTCTAGGGGAGCATGGCCCTCGCCCCCCCCCCTTATTTACAATCTTCTCTTATTGTGGAATGTGTCCTACTACTTTGTTTCAAGGGAGTAGAAAATAAAAGAAAATTATTTAAAAACATGATTATTTTTGATATTGCTAAGGTGAATTGAGTAGAAAAATTAAATTTCTACATACCTGCCATGTTCCTATGTTCTCTGCACGTTGTCCAAACGGCCTTTGGAATATCATGCAGAGCTTGAAGGCATCACTTCGAATCTCAATGACATTGTTAAGAAGGGCACACATTGCAGCCATAGGAAAAGCTGACGAAAACAATATTACATACCCAAATTGGATAAACATCTCCAGATAATCCTCAAAAGTACCCTCATACTGAAACAACGAGAATGAAATTCAACACATGGAAATTTAACTGAAGGAAAGATACACCATCGCCAACATTATGGTATTACCTTGTACATAGCAGATTCTACTTCTGCCTGAGTGAGATGGGTAGGGTTACTGTGAGAGTTGCGATCAGGGGAGGAGCCTGGGGAGGAGTCAGCTCCATCTGAGTCCCGCCCAGTCCCTGCTGCTTCCGCCCCTCCACTGAGGTGAGCCAATTTCAGAGTCTCTGTTAGAAAAGGAATCAACGACTCTTTGATGTTTCCGACCACTTGACGAGTGATCAATAGGGCTGCCAATTGCTGAAAACGTAAAAATGCCAATCAGTTAGAAATAAACTAATGTAAATATGCTCATTTTGCAAAAGAAAAAGAATACATCAAACTTGGGAATGCCTTCTATTTAAAACACTAAATAATCAATGTATTTAAAAAAATTTCCAAAATCTATTAACAGTTTTTTATGATGAATATTTAAAATGTCAACAGTAAAACTTCTAACTTGGTCCTAAAAAATTGGCCAGACAAAAGCAGAGGATATATCTGTTAATTTGTAATTATTTGCTGTAATTTATAACTGTTATTTTCAATTTGTTTAGCATAATTGCACTTAGTGGCAATCCCTTACAATAAGGAAAAAAATAATTACTTCTTTGAGTTTTTCCATGTCTTGCAAGTAGAAAGCAATATAAAACAGGGACAAAAAGGAGTTGACAAACTGAAACTGAAAGAAAAGAAAATATTTATATAAATTATAATAAAACAATCAGTGGAAAAGATTTGCTAGGCAAACAGAAATATTTTTTTAAATTCGAAACAAAGTATAAAAAGCCACTATAGTTAATAAAAATAATTTTTCAGCCTGTTGTCCTGAAGCATGCAATTCATTACAAAAGCAACAATTACAATGAGACAAAAATCTAAACATGTAAACATTCAATCAAATAAAGAACATGATACATACCTAAACAAAAATGCTACAACAACAATTAGAAACAATAATAAACAAGAATTATGTGCAACTAGTTTGTATTCTAGAATATGAAAACCTCACAAAATGTAACTGGATCCCTTTTGATTATTAAACAGTTCCAATACCATAAATTAGCATTTATCAAACTCAAGTCTATAAATCATATTGCAATAATTTGATGAATTCGAGATATTTTCTACCCATTATAGTCAGTCTTTAAGGGACAACTTCAAAAGTAATTTTGAGAACCAACCAAGCAATAGACAACCAGTAATTTTCATTCTTTAGTCCTTTGAAAAACTTTCATGCAAGAAGCAAGACCAACACATTACGTTAACAGAAAATTTTAACATAATTTACTAAGATATTGAAGAATAAATACGGTTTAAAAAATGGTAAAAGAGAGATGGAACCATTGACATTTTACAGGTGACTAGAATATAAGACATTATAAAAAATAATATTGGTCTTGATATTAACTTCTGAAAATTGTTTAATAAAAACAGATCCAGCAGCTATGAGAATGGGGGATCAAACATAACAGAATGAGAAATAAGAACTCTGGTGAAAATCATTTTGGTGATTATACCTTTAATGATATTGTGTTTAATCCATGTGTATATTTGAACTTGAAATCCATAAGTACCAGATTCAAACAACCCATATCATATTCCTTGTTTCTATTTTGTAATACAGTAGAACCTTGTTACAACGAGCGCCTGATATAGCGACACTTACATTACAATGGCCTGTAAGAAAAGTAAGGATTTTTCTATCATAGTGCTTTGTTCAATATAACCTCTTTTTGTTGAAATGACCATAAATTGTTTGTTTCAGGGGGGTTTGCTCTAACCAAGTTCTACTGTAAAACATCCCCCCCAAAAAAAGTTTCCCTTCTTGGTGTTTAATTGTGCTCAAAAATATTTCAAATAAATAAACAACTCATTCAAAACAACTCAGTACCCACTTTAGAAGTGTTTGAAAAAGGCCACATTCATGCAGTTAACATGTCCAAAAACTGACACATAGTTATCTTTTCAAGGATCACATAAAAAATCTGAGCCCATTTAGCATTTGATTTCCGGTTGGTAGATAGCCAGGCGCATCACAGCTTGTATAAAAGCATGCAAATCAGCCAAAGCGATAGTGAGTCATACTAACCAAGAGCTCTTTAGCTACAAGATGATTCTCATACTCTTCTTCTCCCCTATAGTTTTCTGCACAGAATAAACAGAGGACAGTGAAAGAGATTGTACACAAAGCAGCCCCCAGAAGAACACACATACCTTATTTCTACTCTAAAAACGTTAGTCAACTAGCATGACGAGAAAGTTGGAGAGTTAAGGCCAGATAGTGCAGTCTAAGGAACTCACCTTACTTATGTTTTTCTGTAGATTTACTGGAGTTTATATTAATTTTTATAGAAATACTTTGCAATAGAAAAATGTAAACCAATACAGAGCATCAAAACCCAACACTATGGTACATATATTCAGTGGCGTAGCCAGAAAAAAATTTCGGGGGGGGATATTGATATTTCGGGAGGGGATATGGGGTATTTCTAGTGGTTTTCTATGGTCAAAAAGGAAATTTCATGAGTTTCGGGGGGGGATATATCCCCAAATCCCCCCCTCTGGCTACGCCCCTGCATATATTGACTGATCTAACTTGTTACTTGAAGCAGAATAAAAAAACTAAATGTGCCCCAATTGCACAGGTTAGATTTATTGATAAAAATATAAAAGTTTTAAGAAACCAATAATTTGTCATAGCAAATTTAATAAGTGCTGTATTAAATTACAAAGATAAAAAAATGTACACACCTCAACCATAATTTTACAACAAAAAAAATTAAATATAGAACAAATTTACTTTTGGAGCCTAATACAGTAAAGCACCGTTTATACGTCTTTCAAGGGACTGACGTAAAACGGCGTATAAATGAAAAGACGTATAATTGAAAACAATTTAGATTATTTGAATGAATTGGGACTTAGCGAAAACGACGTATAAATGTAAAAGACATATAAATGAGAGACGTATAAACGGTGCTTTACTGTACTACATTCACACATAAAAAGTTAATCTAGTTTAAGTGCTATTCTAGCTTAAATACAGTAACGGACCCTTTATCCGGCAAGCTCGGGGCCGACATCATCCCGGACTTCGGAATTTTCCGGATTTCGGGTCCGTTCCGGAAAAAACGCCATTAAAGACGCAGCTGCTTTAGTAAAATCAAAATACCCGCTGAAACGACATACTCCGTTCAATTCGTAACGGATCCAGCAAAAAAACTTCCGGAAAAGCACGTGGGTCGTCGCGGCAAGATAGCGAGGCAGCAGCCGATTTAGGAACGGCCGTTTAAACGCGGGGACGATACGATTCTGCCGCGCCGAATCGTCCCATTCCGCACCGAGACGATATCACAAAAGGCGCGGCGCATCCAATCGTAACGGATCCAGTAAAAAAACTTCCGGCAAAGCACGTGGGTCGTCGCGGCAAGAACCGATTGCGAGGCAGCAGCCGATTTTGGAACGGCCGTTTAAAAGCGCGGGGACGATACGATTCGGCCGCGTTGGCCCACGCCAAATCGTCCCATTTCGCACCGAGACGATGTCGCAAAAGGCGCGCGCAACCATTGCGCGTCGTAACAGCATTTACACAATAAAATTTTTTCAAAATATAAAAAAAACCAAATTATAAACGCGAGCCGGATTTCGGGTCCGTCCGGATTTTGGGTTCCCGGATAAAGGGTCCGTTACTGTATAGCATTGCTACAATGCTATATTTAAGCTAGATTAGAACTTAAACTAGATTAACTTTTCATGTGTGAATGTAGTATAACGTTGTTATATCACTAGATTTTAATTTAGACATGCCAAGATGGTAGCAAGCACCAGATCCATAAATAAAATGATTCCTTATACTACATTCACACATAAAAAGTTATTCTAGTTTAAGTGCTAATCTAGCTTAAATATAGTATTGCACAATGCTATATTTATAAGCTAGATTAGCACTTAAACTAGATTAATTTTTCATGTGTGAATGTAGTGTTAGGATGAAAAAGGTTTGCTTGGTGTCTATTATTTTTGCTTTACTAATACAGAACTAAATTTTCTTTTCTATAGTACGGTTACCATTCAAACATGCTTTATTTCTTTAAATTCTTGAAGTTGATTACACTCCTTTTCTATTTCACTTTTGGAGCAAAATGAAGAGCATTTTCCTTAGTATTTTTGAGACCATTTATATCCACATATGTAATATTCTTGCAAAAAGGTATTCCAAAGGACATAATTGCTAAAAATCATTAAAAAGTAGAGTATTTTGGAATTTACAGATCAAGCGAATTTACCATACAAAACAGAGAAACTCCGGTCAGACTACAGCTGTTAATTTAAAAAAAACTTATTCACAGAAAATTTTTTAACCTTTATAACCACCTTCTGTAGTCTCACAGTATGAATTAGCAATAAAACATTTCCCAAAAGGGCATAGATGAAATTTTATTAAGTAAAAAATTAAAATAGCAAGACAAAAATCAACTATATAGAGAAAATATTAAGAGCAAAACCTTGTAGATATTTATATTTCAAATAAATACAAATAGATAAAAACAAAAATATCTTGATGGTTTAGAGTTATGCATTTGTCAGTTCTGGGTTTGTAAAATATACTCATGAAAAAATTATGTATACCATCTAAATAAAAATATTTATTCTTGCACCTAAGCAAGCATCTGGCAATCTTATCCTTTCTAGCACCTATTAAAACTTGCAAAAAAGTACTAAAAAAAGTGTATTTAAAATATCCTGGTTTCAGAACAAGCCATTTTTTTACTAAACTGGTTTCGAGATTTCCTACCTCAAGCCAAATGAGAAGTTCTGCTCTAGGCCATTAAGAACTATCAATCATTTAATTCAAACAAGCAAAGCTTTTACAGTATGCTAAGATTTCCCAAAATTTACACTAATTTTTAACTTTTTAAATAAATATAGTAATAAAGTTTAAGTTTTCCCCTTTAATTCATATTTTACAAACTGAGTAAAGGCCAAGCAAAAAAGCCAATGAAAACCCATGTAAAGAAGAGTATGTGATAAAAAAAAACTAGCTTGCATAATGCAAAATCATGCCATTAATTTTGCAGCATATCAAGCAACTATTAGATAAGCTAATAGAATAATGTAGGAGAAAAATGAAGAAGGACTGAAAATAGATAGATTAGACTGAATTATTGAATGTTAGTCTTAGTACAAACCAGAACTAATTTGACAATCAGATGATTTTGGAAACTTTCTTCCAGTCTATAGTTTTCTGCAAAACAAGACAATGCAGATTTAAGAGTTAATTTTTTAGATGTTTTGCTTCCTTTAAAACCATAACCATATCATTTTCAAAACTACTTTAATATTCTTTAAGTAATGAACACAAATTCAGTGCAATATGAATAAACGTTTATATAAGACATAGAATCAGAATGAAGTGATTTGTTCATTTTAAGTGTACTTTGTCTTTCTGTTTAGGTAGAAAGAAAAATTACTACACATTTACAGTTAAAAATTCAAAAATACTTCTTGGTTCAGCTATAAGACTGGCTTCATTATTATTATGAAATACAAGATGCATGTACTGTCTTTGATTGTAGCATATTATATGTCATGGATCATTTCTTTTTAATCATTAAATGATGATTAAAAACAAGAATGAAGTAATTGACTTATTGTAAGGAATCAGGCAGTTTGGTAATTCTTATACTATATTTTTCTTGATGTTGTTCTAAGTAAGCATGACCTACAATTAATTTGGTTACTTTAATGGCTACAGTTTAAACTATTTTGTGATACTTAGGAGGAAGAAGACTACTGTTAATTGTCCTGTTTTCATCCTTTTTTTAATCTTCTTTCCATGCTATAAATTATCTTTTTTTAATTTTTGAAAAGATAAAAATTTATTTTGTCTTTAAGATCCAGTATTTTTATTTTCTGGACGACTTGCTACTTTCAGTTGAGATGATTTAGAGGTTGATGTTAAAGATTAAAATAAACTGATAAATGTAATTCAAACTGTGTAAGAAATTTGTAAGCAATATTCAGAGAAGAAATGTAAGTTTGATAGAATTTCAGTGGTGGCTCGTCCATAGGGGCTGCGGGGCTGCAGCACCCCCAACCAAAATTTCCCGAAATTCCAATTTTAATTTGCTTTACATTATTCAAAAAATTATCTATTCCCCCCTTTAATCTTTGTCCTTTATAATCCTTTTTCAATTAATAATTCTCTGCTATGCCGTCTAAGTAAGCATGACCTTTCTGGGTCGATCAGCCCCCGCAGATATACCAATCGTGGTATAAAACACTATCTCTATCATATCAAATCAAAATATCAAGAATTAAGCATGCAAATCTGTTAGGAGAAATGGGGCTGCTTTTCAGCAGCCCCGACCAAAAGAATGATACCTTTTTCTCTGGAGAGAGTTGTGTGGAAGAAGAAAAACAAACGATTTCTACTACTAATAAATCCATTGGCTTTTTAGCTTTTTTCTCACTCCAACGCTGTTTTAATTTCTTATTTATAGCTTCTTTTTTTTCTTCTCAACAGAGAGAGAACAAAATCTTTTCTGATGTTTCGGCAAGTCAATAAATATTTATGTTTACTTTTTTGTAGCCAAGTTTTTATTTATTTTTATAATAAACAAATTAAATTCGAAATGTTGATTTAGTTTCATTTGCTTTTGAGATATTAAATGAAATAGACTTTATCTTAGATTCTTCATATTTATTTATATTCTTCGTATTAATCAGCTAAATATAGGTAAGTGACAGTTTTTGAAAGCTTATTAGTGTGAAATCGAAATTTTATGTTGTTCTCATCTTTTTTTCTATTTGATTTTTCCACGTTTTTGTTTAATAGAAATATAATTTGGAATTATATCGCTTAAAACACGTTGCCAACTTGGTACCACCAGAGCAGCACCCCTTATAATTTTACCTTCGAGCCGCCACTGTAGAATTTCCAATGAGATCAAAGGAAAATCCCTCAAAAATTTCAGTAAAATTGAATAGAAGTTAGTAGTATTCAAGAACTTAATAGAGCTATTTCTAAGTTAACAACTATTGTAAATAATTGTTTTGTTCCATCAATTTGGAACCAGAACTGTTTTCCTTATAGATAAAATTAGTAATTACTCTTTATTGGTTCTTTAAATAATGTTAACTCATACATGTTTCACAAAAGTATTTAATATTTTTAAAAAAGAAAAAGTAAATCTAATAACTATACCTTTGTCATTCAGCCAGACAGCTATTTTGTGATACACACCATCCAATACATTAATAACCAAGGCAAGAAGCACTTTGGGAAATAGGGTCATCCAAAAGGGGAAGCCTCGAGCATCAATCATACGATCCCACCATGTCTGAAAAAAGTTAAGACTTAGTAAAATCAGGTAATCTCAGTAATCTCCCTGGGATAATAAAAAAATCAGTTGCTCCCAATGAAAAATAATGATATGAGGATAATGACTAAAATAAAAAGGAAACACTAATGCATAAGACTATGATTGGATAATATCAGCTAACCTGCAGCTCAAAGATGAGAAACATGACGAGAAACACAACAAGCAAGCAGAAAGCTATGACTGGCAGGCTCACACAGTACCGGAACAGATTACGTTTCCAGGTAGGGTAAGTGGGCTCCATGCGACCTGTGATAGGGCTCACTGCAAGAGGCCCCTGGGAATAAATTAATCCAACACCAAATTAATAGAGCTGATATCAATATTTTACATTGTACACTACCATTTGACTGAAAATTAAGGTAATATATGTTAATGATCTTAATCCTTAAAAAATTAAATGACAATAGCTAAATGGCAATGATAGTGAGGTTCAACTGAATTAGTACCAGAAGGAATAAAAGTAATACATCTTTCATCAAAATTTACCTAGCTGAGGAAGTTATAATCAAATGACTCAATTCAATGCAATCTTTATTAGTTTATTGTGCAAAATAGTCAGAACTATATTTTTTGATAATTTCTAATACAACTAAAGAATTGTAGTCAAGTATTCAAAAAGGAAATGGGGTCCCTTCTTAAAATAATTTCTAAGGATGTTCATTTTTCCACATGATGTGAATCTAATAATCTTCAAATATTTACTCTAATGTAAATTATTTTTCGTTTGAAGATCCTGATAGTACCTGCATTAAATTGTAATTGCTATTCCCTTCTTAAAATAATTTCTAAGGATGTTCATTTTTCCACATGATGTGAATCTAATAATCTTCAAATATTTACTCTAATGTAAATTATTTTTTGTTTGAAGATCCTGATAGTACCTGCATTAAATTGTAATTGCTATTACTTGAGGAAAGTAGTGAACAGAAATAAATAAAGGGAACATACTGTGAAGAGAGGTCTTGGTTCAGCCAATAACTCATTTTGAATGTCGAGTGTACCCCACCGATATGCCAACTCTGAACAGTTGCGTTTCCACGATTCCAAATATAGAGTGGCCCATAACACATTAAAAAGAGCAAACACTACAAAACAAACATCCTCTGTTGCCTGAAAAAATTACAAACATTGTATACAACAGAAAACTGGATGAACTTTCATAATTTTTAATTTTTTTCACACAGGATGACTTTTATAAAACACTTGTTTCAAAGTGTTCATTGAAAATGCTGGATTAATTTATTTTTCTTTCAGAGGATAATAACTAAATTAATACTACATAAAAGGGTTAAGAGCAGTGAAATGTCAAGAAGGTAAAAACATATAGTTTTAAATTACAAAGAATATATACTAAATTTTATTGATACCTGATCCCTTCCATAATAGCATAGCCACATAAACAGTCCAAAGAAGGCTGGCAGTGTTAAAGCTTTCGTGTAGTGACCCAACCAGGCAAAGTAGATGGCAATTTTCACCCCAAAATAGTCGCAAATATCATCTATAGTAGAAAACTGAGTCAATTCAAAGTAGATGATTAGTAAATTATCAATAAAAGGCAGAAAAGGAAAACAGGCTGGTCTAAAGAAGAAACTTTGTGCTGAATAAACAGTTGGAATTTTTGAATATCAAACAAAAATAAAATTGTATCAAACTGAAAAGCATGTAAGTCTATAAAGAAATCAATAGTTATACTCTGATATACAGTCGAATCCGCTTAATGTGATCACGGTTAATGTTATCAATCGGATAATGTTATCGAAATCGACAGGTCCCGATCCTTCCTATTTAATTTAATGTAAAATACTTCGTTTAATGTGATCAACAATGAATCATCACTCCGCTTAATATTATCAAAATTTGTCCATATCCCCTTTAAAACGACCGCTTTTGAGTTCAAGTTTCATATTGAAGGTAAATTTTTACAGCATCTGCCCCATGAGAGCATCTGGGGCTTCTTTTTCTGAAACTCAGTATGAGTAAGAAAAAGAAAACATTCCGCATATATTGAAAGAAAACAGTTTTCAGAGGGGTCAGAATCCATGCATGTGATAGGTTAAAGAAAACACCAAGATCGAAGCTTTGCAGATGTCTGATAAGAGATTTGAACTTTCTCTTGTTACTGGAATTCAGATTATGTAATAAATAAGTGGTTTATTGGAGTAGAAGGATATAATGAAGTGTAAAAAGGGAGAGCTTTCTATACAAATAAAAATACAAAGTAAACGATTATTTTACTTTTATTAATTGAACTACTTATATTTTCCCCTTAAAATTTTACCTTGTTTAAAAATAGTGTTTTGAATCCATTTATTATGATTACATGATTTTGATTTTAAAGAAAACAATCTAGTTACACTGTTTGCTGCTTTTTGGTATGAGATCGCTTATTGTTATCGATCGGATAATGTTATCAGTTTAGTCTCGGACAATTGCGATCACATTAAGTGGACTCGACTGTACTTAGAAGGTACACAGAAAAAAATAGTAAAAGTGGATAAAATAGTAAAAGATAATGGTATACAGTAAAAACTATTACTAGAAAATTACAAGAAATTAAACAAATGTACAAACTAAATTTTAAGGTTTTTAAAATGTGTCAATTTGTTTACCATGTTATACCATAGATAATCCCTGTGCTTTTTAATACTAAACAATTATTTTCTATATTTCTACGTGTTTTTTTCTTCTGTTTTTCTTGTATGTGATGTTTTGACATCCAATAAAAATTATTGTTAAAAAGTATATATTATACATACTAAGGGGTTGTATTTTAAAAACTGCTTGCATCCATGTCCGCTTCAACTTATTTAAATCGTCACTATTGTGTAAAGGCAAAACTTGTGAAATGACACCTTCTGCCAGGCATTTAGGCACTAAAGAAACAAAATCAATGTTAATGACATTAATTTAAAAAGTTAAAACATTTATATCAGAACTAAACCAAAATATATACATCCCTAGTACTTTTCCATTCTATAGAATTCCACATGTCTACATAATCTTGAACTTTTAAATATTTTCTTAGCACATTTAACCACCTAAAAGACCCTTTCTCAGCTGAATTAGCTAACCTCTAGTAACGTTTTGAATTCTTATAATCAATTTACCATTCGTTTATCCTTTTTAAAATCAGTAAGTACTTTTTACATAATCCTAGAGTAAAAAATCCTCAATCCATTTAAGAAGCAAAAGATTCAAAATACTAAAATTTTGAGAAAAAACAGCAGATTTATAGTAAAAACAGTACATTGGCAATACTTGAATTTTGACATCTGAAATAGATTGGTAATTATTTACAGTACATATAAGCAGCGTTAGAAATTGGGAAAAAAATCTACTGGTCTTGCGGACCAGTGCTTTACCAATCTTACTGGTCCGCAACAAAAATTACTGGTCCGACAAATCAAAAAGGAAAAGTTTAAATATTATTATAAAGTAACTATTGCACTGAATGTGAGTACCAAATAGTAATGTTAAAAATTAATGCATATGTATGCAAAAATAAGTTACCAGCTGAAAATATAAAATAATTAATAAAATGAAATTATGAGAAATAAGCAATAGCTCTAAATAATCAAATAATTTTGAAAATATCTTATTTATTAAATACTTTTCTTGATTAAATAATATTTCACTAACTGACAAAATCCATTCAAAATCAACTGACAAATTTAAAAAAATAAGAACTTTTCTTGAATATAATGCACACAAATTAATACATAACTTAACTGGAGAAAGGGATATTTTTTCACCACTGGTCCGGCGGACCAGTGAATTTGGTTCCACTGGTCCGAGCCGTTCTTTAGTTGTCCCGGACCAGCAATCCAGTACAATTTCAAACGCTGCATATAAGTTATAGGTAAAATAAAGGAACAGTATAATAAAACAACCTCCCTACAGCTTTGCTCAAACAGTTTGATCTGAATACACAATTTACAATGAATCTCAGACACCAAGAAACTCTAGAATGACTAGAATCATATTGAATCCCAGATTGTCCCCCCTTTGAAATTTTTGAGCTTCTATCATAACATGGAGGTTGCTTTTAAAATCCCCCTCATATGTCTAAAAAAGAAAAGCACAAACCAGATACAACTATAAAGGGAAAACAAGACTACTTTACCGATAGGTTGTCCCTCCACGAACTTGATGTGTTGCAGCTGATCCCCTTGAGAAGCTCTGAGGCCATGTAGCATATTGAGGATGATGCTCTGTCGCTCTTGGCTGCTCAAAAAGACCTCTCTCTGCTCGGTCGCATTGAAGCACTCGCGCTCTTCATACACAAACTCTCGCATCCCGCCTCCAAACTGCGGCTTGAGGGGCTTGCGGAGACGTTCCTCTTCTGCACCTTTCAAGAGACTACAAGAAGACAAAGGATAAAAGTTGAGTTCCATCAATTGAACACTTTTAAGTATAGTCAAATCTGTTTTTGTGTGAGGAATAGGGACCGCACAAAAAAAATTTGCATCAAACTTCACTAGTAGCTATAAAATATAGTATTCGCAACACAATTAAAAAATCTTTTTTTATGCGGTGAATAAGGACCGCATAAAAAAGTTCTCACATAGAAAATTACTCAAAACCTTATGAAATGACTAGGAAATTGCTTTTTTGTAAATATTTATTTATTTCATGAATAGATCCTTATAAAAAGTTGGTCTTTTTCCCAACACAGAGATTTAACTAGACACGTGATCCGTTTTAGGGTGAAACTAACTCTTGTTGATACTGATAGAAACTCGTACTTGCGAGAAAATATTACCGCTTTGTTTTCTTCATTCATAACTAAATGGGCCATCAAACCTGATATGATAGTCATCAAGTATGTTTCAATTTGATTAAATTTTTCATATACCGCACAAATAAAAAATTACACAAAAAAGGTTTGCACTAAAACAGGTTTGAGTGTATACTTTTACTACTAGTGTTGGCTTATAAAGGAGTCATGAAATCAGCTAAATGATATAAATATTTAGTTATTGAAACCTATGTTATGTATTTGCATTTTTACTGATTATATTACACCCAGGCATTGAGGTGGAAAAAGTATATATAGTCTATAAATATGCTTTAAATTCTTTTGGATGCTCTTGACTACTTAAAAATTTCTGCTAGCAAGTACTAGTATAGAGATCCCTAGGAGTCAAAGAAGAAATCATTGTTGAAGATTGTTAATGAATCATTCCCTGTGGGGTTAATGTGTTGGCTTTTTATTTTTTAAAGAAAATTATTAAGAAATTTATAAAATTTGATTTTATTCTCCCTATTTTCAGAAAAAGAAGGGAATTTGACACATGCACAGCAAATAGGTTATTGTCAGTACTTCCCACTGTGTAAGTAACAATTTGAGACAGTACATTTTTAAAACTCTTACTTTTCATATGAGGTGGTGAGGTAAAACCCATAGACATTGGTATGTGTGTGGTGCCTGACCTCTACCATAAGCTCTGGCACATTGACTTTGAGCTGAGTCAGCAACCATACAAGAGTCTCTTCAACAGTCGAAGGAGGAAATGTAACTACCACATCGCAATCTGCACTTGGAACACTGTTCTTCCACACCTGCCCAGCGGCTAGTAGCTGACGAGACACAGATATACGCTTGCGCAGCAGACGGCCAGCTGATGAGAAGATAAAGAAAATTAAAATGGAAGCTTTATTACTACCACTCACCTCTCCAATAATCCAAGAAAACTGTTCTTACAAAATACAAATTGAATCAGATCATCAAACACTTTCTCTGGATCAGTTAGTTTACAACATATTTATTTGTATCACACATAAATTACTTATATAGTAATCAACAATTCCGAGCTACAACATTTATGAATGAGACAACAAGCAATGAAATTTTTCAGACTCATAATGGATTTGGCATGCTTAAACACTAAAATAGATGGCTGTAAAATAAGGCCAACTTATAAACCATTAACTTCTGTGACCTTATATTTAAGTAGTGTTCCTGTAACCTTATGTGTAGGGGAGACCGGGGATGGATGGGACACCGGGTAGCATGGGCGAGACCAGGATTTCTTTTAGAGGGGTGCATCCATCGGAATTTATAAATTATTCTACTAATTAGAAAAACAGGATTTATAAGTCTGCGTATTTCTTTTCCTTTAATAAAAAAAGTTGTTTGGGGAAGGGCCCAAATTTTTTTCTTTCCCACTTTCTCATGCGTGTTTAAGACCCAATGTAGCTTAATTTTTAAGTAGAATTTAATTTTAGGTAGAATTTGTGTCTTGAGAAATTTCTCACAGGAGAAGTTTAGCGAATATAATAAAGTTCCAACAACTAAAGGGGGGTCTGGGGGTCCTCCCCCAGAAAATTTTTGGAAACTTCACTCTAAAAAACAGGTTTTAACTAGTTTTGGTTCACCTAGTCCGAACTTTTTTTAGGTTTTAAGATTTGCATTTGAAGAACTTAACAGGGGCGGATTCAGTATTTGGTTTTTTGGGGGGGCTAAGATTTTGCATAATCCAATTTAAGCTTCTTGATGATCTTAATATGTGAAAGGTAGTGAATTATCCTGCTCGAACTACTAAAAGGGTGTTCTGGGGGTCCCCCACAGAAAATGTTTTGAAATTTAAGAAAAAAAACATTTTTTCAAATCGTTTTGGTACGCCTCATCCGAACTCGGATATAGATTTTATGGTAGAATTTTTACGTTTTGGCAACTTAATATAAAATAGAGTTGTAATAACAGAGTTACAAGGTACCAAGGGGTCTAGGGGTCTTCCCTCAGAAAATTTTTGAAAATTTGACCTTAAAATAACAGGGTTTTAACTCATTTGGTGCATAAAATGCCATATAATATAGTCTAAAACTTTTCATTTTTGGGGGAGAGATAAAGCCCCCTAGCCCCCTGGATCTGGTAGTGGAACTTAATATAAAAAATAAGAGTTCTAAGTACAAAAGGGGATCTGGGGGTTATCACCCAGAATTTTTTTTGGAAATTTAACCCAAAAAACCAAGTTGAAACCCTTTCTTTGTGGTTAGGGTACACTTAGTCCAATTTTTGCCAGGGGGGTGCAAGTGCACCCCCTTGCATCCCCCTCCCGGCGCCCATGCCGGGTAGGATGGGACACCTTCAATAAATCTTAAAATTATAAATAAAATTAGTTTTTGAGTGTTCCACCAGGTAAAGCCACCATGGCTTCATACTCGTTGCTGTTTACTATTTTAGTTGCAAGCTCCTACAAGTTTCTGAATGAAAAAGATGGTTTCACTCTAGCAAAAGTAACTAAGTAATTACTTTTTCAAAGTGAATTTTCAATCTGATTCTTGGTTGCTTTCTTAATGGTTTATATTGTTTTCTAAACAGAATAATGTATTCTTTATGAATATATAGTTGAGTTAAGCCTAAAAGCCCACCCCGGGATGGGGTGAGATGGGACACTTTTAGAAGTTACTTTAATTTGTTCATAAATCCTGAGTTTTGTTTGCTATTGCTTTGGTTATATTTTTTAAACATGTTAAAATGTTCCAAGATGTTAGTTTGAAAGTTTCAAATTTATACAATGAAAACTAAACTTTTAAAAAATATTCTTGGAAAAAGTGTCCCATCCCTCTCCGGTCTCCCCTATATTCTTAGTTACCTCCTTGGTTTTTTTTTACCCAAATTAAGTTTATGACAATTTTAAACATACCTTGATCTGTGAATTGATGTTAAGATTTGAAATTACTGTTAAAATTTATTTTGCAGCAACATGCTCAGTGAAAATGACTAACTAGATAAAACACAAAGGGATTTCACAATTCAAATTAAATTTTTTCACTTGATAGAGAGAAATATCACGAAAAACTATAGTTTTAAAACATTTAAGGGAGTAGTCCAGAGTACAGGCCATGCAAACAGAGATTTATTCTTCAATATGAATTTAAAAGTGATTTAATGCATAGTAATCACAAACATGATATAACGCATATAAAGGGATTGATAAATTAGATGTGTACAAAACTAAAAAGATCATGCTAAAAGAAATATATTTAAAATTTTAATTATTAAAAAATCTTTATGAAGATAACTAAATTAAGAGACGAGTAATAAAAGTAACTAAAATGTATAAATTGTAAGGAAAACTTTCATTTCAAATAATTTTAAAACAAAAATCAAACAGACACTTTAGATTAGGATTATGTAATAATAATAGTGTTTTTTAAACAACTTTAATCAAAACATGTTGCTGTCAAAATACCTTCGGATAATGTCATCCGTGATCCCTTTTTTCGGTTCCGGACAGTATTTCCGCTAGATTGTTTCGGATTCTGCATTTTCACTGATTATGGGATATTTTTAAGTTAAGAGCAGTAAAGGTTTTCGATTTATACAATTTCTCTGATTCTTTTTTTCAGAGTTTGCATGATTTTGACGTACGAATTTACTCAACCACCCACACCAAAATAGCAGCGGCCAATCCCTACTTAGAAACTTAGAACACGGCTAGACTGGATTAACTGTGTTTATATACGGCTTGCGCAATTACGCGAAAAGGTAGGTTCAAGAAACTGGGATGTACGATGTTAGCGCCATCTATCTGTCATTCATGGCATTCCACTGGAAAATAATTATTGGTTGGTTGATTTCACACGATTCAAAGATAAATATGCTTAAAAGGAGTCACAGACGAGCAACTTGGTCATCAACCGGGTTGATTATTTTTCGTGGCTAGTTCACAGGGTTGGTAGTATGGTGAAGAATAAAAAAAATCATAAATTTCATGATCACGATAATGAATCACAATCATGAAAAATCATAAATTTGTATTTTTATGACTTAGGTAAATGACTAAAAGTGTTCTTAGAACGTAAAAACAAAAATTATACGACAAAAAATATATATAATATAATTATATATTATAAAAAAAATAATACGCCCTCCAATCCTTCCAGAATTTGAAAATATCGTTTTGGAACCTGTGTTAGGATTTTTCTGTGTACTGCGTATTTTGAAGAGCCGAAGCAAACCAACCAACCAACCCTAACGAGCCATTACGCGCGGTACCCCCTCAAGCGGTAAAAACTGGAAACTTCCGGCGCCGTCGGCCGTGCGTCGGCTCTTTTGATCTTTTGGAAAGTGGATAAGCCGTATAACCTACGGTCGCGATCAAGTTTAGCCGTGCTTAGAATAAGCTGCATAAACATTGAGGTGAGGTGAGCTACATCTGAGCAGTCGTAAATAATTTTTAACTCTTCGCTTTGGAGACAGACTATATTTTCTACCCTCTTTATTAATTAGTTTCAAATATTTCATAATAAAAAGTAATATTAACGTAGGAATACATTTTTTAAGGAACAAAATAAGTGCATTAGTTATAAAAGTTACTACTAGATGGCGCTATAAAAACAAAAAATGCGCATGATCCTGAAATGATTCAGAAAACGAAACCCAAATCTCTATATGGCAAGGTGGTCGCAAGTCGAAATATAGAAGAGCAAAAAATAAGACAACAAGCAATAGCTTTTTAAAAAGAATATTTTTGAACTAGAATGGAAAATTTTATTGTCTATATATTTGAATCAAAAGCTTTTAATTTTCGAATAAAATCAAATTTACCTACGTCGTACATTCAAAAAGTACGTGCATATATGAAATTAATTCAATTTTATTGTGAAACTTAAGTTTTTAAATTGTAATTATTTACTTATTTTTTCTTTTATTCAGTTCGATTTTAAAGGGATATTCTGCAACAGTTTTTAGAGTTTCATAGATTTTTATTTAATTATTATTATTATTTTGTAATAATAGCTTAGGCATGATGCATGCCAACAAAAAATAATTGACAATTGTGACTAATTTTGTGTCAATTTCCCGAAAAAAGCTCTTTGGGGCATTTTTTGGTGGTTCTTTTTTTGACTATATCAACAAAGTTCACACAAACTATAAGACAAAAAAAACGCGTAAACACAGGGATATCTATAAATATTTTAACACCTATCGGAAGTTTTCCAGAAAGTAAAAATCCAAATGTATTCCACTGTGGCCCAAAAAATGACCCTTACTTAGAGTAAATCACACATAAATAAAATTATTATTATTATTATTATTATTATTATTATTATTATTATTATTATTATTATTATTATTATTATTATTATTATTATTGTTATTGTTATTGTTATTGTTATTGTTATTGTTATTGTTATTGTTATTGTTATTATTATTATTATTATTATTATTATTATTATTATTATTATTATTATTATTATTATTATTATTATTATTATTGTTATTGTTATTACTGTTGTTATTATTATTATTATTACTGTTGTTATTATCATCATCATCATCATCATCATCATCATCATCATCATCATTATTATTACTTTTCTTCTGTTCCAAATCCAAAGTTAGACAATTATCAATGCAACGTTTGCTACTTTAAGGAATTCCTTTAAATTCTCAACTTAAATTAAAAATAATTTTCTAATAAAATAAAACATTTTAATGTTACTAGCTCTACGGTATTATTTTCATTTAGATTTTCTATGGAAGAACAATACTCAGTGTAGCATACTTGTATTTTCCCTTTTTTGTATTTGAAAGAGCAGTGTTACTTTATGTTTTTTCTAATCCAAATGGTTGAAAAAGTAAAAGAAATTTCCTGTGTCCATGGACACAGGAAATTTGAAAAACTTCATTGCAATGAAGTTTTTCAAACCGATTGCTTATTTTTATTTAAATTTGCTTCCATGAGAGGATTTTTTCTGATGGACCATATAAAAACCTTACAACACAGTTAAAATAAATTATACTGAAATGGGATAAGGTATAGAGCAGGGGTTCCCAAACTTTTTTGGCCCGTGGACCCCCTGACGACATTTTTCGTACCCCGTGGACCCCCTGTCTTAGGGACTGTTCAAAAAGTAGCTAAAAATCTTATGTTTTTGATATAAACTTCTAAACCTCGCACAAATTTTGTAATTTTTTCAAGTGTTTTTTTCTTGCATCAATAAGCATTTGATTTTACACTTTCAAATATTTTTTAAAACCCCTTTTTTTGACTTCATATGGTATATTTTTAAGGAAATTATAACAATCAAACATGGTAACTGACTGACATTTATGAAACATTTATGTCAGTCAGTTACCATGTTGTTTAAAATTTTTCAAAAATAAATAAATATCTTTTGAAAATTTAATTGTGCCATTAAATATAGCTAACAAGAAAGCAATAAACTGGGTAGAAAATGTTTTTTATAATATATTTTTTGGGAGAAAATTACAAAATATACTAAGTGTTTTTCTTAAAAAATTAATGTCGGTCAGTTACCCGTTGAATTGCCTAGAAACAACTACAATTTATAGTAACATTGAAAAGAAATCAAATTACCATTGATATTGTGGTACAACATTTTTAATGAAATTATAAAATCAAACATTTTTAAAAAGTTTGAAATAAAAATAAATCTTAATTTTTAATATTTCTACGTTTCAAGACACAAAAACTTTTAATTTTAATAAGTTTTCGTTGCAAGCTTGTCAAAGTTAATGGCTTATGAGTAAGTTATTCATTCACCAAATCATAAAATTTCAGAAATAATTACAATTAATATATGGCATGTTAACAAACAATATGTAATTAAGTTCAACTATGAAAAGAAGTAAAGTTATACATTACAAAAATTTAGTTTCAATTTATGAAATTTTATTATGCGAGGCTGGTCGGGGGCTCTTCACCGCGATAAGAGAAATTATTCCATCTCCCCTGCTAACGTTGCGAGGATTCGGTGATAACCAACTTTTCATATTGCTAAAATTTGATTATAAAAAAGACAATATTTTTGAAACTTATCGAAGTTTTCCATTTTAATGAAATTTTCCCCGTGAATCTCTGAAAGTAGCTGTGGACCCCCAATTTTCATTTTCATGCCCGTGGACCCCCTGGAAGTTGCTGTGGACCACTGGGGGTCCATATGGACCACTTTGGGAACCGCTGGTATAGAGGAAAGGAGAAGGAAATACCCACCAACCCCAAGTCCACCCATATATTATATAGAAGCAGACAATTTTTTTCCTGTAAATTAGTAAAAAAAGAACTGGAATGAAATAATTGAATACATTTGCTAAACAGAAAATCAGTTAAATTCATTTTCATCAGAGCTTTATTGTGAGAGCTTTCATCCAAACAAAAAATTTTCGAAAGCATAAGTCGTAAGTTAATATAGGAGGGAACAGAGGGAGTTTTATTTTCATTTCAGGGCAATAAGAGGTTTTGGCCAGAGTACCACCAGTCAAAACAGAATATTCCCCATAAAACTTCCAGTAAATTAATTCTTAAAAGATAAGAGTCTAACTCTAAACTCTTTAAAAAATTACTAGGGAAGAGAGAATTGATTGCCAAAATCCACTTTACCCTATAACTTTTTTATAACTTGTTACTATTTTGCACATCCTTTAAATAGTCTATTCTCAAAGCAGGTCAAACAGTAATTTCTCTTCCAATGCGGCTCAGAAAAGGTAATACGCCCCCAGGGAATGATAAGATATCGTTCATGAATTCATATGTCTGAAATATCAGACATATCGCTCAGAGCGAAACATTACGTTAATTGGGAAACTCTGGTTGAAAAATGTTTCGCTTAAGGCCACTATTTCCAATTAATTCCAACGTTCATTTCCCCTTAAATTAAATTTACCCAAAAAGGATCCTTCCCCCAGCCCAAAAGAGTTTCTATAATGAAGGTTGAAATTTCCGCTGAACGTCTTCTCTCAACTAGGGGAGAAAAAAACCGGAACACCTCTTTTAACCCCAAAGGCACAAAGGGCTTCTCTAATGACGTGGGCTCTGGTTTTTTTTATTCTTTTACCTTTTCCATCGTTCGAATCGATCGTTCGAATTCCGACGGAGGAGATGCTTGAGATGAGTCATCTCTCGGTCAAGTCCTGGATGCGCGCCAAGCGATGATCGCCAACTTGGCGACCATCCAAAGCACGACTCTTTAACACCCGTCTTGTTTACTCATTAGCTCCTGTGCAGAATTAGAAAGAGCTAATTTAGATAAAGGCACTTACTGCAGATTCTGTCATGCAATTATAAGCCATCAGTTTATCGATTTTAATTATCTTTTCTAAAAACATTTGAACAAATAATTTTTTCAATGAAAATGCATAAACATGACAATAGTCCACTGAAAATAGAGTTGAACCTCGGACAAATTGCAATAAAAGGTTTCTCAACGGTTTTCACTTAGGAATGACCTCAATAATAACATACTAAAAATCGGCCAAAATCGGCCGGGGGGAAGTTTAATTTTTTTTAATTTTTAAAAAATGGCCGAAAAAATATTTCAAAAAATCAAATTATAAAAATAGAGACTTATGATACATGTTTATAGGCTATTTTTCAGTGCTGAATACGAATATACCATTTAAATTTTAAAAAATTTAAAGTTTCAATTTTTAAAAATTAATTCAAAATTTGGAAAGTCGAAAAAATTAAAACATCGCTCAAAACCACAAAATAATTACAAAAGAAATAAATTAAACGGTTTTCAATTAGAAATGACTTAAATAATAACATACTAAAAATGGAAGAAAATCGGACAATAAAAAGTTTAATTTTTTTCAAATTTTCAATTTTTTTGGCCTCAAAAATCGACCTTTTTAAAAATTCTGGTTAAAAACGTTTGAGGCATTTACCAAGGTCATTTTTCCATGGATGTTGTAGGTATATACCTCTATAACATAAAAAAGCCACAATTGGTGATTAAATCATTTGTTAATTAATTAATTTATAAAAATTAACGTTGTAAATACAGGTAAAATCTTTCAATCAAGTAATAAGGAAAATATTTAGACAATATTTTGTAATAAATCATTTTAAAAATAATTAAATTGAAAAAGGAAAAAATATCTTTCAAAAAATTAAAATTTTAAATTAATTTAAAAAATTTAAATTTTTTAAAATTTTTAAATTTTGTAGTATATGCATGTGATACATGTCTCTAGGCTATATTTTAGTACTGTTTACGAATATCATGCCAACTTTTCAATAAAATTTAAATTAACTGTGGAAAAATTGAAGCATTTTTCTCAATAATTTTGTTTTTTATGCTTCAATTTTTCCACCGTTAATTTAAATTTTATTGAAAAGTTGGCTTGATATTCGTAATAAGCACTAAAATATAGCCTAGAGACATGTATCACATGCATATACTACAAAATTTAAAAATTTTAAAAAATTTAAATTTTTTAAATTAATTTAAAATTTTAATTTTTTGAAAGATATTTTTTCCTTTTTCAATTTAATTATTTTTAAAATGATTTATTACCAAATATTGTCTAAATATTTTCCTTATTACTTGATTGAAAGATTTTACCTGTATTTACAACGTTAATTTTTATAAATTAATTAATTAACTAATGATTTAATCATCAATTGTGGTTTTTTTATGTTATAGAGGTATATACCTACAACATCCATGGAAAAATGACCTTGGTAAATGCCTCAAACGTTTTTAACCAGAATTTTTAAAAAAGTCGATTTTTGAGGCCAAAAAAATTGAAAATTTGAAAAAAATTAAACTTTTTATTGTCCGATTTTCTTCCATCTTTAGTATGTTATTATTTAAGTCATTTCTAATTGAAAACCGTTTAAATTATTTCTTTTGCAATTATTTTGTGGTTTTGAGCGATGTTTTAATTTTTTCGACTTTCCAAATTTTGAATTAATTTTTAAAAATTGAAAATTTAAATTTTTAAAAATTTAAATGGTATATTTGTATTCAGCACTGAAAAATAGCCTATAAACATGTATCATAAGTCTCTATTTTTATAATTTGATTTTTTGAAATATTTTTTCGGCCATTTTTTAAAAATTTAAAAAAAATCAAACTTCCCCCCGGCCGATTTTGGCCGATTTTTAGTATGTTATTATTGAGGTCATTCCTAAGTGAAAACCGTTGAGAAACCTTTTATTGCAATTTGTCCGAGGTTCGACCCTTTTTTTCGCTATTTTCAGTGGACTACAATTTTGTTTGCACGCGACGAAAGACCGACGATTAAATATAGCACTGAGAAGTTTCAAAATAAAATGATGCGTATTTTTAAAAATCTAGCATGTGTACTTTTGAAGCTGGTTTTTTTCAAATAACGGAATAAATCTAAGCATTTAAGCTAAATAAATCAAAGGTGAAATTATTTTAATCTTAAAATGAATTCTATAATAGATTATTCTTAAGGAGAAATTAGAAAAGTGTTCCTAACTCGAAGAAATTAGAGAGCCACAAAGCTTTAAGTATCATAATTTACTTTACAGTCCGCCTGGATTATTTAAAACCGCTCAAAGACGATAGTTCTTTTAACATTTTTATAGTGAAAGGTCCTTAGAGGGTATTTCTGTCCCAGCTTTTTCAGGAATATTTTCATCTAAAGTAATATTTTCAGAGCACGCAGAGGCATCTTTCCCCTGCCCAAGTATCTGGCATGACCCCCCTCAGGGCTTTAAACTCACCATGCTTAACAAAATATTCTAAAAGTAAGAATAAATGATCAGATGTAATTTTTCTTTTTTAAATTAACACTTATCATTTGCTTAACACATTGGGATTAACAATAAGAAACTGAAAAAGAGAGAAGTGAATTTTCAGTTCATTAAATATTTTAAGGGGTTGAAGAAAAAGTTTTTAAACAAAATTAAAATAATGATAATACTATGACAGAAATCTACAGGATTTAGCTAGAAAGTATTTTATTTGAACTGTATTAACAAATCCATAATAAAATAAATGCTACACCATGAATTTCCTTTATTTAATTCTTCATCGTATGTACCCAATTACACAGATAAACTATCTTTAAATTTTAAATTATCAATATTTTATGCTTCTTATATAGTATCATAACTCCTTTAAAATAAGAAATTATTCCTCCTCACTAAAATAGCGTACACAACTGCACAACAAACTGGTAACTACCCTTGAGCCTTATGTGCACCGCAAATAACGACGTGACTGGGCTATATGCCAAGTGGACTATATGAACAACCAAATGTTATGAGTCACACAGAAACCTTGAAATCCATTTCGGGGATAGTGTTTTAACATATTCAAGTTATATGGCTTTCTTTGGTAGTAAATAATTCTAAACTATAGAATCTTAGTTCGAGCTTTGGTTCGAGGGTTATAAGAATTCTCTCCGCATTTTCTTTTTATAAGTTTGAACCAATAGTTAGTTCCACAACTCTTTCGAGTAACGGAGTTTCTTCAAGTAAAAATGATTCATTGGGCACTCTACCGAAAGAAAGATCAATTATATTCAAAAAGGCCTCCAAATGTGCTGGGGGGAATGTGATATTTTTACATTATGTAATGAAAAAGATAAATACGAAATTAGTAAGAGAAAAGGTACAGTAAACTATTAACAAATCGTAATTAACAATGCAAGAAAAAAACAAAAAATTCAAATTAATTAACTAGGAAAGCCTAAAGCCTTTCAAGTTAAATGCTAACCTTTCAAGAAAAATATTAAACAATTTCCCCACGAGCCTCCCTTCAGACCTCTGATATTTTCCCTCCTCTTCATCAATCACTTTCATATCTTCCCTTGAGAGTGCCTTAAAGAGTGCTGATTCGCCAGGCCTGGCAACCCCGAGTGTCAAACCGGGAGCAAAGGATGCAGAGTGTCGCGCTCTCTCCCACTGTGTCCTCTCGGTAACATGGATCGATCCGGAAGCATGCAGGAATACCCCTGACAGGTGACTTTTTCTTCCTTTATTGCCCTTCATCGCAGCGGAGCTGATGAGTGACGTTCATCTAATTCTGTTTAACTTCATGTTATTGTTAATTTATTTTAGAAAGGGTGACAATATCCGTATTTTTATGAGTAACAATAACTTTAATAACACACAATAACTTTAGGGCCCTGGTTATTTTACTTTGTAAAGAATCTGATAAAAACAAGAGTGTAAGTTAGGAAGTATATAAATAAGTTGATTTCAAATATCTTAGGCTGAGTGTTTCAGGTATGAGATCTTGTACCTCAGTGAAGAAACTTTTTATAGGTCTTAAAGTTTCAGAGGATATGTTATGATTATGAAGTTGTAAAAAATCAGATATGTTTTTGTAATCCTACTAATGCTTGTTGGACTCAGGGTATTTGTTATATAATCATTCGAAATTATTTATTCATTCGAATATATAAAAGGAAACCGAGGTTAGCTATGTTTTTTATAAATGGGTAAAACTTCTAGTTACAAATAGTTATGTAAACATTTATCAAAGGATATTATAATGAAACAATCAATGGGAGAATACAAGGAATAACTTCTAAAGTTGCATTAACCCTTAATAAATTCTCCCTTTAAATAACTCTTAAATTAAAAATTTTTTTGGCGTGAAAATATGAAGAAAGGGATACTTGTAAACGCTTAAAGGTAAATACTTTCAATCGTTTTGTTTCATGTTTGAGATTTGTTTCAAAATTTCATGCATTTAAATATCCTTACGTTCAAAGCATTTCTTAATAATTTGTAGTGTTTTAAGATTTCATTATAGATGACATGGTAGCACTAGAAAAATAAAAAGTTTTTTTACGAATTTTGAGGATGAAATGTTGTTAATTTAAGTAAAAATGACTCAACGCCTTTAAAGTTTACACAAGTTTTCACCATTTTTTTCTGGATATTTTAGGTAATTTCAACTACTTATAGATATTTTATGAGAACTTTATTTTATGATTCAATGCGAATAAGTTTTTTTGTGAGTGTTCAATCAGGTTAGTTCAGTTAGTAAGGAATGAAGGGATGGTAATACATATTTATCTAAATTTTTACGGTTTATATTGTTTAATGTTGGAAAGACAAATTAAACAGATGCCTCATTTTGAGAAGAGAAATTCAGGGGCTTAGTGTATGAATATGTACTAAACAAATTGAAAAATATTTCTATTGAAAGTTTTTGACATACTTTCTTAGAACTTTTTTAGATATAAGCGAAATTTATCTAATAGACTTAATAGATCCTAAATATATATTAAAACATTTAATGATTTTGTTTTAATTGTATTAGTAGAACCGAATATAGTTTGATCGAATTTATTTTAAAGTACAAAAGTAGATTAGAAATTCACTATTTCAAAAAATGTGAATTAGGCCCCACTAAGTCAAGAACTGTATTTTCAAAATAAGTTTTTTCAAAAATGAAAGCTTAAGAGTTCTTTATTTCCCTATTGAACATCGTAAGAGCCTCTTAGAGGGTCGGTTAAAGTTAGAGGCTTTTCAGTGCATGCAAGACGCACCCATGCTTCTTCGGGGAAATGTTGTTTTTCCCTCCACTCTCAAAGTTTTCTGTAAAACCCGTTTTTCCTTTAGAGTTCTTACTATGCGAAAAAGCCAACTACTCCTTTAAGTCTCGGCGCGCGTGCCACGGCACAGGTAAAACAATAAGAAGCGGGTACATTGAAAAACTTGAAAAATAATGTTTTCTAACGTCACAGTAACTATGACGTTTGACAACATTATTATTTTTCAAGTCATTGCTTCAGTAATCTCCTCTTAAGCTAATTTTCTGAGTACTTACATTTTTGCGATTTCATTAATTTTTAAAAGTAAAATAACTTCTGTAATAATTTATGAGGGCCAATTTTTATTGGATGTCTAAATGACAATTGCATACCGTCCCCCATCGGAGCAGTTTCTTCAGTTTAGAGCAAACTTTATTGGATAGCTTAATACTAGCATGATTTTTATTTCATTCAGGTTCTCGGATTTTGTAAATATATTTTTTTAAATATTGACTGGTGATTTTTAAATTACTTAAAGTTGCAAAATGCATTAAAAGCCCCTTTTTAACTTAGAATTTTCCAAATTGTTCATAGGTGTATACTTACTTACTTATAACCTCTTCGCACCGAGCTGGCACTTAAGGCGTCTATTCTTTTCCTCCATGCACCCCTGTCCCGGGCCAACCCTCTTGCCTCTTCCCATCCTTTTTCATAGGTGCATACCCTATGTTTATTTTTAAATTAAAGTTCCCATAATTAGGGAACTAATATTATTTTACTATTTTCTTTTGGCTTATTAAAGTGGCCACACACAATTCTCCTTTTCCAAATAGTGGCACTCTTTGCAAAAACGCTGCCTCCCCCTGCGTTAACAGCATTTAAACGGCTAAATGTAATTTGTACTTTCTTTTTTTAAGCTATATTTTTGTGAGATTATACCTCATTTACACAAAACATGAATAAGTTCAGCTAATTATATACTATATTTAATCTTAAGTAATATTCCCCTTATCCTATTCAATTTTTCACACTCAAAATTATTGAAAAGGATGTGGTCTCTAATCCTGGAACTAAGCATGTTTTAAGTACCCAAAAATAATGCATTACGGATGATATATAAAAAATTATTCATAAATAGGGCTAGGATTTATATGTAATTACATATTTGTTCAGGAATCTGATATTAAAGTGTGCTCTTGAATTCTATACGTTTTACAAGATTTTGAATTGATTAAGACCATGTTTATTTTACATATTTTCACATATTTCGGTTTATTTACATATTTTTACATATTCAACCTATAACTACATATTTTTATTACATATTTATCCCTCTTTCAAGTTTTTCAAAAATAATCGCACATTTGACCGATTTTCAAATTAAAGTAACTCATAAAATGAAATACGCATTCAAATTGTAGTTAAAATTAGTGCACCCAATGCTGAATTTAACTTTTAAAAGGTTGTGAAATCGGGATTGTCAGATAAAATGTATCAGGCGCGCCGAGAAGGGAAGTAGACACATGGTTTTCGTTTTTTTTCTCACGACAAGACAGCATAAACAACATGATCTGTCGGCAAATAGCGAAAACCACCCTTCCCTGCTATGTACTTGCGTAATATTTAGAGCCCCTTTAAAAAAATTACTTAAAATTTTCTTTTTATTATTACATATTTTCCATTTTTAATACATATTTTGCTAAAATAAACACATATTATATGTACATATTTTGGATTTTTTAGTTACATATAAATCACAGCCCTATTCATAAATTATGCGCAATGTGCATTAATTTATGAATATAATTTATTTCAAAATTCCTTTTGAATTGGAGTCTCTTACTGACAATTCACATCAAAATTACATGCGAATGCTAAATCCCTTATAATTAGAATTTCAGCTCTGCAGAGTATTAAAGCGTAATAGACTTTCTAAAGAAAAGAATGCGTTTTGTTTCAGGCTGCTTTGGCATGGCCGCCGTGTACGAGACGGCGTTCGACAGCCGTCCCCTGGGCCCACCTGTGGAGCCGGACACCGACGCTCTTCTGGAGGCCAGTCGGAGACTCTGTGGCACTCCCAACAAGTACACTTCACTCCATGAATTACTTTTGAGAAGCGCAAACATGACTTAATCGGAATAGGAGGGAGTTGTTTCTTTCTACAAAAGTTGGTTCCTTTATTAGTTGGAAACTCAAAAAGAAATATACAGAAATAAAGCTTCGTTTCAATCAGAATGAAAGTTTGGTTGTTAGGGAGAAGAGTACATTTTTGTTTTCTTACGAACATATACATGCTGAGAATTTCAAGAAAACAAAATACTTCACTGAGAAAACTGTATAAATAGCAGTAATTTGAATCTATATACTTAAAGACTTCTTAAAGCAAATAATCAAGGTTTTGCATCGTGACATAAAAGTATAGGAGGAATCAAATGGGTCTATAACTTTTACTGTATCAAAATAAATGGAGAAAGTTGTCCCTATTTTGACGCGTCCTTGGTACATTACCCGCATTTCGAGAAATGCTGAAATAAGATAATGAAACATACCTTTTTTCAGAGTCTGCGTCGATACGGTATCACCAGATCCGGCAAAGGAAGAAGACAAATCTAAGACTTTTTCACCTTCAGTAGAATTCAAAAAACTTGAAGTAGGCTCGCCCAATATTAAAGATGGCAATGGTAAGGACAATCTGTTTTTGAAAGACATAAATAATCGAATAGAAACGCAGTTCACAATTATTAATTTTTTTTGCAGAGTCTTCGCCAACAAAAAGTTACAAGTTAGAAAAAGCCCATCAACTAGAAATACCAATTAAAAAATTGTTTTCGAGCAGTGAATCATGCAGTACATCTAGTGACTCTGTTGCAGGTGGGTACGGGTTTCTGAAAAAAAATTTATTTCCAAAGTTGTTTTTGTCAAAAATAGTTTTAAAATTTGAAGATAAGTAATAAATTGGCTTATTGCCGCTCTTACTAAATTTCTGTTATGCAGAATCTGTTTTTGAACCCAAAAGAAGAAAACCTGACCCGAAACATTTCAAAGAGGATATGAAACGCCCCAGTGGAGAACCTAACGCAGGTTGGATACTTAAATTTGAAAATCCATATAATGGATGCATTGTTATACTTAAAAAAAGAAATGTTTGAAGTATAAATTTTTGCTTAAGATTCAACAGTACCGATGCGGGGTCACCTTTGGCTGGATTTGAATAGGGCTCCTAAACGACAGAGACGCCACTTATGCCTGGACGATTTAGTGACCGAGGGACCCATAGAGAATCTTCTTAAACAAGAGTAAGTAAAGTAGATCTTTAGGTCTGATAATTAACGTGAACGTGCTCACTTCTATTGAAAAAAGCTTAAATAGGTCATTCCTAGGCTTCGAAATTAGAAATACATGGAAAGTTTCTCCTGCTTGGATGGGTGGACATGAAATTTAGCAGGCAGGATAAATTTAAAACGCTAGAATGTTGAAGAAGCTAATCACAAATAGTCATTTAATCTTTTATTATTTTTGTAACAACTTATTACTGAAGGAGGGGAAAATAATTTTCAAGGAGCAAGAGAATTAAAGGATTTTCAAAGAGTATAATCGTGGATGAATAATTGCATAAAAATAATGTAAGAGCAAAGGATTTCACAGCCGGAATCACGATTCATGAATCATTTAAAATAATTATAATTGCATAGACAAATAGACATGCTTTCTAACCAGATTTAGAACATCAGAAATACAATAACAGGGGTGCTACTGACTTCAACTCAAAATCCTGGAAATCTATTAAGTATAATGAACCTTTTATCCGGAGTCCCAAATTTCGGAATGCTCCAAAATCCGGAACGTTTACACTACAGATACATTTATTTTTTCATTGAAACTAATTTTGGGTTTCCTCATTAAGCTCGAGATTATCGAAAATTTCGATAAAACCAGGATTTCCGGGATTCATGCTGTTACAAAAACGGATTTCCAGGGCTACCTCGAAGAAGTAGCACCCCTGCAATAGTAATTCTAGGGGTTAAAACACATTCCAATTGAAAATTGGAACATTGCAGGTGGTACCACGGCTCCATCAGTCGGGGAGAGGCAGAGAGCCTGTTGCGCCTTATGAAGAAGGGCAGCTTCCTCGTACGGTGCAGTCACAAGACCAGCAGGCAGCAGTATCTCTTATCCTTAAAGTGAGATTCTTTAATGTTTAGGTGTAAGGTCATGTAGATGGTGAGATTTAATTTTCATAAAAAAAACCTTTGAGAAAAGTGAGGTATGAAAAACCCTTTTGCCTATTTAAGATAAAAAGATCAATTAGTTGGAACAGGTTGGGGGCACTATCACATTTAGCCCGGAGGGAGAAACTAACCTGTAATGTTTAGTTTAGTCAAAAGCATTATGTTGTTACTACCACATCAAAAAAGTCAGTCTGCTGTTTGGGTTATTTTTACCTAGGAATATTTTTGGAGTGTCTATTTGTTTTAGAAGATGAAATCAATAGGAGTTACAACAAGATCAACAACATCTCTTAATCTATTCACATAATCTTTAATTAAGACTTAAAAATAATAAACATTGTTTTTTTTGTTAATAAAAAATACTTATTTTTTCATTTCCTAGGAGTACTTTAGGAGTGGTACATGTGAAACTGATTGAACATCCCAGAGATGGCACCTTCTCCATTGAAGGTCCTGAGCGTTTTGAGTCAGTTCCGAGACTCATTCAGCACTTCCGAAACCATGTGCTCTGCACGCATGGAATGAGTGTTTACCTTACATACCCAGTGATACAGAAGCTTCTTTGATTAATATATGTAAAATAAAAAGTCTATTTCTGTAAAATTGTTTGCAATGCTTGTCTGTAAGAAAATTTCACCAAAATTGCATGGTTAATTTTTAAACCTTTATTGTCCATAACCAACAAAGAGTCAAAGTCTTCTTCTCTTAAATGCATTTTATTACTCATTTCCACATATTAATCACTATTTGAACTATTAACTTAGCCAAAAGAAATTTTGTAGGGAATTATGGGGTTGCGTAGGTTATTTTATAAACAGGTGATTGTAAACAAAGTTGCACCTTGAGATGGCTAGAAAGAAAGACTACTGAATCAAATGCCCTCAACTAGTAACTGGTTAAAGTGTTATGGCATTTTATATTCTGAAAAAGAAAGTTTAAAAAATTCTCAACAATATGAAAATTGTGCTGCATGACATTGTCAAACAAAAAAGAGCTAGGAATCCAACTTAATTCCTCAAATTGATGAACACTAAAATCTTGCAAAAGTCAAGATTGCATTTTTCTTACATGAAATTTTGGATATCCCTGAAAACAGTTTCGTTTTCAGAGATAAAAAAGGCTTTAAGCCTATATTTTTTTGTCCAAGGGCTAAATTAAGATTTAAATACTCTGAATACTTATATCAATTTATGGGACGTACTTTCATTTAAGATATCTGATTTTATGCTCACCAATTTGGGACTAAAAGTTTAAATATTAGATCTTCATTCATTTAAACCAGTGGTTCTGTGGCAACCTTCAATGAACCTTTATTCTCAGCAGGCCACATTTACAATAACGGAAATGCCTAAGAGAGGCAGAACTTAAACAGTTGGTTATGTTTTAAGAAAAGTTGGTTCATTTACTATACATAATTATGAGACTATGACACACTTAAAAAGTTGCTGGGTGATATGAGGTCTGTGGGCCACAGGTTGAGTATCACAACAGTATCCTATAACATATCCTATAACACAACAGTATTCCACAACCATTGATTAGTGAGAACATTTGATCCAGTAGTTTTTATTAGTATAAACATATCTAAGTTCAACTTAAATTCTGATGACCTTAACGAGAGAGAAAAACCTTAATTTTAAGTAGTATATTCAAGATTCTACCATTCAGGAAAATTTCTTTTAACTTGATTACCCAAAATAGTTCATCAATTTATTTACAATTAAGTAATAGAAAATGTTGACATACTACAAAAACAACAGCACCTCTATAAACAAACATCCTGAGAACATGAGTTCACTTTTCTTTGGATCTCCTTGATCATTGAGTATACAATATACATATACCTTACTTAATCTTTTTTTCAATACAAAGATAATGATACTTCTACAAGGTGTTTCAAAAGGATATTTCTTAAAACCTTGAAGGGTTTGAATCATTCAAAGCTTAGATAACACATATAGAAAAATAAATGCAATCACAATAAGTATAAAAATATAGAAATTTAATGCCATATATAAAATATGAAAAAGAAAAATAAATTACACAATACAGTGGAAACTACAAAAAAATACTGATATTCGAAGAGGTCAAAGGTAAAAAATACAATAAATCATTTCAGAAAATGTTTGTGTTGTGCTAAATTTTTAATGAACATGATATTTTAAAATTCCTTCAAAAAGTGTGAAGAAAACATATTTTGCAGAGATTTTTAAAAAAATAGTGTATAAAAATACAAAAATTTATTTATGAAACTGTTGATTTAATATATTATTTATGTTAAAATTTGTAAATTGTAGATAAGTTTTGTTAAAAATTTATACAGAGCACCTACATTCATAAAACATTTCTTCATTTCGAACAACAATAGCTTTGATATACTGGTAAAACCCTGAGTACACAATGAAGCAAATATTCTTAACTTCATCCTTGAATACCAAAATGTGTCTATCAATGACATTCAAAATACACTAACAACATCCAAATCTAGGGAATAAGCTCAAGCAAAATATAACAGGACAAATCATACAAAATTCCATGAAAGAATAATGGAAGTGGAATTTTATACAAGTTACTTTAAGTAGAAATCAAAAGCAATATTGAAATTCTTTTTTTATAAAATTTTACTTGGAATAATCAATGATAAACTTTTAGTTGAGGAAAGAAACTGATTAAAATGAGATAAGTTGTATTTTACAAAAATTAATTAATAACAACATAATTACTATTGTTTATATTTAAATGATTGAAAACAAACAGATATTCCAATCCAAATATCATACTAAAAATAAGATTTAATACTGTCACTCCCTTCAAATATGATCGCTGTATAAGTTGGGAAGGATTATATTACACCAGTCGCTATACCCAACACCTGACTTATTCTAAACAGCCGTTTCTTGCGTAAACATGTGCTGACCAACAAGAAGAGGGAGGCTGGTGTCACTAGTGGCGTCCGTCTCCTCTCCGCAGACAATCTTGGGAGAGGATGTGAAGGTGGTGGAAGACTTGTTCGACAAAAAACTAATTAAGAAAAACAACCAAAGATGTAAAATTTTCCAATCAAATTCATTATTACATGAAAAATCCAAAGACTTTTAGGTAGCTATGATTTTTCCAAATCTTATTTTAAAAAATTTTTTAATTGGACTATATTTTTTAAATATTATTTTCTTTCTATTCTAATTTTGAAAGATATACACAAAAATGAAATAATCTTAACTTTTATTTCAAGAATGCTGCCTTCTTAAGTAAAAACACATAACTTATGTGATTTTTCAACTAAACTAAACAAAAACTAAACAAAAAATTCAACAAATTTCTATCTAGTTTTATAATATCTTAAGCTTGAATTAATAAATACAATTTTTAAATTTTGATTCTTCAAACTGACTGATGAGTAAATTTGTAAACATTAAAATTTTACACTAGTACTAGGTATTTAAGATACACTTAAGTTCAAAACTACTTACTCATTTTTGACAACTTGTAAAAGATGAGCAAACTGTGAATAATGAGTAAAGGTGAATTCCTGTAAAAAAAAAAATATGATGGTAAGTGTACCCATAATGAGGACACTGAGCTATAAAACAAACTGGAGTGGCAACCTCCGATAGCATAACATGCGACTGAACGTGCTGGCGCAGAGAGTTACAGGAATTTCCACAACAGGGCAAAAACCACCAGTTTCTCCATAGGCTAACATTGTGTGAGTTGGAACTTTTGTGCGTTTAGGGGTTTTATTCAAGATATTTTTTTGCTTAAGGTGTCTTTTCCTACTAAATCGATGTTTTTCTACAACTTTGTAATTGACTAATTTAGTAAATCTCTAATAGTTTTTAAAATAAAAATTAATAACTTCTAAAATTTCAGCTAAAGAGCATTGAAAACTGTTGCATCGGATACGGCATAGTCACTTTACTATACCTAGACCCAACTTTCGTGACTATATCTGTGGGGGTTCACAAGCTAAAGGGTGGGGAACAGACACAAAGTTCTCCGCGCAAGCACAAACTTCGTTAAGGTGTGATGCGGTTTCGGCACACTCACTCGTTACTCCAGTTTGTTTTGTAGCTCAGTGAATGAGGAAGCCATAATGCACATAACTTTATCTCATTTAAACATAAAGTTTGGGAAAAAACAACTTTTAGGAATTTATAGAACAATTTCAGATTTTATTAATAATTTATATAGTTCCACAAGGGTAACAATGAAAAATTTTACCTCAGCTCCATATCTTGCATGTTCATAGAGTAGTAAAAAACGGTACAGCACTCTAACATCAACGTTACAGAAGAGGTTGTTTTTGTGAAGGCGTACAAAGTACTGAAAGACATCTTCTTGACGGTGACGGGATTTTGGGAGCTTCTCCGTTTTAATCACACAACCTGCAAAAATGTGAGAAAAACATATTAGGACAATGTTTAGGATATAGTACTTCATTTTTAGACTTAACTTTAGTATGTGGTTTTGAATAATAAAAACTTAAAACTTAAGCAGATAACTTTAAATGTGTGCCATCACAAAAAAGTGTTAATATTACCAAAGAAAAAAGCACTCACATAATTCTTTTACATCATCAACAACTTTCATTCGATATATATGATTAGGAGTAACTGAAAGAAAAAACTATTATTAAATTTAAAAATCAAATTTTGCATACAGAAAGAGGACATACCCCAGATAGACCATATAATAAATGTAGTGTACCCCAGAAAATAAAGCAATAATAAAAGCATACTTCCTGGAACTAAACTTTCATCTTCAAAGACTTTCTTCATCTGTGGAGTCAGAAGCCAGGGTTCACAACGGATATGTGCGATGGTATCTAGCCTTCTCTCAATTTCACGACAAAGTGACTAAAAAAAGTATAAGGCTTTATTAAATGTTTATTATTCATCTAAGAAAAGAAAATAGGTCCATGTATGCATTTCAGGGAGAAAAACTGGCAATTTTAAAATTAAAATAGTACATACAACTGGGTTTTTTTCAAGATATTTTTAGAAAATAATCAAGACACTGAAAAGGTGTAGCATTTAATGTCATTCTAGGTTCATTAAGCTTTGTGCTTAATGTTTGTACTAGGAGTTCATATAAGGAATTAGTGATTGGGGTAAACAGTAAGGAAATTAGAGAATTCTTGTGATAACACAACTCCACACAATGTTAAGTGATAAGAAGATACTACAGCTTCGATAAGAGTCCACTCCATTTGGCAACCAGGAAGTTATCCTTAAGTTGGCACTATATTATGGCCAGTCGCCAGTTCTGGTCGCCATGTTTCACAATGCTCAATCAAATGATAACACTTTAGGATGGCTCGGATTAAAGTGACCCAATAAATACAAGAAATGCAATACACACTTAAATAAGACTCGCAAAACGCATTAAAGTATGGTACCAAAACAATAAATAATAATTATATTGTATTGTTTTTAAAATTACCTTTAAGTTAAATAACATGCAATAACAAGTAAGCACAATTTTTGATGAGCGCATAATTTTTTTTAGTTGTATTGAATTATAATATTCAAAGGGATGATGTTTCACTCCCCCATTTCTACAATGCTCACTTCACACTGGCATTTGCACAATAAACAACACTACTGCAGTGCAGAACGTCATCACTATTCCGGGATGATAAAAATAAAAAGGGTGATTCCATGAAAAGTGCCCCTTATCTGTCCCCCACGTGACACATCTTTAAAATACTGCTGTTTTAAAACTAATTGGAATGGACATACATGTTATGTGTGAAAAATCATTGAATAAGTCTAATTATAAATTCACACATAACATGTATGTCCATTCCAATTAGTTTTAAAACAGCAGTATTTTAAAGATGTGTCACGTGGGGGACAGATAAGGGGCACTTTTCATGGAATCACCCAAAAGATTGAAATGGGTTTGTTTATTTTCATTTAATTATTAAATCAATTAAATTATGTGATTAATAATTATATTATTTGTAGTATTTGTTCTTCCTTTATTTTAGATATCGGATCCAGCAAACCCTCTGAAATGCGCATGCACGCCCAAAAATATAATTTTGGACATATTTTTAAATACAGTTATTACCTGGGATCGAACTACGGATCTCCCGCATGCAGAGTGTGTACCTTACCGCAGAGCCAGCGGGGTACACAGAAATTGTATTAACTTATTATACCATCCTTTTTCATGGGCTAACCTTCATTTAAGCCGTGGTAAAACATGGCGGCCGGAACGGGCACCAGCCGAGATATAGTGCCAAGTGCCGAAGATACTGAAGTTATTTACCCTTTAAGGCAGGTCAAAATTAATGTTTTTAAAGCATTTTACATAGCTTATGATGTTACTGTAAAACAATTTTATTCAATGCAATAGTAAATCATTCACATTTTCTATCCTGACTACCCAAAATTTCTAGAAGATGTTCAGGAATTATACATGGGCCGTGTAGGTCTGAAAGGATTAAAAGCTTTTAATTCTTGTTGCATAACCAACTTTTAAAATTAACCCAGAAATTTATGAAATAGAAAAATTAATTTACATTAGGGGCTCCCGATCCCACAGAGACATGTGGGCCTCTTCGAGACTTGAGAGCAAACCTCATGATTTGACGTTTTGCAAAGAGAAAGAGTAGCACAAAGGTCTGTAAATAAAATGAACATGTGAATTCTTAAATGAAACTTAGAACATAAGATAAAATTATTAGCTTCTTATTTCTTACTAAAAATTAATTATGTCATAAAGATTTTTTAGTTACCAAAGATTTGATACATTGCCAAACCAATTACTACAATCTGAGACTAAATGTTGCTAAAGCTAGAGGAATCATTTAGGAAAAAAGTAATGGTTTAAATCCATTTCCTTTCCAGTAGATATTGCTAAGCAAAATTATATGCCAATATAAAACTAACCTGTATTATCTAACCCAGTGTGGTCCAACCTTTAATTACCCGAGGGCCAATTAAATGTTTTAAACATACATGTGATTACTCTGACAATAAATTGGCGGAAAATATTTTTTTAAAAATTCGATTGCACATAAAATTTCCTTCATTTTAAGTAGAGGGGGTCTATTGGCTTCTACTTCTTGAGATCTACGATTTGATATGATAGTCATATTTTTCAGCTTAATTATATATAGACTAGTTTTCATGTTACTTCCATTTTACAGGCAACACTCGCGGTCAGAGGTTTCAGTAAAAAACTATTGAAAAATAAGAAAGAGGAATTATAGTTTTGCAAATCAAATTGTCGGATTTTAATTTTACTTAACAAATTGGCGTATTTCCACCAATTGGCGGAGGAATCACATGTATGTTTAAAGGGAGGGGAGTGCCATTGTATAAAAAAAGAAAATAATTTTAAATTAACAAATTTAAGCTTATTCAACACTGGTTCATTTATTTCAATTACGATTAAAAGAATTTCACTAAGATATTATCACATTAAAAATGCAATCCAAAAATTGTATGAACATTTCTGAAATAATGCTTGCAGATAAAGTGTTAATTACAATTCACAGCATCTACTGATTTGATTGTTCCCTTCATTTTGATGTTTTGTACAGTTTTTAAGAAAAATTAATAAGTTTTGCTAAACCAATAAAGCCATAAGTGGTGATAAAATTTAAATTGCACAGACTAATACCTCCAACTGTAATTTCTACTGAGATGCTATTTTAATAAGCCTTTTGATGTTTTGGCCAAAAACACTTCTAAAGGTGTTCAGCAGGGGTTTGCCCCTGAGAAATTTTGTAAATTAGACCTGAAAAAAGTGGTTTTAAACCCATTCTGTTAAATCTTCACTAGGATTTTCTTTGTACTTTGAATAAGTTTTTAAGCCATGTTAATCTCTTTGAGGGCTGCATGCAGCCAATAGGCTGGACCACACTGATCTAACCTATTATATATTATACTGATCTATATCTTATTATATATCTTATTATACTGATATCTTATTATATATTATACTGATATTTTAATGTAAAAATACATAAAAACTTGGGAGATAAATTTGACTATTTAGCATCTGAAATAGCTGGTCAATAATTATTGAGACAGATAACAGAACTGAAACATAATACTTTTTACAAGGTAGTTCATAAAAGGAATTGATTTCTATTATAGACTTAAAGCCATCGGGTTTACTATTTATGAGACTTAAAATCTTAAGCATCTAAAAAAGACTAGGAGGAGACTGTGAGATTAGATAGTTAACAAAACAGTATACTGTGCTACCTAACTTTTAATAGTTTAGACTTACCAAACTTCCAAAGGCAATGAATAGGATGATGGCAATTCCAGAGAGTTGGTTAGCCATCAGTTGATACAACAAAAGCAACTACCTGTACATATTTTTCATCAGATAGTTCATATTTCACAAAACTTTATCTGGTCTCAATCCTTCCTTGCCATACTCACTAAGAACTTCATCCATTCATAAGTAATACTTCGCTAAACAAAATGATAACATGAAAACTGTCAACCCATCAATCTTTCAAAAATTGTTAAAAACCAATTTGCTTGTGCAGAGAAGTTTCATAAATAAATAATAGCTTGTTTTTATGGATTTGGGAAATTTCGATACTTTCGCTTACTTTGTTTTGCTTCCTTCCCAAATAAATAAACTTCTAATGCAGTTCACTTCCATTTACACTCTTAAACAATCACAGACACAATTAAGGTACTAGTTTGTAGGCGGAGCTAATTTTGAAAAGCACCACGCTTGTAAACACAACCTCAACTCTCACTCAAACTAAAAAGTATGAATTACCCATCTACATGTTCAGTATTTATCTTTCTACCTAAAAATAACTTTAAAATCAATAAAAAAAGTAAAAAAAAAATTTTTAAAAAACGCTTTTATTGAAGTGTTCTAAAAGGTCAAAAATAATTAATTCGGTTTGACAAATAATTTATTGGGAAGTAGAAAATAACTTTTTCGTAAGTAAATAATAACTGATTTTCTAATCACTAAAAATAAAAGCGTGGGTGCTAGTAATTTATATATTTTTTTAATTTAATTTTTTCTAATTTTTTTTTAATTTGTACAAATTCACCTGAAGGTATGGACCCGTATGTGCATGAAGTTGGCCGTGGCATGGTAGCCGTGCCAAATGAAAATGGTGCAGATCGTTACTGCATCGTTACTGCCCGTTACTGCCAGCAAAATTAACGTTACTGCCCTAAGCCTAATGGTCGAAATTTTCAAAAACGTTTCCACGGCCAGCTTCACGTTGCCGTGGCAACTTGCTGAAAAAACCCTCTAAACCGTCCCAAATTGAGGCATTATATCAGTCATCGTTACTGCCATAGATATTGACGTTACTGCCATCAATAACGACGTTACAACCCCGCCTATTCGCTTACAAAAGTAAAAAAACGTTTCCACGGCCAGCTTCACGTTGCCGTGGCAACTTGCTGAAAAAACCCTCTAAACAGTCCCAAATTGAGGCATTATATCAGTCATCGTTACTGCCATAGATATTGACGTTACTGCCATCAATAACGACGTTACAACCCCGCCTATTCGCTTACAAAAGTAAAAAAACGTTTCCACGGCCAGCTTCACGTTGCCGTGGCAACTTGCTGAAAAAACCCTCTAAACAGTCCCAAATTGAGGCATTATATCAGTCATCGTTACTGCCATAGATATTGACGTTACTGCCATCAATAACGACGTTACAACTCCGCCTATTCGCTTCCAAAAGTAAAAAAAAAGTTTCCACGGCCAGCTTCACGTTGCCGTGGCAACTTGCTGAAAAAAACCTCTAAACAGTCCCAAATTGAGGCATTATATCAGTCATCGTTACTGCCATAGATATTGACGTTACTGCCATCAATAACGACGTTACAACCCCGCCTATTCGCTTACAAAAGTAAAAAAACGTTTCCACGGCCAGCTTCACGTTGCCGTGGCAACTTGCTGAAAAAACCCTCTAAACAGTCCCAAATTGAGGCATTATATCAGTCATCGTTACTGCCATAGATATTGACGTTACTGCCATCAATAACGACGTTACAACTCCGCCTATTCGCTTCCAAAAGTAAAAAAAAAGTTTCCACGGCCAGCTTCACGTTGCCGTGGCAACTTGCTGAAAAAACCCTCTAAACAGTCCCAAATTGAGGCATTATATCAGTCATCGTTACTGCCATAGATATTGACGTTACTGCCATCAATAACGACGTTACAACCCCGCCTATTCGCTTCCAAAAGTAAAAAAACGTTTCCACGGCCAGCTTCACGTTGCCGTGGCAACTTGCTGAAAAAACCCTCTAAACTGTCCCAAATTGAGGCATTATATCAGTCATCGTTACTGCCATAGATATTGACGTTACTGCCATCAATAACGACGTTACAACCCCGCCTATTCGCTTCCAAAAGTAAAAAAACGTTTCCACGGCCAGCTTCACGTTGCCGTGGCAACTTGCTGAAAAAACCCTCTAAACTGTCCCAAATTGAGGCATTATATCAGTCATCGTTACTGCCATAGATATTGACGTTACTGCCATCAATAACGACGTTACAACCCCGCCTATTCGCTTCCAAAAGTAAAAAAACGTTTCCACGGCCAGCTTCACGTTGCCGTGGCAACTTGCTGAAAAAACCCTCTAAACAGTCCCAAATTGAGGCATTATATCAGTCATCGTTACTGCCATAGATATTGACGTTACTGCCATCAATAACGACGTTACAACCCCGCCTATTCGCTTCCAAAAGTAAAAAAACGTTTCCACGGCCAGCTTCACGTTGCCGTGGCAACTTGCTGAAAAAACCCTCTAAACAGTCCCAAATTGAGGCATTATATCAGTCATCTTTACTGCCATAGATATTGACGTCACTGCCATCAATAACGACGTTACAACTCCGCCTATTCGCTTACAAAATAAAAAAACGTTCTTTTCTCTCTCTCTTCTCTCTCTAAAAAAACTCTTTAAAATTCTTTTTAGAAATGATGGTGGAAGCATTAAAAAAGACTCAGACAACTGGCACCAATGTTTCCGGTGGATGGCGGTAGGCTCGTTACAAAAAATAAATTAATTAATGGCTTTGTAAATATGTTTTTTATTTAGTTTTCTTGGAAAAATAAGAATTTTTTCAAAGATTTATGAGTATTTATTGATTCAGATTTCCGAAGAATTATTAAGAAAAATAAAGCCAGTAAAGAAGTAGGATCTGTTAGGGGACATCCATAAATTACGTGAGGTCAAAAAGGGGGGAGGGGTTTGGAAAAATCTCACCATGGGGGGAGGTTGGTCGATTAAAATATCACGTCAACTTTTTATGTTAGAAATTATACCGGTTTTTTTAAGTATGAGAACGGAATAATGTTCTTTTCCCCAACATCATTAAGGTAAATGTGGGTATAGTGGACACTGTACCAATAGTGGCCACATAGCTGATTAATTTTAAATAAAACGAGGTAGAGGCATCAAACAGCGTCCAAATTCATAGGCATAGTAGATTGTACAATCAGGTAAGCTGGTAAATTACCACCGATACCACAGATCAGCATGGGAAGGATATTTAAATATTTGAAAATAACAACATCGGTCGAGTGACTGAAATTTGATTTCGCTTATTGAATCACGTAAGGAAACGGGTATTTCGGAACTGATTTTTTCGTATTTATTACCGCTTGATTGACTTTTAAATTTATATCAAGATAAAGAAGTGTGTATAACATAATACTAATTAAACTTTATTTGAAAATATTGACTTAACGAGGATTTATTGGGGTGGCCACTTTACCAACACATAATCTTAGATTTTCCAATAGTGTCCACTGCAATGGCTCCTAAAAGAAACATAAATAATATTTAATTTGAATCAATTTTTCTTCATAAACTGTTGATTGTGCTTTAAAATGAGTGTTGTATTAATTTGGTTTCATTCTGGCTTTGGGAACCAAGGTTTCTAAAACATTGAATTACATGCTTAACTCTTCTCAAATCCGCTACAGCGTAGGCTTTGGGCCGGAAACTATGAAGTATTTTTTTAAATAAAGCTAATTTCATTTGATCTAAAATATATTTAGTTGGGAATGAAGATTTAATTAGAACTAAACGACTATACCAAAAAAAACCCTCAATTTCATGCATAAACTGCCCAAATAGGCAGAAAAAGAGAGGTGTCCACTATAAATGCAAGAGGTGTCCACCATAGATACAACAGCTACATCAAGGTGGCCACTATAGATGCAATTTTGAGTACTTTTTAAAAATTAATTAAAAATACTTTACCCAATCTAATTAAAATTTTTAATGGTAAAATCGAAAGAAGAAGATCCAATTAACCTAAAAATAGGATGATAACCGTTTCCAAGCAAATATGTTGGTATTTATTAAGAATGTAAGCAAAAATTTTCCTTAAAGTGTCCACTATACCCACATTTACCTTACTAATGGAAAAGTTTTAGGTGCTGATGAAGCACAAAATACAAACGAATAGGATAGAACATTATTTTTAAAGGTTGTAGAAAAATCTCACGTGGGGGGAGGGGAGGGTCCAGCAAAATCTCACTAAATTTTACCAAGGGGGGAGGGGGGGTCCAGATTTCGGAAAAAACACCTCACGTAATTTATGGATGTGAAGTGAAGAAAACTGAAGAAGGCAGTAACGGGCAGTGACGATATATGCTTTGTGGCATATGTCTCGTTTATCCGGTCACGGCAGCGTAAAGTACGCGGTAACCATTTTTTACTTTTGGAAGCGATTAGGCGGAGTTGTAACGTCGTTATTGATGGCAGTAACGTCAATATCTATGGCAGTAACGATGACTGATATAATGCCTCGATTTGGGACGGTTTTGAGGGTTTTTTCAGCAAGTTGCCACGGCAACGTGAAGCTGGCCGTGGAAACGTTTTTCTACTTTTGGAAGCGAATAGGCGGGGTTGTAACGTCGTTATTGATAGCAGTAACGTCAATTTCTTTGGCAGTAACGATAACTGATATAATGCCTCAATTTGGGACGGTTTTGAGGGTTTTTTCAGCAAGTTGCGACGGTAACGTGAAGATGGCCGTGGAAACGTTTTTTTACTTTTGCAAGCGAATAGGTGGGGTTGTAACGTCGTTATTGATGGAAGTAACGTCAATATCTATGGCAGTAACGATGACTGATATAATGCTTCAATTTGGGACGGTTTTGAGGGTTTTTTCAGCAAGTTGCCACGGCAACGTGAAGCTGGCCGTGGAAACGTTTTTTACTTTTGCAAGCGAATAGGCGGGGTTGTAACGTCGTTATTGATGGCAGTAACGTCAATATCTATGGCAGTAACGATGACTGATATAATGCCTCAGTTTGGGACGGTTTAGAGGGTTTTTTCAGCAAGTTGCCACGGCAACGTGAAGCTGGCCGTGGAAACGTTTTTCTACTTTTGGAAGCGAATAGGCGGGGTTGTAACGTCGTTATTGATAGCAGTAACGTCAATTTCTTTGGCAGTAACGATGACTGATATAATGCCTCAATTTGGGACGGTTTTGAGGGTTTTTTCAGCAAGTTGCCACGGCAACGTGAAGATGGCTGTGGAAACGTTTTTTTACTTTTGCAAGCGAATAGGTGGGGTTGTAACGTCGTTATTGATGGAAGTAACGTCAATATCTATGGCAGTAACGATGACTGATATAATGCCTCAATTTGGGACGGTTTAGAGGGTTTTTTCAGCAAGTTGCCACGGCAACGTGAAGCTGGCCGTGGAAACGTTTTTTTACTTTTGCAAGCGAATAGGCGGGGTTGTAACGTCGTTATTGATGGCAGTAACGTCAATATCTATGGCAGTAACGATGACTGATATAACGCTTCAATTTGGGACGGTTTTGAGGGTTTTTTCAGCAAGTTGCCACGGCAACGTGAAGCTGGCCGTGGAAACGTTTTTTACATTTGTAAGCAAATAGGCGGGGTTGTAACGTCGTTATTGATGGAAGTAACGTCAATATCTATGGCAGTAACGATGACTGATATAATGCCTCAATTTGGGACGGTTTAGAGGGTTTTTTCAGCAAGTTGCCACGGCAACGTGAAGCTGGCCGTGGAAACGTTTTTTACTTTTGCAAGCGAATAGGCGGGGTTGTAACGTCGTTATTGATGGCAGTAACGTCAATATCTATGGCAGTAACGATGACTGATATAATGCCTCAGTTTGGGACGGTTTAGAGGGTTTTTTCAGCAAGTTGCCACGGCAACGTGAAGCTGGCCGTGGAAACGTTTTTGAAAATTTCGACCATTAGGCTTAGGGCAGTAACGTTAATTTTGCTGGCAGTAACGGGCAGTAACGATGCAGTAACGATCTGCACCATTTTCATTTGTCACGGCTACCATGCCACGGCCAACTTCATGCACATTGGACCCGTATATGTAATTCAAGTTTAGTAACACTAACATCTATGCCGAACAAGGGTTCGAACCCCAGACGTACGGCTTTGCAGTCAGATGCTCTAACCACTAGGCCATTACGTCGGTATTTATGTATAATTTTACATAGAACATAGAATAAACAAGTTAGAATAAATAGTGAATAAAGAATTACTAGCGCCCATGCTTTTATTTTTAGTGATTAGAAAATCAGTTATTATTTACTTACCAAAAAGTTATTTTCTACTTCCCAATAAATTATTTGTCAAACCGAATTAATTATTTTTGACCTTTTAGAACACTTCAATAAAAGCGTTTTTTAAAAAATCTTTTTTTTACTTTTTTTATTTTCTACTTTTTAGTCATGGTATTTTTTTAACAAAAACTCACAAGAAAAAATGTATTTATTTCAACCATATTTAATCTGATGTTAGAATGGAATTTTAGTTTTCCGCAATATGATGGTGAAATATAACACTCGCCGATAAAATCCGTCCATATCAAAAAGATTCACAAGAAAAAAAAGAAAAAGCATCCCATTCAGGCTTTTCAGTAGTCCATAAATTATAAAAGTAGCATATTTTCTTCTCTCACGATTCCTCGGGATGGGCACCAATTTTCGGCGATTTCTCGCTCTTCTGGGGATTTCTTTCTCGCGGTTATTATCTTAAATCGCTAATTATCTTAATTGTTAATTGGAAAGTAAGAAATCACGTTTTGAAGATTAAATATTGTAGTGATATACCTAATATATTATCTTACAGGTTTTGGGAGCCATGGGCTTCACGGAAGTGTCTCAAATTTGAATTAAACGGATAACTAAAAACACTCGTTAATTACCTTAATTACGAAGGTTTTGAATAGTTGATTATTGAATATTGCATTGTCATCGAGTTTACACCATGGTGCAAAGTTTCAGAACTTTATATCGTTTGGAAGTGCCTGAAATTTTATGTACAAGATCTTGTAAAAAAAGTGATTAATCGTCCATAAATATTGTATTTACTGGGCAATTCTCGTTTTGACTTTTGAATATGATGAAGTTATGCCTTATACAACATTGTGCACGGTTTAGGGAGAATAGCCCCTTGGGAAAGGTATCAAAATCTGGTTTTTCTGTTAATTAAAAATACTCGTTAATTAACTTAATCCTTTGGTTGTTTGACTAGAGAATGGTTGGATATTGGAGTGTCATGAGGGTTACACCTATGTGCAAAGTTTCGGGGCCCTAATATATCGGGAAGTGCCCGAAAATCGAGTTTTAAAATTCCTCCCGTAAAACGCCGCCAAAAGCAAGTAGAATAAAAGCGTTTAAAAATATTCATTCCTTAAGGAAGGTACCTGAACAGTGAATTTGAACTGTGAAGGTGAAACCCGATTCTTTTGAAAACCCTTTTCAAATTGCTAATTCGTTTTTTATTTTTGCAAAGATTGAATAAATATAGCAAAAAGGAATGTAAATTCAAAAAACCGGTAATATGGATTTTTATATTCGATATACACTACCCTACAGTAATGGACCGCACACAAGACAATGTGCATAAAATCCGACGGTATCTCAATTTTTTTACATTCCAATGCTTACAAATGACCTGGCGAAGTTCCTTCTTTAGTTATGCGTGAAATTGTGACGATTTTTCAAAGAAAAAAACTCGGGGACATGGTCACTTTAGGAGGCAAGTCTATTCGTTTCGTTCAATTTCGGGAGAGTTATCAAAGCTATGGCTAATTTTCGGTGTTGTAGAAAGATTACGGGAGTTGGGAATGCACTTGTTGCACTTGCAACACTTGCAATGCACAAACATGTGCACAACAAATGCACAACATGTGCACAATGCACAACATGTGCACAAATGCACTTGTTGTTTGTCCCTTAAAAATGACTTTATGGAATCAGCGTGTCCTAAAGTATGAAAATAGTAAAAAACCTTAAAAAACCATTTCAAATCAATTTTATAAAATGGACAAAGGTTACTTCCTTTTCTGACCTCTACAGAGTCCCAAAACAAACCCTAGGGCACATTTTTGGGACAAAACGGGACATTTAAGGAACGGGGGACAACGGTCAAAATCTACAACTGAGCAATATTCTCAAAGCAGAAATTGACACAAATTTCCAAAACTGAGTACACAGTTGAACTCGTCTGTAGAAAAATGCTACATCAGGGTCTAAATCAAGTATTTCCTACCTAACAAGCCTCCCTCCCGTATCTTTGATTCGAGGTAACCAGTGGCGGATCCAGGATTTAGCTTTGGGGGGGGCTAAGAATTTTCCTAATCCAATTGAATCTTCTTGTTAATGGTAATACGGAAAAGGTAGTGAATTCTCCTACTCAAACCACTAAAAGGGGGGTCTGGGGGTCCTCCCCAGAAAGTTTTTGGAAATTTAAGTCAAAAACCCCACTTTTTCAACTCGTTTTGGTACTCCTCATCCGAATTTTGGATATAGATTTTTTGCGTTTTGACAAACTTAGTAAAATGTTAGACGTTTTTGGGGGGGCTTCAGCCCGAAAGCCCCCCCCCCGTAGATCCGCCACTGGAGGTAACAAACTTTGCATTATTTTGAAGAAAAAATAATTTCCAGTTAGAGTTAGACAACTACTTTACTTATATTCGGTCGGTAAATATTGCTTTTTTTGGAGCGGATGGCATATAAATTCCATCGCAAACTTTATTTTTTATAAACCTTAGATAGTAATTTAAAGCAGGGGTCGGCAAGTAATTTTACTTGGTGTCCAAATCATTTCGAAAATTTTCATTGAGATCCGAAGAAAAATAGGTTACTATTGCTATTCTTAATTCCTATCAAATGCACATATATTTCAACAAAGATGTAATTTGAGTATTTTTTTTCTGCTTAATTGTAGGGGAGAGTGTTGTACCTTTGGACAAAAATCACGTTTGGATTTTTCAGAGACAGGTAAAATCACATTTTTACCATTTAAAGTGCCCAACCTATAGTCCTAATCTTAGCAAAGAGGGTAAGATTTTTTTTAGCTAAAATCATCAAAATTGGATTTTTAATTTATTTTAATAACTTGACGAAATTTGTGTCCATAGGTACAACAACGTGCTCTCCCTATGGACAGACCCAGTTGTACCTGTGGACACCCTTTCAAAAGGAAAGTTTAAGTTGAAAAAAGCTTAAAATGAACATTTTTATTGGTGTATTACCTTTTTATAAACTATTTCAAGCATTTTTAAAATTGGAAATAATTTTTTAAAGTAATGTAGTTGTAGATCGTAAATTATCATTAAAACGAAGTTTATTGATAGGTACAACAACGTGCTCTCCCTATGGACTGACCCAGTTGTACCTGTGGACACCCTTAAAAAGGAAAGTTTAAGTTGAAAAAAGCTTAAAATGAACATTTTTATTGGTGTATTACCTTTTATAAACTATTTCAAGCATTTTTAAAATTGGAAATAATTTTTTTAAAGTAATGTAGTTGTGTAGATCGTAAATTATCATTAAAAGTTGATTGATAGAAGTCTTGATTTTTTACCAAAAATACATAAATCACATGGGATTTTCAGATCGAAATTTGTGGAAATAGTTTCATCAATCATGCTGATTGATCTAATCACTTCACTGATAAAAGTTCATAATCAAAAAAGTTAATCACTTCACTGATAGTTGTGCAAGTACTGACATACCGCCAGAAGAAGAGCTATGAACAGGGTTGCCGTGAGTAGACGAGTCCAAAAGAAGAGGGAAGCTGGTATGAATTAAACTGCAATATTTGGCATTTTAAGCGTACATTTCGCGAAGGAGAAAATGTGTTTCGCGAATGATAAGATAATTAACTTTTATTGAACTACATTGAATTATAGATTATCTTAGAAATTTTTCGTCAGTAAAAATCAAAAAATACTTTTTCGCATAAACTCTTTTTTAACGTATGCTTTTATATTGCTATTTTGAGGGAATTGGTTACATTTAGTTTTATAAAGCCGATATTACTTTAGTTATAAATTTTAACTTAATCAGCATACCTGATATTTAAATAAGGAGTAAAAAACTTTTGAAGTGACAAAATATAAAAAAATATATTCATTATTATTATTTTATTTATTTATTTTTTTGATATTTTATAACATTGGGGAGCTTCAACCCCCTGCTCACTATCGCTCACCAACCCCCGTAAGCTGCTTACGCAGAACCTTTCGGATCGCTTCGAAATCCTCACAAAATCTTGCTCACTGAACTTATATATTCACTTCTAACTGAACTTAAATTCAAAAATTAACAAAATATCTAAGATCAAATCAGAACATACAGTATATGATCTTATTCATTCATAAAATATATGATTCATTCATAAAATATATGATCTGGTCAGATCTTCATATTATGAAGATCAGATCAGTTTATGTAGATCAGATCTGATAAAATTAAAGGTAACTATAGAGTTAAGAGGAAAGATTAATGATCACGGTATATATAAATAAAAAAAATACAAAATATCCAAAATCAAATCAGGTAAGTTGATGTAAATCAGATAATAAAATATCAAATCAAATAGATCAGATTTAGTGAAACAGATCAGATCAGTCAAAAAAGATATCAAATGTAATAAATTAATCAGATTGGAAGTATTTAATCAGATCAGATCTTGTTATGTAAGGCAATTCCCAAATCCGTGACTATGGAATCGAAAGAAGTAAAAAGCTGAAAAATAGTCACTCAGATTTGGCGGAAAACCTTTATTTAAGCGCCAAATGAATAACCATCACCCCCAAAATTCAGTGGAATAATCCGTTTCTATAACAACCGCAGCATCATCGTATGACGTCAATAGCTCTTCTCCTCGCGGTATGTCAGGGAGGTAATAACTTTCGCAAATCTTCTTCGGTGGAAATTTGAAGTTTTTTGTAATCGTCATACTTAAATGCGATAGTGTGCTTAAGATTTTATACCATATTTTACATTAAATGCAAAGTAAAATCAAAAATTTAAAAAGTAGTTTAGATCACAAAATATTTTATTTTTCATCTAAAATCACTTGAAAATAATTGCCGACAAATAAATAACTATTTAGAATTAATTTAATATGCATTAAAATGTATTCACTTAAATGAAACCTGATTCAAAAACGCCGATTAGCTACAGACACCCACAAGAACGTGTCCGTAGGTACAGCATCAGGTGTTTTGGCATTCAAAATTCTATAAAAAATAAAATAATTGAGATCTGAAAATTTCTAATATCAAAAATAAAAGTTAAAATCTCGGGAATTTATCCCATAAATCCCATTTTATCATATCATAATTATAGGGGAAGAAAAGTATTGATGTAGTGATGCACTAAAAAAAACTTTGAGCATCTAAAAACAGTAAATTTGTTTTATAAAATTTAAATATTATTTTAAAGAGCCGATTTCACGTTAGCAACTAGATAGCATCTGTTTACATTCAAAATCTACCACTAATTCAAATTTACATTTTTTCCCGAATTTTAAAACGCGGTGGCTGAAGGTACAACCGTCCTTAGGTACAGCACTCTCCCCTATTATTAAGTTTAATATTATGAAGTTCTTACATTAAAAATGGGAGTCTGGGGTTTTCCCCCAGGATATTTATTCAAAATTTGACCTTTAAAAAGCGGGTCAAACAAATTTTTGTAGTGTTAATAAATATTAATGATTTTCAAAACGTTTTGGCGCTCCGGTAAATAACCTCACGCGGTCCGTATGCGGACACCGATTCGCCACCGCCTGTAGTTGCCAACCATTGATTTATAGCATGGAATAATTTTAGTTTGGTGTACTCTTAAAACGATTGTAGCAAAATTGAGTAAAAAGTACTCAAAAAGGCTCCGATCCAATAAATACTCAAATTTGAATACATGAATATACTCATTCTGAAATGTGCATACTCAAAAATGAAACATCGTGAGCTCATTTTTGAGTTCAAGCTCAAGATGTTTCATTTTTGAGTATGCACATTTTCAGAAATGAGTATATTCATGTATTCAAATTTGAGTACTTATTGGATCGGAGCCTTTTTGAGTACTTTTTACTCAATTTTGATACAATCGTTTTAGGAGTGCACTATATAGTTACCCCAACTAATGTTAAGTGAATTATGTGGATTCTAAATATGGCTCCAAATAGCCAAAACTCGCCAACCATCAGCAGTTCTAAACTTGCGCCAGTGGTACTTACAAGTACCGTCGGTAAATAAAGGGTTAATTGGGTTATTTTGCAATTAGATCACGGATAGATACTAGAAAAGTACCAAAAATTTTCTCATGTTATTGACGTGAATACGTAACTTTCAAACTACCATTTTAATCTCGATATCAGAAACAATACCCATCCTCAATTAGGGGGCAATATTTTTTTTTCTTCTGATTCTTCGGAACTTCTCATCGTCTCATTGAAAGTAGAACACCCGTTGCGTGCCAAGTAAAAAAGAACAAAAAATATGTACCTACCACACAACCTTACCATCTTCCCTTGTCTTGTACACATCAGAGAAACGAAAACAATAGCGACCGGCCCTTTTCCATTGTATGAGAGAGAGGTCTGTAAAAAGACCCAGGGTTATTGACTTTCTGTGAGATCCCTCCAAAATGGCGGAAGCATTTCCGAAAATAATGGCCTTTTCTGAGGTGTCCGAATAAGGTCTTGTAACTTATTGTTGTTGGGGTGACACGGATTTGGAGGGCACGCTCGGACTTGTCACGGTGGTATAATTAAATCGTCGATGGTTAGTCGCGTGTCTCCATTGTACGGGATTGTATAATGACTCTTCTGATAACTAGAGCAATTAGGACATAACTGACACCAGAATAGAACCTCGAGTGGTGGGAAATGAATATGTTATTGACAGTGATTTTATTCAAAAAAATATTTTTACGAACCATCGAACCTATTCGATTTGGAGTTTTACTGATTTGGCGTCGACATTGTGTCAGACGACTTGAGTCTTAAATCATACTTAACTTATGTAAGATTGAGAGAGGTGAGAGAAATAGTATAAATAAGATAGAGAGAACGAGAGAGAACATCAGAGATTGGGAAACAACGTTAGAAAGAATGTGAGAATGAGTCAAAAAGTGGGGGAGAAGGAGAAGGGAGAATGTACAGAAGGGAGATGTAGAAAGAAATGAGCGAAGCGAACCTTTGGTTAGAATTCCAATCAGTCATTAATTAAATTACTGGTATTTTAAATTTCATACTTTGATATTTGTTCTTTCCCTATTGGAAATTTTTTTTCAGGTATTCCATAAACCAGTATGAATTATACTGGATTCAGTATCATTTATACTGGATCCAGTATAATTCAAACTGGTTTATGGAATACCAGGAAATTTTTTTCCTATAGGGTTGCTCTTCTATATTTAAAATAATTCTTACGGATTTGAAATTAAAAATGTTTTAGCCAAGACAGCTAAAAATAGACATTATATTTTTAATTTTATCTGAAGAAATGTATATCGAATAACCCCCCACTATTATAGTAAAAAAACTATCCTTAGTATTTGAAGAGAAATAACATAAAATATGAGCAAATGTGATGTTGAGTAATGATGTCCATTCTCTGGCTCTATTGCCAGATTACATTATAATATTTTCCAATTTCATAATAAGAAAATTTCCTCGATGGTTACCACTCATTCTTACGCTATAAAACAATAACCAAACCAAACCCAGAACCAAGGTCACCACTCCACGTAAGTCGTGTTAATTTACAGAAAACTTTTTAGTGGCTCATACCAATCCACCAACGTTGTTCCCATCTGGAAAGTTTCTTCTTGGAAAAAGCTCACTAAAAATAAACGTGGCATGTACTTTCAACCCTTTTTAGATATCACGTTTCTGAGGTCATAAACTTGATGGAAGGGATTGAAAAAATAATTTGTTCCTCCCACCACTGCTCTTGCATCATTAAAAAAAGTGGCAAAGCAGTTCGTATTTCTAGGCTTTTCAAGTAACAAGATTTTCCCGCTTAAGGATGTCATAATAATCATAATATGTGTGTTGTGGTAGTAATCATCAACTATGCTGTAAAATAGCAAGAGAGACTCAGATTCGACAAAACCTCTTATTTCTAATGCATTCATTGTAAGCTGATGATGTAGCTTGTATATTTCGTTCACGGCATTTTTAGAAGAAGAGTTATGATCAAAATTTTATAAGTAACTGTTAAAGCATTTTGTAATAGTAAAATACATGTGTGATACGTACTTGAAATAATTAATGTTCTCTCTTTCACACATAGTATCAGTACATTCAAATATTTTAAGATAAGTTAGAAATGTTACTTTTAATTTAAAATTTGTTTCAATGTTTCAATCAGTGAAATTAAAAATTGTTATCGATCATCAAACATTTTTATTTTTCAGTTGATTATAATCTCCATATACTTATTTTATGTTATCAACTGCTTAAAACTTTTAAAATTTAAGTCACTTTAGTCAAAACTGCATCGTCACTATCTTTCTTAAAAGCTTTAATAAAAAAAGAGGAAAAGCTGATATAATTTGAAGAAATAAAACTAGAATAGTAACAAAACGAGAATTTAATGAATTCTCCCTCGAATAAGCATCCCGAGTTATTTCCCACACACAACTGGTATATTCGCTGACCTTCAAAGCGGATGAAAAACTTCGGATGGGGGTAACGACAACGATGCATATTATACCACCTGTGTGATAAGTCACCCGCGGTAACTGGTCATGTTCGCATTTGAATTCAACCGTCCTTTCTGGATGTGACCATGAACTGTTCCTGAAAGAGGGTTATCTAACATTTATAATGCCTTTTGGAAATCTAAAAAAATATATTTCCCTTAGTTGAGATAGGGTAGGAGAATCAATTTTGTCTCATTTGATTCCGCTCTGCATATTATACGCGGTTGGGCTGTCAAAAAAAGCCTCGAGAATATTAGGTACGGATAGTCTGAAGATGTTTTTTATAAAGAAACTAGCGCTAAAGCGCTAGACCCGGGCTTTTCCCGGGTATCAGTGTTTAAAAAATATATTCTGGTGCGTTACAGAGGGGCTTCGCCCAGTTCAAATGTGTAACGCTATGCCAGACTATACCCGGACAATATGGTTCCATTATGGTATGACAATTAGGTCCCGAACAGTGAGAAATAAAATAATGTAGGAACAATTTTTATGTTTATACTACAACAATCGGTTTTAATCTACAACAATCGATTTTAATCTACAACAATCGATGTTATATACCTACAACAATTAATATTATATTTACAACAATTGGGGTGATTTTGACGTGATGTCAGGCATGAAATATGGGTTTTTCAGCAGAATATTGACCAAAAAAGTTATTAGGATGCTTCGATTTTAAATTGTTTTTCTTCAGAAACTTTCCCCAGAATGAGTGGAGAAACGCGGTAACGTTTAAAAGTTAATGTAGGTATAAAAAGTTTGAAAATATAAAGGGAATACATACATACAAGCATTCATTTTTATATTAAAGACTAGCGCTAACGCGCTAGACCCGGGCTTCGCCCGGGTTTCATTTTTTTTATAAATATCATCTGGTGCTTTTCAGATGGGCTTCGCCCGTCCATTTTTAAAGAAGAGTATTCTGGTGTGTTACAGATGGGCTTCGCCAGTTCAAATGTGGAGATAGTTAAATATAGGAGCCACTTTTATGTTTATGCTACAACAATGGATTTTAAACCGCAACAATCGAGAATATGCCTACAACAATTAAAGTTACAACTTCTCTTATTATATTTACAACAATGTGGTTTTGCCCTGAAGTTGTGTATTAAATATGGGTTTTTAAGCATAAAATTGATCAAAAAAGTTATAAAGATGCTTCAATTTTCAATTATTTTTATTCAGAAACCTTCCCTGGAGCGAGTAGATCAACGTGGTAAAGTTTAATAGATAATGTAGGTTCGAAAAGTTTAAAACTATAAAGGACATACATACAGACAGACATATATTCATTTTTATATACAGGGTGTCCCATTAATAATGGGTCACACTTTTAGGGGGGATAGAAGACACCTAGACGAGTCAGAATCACATAGGATTCGGGGGTCCCAGACCAAATTCCAGGGAGTTAAAAATGGAGCGACACCCCAAAAAAGTTATTGAAAAGTTCAATTTGTAGGAGAACTGCTATTGGTAGAAATTTAATTATGGTCTCAAAAATTGTGGTTTAATATGATCTTTAAAATTATCTCAAAAGTCTTCACCTTAAAAATTTTTTTATTATTAAAAAAGTTAAAAAAACCCAAAAAAATATGAAAATTCTGCCCAAACCTCATTTTGTATTTTGAAATCATCTCTTTTGATTTTATAATCTGAAAGATCATAGTTGTAAACCCTTAAGTCCAAAGTTTCACGTAAATACCATCAATATTAAACGCTTGAGATCCTGTTAAAGTTCGTTTTTAGCGTGCGCAAACTGGTTTCCTATAGCCGTTTCCAAAACGACAGTCTGCGGACGAAATAAACGGACTTATACCGTGCTTTAACAGGATCTCAAGCATTGAATATTGATGGTTTTTACGTGACACTTTGGACTTAAGGGTTTACAACTATGATCTTTCAGATTATAAAATCAAAAGGAAGGATTTCGAAATACAAAATGAGGTTTGGGCAGAATTTTCACATTTTTTTGTGGTTTTTTAACTTTTTTCATAATAAAAAAAATTTAAGGTGAAGACTTTTCAGATAATTTTAAAGATCATATTAAATCACAATTTTTGAGACCATAATTAAATTTTTACCAATAACAGTTCTTCAACAAATTGAATTTTTCAATAATTTTTTTAGGGTGTCGCTCCATTTTTAACTCCCTGGAATTTGGTCTGGGACCCCCGAATCCTATGTGATTCTGACTCGTCTAGGTGTCTACTATCCCCCCTAGAAGTGTGACCCACTATTTATGGGACACCCTGTATATATAGATAATATTTCAGAATTAAACCACATTTGAATTTACTTTTCAATATAAGTGAAATAATAGTGTGAAGGCTTAAAATTACTTAAAATAGTTATTTCATTTTGTTATTTACAACAGCTTTCATTTATCTCTCTATTCTAAAAAAAAGTTTTTGGTGAACGGTTTCCAGAGAAAGGCTTTTTAATTACTGATCCGTATAACACATATTTGGTATCAAACTGTCCGGATTCTTTTGAGGATGTGCAAAGTGCCTTTAGAATTTCTAAAAAAAATCTCAATTTTAAAATATTTCCATTTTTTTAGATTTCGGATAAGGTCGCAGTTACAAAGCAAGAAACTATGAATTTTAAAACAATTGAAAACATATTTCACTGGTTTTATAATATTCAAATAGATTAAATAATCATCTTTCTATTTATAACACGAATTTAAAAAATATATTTTGTGTTATTTTTAACAATATTTATATTTTTGTTGTTCAAAGGGTTTAATTGTTGTTCAAACGGTTTTCATTATATTTTAAACTCATTTATAATTAATTTATTTTTTATTTTTTAAATAACAAATTAATATTTTTATATTTATCTTTGTAGTTGTGGCAACCTAATCATTACTATATTTACAATAAAATATACACTCGCTTTCGGAAATTTTGCATTTTGCATTTATTTTTTATATCCTTTTGCAAGTATGTTTTTTAAGGTAGTAAAATGTAACTCTTTATTTCATAATGACAAAACGCAAACAACTAAATAACACGGGTGAATAATTTAGAAATAAGGATGAAAATGTTGGAAGTCTTGACATTCGGTGTCGTTGCTATGAAAATGACACAACTTCGAAGTTTGTTTCTCATGAAGATAAAATTCTAAATTTTCGCGATGTTTAAGATAATAACTACATTTTTAACAGTCAATCCTTACAAATTTTAAGAAAGTTAAATTTATTCCTGAGATATTTCAATGCTTCCCTTAATGTATCTGTGAAAAAACATTACCTTAGGGAAATGGGTAAAAGAATGTTTACATTGCTTTGTTGTTAATTTTCTTGGGGTTCAATTCCGTTATAGTTCCCGCTAAATATCGCCAATCTCTTTCGAACGCTCAATATTAAAATGTAAACCAATATTTCTAATTTTTAATGATAAACTGAATAGTTATAGATCTAATTAAACACTTTAATCTATGAATTTGAAACAATTTAGCAATATTTATACTTTATAGTGTCCAAAAGAGATTAGTGATATTTAGCGGGAACTATAACGGAATTCAACCCCAAGAAAATTAACAACAGAGCAATGTAAACATTTTTTTACCCATTTCCTAAGGTAATGTGTTTTTCACAGATACTTTAAGGGAAGCACTGAAACATTAAGGGAAGGTTCATATTTAGCGGGAACTATATATGAACCTTTCTTGGAATTATAAAGCGATCCGCCAATTCATGTTACCATAAAGGAAATGATAAAATTCCACCTCTGAATAAATATTCGCCATTTTTGAAAGAATACCACGGAGAAGTACTACCCCTGTGTTAAGAATGTTTTATAAAGTGAGTAAGTGCAGTGAGCTGGGTTTTGTGGGGAATTGTGAAGCGGTCCAAAAGTTACTGCGTCAGCAGTTAACCGGGGTTGGCGAGCGATAGCGAGCAGGGGGCGGTAGCCCCCTAGTTTTTCATAAAAATACTTTATAAGTTCTCATGCTTCAAAGCTAGTCTGCATACTTTAGAACTACTTACTTATACATCTCTCCATATTACATTTTATTTTCCATTTCATAATTGAAAATGATTTATTGCATCGATTTGACTCGAGTGAGTTGCTGTTGAACTGGAGAATACCTATATTTTTCATTATACTGAGTAGCCAATAAAAATATGCGTGATATGTATTTTGTAATAGTGAGGATTTTTCTATTTAATTATTTTTTTTATTTTAATAGATTTATCAGGAGTTTTTTTATTGTTCGAGTAATGAAAATAAAAAGGAAACTTTTCAGGTAATAAAAGAACAATCTGCCACAGTGTATCTTTAAGAAGAATTTAGAGAATTTATTTTCATTATTAGTAAGAATTTTATTTTCATTAACAAGTAATTCTCAAATATTATAAGAAATATACACTACTGTAATATGATCCGCGATATTTATCACCAAAAGTATAATAAATAAAAGGAATAAATGATTTCTATGAAGACATTTGTTATTAAAAATTTTTTTCTGAAACGTTTATAAATAATGTTACCTATTTTTGTGGAAAATTGCTTTTGAATATAAGGTGCTAAAGTAAATAAGAATCGAAATGCAGGGTGTTTCCCAACTCCCTGTAAAAAATTATAGTGTAGTTAAAGGAGACTTAGACAAGTGTATAATATTGATTAGGAATGGGTTTTTATGGTTTGTTTATTAAAACATGTGTTGGGGAAACTAGCTTTTTGTAACCCCTCGTACTACATTACATCCTTGCACGGAGCATCTCATCATCTCCATACCTATTCGAAATAGACTCCTCTAGGTCCCCTCTCCACCCCATCGTTTTTCACGAAGAGTTCTGAAACACTCTGTATAAAATTAATCAAATAGTAGTTTGATCTATCTACTCTATATGGTTTGATTTGATTACGTATTTGAGACTTCTTTTTATCTATTTCTGCTTTGGCTCATAAAAACGTTCTCAATGGCTTCAATAAAGACGTCGTTACACCAGATTCGTTTCAATCGACAAATCATTTGAACTGTTAAATGACACGGGTGTGAATGCATGGATACCCAAGCACGTTTATGCTCTAAATATCTTCTCTTTTGTAACTTAATTTATCAAGTTAGCTGGAAAGTTCTATTTTTAGATTCAATGGTTGCATTTTTTTACAAACTGGAATCGGTCTATTCAATAAGATATTTCAAGAATATGAACTTCCATGTCTTTTTTTCAAAGATTTTAGTACAATGTATTGAGAATATTCAAATTAGAAAAGGATGTAAGATTTTATCTAATCCGCATCTTATCGAGGATATTGTGTTATAAATTCCGAATCACGGTTATGTAAAAAGAGCAATGAACATTCTACCATTTAAGGAAACAATCATTTATATATTATGAATGTTAAATAAATATTTTTAACCCATTAACGCCCAAATATTTTTTTGGGGGGCAAATTGAATAAAAATCATGAATCTGGTGTATTTTGCCTTCAATATGAATATTATAAGCAAATTTTGTCAAAACAGTCATTAGTTTCTATAAAAAAATGCTGATCTAAAAATAGATCACTGGGCGTTCGGAGGATATTTTTTGTCACAGAGCTAAGTAATATTTGAACTTCAAAAAAGTCCCAAAAAATCTAAAAAATAAATAGAAATATTAGTACTTCTCTTTAAAAACGCTTATTTATTCATAAATATGTGGAAAAATAATTAAATAGTAATAAAATTAAATAATTTACTCAAAATTAAATACACAAATAGCCTACGAAGTGTATATTTGGACGGCCCAAACGGCCCGTGGCGCATGCGCTGTAGGTCTCGTGGTTACGTAGCAGTCTCGGCGCTTAGTGATGGAACCAATGGAACGCCGGGCCGTGGAAATTAGAGTAGAGTTTAGTTGAAAAAAGGCCGTCCAAATATACATTGCCAATAGCCTAGTTGAAAGTAATTATAGGGGGAAAAAGGGAAATTGAACCAAGACCTTTAAATTCATATAAGTATATTATAGAAAACATATGACATGACATATAATTTTAACTAATTAGTAAAATAAAATGAATTGGGTTAATTTTTTTAAAATTTTGTAGATTGGTTTTACCATAAATTAATTATATTCATGAAATAAAATGTAACTTGATCTTACATGGCAACAATCAAAATTGCTGCTTGTTTGAGCTTTTCGCTGACACTATTCTAATAAACTACTTACTCTGTCATAACGTCAATATCAAGGTTACAAAGGCTGGATAAGGGCCAATTTAAAAAAATATATTGTAATTCTCAATTTGATATTTTCATAGCTTCTTGATAACCTTTAAATGTCTCATAATATCCCCTATGAAGTATTTCAAAACTATTTGCATTGACTTGTGTTGTATAAAATAAGTTTATGTGAATAAACACCAATAATTTTATACCTAGTTGCAATACTGTGCTTTATTGGTAAGGAATCATAATGGCCTACCTTCCATTTATTCACCAGAATATATTATAAAATTTAATTAGCAATAATATAATATTACATTCCTTAAGAGAATTAATAGTTAACTTCATCTTGAACATAACTGAGTATTCTGAGACTCATTTTATCAGTTTTTTGTGAAAAAACTTAATGATCATATTGTCAGCAACACACAAAAAAAGAACGCCCGAACGCCCAGTGATCTATTTTGAGATCAGCAGTATTTGGACTTTATTTTTCACTAAATAAATTAATTTTGACCTAACTCTGCATTATATCCCAATAGCTACATCTATTATGATAAAATAAAACTGGAAAAGGATTCCTTAAGTGGTATACCTTTACTGTTTTCATGAAAAACGCGAATGAAGATGAAAAAACTGCAAAATGAAACCACAAAACGAACTTTAGCCCATCCCTATTACAAAATAAATGAAGCAAACGCAAAAAACACAGGATATTAGAACTGAGGCATGTTTTCTCTTGCCATAAGTTCAGTTTCGTTACTGTTGGGTGAATTTAAGGTAATTTAAGAGAGCATTTATGACACTATGTTTAGCGATCTAGAAATAGATCACTGGGCGCTAATGGGTTAAACATAAAATCTGTAATTACCAAAACAAAACAAAATTGGCCTTGGAGACAGATATGAAAAACATTAGTACCATATTGTGATGTAGTATTTGTGAAACATCTAGAGTTGATCCCCTGTATGAATCCCTAATCTTTAACTATTTGTAGATTTAAAGTTATTCAACACAAATATTTGTTATTCTTTTTTAAAGAACTGTAAAAAGGGTTTAAAGATTAGTTTATGTGTGTGCAAAGGAAAAAAATGAATAAGTTATCTTCATTTTTCAAAATTCAATGCTACATAATAACAGGAATTGTAAAGGTTGATGACCAGAGTGGTAAAACTTTATTTCTTCTAGATTTAAGAATAAGACTTATAATAATTGAATTGTCACCCTAAAGAAAATAATTATGGCGTCGTAACTGTGTTTAGTTCTAAAGAAACGTATTTATGGCCTGTGAGATATGTCATTCTTTTCTAAGCAGAAACCCTATTAGAGCTGTTCATGAAACTAACTGTCAATGAAACCATTACGGAAGCACCATTTCGCAATCTATTAAACTAGATTCCTAGCCTTGAAGTTTGGTTGTTGGGCGAAGAAAAGCACAACTCAGACAAAAGATAATGTGTTTTAAACTTTGTTGACTTTTATGCTGTCTCAATGTTTGTTTTTTGTCCATTTATTCATTTCATTATGCAAGTTATGCGTTTGAGGGAGCAATTAAAAATTGCAGAACGCGTCTCTGAAGAGGTAAGGTTTAGTCGTGTCGTTTTTTCAAAAAGTGTGTTACTTTCATTAAATAATTTAGGACACTTTGGGCCAATAGTAAGGTTTAACACTTTATCAAGTTTGAGTCTAGAGAAAAAGCCAAGGAGATATCACCAAAGCTGTATACCAGGTTGGTAAAGTAGACAAAATTCAGCAATTACCGTAAACCACAATACATTTTTCGCTTTCATAGAGATTTGGAGATATACCTTGTCGTATTTTTAGCCTTGTGCCTATTGACTTCTCACTAATTCCAAAAATCTACACACTTTTAGACTATTTGTAGCTTAGAGGGAACAGACATAAGTGAACTTCGGAGCATTGCCTCCTAGATTATTCTCGAAGTTTTTTCTAGCCTTGTGTTCAAGTCCTAAATTTGTTAGAGCCCTACATATGAGAGCAATAATTTTTAAAAAATTTGACTGGAGACCACTGAAATTTTGTGAAGTGAGATATTCTTTCCTAATAAAATATTTTGTCCGTTAAGTTTTTCTTCTTAAGATCTTCTTTTATTAGATCACTGCTTTGGAGTTGTAAAGTTAGAAAGAAGAAAGAAAATAGAATATAATTACAAATGGGAGGGATGATAAAGAATGAGAAGGAGGAAGGGAAAGAGAGAGGATGAGAGAAAAAGTGAATGACCGAATGAGAAAAAAGAATAAGAGGGGAAATTGGGGGAAAGAGGATGGGAATAAGAGGAAGAAAACTAATAAGAGATTGAAAGGAGTATTTCACCATTATCGCTGGTTAAGCGGACAATAAGTGTAAACTCACAACTCTCAAGCGTCGCCTCCAACCGTGGACCGGTTTCGTCCTAATAAGACGAGGACTAATAGGACTTTCATCCTAAAGGACGAAACCGGTCCACGGTTGGAGGCGACGCTTGAGAGTAGTTAGTTAACACTTAATAAGAGATTGTTCCTAAGTACCGTTTCAGGCCTTTTACATTATTGTTGACAAATTCATGATATGGAAGTAATTTTGAAAATAAAAACCAAAGAAAACTTAAGACGAGCATAGCTCTAATTTATGGAGAGAGGGTATTTTTAAATTTTTTTATGGAAGAAGAGCAATCATCACTGTTTCAATGACAGACACTCGACTTTCGCAAGGAACACCTGTCTAGAGAGTGTGCCCCAGGGGCATGGGAAAGTGAAAATCGCAATCTCGACAGAAAAATCGAAAAGTGCCTTCCATTCCATCGGAAAAAGCAGCACGCTCCGCTGCTGATCCCTCGCTCCGAGCGGAAAAAGTGAAAATGCATCCGAATCTCAGAAATCGTCTGCCGGTCCCACGCCCAGGCGGGACCGACCCTCCTTTCTGGAACGGCGGTGATGATGATCAGACGTCGTGGAGAGCGACCCAGATCAGACAGCATCGTGATCCAGCCATCCGGAACTAGGAGGAAGTGACGTGGAAACCCCTCCTAATGAGAAAGTTGGAGGGTTTTGGGTTTGTTAGGAATCGTCCTTTATCGCCTTGTTGGCGGGACTTGTGTTGAAGTTATTGTAGTTGAACAAATGAGAGGGGACCATAGAATTTCATTTGTCTGAATTATGATGCATATAGTTCTATATTGTAGAATAAGTAGGGTGGAAAAGGTGGAAAAATGATGGAGGAACTCAAACTTGTAGAAAAAATAAAACTGAAATTTTTGAACCCTTATGAAACTTCTCCTTACGAATAATACCCCTATATGATCTAGTTACAGGAGGGTATATAAGGGGAGACGAGTCCCCTCCCCCATAGTTTAAACTGATGACCAAAATTATTTAAAACCCTATTTTAAGGTCAAATATCAAAAAGTTACTATATTGTTACCCACTTACTATATTGGATTTTTTAATATTCACAGTTTTTTTACATTAAGTTCAAGAGGCAAATCCTTCCTAAAAGTGTATTAGAAACTACATTAAACCCATTAAATATGCATGGGAGTCATAGGAACAATTTTGGGTACCCTATTCCGGTGCAAAAAATCAAGCTTGGGGGCTGAAAAGGACTAAGTGATCAGAGGATATTCGGACCCATCTTGAAATAAATTTCTATATACTCCACTGTCAAGTTATCTAAGGAAAGTGTCAATCATTTTTTTTTCGTATCCATCAATTATTTTTTACTCCTTACTCTAGGAGCAGCTAGAAAAAACATCATAAACAAATAAAGGAGTATCATCAGGTTTATGAATACAGAAATAGAAAACATCTTAAGTCGTGATGATTTTACTGATAATGTAACGTCATAGTCATTACTGATGCTTAGCAACGGCCCTGATTACTTTCGTGATTAAATTGGATAAAAATGCTTTAAAAACTGGGGAAAACTGAACTAGGTTTACTCTGGGGTGTTTTAGAATGATACTGATCATATCTGCTTTCTTCAACTTAAATAACCATTTCGCTCCTTTAATAAAAAACTGAAGTCAAAACCAAGTTTAATATTATGATACAAGAAACTTATATCTTAGGGGAATATTATAAAGGGCATGAGTGTGTACTAAAATCTAATTTGAAAAGGAATTTGAGCTAAATCAATAAGTAAAGTTTGGTCAATAAATATTTTAGTACAAGTACCACTGGAAGTTATAACTTTCTTAAATTGATAGAATTTTTTAACACCTTTGGAGAATTCCTAAAAATAGATTGGCAATTTCTATAAGGTCTCACGATTTCGTTCATTACCACGTGCATTAAGCTGCTTTTCAGAGCATATTCCTGATGATCTGAGGTATTAAAACTTGCTTCCGGGTTACGGATAATAGTTTTAAGGAGACGCTGCAGTAGTTGGTTTAAAAGACCTTCCTCTTGAAACTAATTTTTTTATCGGATTTAATTAAGTGTCAATTATAAACTCATTAGCTCCTTTGAAAAATGTTTTAAAAATTTATTTCAGATGGAGTGTAAACATTGACATTGAGTTCATTTGTACGTTTCAGTACTTAAACAGACATAAAAAGTATCAAAACCATTTAATAAGAAAACAACATCTTCATATTTTTAATTTTAAGAAACTGACATGAAAGTTTATGGAGAATTAAGTATATTTAAACTGACAAAAAAAATTTCTATATTCGGTTTGTAGAGGACGGTAAAACATCCCGAGAACTCCCTTGAATAAAGGGCACTTATAAACATCAGACAATTTCCTAGAGAGTTTATTATTATAGAACTTTCTCTGAATATATGAGCTGGTCAGGATGAAAGTGGTATAAGTCCAAAAATTACAAAAGTTGAGTTAAGAGTGTATTTGGGTAGAGTTTTAGGTCCTTTATTTAGTGCAGTGGTTGGTTAAGCAAAATGTTAAATTTTCGCTCCTACAGCGCGACTCAAAAAATCACTACTTATCGAAACAGCACTTCTGGTCAGGATGAAAGTGGAATTAGTCCATCAGCCCGTTTTGCTCGGTGCGTGTTTTGATAAGAGAACTCAAGGTTATAAACACAGCTGCAAACTGCGTGAACGAGGGGGGATCCTTTTACTAATAATTCGTATATGTTCATTAGAGAGACAGGCTTTTTTCTAAATTTAAATTGCATATTTTTGTATGACCCCTTTTTGTAAGAATTTATCCAAAAATAAATCCGCGCGTTATTAAATTAGGCGGGAAAGCTATAATCCCTTTATCGCCATGGCTAATACAGAGGATAAAAACATCAAATATCACCCATTACAGTCATTAACATGATGTATTTTAACATCGATTCTAATAACCTGCAGGATTCTAGTAACTTTAGGTATTGGTATTGATTTTATGATAGAAAATTTTTTAATTTTAGAATTGAAAATTAATGGTTGAAAAAATAATTTATTGTTGTAAAAAATAAATTTAATTTCATTTAAATTTATATTTCCTAACTCAAAATCAATCAGTATCAGATACTATATTGCTCTACATCTGTCATAAAATCTGCAACAGTTTATAAACGGCGGCCATCTTGGACGCCATTTTGAAAGTTACCCTAATACAAAATTATAATGAAATTGACAATGCCTAATAACTCAAAGCGAAGTGTTGTAATTTTTATCAAATGTCATAAATGAAAATTGGTAAAATGTATTTTTATTTTGGTTTAATTGAAAATTATTAAAATTAAAAATAAATGGTTGAAACAATTATTTATTGTTGTAAAAAATCAATTTATTTTGATTTAAATTTCCATTTCCACTCAAAATAAAAAAAATTGATATATTACTCAACCATCTGTCATAAAAACTGCTACAGTTTATAAACGGCGGCCATCTTGGACGCCATCTTGAAAACCCCATCGGCAACAAGTTTAAAAAAATGAAAACCTATTTTAAATCAAACCTTATCTTTAGTTTAACCAATCCGAAAAAATTAAATAGAAAGACATATCGAGCGAAGAACCTTTCACGGTCGCCATTTTGAATATGACCCCCCAAAATGGGCCATAAAAAATTTTCCATTAAAATATTCGTAATCTACGCATCAAAATCTATAGAAAGAAACAATAACATCAAACTTTGTGCTTACCAGTCGCTCGCGAAGTCATATTTACTACATCTCAATAACAATCTTCCTTTCCGAAACCCATCAAACTGTTGGGATGAAAGTGGTATAAGTCCATTAAAGTCAATTTAAAGCACTTTCAGTTTAAATTTGATAAAAGTTGATCCGCAGCAAAAACTGTGCCCATGACTTAAGACAAATCCACCCCAGAAAGTAAAAATGCAAGTAATCCTGATTTTTTTGGAGAAGTTTTTAGAAAACCTTCAATAACACAAAACGAAGTTCAGTGGACTTATACCACTTTCATCCCAAGCAGCTCATATGTCGGTCAGTAATTTTTAAAATCCCGAATTGCAAAATAAAACATTACTTTTCTAGTGCTTAATTTTACGTTTCTTAGAATTAGATGTAGTTTTTTATTCAATATAAAAGGTTTAATTTACTGATGATAAAAAACAATGCTTTTTAAATTACTGTTTAATGTTCAGGATATTATTTAATGAAAATTTTGTTCTTCTCATATATTTGCAAACATAAAAATTATCATGGTTTCCATCTTAAATTAAACTACTCTAAATTCACTTATATGAGTAAAAATGATAAACCAGATGTTTTTAGCATTGAAAACCATCGTCCATTATTTAAAACAAAACCTTATTCCCAATCAATTACAGTTTTGACAAGCGAAACAAATATGGCTGCTAGCGATACTCATTAACAATCTCATTCATTATTAGTTAGAAACAACATACTTTTGAAGGTCTCTCATAATTGACGGCGTGCTACAAAACAAAACAACAATTAACACACTTATTTTCTCGTTCTTCCAAAACCTCAAATTTTTATCAGACCGTCCATTTTTTTACGGAATCCACTCCATTCCTTTCACGGCTGCCATTAATTCTATATCCCTATTTCTGTGCTCTGTTTCATCCTCCATCCCCTGGAAGTTCTTGAAAATAAACAAAGGAGTAATTATGTAATAGATATCATCATCCCTTTGAAGCTAATAAGGGAGAAGATGACCCCAACAAAGGACAGTTTCTTTATTAGCGGTGATGGACTTGGTTATCAAGACCAGTGGCACGATTCTTCGAGTGTAAAAAGGAATACAAAGATACGAGAAAAACTGAAATGAGGATGAGATAAAGAAACCTTCGTGATTCGTTGTACTCTAGTGGTCTTGATTCAGCGGGCTTTTTATAAAAACTTATTTTGAATTAGACCTATATCATACAATTAATCTGAATTAACAATACGTTTAACAATACCATTGAGAAGGATATTTCTTTTTCTGAAAACACATATATAGAAATCATGAATACCACTGTATATTTGAATTTAGTGAATGCTTTTTGTTTATTCTCCAGACCACTGAGATGAACCATCATTTCCTCGCTTATTTCGATTAAAAATGAATATTATCCTTTATATTTCGCGTTTTACATTGTAACTAAGTTTGCCCGAGTCATCATATAATGATGCATTTTTAAGGTTTACCAACCAAAGAAATAAATATTAACGCGAGTCCATTTTTTTGTCAAAAAATACCATTAGGTATTATAAATGATATCGAAATTCCAGTTTACTATCTGCTGTCAATTTGACAAGGTTTGAGATCAATATCATTTATCATCAAACTCTTCGAATAAGATCAACCGTACTCTGAATCCCCCCCAATTTTTTTTTTCAAAAACGTCTTCCTTATTACTTTAATTAAGTCTTTAATTAGTCTTTAATTAATTGAATTCGAGACATTACCTGTTGAAGTTGACCTCCATATGTGTCATTTTAAAAAAGTACTCCTCCCCAGTATATCGGCTGTTAAAATTCGAAACTGGTGATTGAAGTAGTAATTTAAGCCTCACTTCCAAGAAATCTCCAGGAGTGACCTAGCACGTAAGCTCATCTTCTCGGGTCACCGATTCCAATTTCGGGCACAGAAAAAAATATTGCTCTCACTGTAAACGACGGTTTAGGGAAGTTTAACGGCTCCCATAAACTAAATGTCTAAAGACGTATATGGACACTCAGTCACAGTCTATGAAAGGTAAGAAGGATAAATCTTTCTGAGTAAGCAAATTTTTGATCTTTTCCAAAGACCGAATATCTTCCGGGGTACTCGGTTTTGAGAATTGAAGATTTTCATTCAACATTATATATGTGGGAAGGGCTAAAAAACTAATTGGTGGTTTTATTAATAGTTGTAACTTGTTTGTTTCCTTGTGTATTTTTTCTTTACCCTATGAGTGTACTGATTGAAAATGAAAGATTGGAGGAGATGCAAAAAAGAGGGAATTCACCAAATATATTTTAGGAGGCATTTTCAAATATTTCTACATATTTTAGGAAAGCTTGAAAAGAAAGCAAAGGAAAGAAATAGTGATAGGGAGAAAATTCTAATACTTTTACAAGAGCCGTTCTGGGATGTTCTGGCTAACCTAATGAACTTATTATAATTGATATTTTCAACTATGATTAGTAAGGAATATTGATGTGAATATTATAAATAAAAGCGTTTGTTTTTTGACTGTCGTGAAAATCCGGGGGTGGATCAGTCATGCGTGAGGCAAGCGTAGGAAGTTTCTCATAGATTAAATATAATCCCTATTTCTGACAGGAATCTGTACCTCTCACTTTCAACTTCTCAACGATTCATTCGTAAAAATCAAAGAATTAGGTACAAGATAAAAACAGGAATAGCCGAAGAAGAATGTAAGACACATTCCATTACTTTTATTTATTTCAGTGTAATTTTACTTGAACCAATGCGTTTTTTACTGTAGTATTAAATACTTTGAAAATGATAACAAGAGAGATTCTATAGCATCATCAATAAAACGATTGTGAATGCTACTAATTTCAAGCAATGTGTTATAACCAAAGCTGAAAGTCTGTCTAATTTATGAAGCACTATTGATTTGTCAAGCGGTAAAGCGACCCAAACCCGAATAGCAATACCGAGCTATGGGACGTTTTCTTAAAGACACTTTGCGATTTTGACCTTTGTATAAAAAGGTATTTTTTACAAGAGGAAAACTTCAAGTTTAGATAGAAAATAGATTGTATGATGTATATCTCTTTTTTTCTCAGTCATCCCGATTCTTCAGTCTATTAAAAACTTCAAACTTGGCGCCCGCCAGTGTATTCTTGGCTCCATACGGTGACCGCTTGGCGATATGCAGTTTGTAAACAAAACAACCCTGTTCAGACCGCACCGACCGCACGCTATTCTTTCAAATCGGGCATTGGACTTCTATCCCAACGGTTGGGGGAGAAAAGATGATACTCTTCGGCAAGAAAATCTTCAGATAGGACGTGAATCATTTTTTCTCCGGTGGTGACTTTTTCTAAAAAAAAAAATGTTGTGGATACATCAAAAATAATTGGAATGGCCAAGAGTGTGGGAAAATGTGTGGCATTGTTTTCGGATGCATACTTTGAAACATTATTTGGAAATATCAGAATTAATTTTGCTGCATTAAATCATAGAGAAATGTAAACGGCTTAGAACTCTTAAGAGAACTGAAAGGTAAGGGTATTATATTTCTAAGTAATTTTTATTTTTAAAAATGTGAAAGTTTATTTTTTTTTAAATATATCACACTCTATGAATTTCAATATGTTTTATGTTCATATAAATAAGTTAATGAATTGATAGGTTATGTAATACAAATAAGTTATCAATGCACTGTGTTACAGAAAATTTATTTATACGTATTTGTTAGTGTTAAATCAAAATAATATTGGAACCTAAATTTCTTAAATTAAGATGATTAAATCACATAGTTTTAAAATAAATTTTGCCTTGTATAAAAAATTATTATTGCGAGCAGAACTTTTATTAAAATAATGAAACCGTGATCCAGTAATTTCATTCTATTATTTCATTCTTACTCCATAAAACCCCAACTAAACCTAAACCATTTTATTATTTTTGTTGATCTTCATTAAATAGATAAAATATTTATAAATACTGATTAAAATCTTCATATTATGCTGTAAAGGTAGTTGCTAACAATTGAAAAACTGAAACTGACTAATAACTATTATAACTATAACTATTGTGTTAAAATTACTGTCAAAACAATTTTAAAAAGTAAACAACCTATCCCTTGACAGGTTTTTGATTAATTTAAAATCTTTATGTAGAGACTATCTAGCATTCAGTAAAAAGATATTTTAATCTTTTAAAGTCTTGATTATTTTCCATTCACTAATGGCTTAGAAACGCTTGATATAAAGATACTAACTGGTTAAAAAAAGTTGAAAACATATAATAAAATTCGTAAATGGTTTTGAGTAAATTTCATAGACAACTTAGAAGTACACAAAATAAAGTTGAATACCAAATACTATGTATCGCAATAAATAATTCTAAAATGATCCTGTTATACTTTTACAATAATATGAAAAAATGCTAATGAAAAATATTGATAAACTTTAATTTTAATCACCGCTACACATGAATGCTACGCATGACGCACGAATTGAAGCAACTATCTTGCTTCCTAAAAACTGTCCGAAGTCACGAAGTAATTCTGCATAATATTTGATCAAAAAAAGTTGATGCTAATGAAAAATATTGTTAAACTTTAATTTTAATCACCGCTACACATGAATGCTACGCATGACACACGAATTGAAGCAACTATCTTGCTTCCTAAAAACTGTCCGAAGTCACGAAGTAATTCTGCATAATATTTGATCAAATCATATTGTGGCAATTTTGACTTTTCAATTTAAATTTCTTCATAGATTTGTTTTATTTACTGGAATTAAGTGTTAAAAAAGTTTGCCTACGTTTTTTTTCAATTTCAACGAAAATTCCGTGGGTAATGATCTGGAGAATAGATTTAAACCAAATAAACATCGATCATCATCAGAAAGTCATACTTAATTTTTTTTATCTTTTCATATACAGACGAAATTATCGAATGCCCTTTCTCTAAGAAAAGGAAAAATCCCACGCTTCAGTTGATATCAAGCATGTCATTCCTTTCTATTTTGAAATGTGTACGTTATTGTGACATTACCTTTTCCCCTTGAATGCCTTTCAAATTACCCAAAATAAAATAATTTCTTTTGTTTGCTATGAACTCAACATGTCAATGGTTTCGAACGGGGCCTTGGGAAGAACGGTATCGTAAAAAAGTAAACATTGAAAAACGGTATTCATGACTCTGGTGCCCGAAAATTTATTGCTTCGGCTCTTCTGAACAACATAGGCATGTATTCAGCATCCGCTTCCTCAATGCACTCTTTAGCATTCACGAGTATGTAAACGATTGCAAAAAAATGTAGGTTATGATGTTTTTAAACATTGGGGCTGAAGCGTCTCTTTTTGACCATCTAATTGTTTCCATCTCAGGTTGATAACTAATTTATTAGATTCAAAGGATTGGTTTTGCTTAAGGTTTATAGGGGAGAGTGTTGTACCTCTGGACAAAAATCACGTTTGGATTTTTCTAAGACAAGTAAAATCACATTTTTAACATTTAAAGTGCCCAACCTATAGTCCTAACCTTATCAAAGAGGGTAATATTTTTTATAAGCTAAAATCTTCAAAATTGGATTTTTAATTCATTTTAATAACTTGACGACATTTGTGTCCATAGGTTCAACAACGTGCTCTCCCTATGGACAGACCCAGTTGTACCTATGGACACCCTTAAAAAGGAAATTTTTAGTTGATAAAAGCTTAAAATGAACATTTTTATTGGTATATTACCTTTTAATAAACTTTTTCAAGCATTTTTAAAATTGAGAATATATTTTTTAAAGTAATGTAGTTTTAGATCGTAATTGATCATTCAAAAGAAGTTGAATGATAAAAGTCTTGATTTTTTACCAAAAATAAATAAATCACTGGGATTTTCAGATCGAAGTTTGAGGTGATAGTTTCATCAATCATGCTGATAGATCTGATCACTTCACTGATAAATAAAAACAATTCGATCGACACTTAGTTGTGCAAGCATTTGGTGGTAATAACTTTCGCAAATCTTCTTCGCTGGAAATTTCAAGTTTTTTGTAATCATCATACTTAAATGCGATAGGGTGATTAAGATTTTATACCATATTTTACATTAAATGCAAAGTAAAATCAAAAATTAAAAAAAAGTAGTTTCGATCACAAAATATTTGATTTTTCAAATAAAAATCACTTGAAAATAATCGCCGACAAATAGATAACCATTTAGAATTAATTTAATATACATTAAAATGCATTCACTTTAATGAAACCTGATTCAAAAACGCCGATTATCTACAGACACCCACAAGAACGTGTCCGTAGGTACAACACGTATGGTGTCCGAAGGTACAACACCAGGTGTTTTTGCATTTAAAGTTCTCTAAAAAATAAAAGAATTGAGATCTGACAATGTCTAATATCAAAAATAAAAAGTCAAAATCTCGGGGATTCACCCCTTATATTACATTTTATCGTATTATAATTTAAGGGGAAGAAAAATATTAATGTAGTGATGCACTAAAAAAAACTTTGAGCACCTAAAAACAGTAAATTTATTATATTAAATATAAATATTATTTTAAATAGCTGATTTCACGTTAGCAACTAGATCGCATCTGTTAACATTCAAATTCAACCACAAATTCAAATTACCTTTTTTTCCTGAATTTTAAAATGCGGTGTCTGAAGGTACAACCGTCCTTAGGTACAGCACTCTCCCCTATAAATAAAATTCTTCGTGATGTGTAATTTTCCCAAACCTTAATTGAAAAATTACCTCGTGTTACGGGGAGAAGTTTAACCAAGTGGATGAGTTCAAGAAACCTTAATTCAAAAATTTTTAAACATATTTACTTATTTATTAACATTGCACGTGGATCTCCATCATATAATTTTCAGCTGTATAATTAATATTATATTCCATTTAAATGTAATAATAAAACTCGAAATTTTTGTATGTTACAGTTAATAATTAAATTGGGATAACATATCTAAATAAAACCCAAGAAATTCTTTTTTAAAAGAACTCTTAAACAGAAGTTATAACTAATAAACTAGCAATAACTAAGCAAGCATGTTAACCAGTGTTATTCTTTGGATTTTTTGGAGGAGTAAAAATACTCCTTGACTTTTTTAGAAAGCGTGAAATTCATTTATGAAAGGAGTGAAATACGTAAGTAGCATAACATTAAATACAGAGACAAATTTTTCAAAAAAATGCTTTTTTTTCTATTGGCCAAATAAAATAGAAAAAAAATGAGGATACTATTTTGGTTCTTAACAATTATAGCATCTGTTAAATATTAGTAGACAATTAAACATTATAAATAGAATACTGAACTTTACATTAAACATTCTAAATGAAATATATATTTAATATTACAAATTTGAGTAGAAAAATATTATTTTTTGATTTCGGTTTGGTGCCATGAATTTTTTTAAGCAAAACCTTGGTTAAAAATTCAAAGAGTAATACACCTGGCTAGTTTTTAAGAAAGTATTTCCGATTTTCAATGCATGAAATATGCTCTCAGGGGCGTTAAAAATATCTCTGTTATTAACCAATAATTTTCAAGCAAAATATAAAAAATAGACAAAAAAATCTTAAAGATACCCTTGAATCTACACGACATGTGTAATAAACTTCTAAAATTCTGTAATTATGTTTTCCCTGGTGCCCCTTAGAATACTTTAGTATATTTGTTAGGAAAAGACTTAAAACGGCAAATATAAGAGAAATCCTTTAGTTTAATAAAGAAATAAATAAAATCTTATGGTGTTTTTTTTTCGAAAAAGAATACTTTGAAAAATAAACACATCTTAGAGCTGTTTAAAAAGTTACAATCTATTTGTGCAATTGGTCGTATAATTCTTCTTTATTCAGATTCCAATTGTACTTAATTCATATTTAAAAGAATTTCTTAGTCAGGGTCATCCTTTTGTCCATTTGGAAAGATTGTTCCGAATTGAGCTTCACAATACAAACTTTTCCTCCCTTAAATGTAGCTAAATTTTAACGGATGCTGAAGACCGCAACAACAAGTTTATTCGTGGTTTGAATATCCAGAATGTTCCAATGACGTTTTGAATCTACGTGTTTACTTCTGGATTTTCATTTTTTGTCATGAAGAAAAACCATTTTAGAGTTGCTCATTTAAGGCAATGCCATGCCCAATGTCTTTTCTGTACGAACATTTAGGAAAAACACTAACTTTTTTCAGTAATGAATCCGAAATCATGCCATAGAATTGTAACCTCCTGGAGTAAAATCAAAAATTTTGAATTTATTACTCGTAATAAAGCTAACACCTGCTTGTGTTATAAATATTTTATTTAAAGAAACCACAATAATAACCATTTAGTCAAGACAGGCTTAAAAACTTCTATAGTAAGCTTTGGTACTGACCCCATTCTAATTATCTATCGAGCCCTTTTTAATTATATATTTTAGTAGGTAATAAAAGACTCTTCACTCAATTAAACCGTGGAAAATTTAAACATTTTACTAGGTTTTCTTAACCAAATATTTTAATGACTATATCTATGAGAGGCACTTAATTTAATGTATCATGCCCAAGTAGTATACCCATGATAGACTCTGTATCACCTAAAACTTGATGGTTTCTGTATCAGCCAACGCTTGATTGACTCAGTCAGTATCATCTAAAACGTGATGGTTTCTGTATCAGTCAAATGTTGATGGACTTTGTATCATCCTAAAAATAGCTGATGGTTTTTTAGCTTGCGCAAGTGGCAAGGTTTTTAGCTGGTACAGAAACCAATCGAGTTTTAGGTGATACAGAGTTGATCAAGATTTAGGTGATAGCCAGTGTTATTCTTAGGATTTTTTGGAGGAGTAGAAATACTCCGTGAGGCTCCGGAGGCGAGAAATTCCTTTATGAGGAGGGAAATATGGAAATAACATAAACTGCAAATAGTGAGAAAATTTTTTTACATAAAAACGCTTTCTTTTTTTAAAGGACAAAATGAAATAGAAAAATGGGGATGTTTATTTCGGTTTTTAACAATTTTAGCATCTGTTAAGTATAAGTATAAAACACTAAACATTATAAATAAAATAATTTATTTAACATTAAACATTCTAAATTAAATATTTATTTGATATTACAAATTTGAGTGGAAAAAAATATTTTTCGATTTCGGTGGAGCACCATGATTTTTTTAAATTAAAACCTTTGTTTGGTCAGTTTTTAAAAGCGTATTTCCGATTTTCAATGCGTGAAATACGCTCTCAAAGGGGTTAAAAATATCTTTGGGTGATACAGAATCTATCATGGGTATACTACTTGCCTATATTAGGAATATTTCTCCTAGATGACCTCCTTGGTGCCCATCAACCACTCTTTTTAAAGTTTTTCGCCCATAAGTATTCATTTCAGTCAGAACTACACCCGACCTTCCCCACTAATAGCACAATAACACCTACGGTGATCACTAATGGAGCCTTTTGCTCCATCCATCGGAAGCAGAGCCGGCGCCCGCCATTTTAAAACCGATTGGAAGGCGGAAATCGGGAAGCGAGCAGTATAGAGGCACGCCTGCCTGAACACACAATGGTTTCCGATGATTGTTTTCTCGAAAGTGGTTTCTCTCTCTCCGCGGCGGCCGTGACACCGTTCGAGATCGTCGTCGTAGGAGGCAGACACCCTCCTTCCGTCGTCTACCTGTTGTAGCGGCAGGTGGTTGGGGGAAAATCCGGGACGGGAGAAGAGCTCAGTTTCTGGGCATAGGTGCTCTTTGTGTACGTCTAAGAGAGCGTTTTATTGGCTCGTATTAAAACCGTGTGTTAATTTTGAAGAGGTCGTGAAGTAGGGATTAGGGGCCAAATGCAGCTTCTGGAAATCCAGTCGAAAACGTGCATCACTCTAATAAATGTGGTGTAATATTTTAGTTAAAATATCTACAACGATTAGACGGTAAATACTACTAAACTACAACGTTTCTTGTCAATGGGAAAATAAGCTGAGAGAGCAAACGAAGGAAGTAGATCCAAGAGCAAGAGTGACAAACCTTTTTGGCAAGATTGCCACTCTTTGGGGGGAAAATACTAATTTCTAAGCATATTACATTATAGAATAGAGGAGGGTATTATGGAATAGTCGGGTAATATGGAACACCTGAGTTTCTGCTCCCCCTCGTGTTGCCATCACGTGGAAATAGCACGAAAGTATTAAGAAATCCCCCATGATGCAGTGCGCAAAGAGTTAAGCTTCTTGATGTTGTCTGATCAGTCGTAGCAAAGCAAAGTGTGTTTTAGGATTTTTGAAAGTTTTTGACGGTATATTTTCAAACCTTTTAACCTACCAGTAACTATGAGACTTTGATTTTGTTGTTAAGCATAATGTACACTAAAAGATCGCTGAGATCGGTAGTTTCTTATACTGCAGTCGTTTTTTAGCTATCCATGTTTTATCGGTCAGTAAAAGGTCAGTATATCGGGTTCATGGTACAAGATGGCCTGTCGGGTATTATGGAATATTCCATAAGCAAAGGGTCAGAAAAAGAAGATTATGTTTGTGGTGACTATTGTAAATAGACTCATGAACAAAACTATTTGAACGTAAATTGTTAAATATTTTTTATAGTTAAGATTAACTATGTTCTCTAAGGTTTAATTAGTTTTCAATAGCTGGAAATCCAACTATTCCCCATTACCCGACTGTTTCATATTACCCTCAATTTGTAACTTTTTCTAAAAGTACATTTTTTGATTAAGAAAAATAAATTCTAATTTATTTGACCATTGACTCTTCATTGTTATTAGTTATAGTATGTACTTAAAATGATTCGGAGGATTTTTATTAAAAACCAATAGAGTTGTTCTTAAATATATAAAGGGTGTTTCATAACACCCTCCTCTCCTCTACATTTCCCCATGCAAATCTTAATAATAAAGAATTAAAAAGCAATATAAGTAAAAAGGAGTTCAAATTAAAGTTGCTTTAGAAATTATTGTCTTATTTTTAAGTTTTAATTACTCACTCGGTAATGATCTTTTTACCTAGTAGTTTATATTTAAATTATCATTTTATCAAAGATGGTATTATGTGCGCATATAAATTTATCTTAAACTATAATTTGATTTCGTTATGTTCATAATATAAATAATTTGTTCATGTTCACTAGCATCCAAATTTACGGCAATGTCTGACAGCCAAATCGTGTAAACTAAAAAAATTGGTTGTAGATCAAAATTTTCACTATTAGTTAGGTGTATTTATTATTATTAATATTATTATTTTCCAAATGTTTCATTGTCTACACGTGCCACTGTTAGGTAACACTACCGTGCCACAATGTGGCACGCATTCCGTGGGGTGGCCATCCCTGTCCTAGAGCAATGTCTAAATGCCGAGTGAAATTAGGCCCTTTACTTTAGACAGATGAATAGTTTGTTAAATCCATGCACATTTCTGCATTCATTTAGAATTGAACGCACCAACCAATGAGAGCTCACAGACGATCTGTTAACTCAATTTTTCTTCCGCTCATTGTCAAGAAAGGTTGTAATCTAGTGTAACTGATTGTGGACGAAATGTAAACAAACCACTGGAGGTTGGCTTCTCTGTGTGTAATAAAACGTGACCTCTGGAAAACACCCCATTTATTTGGTTGACACGATTTCGTACTTGATTGACATGCTTTTATGAAGCTGCTTATGGATCTAAGTTTAATTGACTAATATATCAATCGATGCAGGTTCTTACATTTTTGCGTTTCTATTGGTTACGCTTTCATCTTGATGTTAATGGATAAAGAAAGATGACCAATACTAATTTGGCTTATTTGCCTATTAAACAATAAGTGTCGTTTCGTTAACTTAAAGGTTTTAATTTCTTCGATTCGTAATTTCAAGTTGGAACTCTTTCAAATCAAAAGCTATGAACTAAATTAGAAAAATCAAAAATTTAAATACCTTATTCGGAGACTCAGTGTTATTCTTAGGAATTTTTTGAAGGAGTAAAAATACTCCTTGACTTTCTGAGGAGGCGTGAAATTCATTTATGAGGAGTGAAATACGGAAATAGCATAAACTAACTGCATATACAAACAATTTTTTTTTACAAAAACGCTTTCTTTTTTAATGGACAAAATAAAAAATAAGGATGCTAATTGGGTTGCCAATAATAGCATCTTTTAAGTATTAGTAGAAAGTATTAAACATTCTAAATGGAATACTTCTTAAATGTTACAAATTTGAGTAGAAAAAAATCTATTTTTTCGATTTCGGTGGGGCTCCATGCATTTTAAGCAAAACCTTTGTTGAAAATTCAAAGCGTGAGAATACGCATGGCTAGTTTTTAAAAGCGTATTGCCGATTTTCAATGCGTGAAATACGCTACCAAAGGCGTTAAAATTATCTCTGTTCGGAGTAATAAATTTTGATCTGTTATTTTTGGGAGAATCTGGGTTATCCTTTTCCACAAAGTACCAGAATAATGTAGCAAACCAATAGGAAACTTAGTCTTTAGTTGGTTTCAACTGTGGTCTTCAAAATGATTTTTTTCTATTTGCCAGAGAACTTATTAGATTCGTGAAGCAAATATTATTAGTAAAAAACTGTAATACATAACTTAAAAGGTATGGTTAAAAAGTTCCTTTTAAGGGTCCTGCTCTGTTTTTGATATAACCTGTTTCTACTTTATTTTAACATCTTCTCAAGTTTTTTTTATATCAATAATGAAATTAAAGAAACAAATATGGAGGGGGAAACCTACGATTAGCTAACAGTTCTCATACTTTCCAAACTTAAATGCGAGCATAATAAATAATTGCATTAAAGAGAATACTGAGGGATTTAGTTTTACAGGTTCAAAATGAATAGTTTTAAACATACCTAGTTTTTGACATAAAAAAAAGTAAGCTTACATAGATTATAATCATTGATTGCTTTCAAAACAAACCACTAAAATGAAGAAAGCGTTTAAACACAAACCAGTTCACTTACCGAAGCCATTCTTGGATTATAGCTCTAATCAAAACCATCTATATAGTTAAGATTTATCTTTTGAGCTCGTCAAACTTTCAGAAAGCACGCTTCGTACAAGTTCAAACCTTACAATGGAACAATCAACCGTCGTTTAAAAGCTATTAGCGACGGGTTTTTAACTTCTTAGTTCAAGAAAGGCTATTGAACGGATATCTCATCCTTATGTTTTGATACATATTAAATTTGTAGTTAAAATACAAATACTTCAATCTATAGGGGAGAGTGCTGTACCTAAGGACGGTTGTACCTTCAGCCACCGCATTTTAAAATTCGGGAAAAAAATGGAAATTTGAATTTGTGGTTGAATTTGAATGTAAACAGATGCTATCTAGTTGCTAACGTGAAATCAGCTCTTTAAAATAGTATTTATACTTAATATAATAAATTTACTGTTTTTAGGTGCTCAAAGTTTTTTTTAGTGCATCACTACATTAATATTTTTCTTCCCTTAAATTATAATACGATAAAATGTGATTTAAGGGATGAATCCCCGAGATCTTGACTTTTTATTTTTGATATTAGAAATTGTCAGATCTCAATTCTTTTATTTTTTATAGAACTTTAAATGCAAAAACACCTGGTGTTGTACCTTCGGACACCATACGTGTTGTACCTACGGATACGTTCTTGTGGGTGTCTGTAGATAATCGGCGTTTTTTAATCAGGTTTCATTAAAGTGAATGCATTTTAATGTATATTAAATTAATTCCAAATGGTTATCTATTTGTCGGCGATTATTTTCAAGTGATTTTTATATGAAAAATCAAATATTTTGTGATCTAAACTACTTTTTTAAATTTTTGATTTTACTTTGCATTTAACGTAAAATATGGTATAAAATCTTTATCAACCTATCGCATTTAAAGTATGATGATTACAAAAAACTTGAAATTTCCAGCGAAGAAGATTTGTGAAAGTTATTACCACCAAATGCTTGCACAACTAAGTGTCGATCGAATTGTTTTTATGGATCAGTGAAGTGATCAGATCTATCAGCATGATTGATGAAACTATTACCTCAAACTTTGATCTGAAAATCCCATGTGATTTATGTATTTTTGGTAAAAAATCAATATCTTTTATCATTCAACTTCGTTTTAATGATCATTTACGATCTAAAACTACATCACTTTAAAAAATCTAATCTCAATTTTAAAAGTGCTTGAAAAGGTTTATTAAAAGGTAATACACCAATAAAAATGTTCATTTTAAGCTTTTATCAACTAAAAATTTCCTTTTTAAGGGTGTCCACAGGTACAACTGGGTCTGTCCATAGGGAGAGCACGTTGTTGTACCTATGGACACAAATTTCGTCAAGTTATTAAAATTAATTAAAAATCCAATTTAGAATATTTTAGCTAATAAAAAATATTACCCTCTTTGCTAATGTTTGGACTATAGGTTGGGCACTTTAAATGTTAAAAATGTGATTTTACCTGTCTTAGAAAAATCCAAACGTGATTTTTGTCCAGAGGTACAACACTCTCCCCTACTATTTGAAGAAAAAAGTTGTAAAAAGTACTAAAAATAATCAAAAATACTAAGAAAAACATTCATTTATTGCATTTTATACATTTTTAAGGTTTTATGCATAATCCAATTAACATTATATTCGAAAATAGTGCTTAACTTTCATCATGCAATTAAAAAGATTTTAGCCTGTTCCATTAAACCTTTTATTTTTTTCAGAAATAAAATGTATACAATAGTTTTATGAACTTTTAATAAAGTATTCTTCAATTTTAAGTTAAAATTTGATACTCATAAAATCTATCATGGTTTGAAATTTAGAATTACTTTTCTCAAAAATAAGACTGTTGTTCATCGGAAAAGGCGATTCGAAGATGTTTTTCAAAGTTATAAACACAATTACAGTTTCAGAACCTGATATAAAATGAAATAACTAGTAAGTAATTGTAAATGACTTTAAGATTATAAGCTATTCGAATTAAATAAAGAATGTCTGAAAATTAGCAAAATGCTTCTAAAAAGCAATTTATACTACTTGGGATTTACGATACGGTAGAGAGAAAACCTACGCTAATGATTCAAGAATCATTTTATGAAATTACAAAAATATCTAAAATGATACTCTAATAAGCTTTTATCTCGTTCAATTCATAACAACCTATTTACGTAATATTGCATTTTTAAGTAGATACTTTCTGTCTAAAAATATTTAAACATAGTAATCAGAGAAGGAAGCCACAGAACAAATCAGTGGTCAAAAAGCGTGAAATCTCCTGTAATTAACATTATTTTTTATGGTTGGATGGAATAATTAAAACGGAAGCCCAGTTCCCCGATGATTTTGACCCCATTCTATGGGAAGAATCACCTTGCGAAATGTAATGAAATCGAACAATCGATCACGCAAATCGAATTGCTCTTAATTTAATGTTTTGCACGCAATATACAGATAGATAAAAAATGTACTTCAAGCATCCACTCGAGTTCAATATAACATTCACTACAAGTGTGTTTTTCCTTATAATATGAAATAGGGCAACATTTGGGGGAAAAATCATTCCCCTTCTTCCAAAATATGGAAATACCAGGGTTGGCCGGTTTAAACCAAATGTTTTTTTTTACCAAAAAACCACTTGGTTTTTTTGGTTTTTTTTAGAAATTATAAAATATTTTCAGGATTTTTTTTAAAGAAAGTGTTATTAAGTATAATCTTTTGCACAATATTAAAAGGTCAGATTTATCAAAAAATTGACATTTTAAGGTGATTAAAAATCAGAAATCTTTTAACTTAATGGTTTTAGTTATTGAATTATCTCTATCTAAACTTAATCTTAAATGCTTAAAAGTTAAAATTACACTATTCGACAGTGGTTTCCTAACAACAACCAAATTACTATTTTTGTTACTAATTCATATAGTTATTCACATATCTGCAAGTAAAAAATTTCCACCACGTCCCATATTTGTGTAACAAAAATTTTCGATTTTCTGCTTTTTTTTCATAAGTTTTGCGTTTTAAGCGTCATTTTTGTCCAATAACAACCCTGCAATCCCATCCAATTAATTTATTTCTAGTATCCCAGTATGTAGACATTATTTTAAAAGTGTGGCTATGTTTTTGTACTGCAGTTCATTTTGAAAAATGACGAGTTTTCAGAGTAGATTTTGCACATTTATACACAATACGTTTTGCCAAATTTGGGTACGGTTTGAATTACAATTCAACGGTTATATTTAACAGAAAAGGTTGGAAAAGGTTTTTTCCCATTGATTTGGGTCCAAATAAGTGGCTAAAATGAAATCTGGGCTCCTCACGTATGTTGTAGAAGTTAGAATGTGGCTCTTTTTAAGTGCGTAAGAGCCAACATTAGTTCTATTCAAATTACTATCCATATAGTATGGGGAGGGCATTCAAATTATCTTGGTTATTTAATATCAATGAAAAATACCGAAAAAACACTTCAAAAAGTATTTAAAAGGACTTTTTTTGCCATTAAGTGAAGGCAAACACAAAGTCAGGATGAACCTCTGATTAAAAAAGGATTCACGACCTTGCTTTTGAAGGAAAATTTAATTAAAACTCATTATCAGCTTAGAAATGGTTTTTAGGAGAGTGGTAGGATAGGTTTTAGAAAAAAGGACCGATAAAAATGTTTTAATCCCAATAGAAGGTTCTGTTTTAGTCTTACCAAGCCATAGAATGTTGAACATCACTCAAAAATACTATTTTACATCCACGTTTGAATTTATTTCCGGAAAATCTCACTGTATTCAATCATAAACAATGGTATAGATACCCTTAGGACATTAAATCGATACATAGGTCATTGAGAAATAGCAATTTTGGGCTACAGCTCTTGGTTCATTAAAAGAGGAGATTTGACGCCACTTAAGAGGCAAAAAGTGATAAAATTGCATCGTATTTAATGAATGTTTAATGGTTTTTAGTTTTATTTTATCAGACACATGTATATAATCTCAATTAAGATAGTATTTTATGCTAAAATAATGAGATTAACTGTTAAAAAACGAGTGGTTTGAGCGCTTTTTTCCTTTCTTTCAGTATTGGTGCTATATTTGTAACAAAAAAACTGTACGTGCTGCAGCTTTTTCACAACTATTTCTGAATTCTACACCCTCAAATTAGTCGGAAATACCTAATCTCATTTTTGTTTGGGAAAAAAGTTTAATTTTGTCGACTAGTGTTATTAGTATATGTTGCAAGAGATAGTTAATTTATTAAGTTCCTTTAAAATGAAACATTATTTCAAAGAGTAACTAAAGATACACAAAAGTTATTTGTTAAAAGATGGCTTGGATTTTAATTAATTGATAAAACCAATTTGTCTTATTTGTCAGTTATAAAAACCAGTTGGTTTTTTTACTTAGTTAAAAAAAACGTCAATTTCTTTAATGACAAAAACTAAAAACCAGTTGGTTTGCTTATAAACAGATAAAAACCAGTTGGTTTTTTTACTTAATTAATAAAAAAATTAATTTCCTTATTCGGATTAATTGTCTCAATCATTTATCCAATTTCAATTAACATAAGTTGCTTACTTTTCACTTTTATTTATTTAAAAAATGTTATTTTTTCTTTCTAAAGAAATTTTTAAGTTTATAAATTAATCCATGTTATTAAGATAATTAATTTGGTTATTTTACCATTTAATAATTTATCAAATTAATTATCTCGATCAGTTATCCAATTTCAATTAACATTAGTTGTTATTATTTCACTTTTACTACTTATTTAAAAAATAAAATTTTCTCTTTCTAAAGAAATTTCTTAAGTTCATAAATTAATCCATATATAATTAAGATAAATAATTTGATTATTTCAACCATTTATCCAAGATAAATTAACACCGATTTTTATTCACTACAATAATATTAGATTTTCAAATTGGAATATTTTAAACAAAAATTATTTTTAAAACAAATTAATTTAATTTTAATTAACTAATTAAATTCATTAATTGATATTTACAAATCATTTATCAATTATAAACAACCCCTGAAATAAATGTCTCATTTACAACTCAATTTCAAACATCACTGCTAAAATAACTTATCCTGAAAAATAAATTCTAAAAAAACTTGGTTTAAACCAAAAAAAAACAAATAAACCCGTTTTTTTTTGTTTTGTTTTTTTAAAAACCAGGTTTTTTGCCAACCCTGGGAAATACTTTTAAAGTTTGGGCAGCAGTTTCTTCGTATGATAAAATATGAATAAAAAATAAAATATGTGATAATTTTCATATTCCTTCCGATAATTGATGCATTTCCCTGGTTTAGTGTGTTAATGGTCAATGTAGATGGGGTAAGAAAGGTTTACTCTGAATATATTGCAAATTAATATTATTTCTTCTTTAAGAACTCTTAAATAGAAATGCTTTCCATAGTTGAATTCTACAAAAGTTAAAGAATATTGTTGATTTGAGTTAAATACATGTGAAATTTATTCTTAATATTAATTATTTAATTCCTGATAAAAACGATTTACAAGTGTTGAAGTTGAAGTTTAATATATGAAGAGTTCGATTTACTTTTTCATGAATCCCAAACTAATTGAAAATATCTTGGAATTGAACTCTGAAAACTTCTTGGGTTTAGTGCTTGGTTAAATTGGTTTATTGATAATTTTTGATATTTTTCGAGTAGTCGGTTGTTAGTCCACAAAGAATGCGTTGGCAATTGCATGACATTTTAAGTAAATCCTGTAATTTTAATCGTTATTATTAATGTTTTAAACCACATAATTAAATTAAAATAATTGAGAGTAATTAAAAATATTAACAAATTTGCATAAATATAATTTATTGAAGTATGAATTTTTGTTAACAACGAAAATCTAATTACTACATTCGAGCTTTGCATAGGCAAAATTTTAACTAAAACTCCACACATTTCTCTTCCTGTTTTCCTTTATTGGATATCATATTCTTCTCATCTAAAAATGATGCGACCAAGGAGTATGACACCCAACTCCCTCGTGTGCCATGAGTGTGTCATCATTAATGGATGGTCCCTAATGAATGAAGACAGACTTCGGGTCCACGACCGTTTGTACGTGCTTGGCGTATTTTGTCTCCCTTTTTTAATTGCCCGGTCTACATGCTTCAAGTTCCACGAGATGGGCTAGTTGGGAATTCACTCACGCCAGAAGAAATCCACTTTGCATCTTTGGTCGTATATCCATCTGTTGAGATATAGCCTCCCGTATATCTTATATGTTATTTCGGTATTTCTGGGCTTGAATTGAAGGAAAACTGATGATTCTGTCGTAGATTATACATTGTGAATAATGTTTGAGACTTGACAAAAAAGAAGCGTTGTATAGCTCAAGGTCCTAGCTTCACTATATACAAAAGAGTTGATATAGCCTTCCTGTGTTTATGTAGCTCAGATAATATGATGGGGGGGGGTTGAAGGATCACTGGAAATTGATTATCTTGAAAGTTAATGAATATTTATTTTTTAACTCTAAAAAGTTTTGTGGTTTCAATTTACATTGATGAAGTTAAAAATGAAACTTTATTTAGATGATTCAAAAGTAAAGTTTTGGACTTACAGTACAGCTAGTTATATCCTTAACAAATTAGTACTTAAATCAACGAGGCTTCCCATTTTACCAATACCTTCAGAGTGAAGCTACAATACAAAAAGTTACATATTAAAAATTACGTTTGCACAGGTAGATAAAATGTAAGGTTTATAATGCTACGTTAATAAGCACACCAGCATAGCATCACGAGTGAGAATGTATTCATTCATTGTAACATCCGGCTTTATACTTTGAATGCCAAGTTCATTCACACAAATTTCTGCATTGGCTCAACACAACCCGTATTTTAAGTGCTAGATGGTGCGTTTCACCAAAGTCTAATGAAACTTTTAAAATGTTTCAATGATGCAATACCAACACCTATTTAGAAACTTGGTGTATGAGAGGATCTTCATCTTCTACAACTTTCATAGACTATGTTTGTACATATGTAGTGTATAATATTTTTAAATACGTAATGCATAATACATTGTTACAGTTATTGACAACTAACGCATAGAATTCTTTGTAAGAACATATTCCTACGTATATAAACTTTGAACTATTATTTATTTATGTGTAATATTAAACAACTACTAATTTATAACTACCAAATAACTGAGGTATTGTTGAGTGAAACACTATTTTTTAGGGCAGAGATGCCTTTATTTTTGCAGTAAAATCTACAAAATTATGCATTTTTTTCTAAATAACCTTTTTATAATAGCTAAATCAAGGTTTATGTTTGTAGGGTTGAAGATAACATTATTTTTTAAATAGGCTTTCTATATTTACATTAAATCGTACTCTTTCTTTGAAGAAAAAGGAGAGCATTTACAAAGTAAAAACACCCTGTATGGTTTAAAATAATTGTTTGAGAAATTTTTTTCCACTGTATTTAAAGTTCATGAAATCTCTCCAAATTTCAATCTCCCCTTTTATCCGTTAATCTTTGCCCCGGATAACAACAATGAGATGTTTCCATCTTTTGTTAAACCCTGCACGAAACCCACCGCTAAATATAAATCACCAACTCCATATCCCCAGGAAAAAAGTTATTTGTGCTCTTTTAATAGTATTTTCATGACTGAATATGATCGACATCATTGTCCTTGCCTACATATATTTTTTTGCGGAAACTGTTTGACAAACAAATACTTCGGTTCTAACCTACTTTCCTCTTCCCATGAGTGGGTTATGGCTTTTCTTGCCTCTTAACTCATGCTTCACTACGTGAGAATCCGAAAGGGGAAAGTGTCATTTATGTCTCTTTTACGGCAAGATTAGGAGACAGTTCATTGTCATTGTTCCACTTGTGCCACGGAGAAGCTTGGGTTAAAAAGTCACGGGATGGACTTTGGTGGATAAGGATAGCAGAGTGATGGGATTGAGTTAGGAAATCGTGTGTTTTGCTGGTCGTGAAACTCTTGTTTTTGTGGGGGAGGAATGAAGTTTAGGGAAAGTTATTGATCTAACATTTAGTTGAGTTCTTTGTTTAACTAAATATTTGGAAAGTCTTAGGTAAAGTAAAGTAGGTAAAGTTGTGTTAAACGTTTTGAACTGATTTAATTTTCACATTCAAAATTCATTCTTTTTTATGACCTTTTCCCTCTCACTCCCTACAGTACAAAGCGTTCTCATTTGACATAATATTTCAATACAGTTTTATTTTAATAACTATTTTTTATTTAATATAAATTTTCGGGCCAGTTACAGATATTATCACAGATAAAGAAACTATCTTTCTAGTTATATCTTATCTGGGTTTGATATTATTTCATAGAGTTGCTTTGATAGTTTATCAAAATATAAGCATAGAGAAAATTAAATTAAACATCAAGATAAAATCGTTGAATGAAACCTTTTATGTGTGAAATTCGTAAGTTCAATATGGAATGTGTGTGAATGTTTGTAGTCGCAAAAAATGTCCTTACGTTGAAATTAATTTCACACTCCTGGGATGTAGATTTAAAAAAGAATAAATTCAAAACAACAATAATTAATTAGCAAAAAGTAATTAATTAGTAATTTCAATGACTTTTTTTAGGAAGAGAGATCAAGATGTTATTGTTTGAGTTAAAAACAATTAACTTATACCTAAGCTTTTTAATTTTTAATTTCCGCTAAAAAAGTTTAAGAAAGATTATTTCGAATATTTCCTTTGCAGGTAATCAAAATGTTTCTTTTAATGCCTGAAAGAATTCCTCCCGAAGGAAATAGATTTCAGTCATTAAAGAGTCATTTACCTTCTTAATGCAACAAATCCCTCCAAGAAAAAACAAGCTTCATGAGAGAATCCCATTCAATATTCTTTGATGAATATCCTACTACTATTATAATTGTGAAATGTTTGTCTGGATGTTTGTTACTCTTTCACGCAAAAACTACTGAATGGATTTTAATGAAATTTTACAATAATGTAGCTTACATCAGAATAACACATAGGCTATAATTTATAAAGAGAAAATTAGTCCTTCATTCTTTTTTTCCCATTTTCCTTCTTTTTTCACTTATTTTTCCGTGTTTGGAAACCTGTTTTACCAGTCATACAACGAGTTAAAAATAAAACATTGTTTCAAATGAGACAGATCACTAGACTTTTTCATTTACTAGATCTTTTATTTTAGTTTTAAACACAGGTTTTAAATTTGTTAATTTGTTCACTAGACTTACCAATTTACTAGACTTTTTATTATGGTTTCAAATTTGTTATTTTATTCACGAAATTCCTAAATAAACAAACAACCAACGGAAGTGACGTCACCAGGTAACTCAATCTTCCGGTTCGTCTGATATTTACATTGAACAACATTACACTACGGCGCTTTTGGTTTTTTATAATTTTTCTTTTCTTATTTTAAAGCGTAATTTAAAGGAGAAACTCAAAATATGAGTTCTCCATACTTCCGATCATTATCTGAAAATTGTAAAAAGAGATATCTTGATAAGTTATCTGTGAATGGGACGATTGATTTACCCGATCCATTGGACGAAAATCTCAGCTAATACAATCAACGCCATTGCAACAGGTCGTAGATACATCAGGATTAATTGGTTCCGATATTATTGAAATTCATTATTTAGTTTGTTTTAAAACTTATGAATACAATCACCCACTTATTTAAAAAAAATACGCATAAAATATTTAAAAAGATAATTAAAGTAAAAGACGATTTTAAGAATACTATTTCTGAATCTCAAATAAAAATAGGAACTACTTTGATATACACCCCCAAATCGGAAATTTGGCGACTTTTTTTCTCGCCAAGCAAAATACCTGTTTTAAACGCCTTTGAACCGATGAAATCGCTGAAACGTTTTTGGAATATAACAGAAAAACTAATCATAGTAAAACTTTGATATTTGAACCAAGAACAAAAATATTTTTTATAAAAATATTGTAATTTAGTTTTTCCGAAAATTCTCATTAGTTTTGGAATTATTAAAGTTCAAAATTTAAATTTTTTCCAGTAATTCACTAGGCTACACATTACTACTACATATACACAAAAAACAAGAAACAGCAAACCTAAAAAGTCCGTAGGGAGTGCCAGATTTGGCGCGTAATTTTTGGGGGGGGTATATCAAAGTAGCACCTAAAAATAAACAAGCTGACTGGAATGTAGTAGGATCATTAAAGGTAAATGCACTAAAATTTTGAATAAATCCATAATTAAATTAAATTAATTAGTTCTTAGATTTTAGCCCGTTGTTTTCCATATTTTTATGTATACTTTATATTTTTAAGACAATAAAAATTCAGTTTCTAAATAAATAAACTGCTTTGATACAATGGATATTCAAGTTTGACATAGCAGAACAGCGATATTAATTTTATCACAACAAGAATGTTCTGAAAAGTTTTCATGATTGAATATTTGCTCAATATTTTGTTTTCTTTGTATCAGCAGCTGTTTTAATTACATTTAAACAATTTAGTAATTAAAATCAATAAGAGGAGAGATTGAAGCACATCGTTGTAGACCTCAAGGTTCATATTTTTGATCGGTTATTATTGAGTTAAAATTATTTTTCTAATTCAAAACATAACCTATAAACATGTTCGTAATTGTGTCCAGTATAAACTGTTTTAAAAGTTTCTTTGGATCTTATTTTAATAAAAATCACCAAAAATAAGCATTTTCCCATTCTGTGAATAGGAATTAGGAAATGTGTGGTAAATCAATCCCATTCACAGATAACTTATCAAGATATCTCTTTTTACAATTTTCAGATAATGATCGGAAGTAGGGAGAACTCATATTTTGAGTTTCTCCTTTAAATTACGCTTTAAAATAAGAAAAGAAAAATTATAAAAAACCAAACGCGCCGTAGTGTAATGTTGTTCAATGTAAATATCAGACGAACCGGAAGATTGAGTTACCTGGTGACGTCACTTCCGTTGGTTGTTTGTTTATTTAGGAATTTCGTGAATAAAGGCACCAAGATATTAAACATTATCAGGAACATCGGGATTGTAAAAAGTGACAAGAACACCGGGATTGTAAAATTAGCGAGAACATCGGGATGGAAAAAATTACCGGGTTATAAAAATTACCGAGAACACTGGGATAGGAAATTTACCATAACGACACCGGGAATACCGGAATATAAAAATTACCATAAACACTGAGATAGGAAAATTGCCGGGACCGCCGGGATTAGAAAAATTACCGTGACCACCGGGATAAGATTACCGGGAACACTGGGATAGGAAAGAGGTGCCTGGGATACCGGGATGATTTGTAATATTGCTAATTTACAAAATTATAAATGTATTTTAAGAAATATTTTAAAAAATAAATTTATACACCCCACTCGTATAAGGCCGGGTATAACAGCTAGTTAAGTATAAAAATTCATTGACAAAAAGAAATTTTCGCAGGAAATGGTCGCATCATTCAATGTTTACTAGCTTGATAAAGATATTTTCTCTTTAATACTTCAAACGGTTGGTTAGGTAGGTGTTTTTGGTATCAAGCTTTTTGAATTTTTCTTAATCCCAATGATCTAAAAATATTGCCTATACCAAAAGATATGTATTCAGAAATTTATTTAACTTTTTCCCACTAAAGAAAAAAGCGATGTTACAAAGGAAACTTGTGCTTCATAATTTTAAAATTTTTGCTTACATTCTTAAAAATGTTTATTCGTCTCAAATTCCCGATGATTTTTTAGATATCTTTTAAACCTTATAAATATTTAAATTGTATTTTTCATATTTTCTAATACAGTATAAGAACTGGAAACTTATTTTTACCAAAGTAAAATTCCCAGTTTTACAGAAAAATGACTGAAACAAACAAATTTTTGAACCAAAAATAATTTCTTAAAAGTTATTCGCTAAATGTATTTTCCTTGGGTCGCTTAATACAACAAATTAATGTAAAAAACACCAATTGTAACTTTTAAAGGGTTCTACTCGAGTTTAATTCAAATAGGCTCTTTCTCTTCCTATACCATCCACAAAATCCAATTATCAACGGTTGAAAACTTGTTAGAAAACATCTGAAAAAAGTTTCCGTATTCTTTTCATGCTATGCCCAAAAAAGACCAGGGCAAGTCGAAATTTCCCCCTTCGAACTCCACATGGAGCTTGTCCTACTTTCTTGTGCATTGAAGCAAAGCTAAGTGATGATTGCGGAGCCTGAAATAATATACTCCAGAAACACGTAATAGACACACTCTGATCAATATCATCTATTGAAACCTCCTGAAGTAATTAATGTAACCCACCCGTATATAGTGTGATACATAAAATAATTGCTTCCTTGATATTTAGGAACTTCCTATACTTTTTCTGAAGTTCGGAAGAAATTCCCTAAATACGTGAGGGAAATATTATCAGATATTGTTTAATTTTTTAAAAGTTTTTTTATGTATTAAAAAAGCTATTGTACTTATATAGACTTTTTCTTTTGGCTGGTCCTTGTCACAAGTTGTATGCATATTTCTCAACATTATTTTACACTTACAAAATATTGTATTTCTTGTAAGTGCCTTAGAATTGGGAAACTTGGGAAAATACTGGGTTGCGATCTAATGAAGGATATTATTTTTTTACAAAATTATTGAATTTTTAAGCAGTCTATAAAAGGTTAGATGAATCAATAAATACAGTAACTTAATGCTATATTTTATCACCCCAATTAAGTTTATTTTTTTGTACAATTTCTTCCACTTCTACTTCTAAATTATAAAAAAATTTATATTATGCAGTGTCAAATCGTGATGCTGTAAGTGGTAATATTAAAATATCAGAAAACCAAAAAGGGAAATAGTAGTTTGAAGGGGAGGTCGTAAAAATTGCGACTTTGAAAAATGAGAACCCCTTAATGAAATTATACATTAAATACAGAGTGAGACAAAAATTCAAACTAATCAAAAGCGTTTTGATTGTATATACTGCTGTTCATAAAAAATGCAGCACCAAGAAGGAATTGTCCGATCAACTTGAAATTTTCAGGGTATGTTCATTATGATTTGTTTATCAAATGATTACAAATTCAGAACTATAGCGCATGCGCAAGCTGAGCAGTGTCTTCTCAACCACTAATTTAGTCATATATGGGGGGCTGTAACGGGACTTTAAGGGGTTGTAAGAAGGTTGTCTGCCGTTGATTATCTTGTCATTAGATGTAATTATACCCCTTAGACCTGGGTTCTGCAACTGTTGGGAGAGAAAAAATATTTCGTTTTTTACTTTTGTGTGAAGCGTTTCCAGTATAGCAATGCATCAACTATCTCAAAAGTGATAACTTTCTCACTTGGATAAGTTTGACAGCCACCTCCTAAACGAGATACTTTAATACCTATCTTCATTGGCGTAACTAGAGTTGACCCATGGGGGGGTTCACAAAACGTCCAAGGGAAAACTTCTTTTAAGAGGATGAATTGAAGAGTAAAACACAGGATAACAGACTCAATATTTTAGAGGGGGTTTGGGGGTTCTCCTCCCGAAATTTTTTGAAATTTGTCTCTTAAAGTAGTGCTTAAGCTTATTTTGAGGCCCTTTGGATTAGATCCGAAAAGAACAGTTCCTTATAAAACTCTCAATTTTCTAGGGAAAATTTTTGTTCTTCATGTTATAGAAACCGACGATGCAATGAAGGGTTACATCCCCAATAACCCCCCTCTTTACGCCTATGCCTATCTTTCAAATTCCTACGCGATAAGCATTTTATACTAAAAATTACAGGTTTTATTTAACAACTGACTGAAGCTGACTTTAACAACTGACTAAAGCACTAAGACTAAGACTGAAATTTAGGTCAAACGGTTGATCTTTCAATCAATTTCGGCCTAACTGTATATTCCAAAATTGATACATCTTAAAAATCTCCCAACTCATATCTGAAATCATATCATCTCTTCACTGAAACGCCTGCCCTACATCCCCTTGTCTTTTCAACAATGGAAGTTGTCCGATTGTTGGACATGCTGTCTGGCATGACCATGGCCATGGCACCTCTTTGCTCTGACAAGACGAGCGTGCCGAAGATAATCTGAACTCATGCATCTGAGGTTTCTTTTCCCCTTTTGAACAAATGCGCAGTATATACGCGTGAAGAAACACTGGCACGGAATAGATGAATAATACCTATAAGCACTGTGAGTCAACTTGGGGATGTTGTCTAGGTTTCTATGGCACCTTGCTTCGGTGCTCTAAGAGGGTCTTTTTTTTCATATGGACGTTGTGTCATTTTGCTCACGGTGAGTTATAAGATTACGTCGGGAGACTAATTTTATAAGCCCTGTAATTTAATTATCTGTACGATTTTAAATTTTTTTGTATGAAGTATACACAATCTTTGGTCAGATGGGGTAAATTTGTTAATTTTTCAAATGTTAGCTAAATAGGAAAAATTTTGTCAAAATTTAAATTCTCTCTCTGAACGCGCCCGCTTTAAGTGACATTTACGGTAACATTTTGTACAGAATATGTAAGCAATATGGGATGCATTTTTTCTTTTCAAAGAATTTAAAAAATAGTGAAACAACATCTTAAAAACTGATATTTTCTAATATATTATTAAAGTTATTCTTATCTTCACATAAAGAGCAAGTTTTAATGAACAATATTTCACAGTAAAGGAAGAAATATGTCGCACATTTAATATTTGAGGATCACTTTTGTGCCGTTGAATAAAATAAGTGTCATAGGACTTTATTGTAAAGTAATCATGCATTTATTAATTTTCTGTTTTATAAAAATCTTTCATTGAATTCTAACAGAAAAATAAGGATAATTATTTTGTAACATTTTATCTAGAACTATCTTAATATTTTATGTAAAAAGGTTAAGATTCCATTTTTACCAAATTTGTGAATTATCGGGTAATAAATGATTGAAAAATTAATGGTGATACTTTTTATTAAGTTTTCTTCAGAGCGCGTTTCCTCAAGATCCTCTATATATGTAGTATAGAGGGTCTTGGTTTCCTCCTTTGACAAGTTTATCTTTACTGTACAATTAAACAGCATTTTACAACATGTTACTCTTAACTACCCTCATAGAAAACACAGTTATCTAAGCGCTGTTAAATCTAATGAATTTTTTTTCAGTTTAATATACGAAATAAGAGATTATTCTAGTTTTGAAAACGTAAAAAGGAGCTTTTCTATATCTAAAGAGATGCCTTTACCTTTTTCCTATTTTCCCCGAGGATCCCTCCACGTTTCTTTGGTCTATTTATGAACATGCCTCCTATGGAGTGGAATGATTCCAATATCACGCGGCTTTAACTGTTTCTGTTTATGCTAAGTAGGAAGAAGAATTGAATTGTGGGGATAGGGTATTTAATGAATAAGTATGGAAAAAGAATGAAATTAAGATATTTTAAACGAGAATTATTTAAATAGATTTTCTTCTATTCCAATAGGTTCTTAAAAGTACTCTCCGTTAGTCGAATGTAGATGTAGAGAGCCTATAGTCGGATGAAGTCCTTCAAAGGCTTTCATATAATATGCGCATGATTGTTCAGAAAGAAATAAAAATAAAGTATGTAAAGTAATACAAAGCAGAACATAAGTTGTCTATTTATATATGTGTAGGATTTTATTTTTATCCACGTTTTTTCAAATCATTTTCCATTTCTTCTTTGAAAAAATCATTTTAAATCGAAAATCAAAAAGGATTTTTTCGATATCCCCTTAAAATATTATAAAGGGTATTAAATTTTACAACTTCCCTCGTGAAGGGTACGCCCCTTGGCGGTTTATAAGGTTATTGAATTTGAAATTTCTTAATTTTACTTTCAAATTAATTTTGTACTTTTATATGACCTTTCGTCCAAAATAGTATGTGGGGTGGGTCCATGTTCTCTAAATGTTCATTCATTTTACCGCTTAATTTCATAACGATATTTTTGTATTTACATGATTATATATTTAATTATCATGTTGACAGATACAAATTTTTGGTAATAAAATATTGTTTATTCTCAACTCTTTTCATAAAAATTGAAGAAGAAACACTTTTAATTATTTTTGATGGCCGCTTCAATGATATTTGAAATGTATGAACCTTCATCACTAGATAGAAGCACCACTGAATGGAAGGGAAAATGTTTATTGGTGTGTTTCTAATATTCAAACAAACTTTCCGAAGAAGAAAAAACGCTTCTCACAAAATAATCTAAAAAAACTCTTTTGAAAACTTTTGGATATCATCGTGTCAAGCCTCTTGTGTTTTAATATTTATCAGAAGCAGAAATTTATTAAATATTGGCGTAATAACTTTACAAAATACATCTAAACCCTTGAATAGATAAAGGAGGCTTAAAAACTCATGCATTATTTCTCTTGGTTTGTTTTCCAACTGTAAGGAGAAAAATATGAAGGGAAATAATTTTAAGTGTTCCGGCAATATTAGCACTTCAAAGTTTGAAATTTTAAAAAATTTATTATCTTTCAAAAATAAAATACAGAAAATTGTTTAATTGTTACCTGAATACTTCCAGACGAGAGCGAGAGAGAGTTCTCGGCGGCGCCCTTTTTTTTATGTGGTGCTGACATCTAGCGGATAACTAAAGATTTGTTAGTTGATGGATCTTTTTTCATTCATTTCACGTAGATACTTTATTCCGAACAATCGCAATCTATTGAAATCGATATAAATTTACTTTCAATCAGTCAATCAAATTTTGCCAACAACTTTATTTGACATTCTGCTGATGTTATAGCATTTTTTACTGCTGATAATGAACAAATTTATTATATTCCTTGCGAAATTCGAGCAGATACTGAAATTGAGGTCTAAGTTCCAACCCCTCTCTCACTCAATTCCCACCTCTTATAAATGCTTAGTGGATGAAAAATCCCTCTAATCAAATTAGCATCCAAATAATTGTAAAATGTGACGTTTCCGTTTTGCAGAAGAAAATAGCTTTTTATTTTATTACTAGCTGTTATACCCGGCCTTGCACGGGTGGGGTGTATAAATTTATTTTTTTTAAATATTTCTTAAAATACATTTATAATTTTGTAAATTAGCAATGTTACAAATCATCCCGGTATCCCAGGCGCCTCTTTCCTATCCCAGTGTTCCCGGTAATCTTATCCCGGTGGTCACGGTAATTTTTCTAATCCCGGCGTTCCCGGTAATTTTTTATATTCCGGTATTCTGGGTGTCTTTATGGTAAATTTCCTATCCCAGTGTTCTCGGTAATTTTTATAACCCGGTAATTTTTCCATCCCGATGTTCTCGCTAATTTTCTAATCCCGGTGTTCTTGTGACTTTTTACAATCCCGATGTTCCTGATAATGTTTAATATCTTGGTGCCTTTATAAAATAACAAATTTGAAACCATAGTAAAAAGTCTAGTAAATTAGTAAGTCTAGTGAACAAATTAACGAATTTAAAACCAGTGTTAAAAACTAAAATAAAAGATCTAGTAAATGAAAAGTCTAGTGATCTGTCTCATTTGAAACAATGTTTTATTTTTAACTCGTTGTATGACTGGTAAAACAGGTTTTCAAACACGGAAAAATAAGTGAAAAAAAGCAGGAAAAACGGGAAAAAAAGAATGAAGGACTGATTTTCTCTTTATAAAATATAGCCCATGTCCTATTCTGATGTATAAGCTACGTTATGGTAGAATTTCATTAAAATCCATTCAGTAGTTTTTGCGTGAAAGAGTAACAAACATCCAGACAAACATTCACAATTATAATAGTAGTAGGATATTTACTTTATAATAAGTTTGACCAGGGCTCGATTTCTAAAAAAAGAGGTACCGGAACGGTAAAATTGTTGGTATCAAACTGAAAAGGTGAATATTTTTTATTACCGAAACTTAAGCATTTATTTTCAAATTTAAATTTATAAAATAAATTCAAATATACTTTTTTTCCAACAGGGTGCCTCTGTAGGAGGCAGGACGGCTTATCATCAATCAGGGCCGGACTGGGAAGAAATTTCGGTCCGGGCATTTTAGTCTGAATCGGCCCACCACATAATTTTTATGGAAAATATAACTTCATAGAATTGAAAATTTCGGGGGGGGGGAAGGAATCGTGGTACCACCACCAAGAAATTCTTTTGAAAATTGACCCCTAAGAAATAGTCTAAAATCAACCTTGAGTCCTTAATTGGATTCGTAATAAACTCAATATAGATTTTTAATTCTTTGTTGGTAAATTCAGTGGGTAAAAAGAATTTCCAACTTGACGAACTTAATATTAAAAGAATTTGTGAATGATGTAGCTGAAAATAGAAAGGGGGGTCTAGGGGTCCTCCCCCAGAAAAATTTCGTAAATTTTACTCTTAAAAGTACTGTTTTAACCAGCGTTAGAAATTGGGAAAAAAATCCACTGGTCCTGCGGACCAGTGCTTTACCAATCTTACTGCTCCTCAACAAAAATTACTGGTCCGACAAATTAAAAAGGACCAATTTAAATATTATTATAAAGTAACCATTGCACAGAATCCGAGTACCAAATAGTTATGCTAAAAATTAATACATATTCAATTATAAGTTACCAGCTGTAAATATGAAATTTATATAAAGTAAGTACAAATAAAATAAATTTATGAGAAATAAGCAATAGCTCCAAAAAATCAACTACTTTAAAAATATCTTATTAATTAAATAAATACCTTTCTTGATTAAATCATATTTCACTAACTGACATACAAATAAAATAATCTTCTTGATTAAATAACATTTCTCTAATTTACATAAAAATTGGATCATACATGTGATTACACAGACAAAAAATTGGCGGAAAATATTTTTAAAAAAATCAATGGCACCTAAATTTTTCTTCGTTTTTAGTAGAGGGGGTCCATCGGATTCTACTTCCCGAGATCTAGGTTGGTTGGGTTTTTATGGTGCATTACCCAAGACTAAAATTGCTAAGGAAATTGGCGGATTTCAGCCAATTGGCGGAAGAATCACATGTATGTTGGATACAATTGCACTAATTGGCAAAAATAAGAACTATTCTTGAACAAATGATATTGCTCACAAATTAATACATAACTCAGAATTAGTTTTACATTGTTAGTTGACAAACTGGTTGTAATCTGGTTTATTTAATGAAATTATTTTTTTTGCCTTTCTCCCGATTTCAAGCAAAGAGAATTGCAGGCTAAAACTGGAGGGTGGACTATTTTTTCACCACTGGTCCAGCGGACCAGTGATTTTCTGATTCCACTAGTCCGAGCCGTTTATTGGTTGTCCCGGACTAGCAATCCAGTACAATTTCGAACGCTGGTTTTAACTCATTTGGGACACTTTTCGGTGACATCCGAAAAGGTTCGCTCCTTTTATGCCGTAGAATTTTTGAAGATGAAACCAGGAAAATTCTTTCATAAAAATATTTTAAATAATATAATATGTTTTTGAAATCAGTAATTAATGCCATCATTAATGAATTTAATTGCTGGTAAATTAATGGTTTGGTGTCCGCACAAAAAGAATTTGTGGGCCGCTAGTTGGAAAATCCTCCGGAGTGCAGATTCATTTTTAAAGGATCTTTTTCATTCATACCACTGTAAAATATTTTGGTTGTAGGCGGCCCACAAACGGCCCTCGATGAGTAGCGGCCCACCGGGCATTTGCCCAAATGCCCGCATGGCCAGTCCGAGCCTGTCATCAATGAACCATTAGTGTTGTTATTCTGCCAATTTAAAGAATATTATGCGTAGTTAAAGTCTTTAAATGGTAGAATTTAAGATATCGCAAATTTCCTTTGCAAATTTGCCCAGTGATCTGGCAAATCTGGTTCAAAAAAGAATCAACACCAGGAGCGGATTGTGGATAGTTCAAATGGGGGTTCACAATCATGTTTTGAAAGAACAATTAAGTAAAAACCTTACAATTAAATCACAAATATTGTTACTTGAAAAAAAGATAAAAATGCATTAAAATATTTTTTTAAATTTGAAATATGCCTTTTTTATATTTTTTGGTAGGATTCTTACTGTTATGAACCTTAATCTGAAAACAAATCCGATAAGTTGAGTTCTAAGTACAAAAAGGGTGTCTGAGGGTTCTCCTCCCGGAAATTTGACAGTAAAAACAGGGTTTTAATTCATTTTAGGACTTTTTATTCGTACAAAGAAAGGTATCCGCTGGCCTGATGAATGGGTCTCGCGGGCCGTAGTTAGGAGACCCCTGAAATAGAATATAATTTTTTTTCGAAAAAGAGGTTCCGGAACGGCGTTCCGGACCGTTCCGGCTGAAATCGAGCCCTGAGTTTGACTATCACTATATTAAACTATTCTACAACTTGATCTGATTCGTCAGCTTGATACTTGAATTTACTGCTCATCCTTTTATTATTTTATTTACTATTAAAGGTATGCCTTTTTTATACCGAACGTCTTATTTTAAAGGTAGGTATAAAATTAGTATATTATTATGCTGAATCTATAGGATGACAGCACTTGAAAACAAGCTGTTGTGGTACATCATGATCGAGTGTGTGAAATCATGGTGACTGGAGGGCTCTTTCTACAGCTGTTCCAATCTGTTCACTATTACTTTTATAATTATTTGAGCTAAATTGCTTTATGCATCTTCTATGGAATTAAATGAAATTACTTGATCACCTCCCTCTACTACTCTGCTCGTCCGTGGCGTTACTTAATTATGAAATTACTTAATTATGCCATTAAACCCCAACTAACTCTTCTATCGAAATCTTAGGATAATTACTAACTGAATAACTTCAGAGTAAATAGTCTTTTCTGGATCACCCCAAGGGCACCTACGATACTGTTTTCTTGTTTATTTTGTAGGGTACTTTGTGTCCTTACACTAGTAGAAGGCAAACGAACCACTGTGTGTGACTAATACTCCAAGTTGGAAAGGTTACTTAAACCAATGCTCATAAAAATTATTGCTTGAGATTGAGTGGATTGGTTGATGATCTTTGATGATAAACAACAATTTTCTTTATTAACGGTAAATCCTATTTACAGTTCCATCAGGGACAGCTTGCCTCCGCCCGAATGTTTCCAGCGTGCCCCCCTAGGTACTACACCTGAAGACTAATCATGGGATCAAGGGGATACTTTTTTTACTATCTCTTGAAACTACTTCAATTGATAACTAAAACAAATTTCGATAGTAGACATTTTGTATTATTGCACTGGTATGCCAAACAAAAGCTTGGAATTATCCTTCATGTAAGACAGCTTGCAGATAGTTCATGCCAATGAGGAAATCTGAACATCATCCACAGAGTAATTAGTTTTTATTATTATATGAATTAAAAAAATCTAAATTTTTGTTTCCCGTTTCAGATGGAGGAGGTGTACGTGATCCGCCTTCGGGGCGTTCCGTCGGCCACGTCAGAGTCGTCCACCTCTGCCGCCGACGCCCGCGACCTGCTGCGGGGCTCCGTGCTGGGACTAGGGGTGCTGCACGTGATCCTCGGACTCCTGGTGACCCTGCTGGGGGTGCTGCGGTGGGGCGGGATCGACCACGAACCACCCGCGGCGGTTTCCGGTGCCCTGTTCGGACCCCTATTTGTGGCGACAGGAGTATCCGCCTTCTTTTCTTGGCGCCGCCCCTTCCGCAAGCTCAAGCTGAAGGCGCTCTTCTGGCTGTCGGCGCTCTCGCTGCTGGGCGCCACGACGCTCCTGGCGCTGTGCGTGCGCGGCGCCGCGCAGCACCACGCGACGCCACGGCTGCTTGGTGACGCCGCCCACCTCGCCGCCAACGGAGCCGTGGCGGCGCTCGCCGAAGGCGCCGTCTCACTGCTGAGCGCGGCCGCCGCGGGTGGGGCTGTTTGGCGCCGCCTCCGCCGCTCTCGCTCCGCCCCCCAAAAGCGGAAAGTGATTGTCAAGACGGATATTCTGAGCGGCCAGGCCCCACCCCCCGATGGCGCCGACGTCATTCGGCACGTCAGCCCGCATTGCGTCATCTCGCTGCGTGCCACGGACGAGCAGAGGGAGGTGATCAAGCGCGTGCAGGAGTATCTGCACGCGCAGGACGAGCTCAGTTTCACCTTCTCGGACCCCAGCACCCTGCATGAGGAGCAGGACCTGGGACTGGACTCGGAGCACTGGGGCAACGAGGTGATGTCGGTGGATGAAGAAGAAGAGGAAGAGCTCGACGACAGCAGACAGACTGTCGACACGTCTCTCTCCAGTGCCAGATAGCCGAGGGTGCTTTCACTCTTGTCAGACAGTCGTATTAATTGCCATGAAGGCGAGGTTGACTGACATTTCTACTGGAACAGTGGTTCTTAATTTTTAAGGTCTTCCTCATCTCACTATATCATCTATTATCACCAATAGGTGAGGATAGACTTTTACAACCCTTAGTTTTATGGTCCTCTAGTGAAGAAAAAACACTCCTCAGGCCATATGTGGTCAATTACGAACAAAAGAACCCCCCTCTTGAACGGAGGTCCCTTTTGTTCTCTTATTTCTCTTTACTCCCTGAAGGAGGCTGCTCTGGCCATTGTAAATGTCTATCCTCACCCAATATTCATCGGACTAAATTATACTATCGCATTAGTTGGTGGAACAACAGACTTTGGAGTAAACCCCTTATTGCTTTAGATGCCTTATAATGGAGATCGGGAAAGTTTTTTTAGTATTCATTGCGTCTTAGTAGCCTTCCATAGGAGTGCAATGAAATTTGCAAGAAACTAAAACTTATATTCCCCTTTAACACAATGGTCACAAATATTTTGAAATTGGAATAAAACAATTTAGTACGGTCTGTTGGTGCGAAAGTGGTTAGAAGGTTTTTACTAATTACTTACTGTTTCTATTGAAATTTCAAAGCATCTCCTTTTGGTCCAAGACTCTGAAATGTGAAAATAAACCTGCTCTTTACACTTACATTTACTTACATGTTAAGAACCACTGTTCTTTATAATTTCCTTATCTCAGCTCAACTGATTGCCAAGGGCCTAAAGAAATTGTAATTTTGAATCACTTATATTAATTTTTTAATTTAAATCTACCGTAAAGGCTTCAATAACCTCGTTCATCAACCATCAACGATATCCTTTGATAAATACCTACTACTGAAAAAGTGCAACATGTTTTTTTTGTAACAAAACTAATTGTAACAATTTTATTTACCTTGGGTTTTACATGGATTCGATCTTGATATCAACTATTATAGAATCTGCATCTGCATTTATTTAAAATCTGCCTATTTTTCAATAAAAAAATTCCATGATAAACCCTAACTAATGAAGGACTGTTTAGACTAGTGAATTTGGTCCATTCATGTTAAGATGTGTAGCGTTACGTTAAATTGACTGAAACTAGCATGTTAATAGTATAGGAATTCTCAGAGTTCGATTACACGTCGTTAATTTCAGCAGAATTTGGAGCTGTGATAGTTTTTACTGGTTTTTACTCCTACAGTCAGTATATATGCCGGCCTCTGTGCCATATATGGAATCACAAAAAGACTGGTTATATAGTTGTGTTGTAAAAACTGTATTTTTAGTCAAAATAAATCGTTTTTGTTTTTGTCTAACAACTCTTCTTTTTTTATCAAATATTTTATTAAAAAATTATCTTCATTTTTTGTTTTGTTCTTGTAGAAGTTCATAGTGCAAAAACGAGTGCGCTAACATTAGAGTTTCATTTCATCTTTCTATAACTTTAATTTTAAAGCCTATTTCATGATTTTTGTTCTGTATTTCAAAGAAAATTGTTACTCAAAAAGAATTTTTAATTAGTGCTGAATCCAAATTACTGAATCCAAAAGAAATGATCAATAAAAGTTAAAAATAACCTATTACTATTATTATCTTTGGTTTCATAAATTTTTCAATTGAAATAGGTTTTATAAATACATTCACTTCCAAAAGTTAAGCACGGAATTGTTGTTTTAACCTAACACCTAGTCGAATTATTTTTCATACATGAAAATCATACCACAAACATGCGTTGAGTTTAGGAATAACAATATTCTTTAGATAAAAACATAAAATTTTCCGTTAAATACCTCTCTCAGAGACGTTTTTGTCACTGCTCCAAATGGGTAATGGAACTCCATTATCATTATAGGGCCCATTTACCCCCTTAAATTATTGGTAGGGAAAATTTGTTCTCGGGCCCTGTATCCCCACTAGTTGAACACCTTGTGGTATGATTTTCATGTATGAAAAATAATTCTACTAGGTGTTAAGTTGAAAAAACAGTTCCGTGCTTAACTTTTGGAAGTGAGTGTATTTTGAACAGATAAACACCTAAAACGCCTTAAAAACATATCATTGCATTTTGTGACATTACCAGTTGGTATCCCAATTTACAACTCTATCACTTAAATGTAATAGAAAATTTTTGACGTGGAATGGCCTCCTGCGGCTAATTAGCCAATCATCAATTGAAACGTTTGTGCTTGAAGTTGAACTTGCTCATTCTCTTAGCGGGTGATTTAAAGTAATACAAAACACGCAAAGTTCACAGTTATGTTTGAAAATGTTGTTATGTTTAGCATTTGGTTTTAAAGCTTAATTAAACATTTTAAAAGAGACCTATGTTCCATGCAATCATTGATATATATAAGTGGAAAGAGTGTTTAGGTCAGGGATGGTGAACCTTCTTCGATTGGTGTGCCATTTGTATAACGGTTTAGCATTTCCAGATGTCTAGTGTGTCCCACATGTCATATTTATTTTTAAAACTCATCTTTGAACCCTTGGAAAATGAAATCCGTCTTTGATGGCCGATAGTCTGGAACAGAGGTTTACAACTTACAAGTACTCGAGGGCCGCAATTGAAAGCACAAGTATAATGCCGGGCCGCAATCAGGTCATCAGGCTCCTTTTGCATACATGATATATTTTTTCGGGTTAAGAGTCTTTAACATGGAACTTTTCTAGCGAGGGAGGGGCGAATGTTATTTACAAGTGTAAAGATAATACTATAGGTAAAAAATCAGGGTATATATAGATTTATGGACCTACCTTTCTTGATAAAGAAACCCAATTGTTAAATTGGGGACTTCCTCCAGAAAAGTTTTGTAAATTTCTCTAAAAATAATGTTCGACCTCATTTTTGTATATTGACCCCTTCCTAACGATAAGTTTGATGAGATCCCCATAACCAAAGAGGTAAATGGGGGGGGAGTTCTGGGGTTTTCCCACGAACCACCCAGTGGCAAGCGTGCCATATAGGTTCGCCATAGCTGGTTTAGGTAGTTCTTTAATAGAATCTCCTGGGCTAAGTGGAGTTGCAGAATACAATCTGAAGAAATATTAGGAAGATCTCCAGTATAAAAGAATTAGTTATTAATTATAAAATCCAAAAGTGTTAAGATTAAATGCTCCATTTGCCTATTGAAAAAATAAGATAGATGTACTGCGTGGCTTACTACGTTCAGTATTTTGGATAAAAAATTAGTCGATAAAGTGTCGGGGTGGATTATTGTTTGTTTTTGTTTGACTTACTGATTTCTTGATGAAGAAATCTACCCAAAATTAATTTATTTAAACGTGGCAAGGCTCCATACTAAATTAATACCAAATTTAATTATTATTGTTAAATGAGATATTATTCGTAGCTAGAGGAAAAATAACTACATTAGAACTCCAATCATCCGAATCACTTGGGACCGGAACCCATTCAGATAACCCAAAAATCGGATAGTTGGATTTTTTAATTTAATTAATTAAATGAAAATTTGGATAATTAGAGTTCTACTGAAATTGTTAACTTCTCCATGGTAACAACCACAAGCAAACAATATGTGATGTATTCACGAAAATGATGGCCAAAGGCAAGATCGATTGTCCTAGACCAGGGGTCGGCAACCTGCGGATATTCTGATGTAAAGTTGTCTCCAGTTCCATACCAAAAAATTCGTAATTTACTATCAAAACTAAACAAAAATGGAAATATATTTTAATACACCTGATCAAATCAATGTGACTCACAAGGAGCGGTATAACCCTAAGTTCCCAAGATGAGTCACGCGCCCATAAAACCTCCCCAACCAACCAAGATGAGTCAAAACGCTACTTTTAAGGGGAAAAATTCCTAACAATATCTGGGAGAGGACCCCCAAACTCCCCTAAAATTTTGGAATAGATTATGTGCTGTTCTTCCTTGAAAATTCTGTTAGTTATGAAGAGTGAGAGAAATTCTAAAAAGTAAATTAAAACATTACTTTTTAGGGGAAAATTTCCAAAATTTTTCTGAAGTAGAACGCCCACTCCCTCCAAATTTGGCTGTTTATTATACTACTGTATTTTTTTTCCTTGAAAATTCTGCCACTTAAATAATGAGCAGTGCTCTTAGGGTGCAATCCAAAAAGGCCTAAAAATGATCAATGTGTATGTAAGTCATCTAAACATTCATTAGGCCTCACTTTCTCAGGAGCCGCACCCCCTTTGCCTTAAATTCTGTACGCTCTGCCGCTGGAGCTTGAATATTCCAAGTGGCATAAGAAACAACAAGTCAGGGGACATCCATAAATTACGTGAGGTCAAAAAAGGGGGGGAGGGGTTTGGAAAAATCTCACCAAATCTCACCAAGGGGTGAGGGGGGTCGATTAAAATCTCACGTCAACTTTTAAAGTTAGAAATTATAAGTTTTAGGTGCTGTGAAGCACAAAATGCAAACGAATAGGATAGAAAGTTAATTTTAAAGGTTGTAGGTAAATCTCACGTGGGGGGAGGGGGGTCCTACAAAATCTCACTAAATCTCACCAAGGGGGGAGGGGGGTCCAGATTTTGGAAAAAACACCTCACGTAATTTATGGATGTCCCCTCATCTTAAACTTAATGTAAAAAGTATCCGAAAGGAGTTACATCAGAAAAAATGTTGGGTCAACGTCTCCAACCAAAATCCCCCTCCCAATCTAAAATCAAATATTATATTTAATATAAGCTAATACTAAAAAAATTGAAACGAAAATTTTTAGTGGCGCTTTAAAAACTGGAAAATTTTAAAAATTTTAACTTCTGGACCTTCCGTTATGATAGGTTGCCAATGAATGGAATTCCTTGATAAATAGAACAAAAATTCTAGCCCCGACCCCTAAGTACCAAAAACCTAAGTAAGTAAGTACAAAGTACCTAAGTAAGTAAGTAAAAAAAGTAGAGTACCAAAAACCTCTTTAAGTTGATTTTTTCTACGTGTATAAGTGGAATTGATTTTTTTCTTTAGTCTAAAGTTAACATCTTTAATCCTTCCGATTAAACCGCCCCAAATTTTCCATTGGATACCGGGCGGCTTAGATTTGAAGGCGGTTTCAACCACAGACAATAAGAGACAGACCGGTCAATGGGCGGCCTTCGACACGAACGCCCTCAACCCGCGGTACCTGCACTAAAACTGTGGTTACAGTTAAGCTTTTAGGTCTGGCAACCATGGAGACGTTTTGCGAAGACGTAATCCATCGACCATATGATCACCAGGATCGCGATCCTTGGCGATCAATAAGCCCATTAAATGGTTTTTAAAATTAAAAAATATTTTTTTTCAACAAATTTTTTTAAATTTGCTATTATAATAGAAAATTAAATCATTAAGGTTTGTTCATCAACAAAATTTCGTGATCGCATATGATGAAAAACTTGATTGTAAAAATACAAGCTTAAATATCAGAAAGAATCACACAAGTAAATAATGAATCTAAATGATTTTATGAAATCTCATATTTCAATAACTTCAAATATTTGTTATAATCCCTTGGCCTTTTAAGACAAACACAAACATGATGTGTAAATGAAGTTGCAATCCTCGTGAATCTAAACGAACACATCTTCTGCAAATACGAATCCCAGATCCCAGGCACATACTAGTATAATATTAGTATACATTTTCATCTGAATTTAATACATATGCCTATAATTAACGCGAATTATACTGAATTCTATCAGGCTTAGAAATCAAGTTCAAGAATGCAACAAGGATTTTCCAATACATTGCAAAATAGAGAAGAAACGAGATAAAATGTGTCTTAATGCAATAAGACACCGTTAAAATGATTTATAAATCTTGAAAACAATTTAAAAGAGTACGATTAAACGATTTACACAAACTTCATGTTTACTTTCGAAATCGAATATTGCAAGTTTCGTCAACAAAAAAATGTATTAGGATTTAGATTAAAAAATATTAAATTAATCGATTAATGCCGGTACCGCTTGTCGCAGGCGCCACTTGAGCTCTCTGGATAAGCCCCGCCTATTGACCGGTCTGTCTCATTGTCTGTGGTTTCAACCATCCAAATATCATGAGGTAAAATTGTTTTGGAATAAAGGATATTCTACCGTGATAAAAAAACATTTCACTAAATTTCTCATTGAACCTCTGCTCAATTTGTAAACCGAAATCGCTTCAAAAATTGTGTATATTTTTTTTTACATATTTTAAATCTAAATATATTGGAGAATTGAAAAATGCATTTTTTCTTAGAAAATACAAATACAAATCAAGTCGACCAACTACAGGCGTAAGGTTGGTCCAGTCTTTTTAACCCAAACTACCGGAATCCCAGTATCTGTCAATTTTCCTCTTGAACTCGTTTACCCCACTTGAATTTACAATGAGGAAGTTGCATGATTTTTTAAAAATTTTTTAATAGATTTTTCTTGCAAAAATAAGCAACTACCCAAAATTTGAGGCCGATAGAGAAATTTTTTGATTGCCAAAAAAATTAACAAAAATCCCCTTTTTAAAAGCGCGTGAAAACGCCAAGAGTTTGGATGTGACGTCATCTTACAATAGGCATTGTTGAAAAGCAATGGAGTTGATGGTATTATTGTTGACGTCATCCTACAGTTTAAACAATAAACGTTTTCAGTCACGTGTTTTTTCTCAAATTTTAAATTTTGAAAAACTGACTAGATATTTCATTTTACCATACAAAAAACTATACGGAACACTTGTTTGTTTCTGAAACAATTGACTTATTGAACAATTGGGGACTTTTATCACGAGTTTAAGTTTGGTTAAGTTTTAAGTTGACAGAAAAACCAATTTCAGAAGTTATCACCAAAAAAACTTTTTTTATAAATTTGAATTGAATTACAGTTAATTTCTATTTATTGCATTACATAAAAAAGTAAAATGCACAAAATTTAAGAAAATATAAAAAAGCACTGAGAAAAAAATACCTTAGAAATGCAGTATGATAGAGTTCGAAACAAGGTTCAAGGCAAAGTCCAACTTTGCAGTCTTTATACCAGATTCGTGTTTCTTTGCAAATTTTTTTTCCCATTTGCATCTTTACTTCAACGGCAAACAGCACTCTGTCTTCGAGGATCTCTTACCACCACGTGCCTTCATATGCCGCAATTTAGTGGACAAAGAGCTATATTTGTTGGCCAAAACGTAAATTAAACACGTCTAATACTGTATTAATTTATTTCAGTGGTTAAACTGGGGAAAAACGGGATGCGCTCCTCAAAAAATTTATTGAGGAGCGCACTTTCCTTAAGGAAAAACACATGCTCGTGGAAATCACGGGATGATCAGTCAGAGTTAATAAAAGATAAAAAAGCATAATTTTGCATATAAGTATAGACAGATTTTGGGGAAGATATGGTTGAATTGAAGGTTTATATACCCGAAATGAGATTGGATATTTGAAGATTTGAGGCAAAATTGAAATACTAGAGATTACCTAGATAAGTGAAACGAAATAACGTTGAATATGTCTAAGATTCCGAACGATTCCACTTAGAATGTAGGTGTTTTGGTGTCTTTCTTGGTAGTAATGTTTTTTCCTTCACAGTACACTCTTTCTGAACCCCTCTTTTTCATATTATACTTATTTCATTCTAGAAGGGAAGGAATGAGTTAAGAAAAAAAACCTTTTTTACACTGGCGGTAGTAAAGGGTGAATACTTGTAGCTCTTCAATAGCTTGACATCCCAGGGTTCTGAAGACCCTGGCTTTCTCCAGAGGTCTTCTCCAGAAAAATCTGTTCTAGACGATTGTTTTCGAGTTGAATCTTAGGGTCTTCAGGTATTTTTCAAGACTGTCGATCCACCTCGAGGCCTAGTTTCCATGGGATTTGCCAGAAATATTTTTTGCAGCAACTATCTTCTTGTTTCTGGCTAGATGGCCAGCCAATTTTAGCTTTTGCTTTTACTGTCTATTGAACGATATAACCGATACTCGAGTTTTCTTTATACGATTTTTCATTGAAAGGAACGCATATTTACAAAATTTGATAGCACTTTCCGAGAGTTCAAAAATAGCGAACAGACATATTCCCAACCACAGATCAAGTTCACCTCCTAAATTACTGAACAGCTCAGAACCTTGGTACACTGGACGTTGCAGGTAAATCTTCCTTTCGAAACTGCCGTAAAACACGTTCACCTTCCCAGTATTCTGTTTATAACTTTTATAGCCTAACTTATTTTTTGAACAGAAGTCGTGCGATGGGAACGCCGCATGAGACACCGACTCCTTGTAAACCATTTCCGAGCACGGTAAAGGACACCGGCAAAGGTGACTCTCTTTAGTAAGTCCCACCAAAGCCTCGTCGAGACACTGCATTTTCACCTTGTCGTCCAAGTCGCAAAGCGGCCAACCGCTGGAACGTGGGAGGGTGGGGTCGGAGCAGCCACACCTGCCGACGCTGTACTCTTGTATGCAGTATTTTGTGCATTCCTTCTGAGAGTTCCCTCTATGTCTCATCTCGGATGGATAGTTCTCACATCGGTCTTGGTAAGGGGAAGGGAGCCTTTCTATGACTGTCTGTCTTATCGCGATTGAAGTTTCTGTGCCAGGACTGACAGATATCCCATCCTCCTCCTGTTCTGGGATTTCTCCTGGCCGGTGAATGGTAATTCTTCCACCTGCAGCGGATGTGTAAGGTAAATAATTATTCAGAGAGAAGCTCAGTAACAGCTGCAATCCGTCTTCTATGCCTATGGACGAGGTGTCCAGAGATATGCTTTTGTTGTTGGTGAAAGTGAAGCACATGCCGAAGCGGTAGTTGAGGGTGGGCTTGAAATCCTTCCAGGAACATCTCCTCCCTTGGAAAGTGCACGAAGTGATGAACTTTTTAGGTTCTACTGAGGTGTTTCTTCGCAGGTCTTCGGATGCCGAGTAGTAACCTCGCAGGAACATCTGTTCTAGGGTCAAGTTATTCCCGCTCAACCCCGAAAAGTGCTTCCTTCTTTCGGATATCACCAAGGCAGATCCGTCTTTAGTTTTGGATTTTTGCTTGGGACGACGTCTCGTTGATAGCTTCTCAAAACACTTCTGTTGGAATGTTAAGTTACCGTAAAGACAACTTTCGAATTTTTGGTACATTCGGTTCCTATTGCAAACTGTAACGGCTGGGAAACCCAGCTTCTGCATCGTTTCTAGTTCCAAATTCACCATGACTGGATACTCCATGTATGATTTAGTAAAGTTCCTGACGTGGAAGGCAAAGCCCACAACTACAGTAATCAAAATCAGCGTCCATATTACTTTACGGATGTTGGAATCGGCATGTCCGATCTGAGAAATAGCCGGCAGAGACGAGTTTGTCAAAAGCTTTTTCGAATCGCTCAAATTAGGTGTTTTAAAACGCAATTCTTTCTTTTTCCTCCTTTTTGGAATTCTTTTACCCGTTGCACCGAATGTCTGAACAAATGCCGGGGATTTTTGATGATTGAAGGATGACTTCGAGAAAAGCTCATGACCGATGTTATTCCGCTTTGTGACATCATCGGACGACTGCTCATAAAGAGATGTTGAATCTTTGAAAAAATCGAAATATTTCGAATTATTGTAGGTGTTTTCACTGGAACTCATTGGCCCTTAGTAAAGGACTTTTAATTTCAGAATAAGAAGGGCATGTTTCTCACGTCCTGTAAATCTCCAAATTCCAGACAGATGTTTTATGCACGAAGTAGGATTAACAAAGCTTCCCAAGCAGCACAAATGTTCAAGATTCGTCCAAGTTTGACATGTATGTCAAAATTTTGTTTCGTCGTTAGTTGCAGTTACGTAAACTTTTATATTTTTCGTAAACATAGACATGTTTTTTTTGTCAATAGAGGTACTCTTAAAGCTTCTGTCTTGTGCAGAGAGTAAATATGAATTATCTGTCGAAGCTTTGGGTTATTTGTGAGAAAATACATAAAATCGCCTATTTAGTAATAACTTTAGCTTTTTGCGTTTATACATAACAGACGTTTTAAAAACAGATGGATAAAACAATTGATTTTTTAAGATGATTATAACTTTTGACAGAAACCACACTGTGTAGTTCTGGATTTTTATTTTGGTTAATTGTAGAATCGATTCCAAAACCAATTTAACTCAAACAAAATGACAATTATGAATTATACATCGTATATTTATCGAACGTAGAACAATCATTCAATTCCTCCAATGGCGGAATTAGGTTTGCGTGATATTTTGTAAATAATTCACGAAACTTAAGTATTGATTAGTTCGATAATTGAAGTGGAAATAAACTCTTTTTTTGTCGGAAAATGGATTAAGAAATAAACAAAGTAATACTGTGAAGGTTTCAATGAAAGATTCGATATTTGTTTGATGTCTCAAAAGGATTACTCTTCAGACTTTTTGGGGGATTTTAAAAAAAATTGTAGTTTCGCTTTTTGGTTCATTATACTATGGAAAAAAATTTTGAATGCTCTTCTAAAAATTTTTTTTAGGAATTTACTCATACCAAATGCAGAAATTCATTTGAGATTCATCTCTTTACTGAACGACCCACACCCAAATTTAATTAAAAATCGGACACAATGCAGAATGTTTTGAGCATACAAACTACGGAATGAACAATTTGTTCTACTCAATTTTTAAAAATTAATCTCAAAGTCATGAGCAAATATTGAATGTTTATCATTATTTTTGCCGAAGAAATCTGACCTTTTTTTCTCGACAAGATAAGTTGCCATATTTTGAGAGTTTGACCTGCATCGCAGTTCAAATTGTCCAGGCCTGCTGTACAGTAATCGCTTCACAAATTTTAAAACGCTTCTTTAAATAATATTCTAATTTTCATACCTCAGATTTTATTTATCAAACTCATTAAAGTTTTATGAAAAGGCCTAGTTCACCGAACCATCATGAGGGGACATCCATAAATCGCGTGAGGTTTAAAGGGGGAAGGGGGTCTAGCAAAAGCTCATCAGAGTGGAGGGGGAGTCAATTAAAAGCTCACGTCAGCTTTTAGTTTAAAAAATATACGTATTTTTCCTTATTTTTTAGAAAAAATTTAGGAAAATGATTAGTAAAAACATCGAATAATTTGCCAGTTTGTCATAATATTTACAAGATGAGACTATGTTTTGGATTTGAACATGGATTTGTATCAAAGTTTTTGCAATGTGTATGTTAAGTGTGATACTGATAATACCATAGAGTTAGTACAAATAAAGAGACGGCTTACTCTTCTCGGTAAGGCAACCCTGCATGTCGAAAAGAGTCCCACCTTTGTGAGTGGCAGAAAGAAATTTTTAACATGGGAGGTCCCGTAGGCAAGTGGAATTTGAGGTATAAAAACTTCTCTTCTTCCCCAAAAAATGTTGAAAATAAGATACCGACAATTTGAAACTCGAGAAAAAGCAATGGCGAATCGTTCAGTGAAGAAAAAATTTCTCTATCTCAATTAGTTTTTTATCAGTAATTTTTTAAATTCCGCGGATTCGGAAAAAACAATTTTAAACTGTATTTTTATAATGTTGTGGGGGGAATTTCTTTAAAAAAAAAGCTTCACACTATAGGGGAGAGTGTTGTACCTATGGACAAAAATCACGTTTGGATTTTTCTAAGACAGGTAAAATCACATTTTGACCATTTAAAGCGCCCAACCTATAGTCCTAACCTTTGTGAGTTGAGAGATATTTTTTATTAGTCAAAATCTTGAAAATTGGATTTTTAATCATTTATAATAACTTGGAAAAATTTGTGTCCAAAGGTACAACAACCTGTTGTACCTATGGACAGACCGAGTTGTACCTGTGGACACCCTTAAAAAGGGAAGTTTTACTTGAAAAAAGCTAAGAATGAACATTTTTATTGAGGAATTACCTTTTAATAACCTATTTCAAGCCTTTTTAAAATTGAAAATAGATTTTTTAAAGTAATGTAGTTTTAGATCGTAAATGATCATTAAAACGAAGTTGAATGATAAAAGTCTTGATTTTTAACCAAAAACACAAAAATCACATGGTATTTTCAGATCAGAATTTAAGGTAATAGTTTCATCAATCATGCTGATTGATCTGACAACTTCACTGATCCAAAAAAACCCAAATCGATCGACACTTAGTTGTGCAAGCATTTGGTGGTAATAACAATAATAATTTGGTGGTAAATCTTCTTCAGTGGAAATTTTTTAAGTTTTTTTAATCATCATACTTAAATGCGATAGGGTGCTTAGGGTTTTACACCATATTTTAAATTAAATTCCAAGTAGAATCATAAATTTAAAAAAGTAGTTTAGATCACAAAATATTTTATTTTTCATCTAAAATTCACTTGAAAATAATCGCTGACAAATAGATTACCATTTAGAATTAATTTAACATTTATTAAAATGTATTCAGTTAAATGAAACCTGATTCTAAAACGCCGATTAGCTACAGACACCCACAAGAACGTGTCCGTAGGTACAACACTTATGGTGTCCGAAGGTACAGCATCAGGTGTTTTTGCATTCAAAGTTCTATAAAAGATAAAAGAATTGAGATCTGACGATTTCTAATATCAAAACTAAAAAGACAAAATCTCGGGGATTCCCCCCATATATCCCATTTTATCATATCATAATCATAGAGGAAGAAAATAATTAATGTAGTGATGCACTAAAAAAAACTTTGAGCACCTAAAAACAGTATTTTTACTATAGAAAATTTAAATAATATTTTAAACAGCTGATTTCACGTTAGCAACTAGATAGCATCTGTTTACATGCAAAATCGACCACAAATTCAAATTTACATTTTTTCCCGAATTTTAAAATGAGGTGGCTGAAGGTACAACCGTCCGTAGGTACAACACTCTCCCCTATAATATGAACCCTCCTGATTCGATACGAGTCATTTCGGATTCGTTTAAGCAAGTATTTAAGGGAGAAAATTGCTGATTTAGTGGTCGAGGTAGGAACTGGAAGTTGGCAAAGCTTGGCGCTTGACGGGCGTTTTTGCCGTAGTTTCTATACGAGTGAAAAAGCCACGCGAAAAACCGAAAACGCCATAAGAGGGATTTAGTGGCCAAGTTGATTTAAAAATTCAAGTGTGAGTGGCAGCTGGAAACGGGAGACCGGTCTCGCTTAGAACAGCGGAGCAGTTCTAAGCTGTCTCTATTAGTACTAACTCTATGAATAAGACGAAACAAATTTGGCTGGAACATATCAAAGAAATTAAATTGTTTAAAAAGGATAGGTTAAATCTCACGTGAAAATTTGAGGGGGGGGGAGAGGGGTCCAGCAAAATCTCACTAAATCTCACCAAGGGGGAGGGAGGGTTCCAAAATTTGGAAAAACACCTCACGTTATTTATTGACGTTCCTAACGCACAATCATTTTCTTAGTAAACCGTAAACCCAAAAGTTTTCTCTTGAACACAACAAATTCTACCAACAAATGATATTAGTAGCATCAAGGTTATTTTCTCATTTTTCCTAAGAGTTTTTGCTATGCTCCATGGAGCAAAATCAGCCGACGCGACGTCTTGCTTTGCCAGGAAATTTCTCCAAGGACTGCGGTGCCGTTTTTCTTGTGGTGCTGCCATCTAGGAAAACGTTTCAAAAGTATTTCTTCAAATCAGCAGCCTAAGCCAACAGAGGCACAGTTTAAAGATCCATCATCTATCATTAAAGTTATTCGTACGTTTTAGACTAAGCTGATTCCAAAAATAACGTATAGAAACTCTAAAACCATCCTTCGCAAAGTTATTTGCGTAGTTGCTGATCTGGGAAGAAGAAATTAAATAGAAATATAATAATAATAATAATAATAATAATAATAATAATAATAATAATAATAATAATAATAATAATAATAATAATAATAATAATAATAATAATAATAATAATAATAATAATAATAATAATAATAATAATAATAATAATAATAATAATAATAATAATAATAATAATAATAATAATAATAATAATAATAATATTATTATTATTAATATTAATAATAATAACAACAACAACAACAACAACAACAACAACAACAACAACAACAACAACAACAACAACAACAACAACAATAATAATAATAACAGAATTTCCCGCGTTATATTACCCTTTAATGCCGTGTATCCAAAATTATATTTAAATTTTTCCATGATTCTAGGGGTAGGGGGCTACCGTCTCCTGTTTGTGCTTTAGCTCGCCAACCCCGTAATTATAGCATTTTACTATAGTTTTACCTTCGTTTTAGTTTTTTTGCTGAAGGAATTTTTTCCTTAGGCTAAACCCTGTACCCAAGAAAAGTTTTATATTAAGATCGTCTAGATCTAATTTATCTTACCTCAAAAAAAACCTTACCTTAATCTGGTGTTAAATTAAAGATTAAAGTATGTTTTCTCTTACCTTTCTGAAACCATATTATTATGTAGCCTATTAGCCATTATTATTATTTGGATTTATGGGTAAGATTGCATTTTTTTATTTCTTTTTTGCTTTTTTCTCAAAATCACATTTTTACTCTACCGCAGATTCTCATAACTCAAAAAGTAATGGTTCAAATAACTTGAAATTTCGTATCAATGTTTAAATAGGTTTAATGTAGGAGGTGGACCATTTCTGTGTATGAAAAGTAATTAAATTTTTTTATAATGATGATTAAATTAAGAAGTTGTTATAAAATTTGGCAGTTTTGATTTGTTGTTAGTATAAAACAGTGTTCTAATATACAGGGTGTTTCAAAAATGACTTTCTGAAATGACTTACTGCGCCCCTAGTGGCTAAATTAAAAAGTTAAAAAAATTAAGGTACTTTCGTATTAGCCCGTCCATCGTTTTCGCCAATTTCGCCAAATTTCGCCAAAACGCGCCAAAATACGGGATTTCATCAGAATCGCCGAAAAACACATTTTTTAACATCAGAAACATCTTTATAACATCAGAAAATAAAAAATAAAAGTTTCATGTGGTTGGGGGGGGGCTGCCGCCCCCCCCAAACCCCCCCTGCCCTATCTATAACCAAACTCGTTGTGGGGGTAATCAGACACAGTAAGGATTCAGAAAAATGGGAATCAGTATTCTTGGATGAACCAAAACTACGGATGTCACTCGTTAAGAGCATAAAAATAACTTTTTTAGCACTAACTTACTTGCAAAATGGTCGATCCTACCGCCGGCGATCTTTTGTCGATTCTACCACCGGCGTGCATACGCAAAACATTGAAAGACTCTGGGGCTCGGCAAAATGGCGCAACAAAGTTCACCGTGGAACGACACGAAAGCATTTAGACTCCTACCTTTCTGATGCAGTCTTCGTTCTTACCTTGTAAACACTGTTGAATTTACGTTCAAAACAACCTGCGCGGTGCGCCAGCGGGTGCGCACACATTATTTCACCCATGGGCTTACCGATTTAATTGCGCGCGCATGCGCCAGTGATCGGAACTAGCGCGATTTCGCTACGTTTTCCAGGGTTACCAGAATCAACGGTAGTGTTGCGGGGTTTACCAGACTTGGCGACTTATCGCCTCTGTTGGCGAATGGACGAGCTAATACGAATGTACCAAAATGAATTTAAAAACTAAAAGATATAGAGCAAAAACCTCAGTGAGAGTATTGTTGCCAATATCATGAAGAACTCATTGAAAAAAAATTCATGAAAATATCTTGAATATTCGCCGAGATATTAGCATGTGAAAATAGCACTTTTTCAGGGGTCAAAAAAGAAAAAGTTCGCATATTTGCAAATTTTTTTGATTTTTTAACTAAATTTTGTGTTCTTTAAACTAAAAAAACACAAAACTACAAAATTACACAGAAAAATTTGCAAATATGCGAACTTTTTCTTTTTTGACCCCTGAAAAAGTGCAATTTTCACATGCTAATATCTCGGCGAATATTCAAGATATTTTCATGAATTTTTTTTCAATGAGTTCTTCATGATGTTGGCAACAATACTCTCACTGAGGTTTTGCTCTATCTCTTTTCGTTTTTAAATTAATTTTTTTAACTTTTTAATTTAGCCGCTAGGGGCGCTGTAAGCCCTCTCAATGGATTTTCCAGGCTCCCTTACCTAGGGGTAGACCTTACTTCCGTGACCCTAGGAGGCGTTGGTTCCAAATAAAAGCCGTGCAACGCAATTTTGAAACACCCTGTATTACACTATGGAACAATTTTTAACATAATTTCTGTTGAGTTCGATTTTTTTGCTGTTTAGAGTTCAATGGGCACACTGATTATAAAACTGTTGTTAGTTTTCTTCAACCACGTCAACTTTTTAAGATACAGGGTACCCCCAAAATATGCATAAAAAGCAAAATGAATAACTTTGAACTCGATTTTTAGGGTAAAAAACCATTACTTTAGGCTGTAAATTGCACGCTACAGGACAAGAAAGGCTTAAGTTTCTAAAATATGATAATTTGTAACAAATGGATAGGTTTAAATGGTAATTACCCCCCCCCAAAAAAATGCTCAAAAAAAGGTTAAAAATGATAGGGGTTATTTTACAATATTTTTTTCTTTTATTTTTTACTCAATTCCCCTTTAAAAGGTCTTAACCCTTCCCTAAGAATCCAAATTTAATGAAAATAGGCAGCAATGTTTTTTACTAAAAGCGGTTGAGGTGTTAGAACCATTTCTTTAACCATTGGATTACATCCGAGAGGACAAGAAGAATTAAAGTTTCTAAAATATGGAAATTTGTAGCAAATGGATAGGTTTAAGGGGTAATTACCCCCCTAAATTGCAAAAAAAACGTTAAAAAGAATAAAGGTAAACGCTTAAAAAGAATAAAGGATAACACTTTTTTTCTCTTATTTTTTACGCAATTTCTCTTTAAAAGGTCTTAATCCTTCCCAAAGGACCCAAATTTAATGAAAATAGGCAGCAATAATTTTTACTGAAAGTGGTTGAGGTGTTAGCTTCCCCGAAGCGCCAGAGAGTCTTCCGAACCCTTCCGCGGGTGCTACGGCCTCCTCAACCTCCTTCGGCCTCCTACACCTCAACCTCCTTTAGTAAGAATCATTGCTCCCTATTTCATTAAATTTGGGTCCTTGGGGAAGGGTTAAGGGGACGCGGTACCATTTTTGTCAAAATCTTTAAAATTATAGTTATTTGCTACTTCTTTCTATTATTATATGTATTTGTCTTATGTTAAACATATTCCAAACTCAAAACATCTTTGAATTCAAATTTTATGAGTTTATTTTAAAAAATCTTCAAATTTAAGAGGTGTTTTTAAATTGCTACTCCTCCTACAATAATCAACATACATTCTTGAAATTTGGTTTTCAAATACATCAAACTATGTTTAACAAAAGTTAGCATCGATTTAAATTTTTTTAAAACAATCTACAATGTTTAATGATAAAACAAATGCCAACTTTTGTTATACTCACTTCCAACAATAGTCAGAAAAAATTTCAAGAGACTTGGTCCAATAGATAAAAAGCATTAGCATTTTAAACAATGAAACAGTGATTCTGAGAAAAAGGACTTTGAAGTTTCTATTAGCCATAGAGACCTTAATACTTTCACATTAGAAATCAACTACAACTTAATTTTTTATCAATGAAAAGTTTTGAAAATTCGTAGGATGATAGACAAATGCATATAGATTAGTTTAGAAGAAGAAAATTTTTTTCCAAATTTTGACAAAAAATGGTACTGTGTCCCCTTAAGACCTTTTAAAGAGGAATTGCGTAAAAAATAAAAGAATAAAAATATTGTAAAATAACCTGTATCATTTTTAACGTTTTTTGTGCATTTTTGGGGGGTAATTACCCCTTAAACCTATCCATTTGCTACAATTTTCATATTTTAGAAACTTTAGCCTTTCGTGTCCTCCAGAATGTAATTTAAAGACTAAAGTAATGGTTCATAATCCTGAAAATAAGAGTTCAAAGTAGGGCTCGACCGATGTATCGGTTTGGCCGATGCATCGGCGCCGATTGTTTGAAAAAATAGCTATCGGCCTAGATATCGGCGGCCGATGTTGACTTGCGAAAAAATCGGCCCATCGGCCCAAAAAAACATCTAAAAGCCGATGTTTGGCCGATGTTTTCCCATAAAACAGAATAACATCAATCAATTGGCGAAAAGACGAAAACAGGCGTGATTCTGCTCCATCTTGCTCCTAATTTAGTTCTTAGTTGAACATCCGCCCACATTGGCGTCATTTAGGGGGAACAGGGGGGTGATTGCCCCATCAAGGGTACTATTTTTATGTGATAAATATTACAAGAACCAATTTTTTAAGATCGAGAAAGAGCATCTGGTATAACCCAAAAAAAGTCTCAAAATGAGTTAAAACAATACTTTTGAGGGTTAAACAAAAAAATTTCGGGAGGTGAACCCCAGAATTACCCCTCCTGAAGCTTTTAAAGCCTGATTCATAGTGTTTTCTCCTTGATAATTCTGCCACTTACCAGAAGCGGTTCCATTTGGGTGTTCCCAAAGTGTTTTAAACGGAGATAAAACACTAGTTTTGATAGAAATTTTCAATACATTTTCTGGAGGAGGATCCCTAGCCCCCTTTAAAACTTTGACGTTTTGAAAGATTTTTCCCCTTAGAAATTCAACTCAAAATGAGCAGAAACCTTTTTTAAGAAGGAAAATTTCAAAAAAATTTTGGGGGGGAGAACCCATAAACCCCTCTGTAAAAATTTCGTCGGAATACAGTGTTTTCTTTTGAAAATTCTGTCGCTTATAAGAAGCTTTTCCCTTTGGGTGTCCCCTAAAGAGTTTTAAAAGGAAAAAACACTAAGAAATAAAACACTTCTTCAAAATCTTCAAAAAAATTTTTGGGGAAGAATCTCCACCCCCTTGAAACTATGACGGGTTACCTTATGAAATTTTGTGGTTTACAGGGAACTTCTTTTAATTTTAAGATGCAACCAAATTTTTAAAAAACTTCAAGGGGGTACAATCCAGACGCCCCTATTTTACCTGAAGCTCACGTTCTAAAATATTAACAATATAATTTAATATTATTCAAATACTAAGTGATCTAAAATTTAACCTATAATTATACTCGTTAGGGGGTATCTTAAAATTGACGTTTAGTCAACATCCCCCCATAAAAAATGGTGACGGCGTGCCCTATTTTCACTTAAAAAATCTTACCCCTCAGAACCCAAAACTGAAATGACGCCCCTGCACGACTGTCTGTGGAAAAGTGGACATTTTCCAGGTAGACATGCCTTTTAGGCCAGAAGCAATCCTATTGATTTCCACAATTTTAGTCATAATAATGAATGAACCGGACATTTTTATCAAGCTTATTAAATAATGCCAGCTCTTCAGGGGCGTAGCCAGAGGGGTGTATTAGGGGATATGCCCCCTCGAAATCCAGAAAATTTCCTTTTTTGTCTATAAAAATGAACTAAATTTATCCCATACCCCACAAAATTCCAATCTCCCTAGGCACCAAAACAGTATCCAAAATAAGGTTAGTGGTTTTACCTTCCCCCGAAGTTTTGACAACAATTTTATAATATTTTTCCCTTTAAAATTCTGCCAATTTTTTCTGAGAGCGCATTTCTCGTACCTTAATTTTAATTTGAAGTATTGTATTGTAATTATAATCTTATCTCTTTAGAGGGTAATTTATTTATGTTTTTTTAATATTCTAACATCCAAGGAGAACAGCTCCTTGTAAACCCAGAAATATTCTAGGTTAACAAATAAAAAAACGTCAGAATTTTGAAGGGAGCTAGATGTTTTGAACTAAAATTGTTTTTAAATTTTCTTGTTTTAAGCTAGGGTTTTATCTCATTTTGAAACATTTTTGGGGATCCCCCAAAGCAAACCTTTATAATTGGTAGAATTTTCAAGAAAAGAAAAATGTGAAACAGACGTCAAAATTTTGTAGGGGGTTTATCCCTCAAAAGTAGTATTTAACTTATTGAAGGCCCTTTGATCCCCCTATCCGAAGAGGATTGCTCCTTGTGAGTTAAAAAATTTTCAAGGTAAAAAAAATTGTACACAAATTAATGCAAAAAAATTTTTTTGGGGGGGTGGGGGGTTTTGAATTTATATCTCCCCCCTCTTGGATACGGCAATGTCAGTAGCAAACATGTATTTTCATTTCTGGCTCTAAGATAGATTTTAATGCTTTTCTATAAAAATAATTCCGAATGGTTTGCATTTTTTACCATCGGCCTTAAGCATCGGCCATCGGCATCGGCAATCGGCCAAAAAATTACCATCGGCCTGCCGATGTAAATTTTCAAACAATCGGCATCGGCCCATCGGCCAAAAAAATGCCATCGGTCGAGCCCTAGTTCAAAGTCATTCATTTTGCTTTTTATGCACATTTTGGGGGTACCCTGTATCTTAAAAAGTTGACGTGATAGACAAAAACTACAGTTACTTTTGGACTCAGGGGCTAAAAGTGATTCAAAAACAAGTCACAGTTCTAAGTCAACGAAATTGCTGTTCCCCAATATTATTAATTCAGTGACACTTTTGAGAGTGGTCCAACTCCTAAAAAGGTTTTAATCTATGTAATAAAATTTACTGATTGAGGATATCTTCATTCAAAGTGGAGATCTGATGTTTTGCGTAATAGCTTATTTTGGCTAATTTTATGCACAAATGGGTTAAAAAATAATATATACTTTTTTAATATTGGTTTAAATTTTACATTTATCCTAGTTTCTAGATGTATTTAATCATATAATGCTACTTTTAAATCATTTTTTTAAATATTTAAAAAAAAGCCTCCAGGGGTAGGATAGTACCTTAAACCCTTTAATGCTCACTACAAGAGATAACTATGGAAAATAATTTTTTTTGCCTTATCATGTAGTTTAGTAGTTTAAGGCCAAATAAAAATAGAAATGCCCCCAAATCATTATTTTTTTTCAAATTTTTTAATTCAAAATTTTAAAAACTGCGGACTTAATCTAAACTTTATCAATTATAGCACCTGAAGGTGCAATTATTGCTGCAATAAACTTAAAAACATGCTGAAAATCGCTACTCAATTAAGCCCTCAATTAACCTTACAGTGCATACTGATGCCATTTGGCAACACGACATTTTTCCCCAATTCCTACTCGAACTTTCATTTCCAAACGGCAACACCATGCAATAAGTACAATAGATATAACATTTCATTGTATTAGCACTTTAGATTGCCAGTAGATCACAGCAGGGGTACTATTTTGAGACATTTGTTAGTAGCTAGTGAAACGAAAGTCAAGACACAGAAAACGCCAAATAAAAGGACCATATAAATTAAAATAAAAAATTTTTTCAGCTTGAACAAAAAATTTTTGAAAAGATAAGTTGTTTTTTTATACTTTTAGAGCATTTGGTTTTATTTCACTTCACAATTAATTTCACTAGAGACACAAATTAATTTCACAAGGACAAAGTTTTTTGCCAATAAAAAGTAGAAAAAAATTAAATTAAATTTTTTTAGTATTTTTTTACTAATGTACACAATAATAGAAGTCACATAAATGATTTTCAAGTGAATTTAAAAAATCATGCATTGTAGGGTTAAACATATTTATTAGCATGTTTTTGAATGAATATAGTTGCATAAAAAATTAGAAAAAAGAGTAAGTGAAAAGCGTTTCAAGGTGCCTAGCTGTGTTTCAAGGTACTTCCTTTATTTTCTCTCTTCTCATTTCTCACTCATTCACTGGTTCTCCATTCTTCATTTCATAAAAAATGGAAGAAAATTCGTTTAAATGAAAATGAGATTAAGTGATTAGATAGTGAAAAGGAGAGAATTTATGTTTAATATTCCTATAAGGATTCCCTTATAAAACTAAAATTGTGTAATTAGCCTTTTCATCTCTTTTCTCACTATAATATCATTGGCATGTGATGTGTCAACTCCTGGATTTTAGGCTTATTTTCGGTAGCCGTAAACCCACATTCATTGCTATAGCTATTGGTGGTGCTTCAATAATAATAATTACACTGGGGAACAGCCATTTCGTTGTCTTAGAACTGTGACTTGTTTTTGAATCACTTTTGGCCCCTGAATCCAAAAGTAACTGTAGTTTTTGTCTGTCACGTCCACTTTTTTGGCAAACAGCCCCGCCCCCTTTTTACGTTTTTCAATGACTTAATGACTTTGAATTTGATTTTCAGGGTCAAAAATCATTACTTTAGTCTTTAAATTTCATCCGAGAGGACAAAAATGGTTAAAGTTTCTAAAATATGAAAATTTGTGGCCAATGGATAGGTTTAAGGGGTTATTACCCCCCTAAAAACGCAAAAAAAATCGCTAAAAATGATAGAGTTTATTTTACGCTATTTTTTACACTTATTTTTTACGCAATTCCTTTTCAAAAGGTCCTAACCCATCACCAAGGACCCAAATTTAATGAAAATTGGCAGCAATGATTTTTACAAAAAGCGGTTGAGGCATTAGCGCCCCCGAAGCACCCACGGAAGGGTTCGGAATACTCTTTCGTTTAGAGGACGTGAACACCTCAACCGCTTTTAGTAAAAATAATTGCTGCCTATTTTCATTAAATGTGGGTCCTTGGGGAAGGGTTAAGACCTTTTAAAGAGGAATTGCGTAAAAAATAAAGAGAAAAAACCCTGAAATGCAAAAAAGGAACGTTATAAAGGATAGAGGTTATTTTAAGCTTTTCTTACTCTTATTTTTTATGCAATTCCTCTTTAAAAGGTCTTAACCTTTCCCCAAGGACCCAAATTTAATGAAAATAGGCAGCAATGATTTTTACTAAAAGCGTTTGAGGTGTTATCGTCCCCGAAGCGAAAGAGAGTCTTCCGAACCCTTCCGCAGGTGCTTCGGGGGTGCTAATGCCTCAACCACTTTTTGTAAAAATCATTGCTGCTTATTTTCATTAAATTTGGGTCTTTGGGGATGGGTTAGAACCTTTTAAAAAGGAATTGCGTAAAAAATAAGTGTAAAAATAGCGTAAAATAAACTCTATCATTTTTAACGATTTTTTGCGTTTTTAGGGGGGTAATAACCCCTTAAACCTATCCATTCGCTAAAAATTTTCATATTTTAGAAACTTTAACCATTCTTGTCCTCTCGGGTGTAATTTAAAAGATAAAGTAATGATTTTTGACCTTGAAAATCGAATTCAAAGTTATTAAGTCATTGAAAAACTTAAAAAGGGGGCGGGGCTGTTTGCCAAAAAAGTTGACGTGATAGAAGAAAACTAACAACAGTTTTCTGATCAGTGTGCCCATTGAACTCTAAAACAGCAAAAAAATCGAACTCAACAGAAATTATGTTAAAAATTGTTCCCCAGTGTTATTATTATTTTCAATAAGTTTGATAATTTGACTTTTACTAAATACAAATTCATGCTTTTTAACGCAGAACTATTTAGGAATTAACAGTAGGTTAAGTCCAACAAGATGCTTTGAAAGCAACAATTGAAAATATAATTTGCTATTTCGAATCTAGATAGCATAGCTGCCAACCTGAAGGGGGAAGAATCCCCCCACCTTTTTTCAGTCACGATTTAAAACATAAGTCGCTTTTTTAGTTCTTAGTAGAACTACAAACCACAAATAATTTAGCTAAAAACCTAAAACGATGTCTATGAAGAAACAAAAACATCCTCCTTAAAGTAGATGAAAAACAAAATCACCCATGGCATAAATAGTGAGATAGTAAGGGGCCATTAATTAATTACGTAAGGGTCCCGAGGGGGAGGGGGGGTTGGAAAAATCTCTACATACCCTTACATAGGGGGTTAAACCCATTCTTTAGATTTTCCAAGTTAGTGTAAACAAATTCCAATTATTCTTATCAAATTACTATTGAATAACCCCAGAAAGTCTTAAAAATGCTGACGATCTCGGTATATATCGAAGCTTTAGGGGGTCAAAAATTACTTGCCAAAATCATCCTTACATAATTAATGAATGGCCCCTAACAATATAAAAACTACCTAATTTCAATAGATTTCTCTCAGGTGTTCTTGGTTATTTTAATCGTAATCTGAACACACAGAATAGGCCTGTATTAAGGCAGAATGAATAGGCAAAATGTATTTCCTTAATTTCAGCATTAAGCTGACTTTTGAAAAAATCATTGAATTTTTTTTTCATGAAATCATGAATCAATGAAAATTTGAAAGTTTTTTGACACTAAATGGGAATTCTCAATTTATTAAACTTAGAAACCCTTGGTAGAAAATAAATACTGCATTAAGTTAAACATAATTGTCTGAACTATTAAGAGAGATTACTATTTATTTTAAGTTCGCAATATATTAATCTTATTATTATGAATTAATTCTCAAAGTGTCTGTTACTGGTACCACTACCCTATTCCATGCTGCAACTATATACACCTGTTACCAATAAGTGATGCATAAATTGTTTCTAAAATATTTATAATATGGAAAAAAATCCATTTGCCCTATTAGCCCCTACTTTCCCCTATTTCATTGGAAATGGGACACACACTAAATGAAAAGAATTTAAAAGTTAATTTAAAAAAAAACATTTCTTAGCATGTGAACTGCAACAGGAGTTTAGAGTCATTACACTTAAAAAATACATACAAAAACAAAGACAGGATGTATTTAGAACATATCCAGATTTTTATTTATGTATGTTAGAGATGCATACATTCATGCATATTTATTCAAATTTAAATACAATTTTATTAAAAAGTTTTAAACAGATCCATCAGTTCTCCTATAATTTGTAAGTTCTAAAGCATATAAATTAAATTATGTACATATACACTCATTGCCATAAAAAATAGCACACCAAGAAGAAAAAGAAAAGAGATATCAAAGCCAAATTTATTTCCATGATTACCCATAGTATGAAGGTTAATTGATAAAAAATTCAGACTTCTTTGAACTTATCACATTTACCCGTAACACATATATATAGGGGAGAGTGTTGTACCTATGGACAAAAATCACGTTTGGATTTTTCTAAGACAGGTAAAATCACATTTTGACCATTTAAAGTGCCCAACCTATAGTCCTAACCTTTGTGAGTAGAGAGATATTTTTTATTAGTCAAAATCTTGAAAATTGGATTTTTAATCATTTATAATAACTTGGAAAAATTTGTGTCCAAAGGTACAAAAACCTGTTGTACCTATGGACAGACCCAGTTGTACCTGTGGACACCCTTTAAAAAGGAAATTTTAGTTGAAAAAGCTAAGAATGAACATTTTTATTGAGGAATTACATTTTAATAACCTATTCCAAGCCTTTTTAAAATTGAAAATAGATTTTTTAAAGTAATGTAGTTTTAGATCGTAAATGATCATTAAAACGAAGTTGAATGATAAAAGTCTTGATTTTTTACCAAAAACACAAAAATCACATGGTATTTTCAGATCAGAATTTAAGGTAATAGTTTCATCAATCATGCTGATTGATCTAAGAACTTTACTGATCCAAAAACACCCAATTCGATCGACACTTAGTTGTGCAAGCATTTGGTGGTAATAACAGTAATAATTTGGTGGTAAATCTTCTTCAGTGGAAAGTTTAAGTTTTTTTAATCATCATACTTAAATGCGATAGGGTGCTTAGGGTTTTACCCCATATTTTACATTAAATTCCAAGTAGAATCATAAATTTAAAAAAGTAGTTTAGATCACAAAATATTTGAATTTTCATTTAAAATTCACTTGAAAACAATCACTGACAAATAGATTACCATTTAGAATTAATTTAACATTTATTAAAATGTATTCAGTTAATGAAACCTGATTCTAAAACGCCGATTAGCTACAGACACCCACAAGAACGTGTCCGTAGGTACAACACTTATGGTGTCCGAAGGTACAGCATCAGGTGTTTTTGCATTCAAAGTTCTATAAAAGATAAAAGAACTGAGATCTAACGATTTCTAATATCAAAACTAAAAAGTCAAAATCTCGGGGATTCCCCCATATATCCCATTTTATCATATCACAATCACAGAGGAAGAAAATAATTAATTTAGTGATGCACTAAAAAAAACTTTGAGCACCTAATAACAGTATTTTTATTATAGAAAATTTAAATAATATTTTAAACAGCTGATTTCACGTTAGCAACTAGATAGCATCTGTTTACATTCAAAATCGATCACAAATTCAAATTAACATTTTTTCCCGAATTTTAAAATGAGGTGGCTGAAGGTACAACCGTCTATATATATATATATATATATATATATATATATATATATATATATATATATATATATATATATATATATATATATATATATATATATATATATATATATATATATATATACAGGGTGTTTCAAAATTGCGTTGCACGGCTTTTATTTGGAACCAACGCCTCCTAGGGCCATGAAAGTAAGGTGTACCCCTAGGTAAGTGACCCTGGAGAATCCATTTAGATGACTTACAGCGCCCCTAGCGGCGAAATCAAAGACTTAAAAAAATTAATTTCAAAACTAAAGGAGATATAGCAAAAACCTCAGTGAGAGTATTGTTGCCAACGTCAAGAAGAACTCACTGAAAAAAGTTTGATCAAAATATCTTGAATATTCGCGGAGATATTAGCATGTGAAAATAGCACTTTTTCAGGGGTCAAAAAGGAAAAAGTTCGCATATTTGCAAATTTTTTTGATTATTTGATTAAATTTTGTATTCTTTCAACTAAAAAAACTTAAAACTACACAATAACACTGAAAAATTTGGAAATATGCGAACTTTTTCATTTTTGACCCCTGAAAAAGTGCTATTTTCACATGCTAATATCTCCGCGAATATTCAAGATATTTTGATCAAATTTTTTTCAGTGTGTTCTTCTTGACGTTGGCAACAAAACTCTTACTAAGGTTTTTGCTCTATCTCCTTTAGTTTTTAAATTAATTTTTTAAACTTTTAAATTTTGCTGCTAGGGGCGCTGTAAGTCATTTCAGTGCATTCTCCAGGCTCACTTACCTAGGGGTAGACCTTACTTCCATGACCCTAGGAGGCGTTGGTTCCGAATAAAAGCCGTGCAACGCAATTTTGAAACACCCTGTATATATATATATATATATATATATATATATATATATATATATATATATATATATATATATATATATATATATATATATATATATATATATATATATATATATATATATATATATATATATATATATATATATATATATATATATATATATATATATATATATATATATATATATTGCTATATATATATATATATATATATATATATATATATATATATATATATATAAAATTGCGTTGCACGGCTTTTATTCGGAACCAACGCCTCCTAGGGTCATGGAAGTAAGGTCTACCCCTAGGTAAGTGAGCCTGGAGAATGCACTGAAATGACTTACAGCGCCCCTAGCAGCAAAATTTAAAAGTTTAAAAAATTAATTTAAAAACTAAAGGAGATAGAGCAAAAACCTTAGTAAGAGTTTTGTATATATATATATATATATATATATATATATATATATATATATATATATATATATATATATATATATATATATATATATATATATATATATATATATATATATATATATATATATATATATATATATATATATATATATATATATATATATATATATCACTTTGAAATGGTCACTATATATATGGTCACTTTGAAAACGCTCACTCCGCGATGTGGTATTTTCAAAATGCCAGACCGCGATGTGGCCGTTTTTCAATAGTGCCACAACCCGAAATAGACGTTTGTAAGGATGGGATGAGCTAATGTGGGACGTTTGGTCAAATGAGACATTCCAGACTTGCTTTGGCTGGTTTAGGGTTTTATGATATCAGGCCCATTTAATACGCCGTTGACCGACAGATTCTCCAAAAGGTTTTGCCGAAATTTAATTTATATAGTATATTTCAATTAGTTCTTTAAGACTTATGTGCTTAATTTAGATTTATTAAAGATGTCTCGAAGAATTTTCCATTGTACCTACTTCCTTTTGGCCAAACTTTAAGTAGGTACAATGGAAATTTTAATTAATTTTAAAAATTTATACCATTTCTTAAACTAATTTTGAAATATTTAAAAATTAATTTTTATATTTTATTTTAATGAATAAATTTTGTCTTTTTCATATTAATTTTTAATGATTTATTACTGAAATATTGTTTAAATGTTATGTGTTTTAACTTATTTAAAATATTTTATCTTTATTTTTAATGTTAATTTCATTAAATAATTAATTTCTAAATTTTTCATTAAATTATTGATTTCGAAATTATTTATTCATTTGCTGTGTATTTTTCTGTTGTATAACTATAATATCCATTGAAAAATTATCATGGTCAATGCCTTAATATTCCTGAATTAAACATTCCTTAATCGTGATTTCACACTTCTAGACTTGGGAAAGTCCTGTACCTCGGACCTAATTGCACCTATGTCCTACATTGTTTAACCATGGCTCTCAATCTACCTATTTTAGTATTAAAAAGAATTCAACACTCTGAGATAATATTAAGTTATAGTTAAAATATTCTGCTTTACAATTAATTTCATATCTTTAAGTGCATTGCTTCAGCTATAATATTACCTGCTTAAAATGGGGTTGTGGGTAAACTGAACATAGCAATCAGACATTTTCAGTAAATGATCAAGTACTGTAGCTTGGGCCTAAGAGTGTTGTACCCTGGACCTATCTACGTTGATTTGAATTTTAACTAATTATGTAATAAAATACTACAATTAAAATTCCGGAAAAAATATTGCATATGAAACACTAAAGTATCGAAATAATGTTAAGTCAGTTTATTTTCAATAAATAAAAAAAAGGTAAAAAGTAAAAATAATTCCGAGGTAGTTCCCCAAAATAAAATAATTCTCCAAATAAATAGTTTAAGTAATTTTAGTTTAATGTCTCATTAAAATTTAAATTTGTTTTTATAATTATTTAATTAATATTACTTCGATTTTTTACCAGGTGGTTCTTGTTTAAAAATTGTTCCCTCAATTTTTATGCAAGCAATTAATCAATTATACTTTTTTACCTTACTTTTTTAAAGACTTATTTGTATAATAAATGCAAAAACTATGAAAACATGTCGCAAAATTGAGCATTTCATTAATTTTACATTTAAAAAAATGCAACAATAATAAAAAATGTAATTTAAATTAATTAAATAGAAATGAAACCGAAAATTTCAAGGACAATTTCAAATTTAAAACTGAGAATTTCCAAAAAAAACTTCAATAAATCTTAATTAAGTACGTAAGTCTTAAAAGAACAAATTGAATTAGACTACATAAATTAAATTTCGGCAATCATCTTTACAAAATTATATTTCAGGTTGTGGCACTATTGAAAAACGGCCACATCGTGTTCTGGCATTTTGAAAATACCACATCGCGGAGTGAGCGTTTTTGAAAATACCACAACCCGAATTTCGGGTTGTGGCAATTTGGAAATGCCACTCCGCGAAGTGGTCGTTTATTTCGCTCAGTGAGCGATTTCGGGGTTTGAGCCTAACATATATATATATATACTAATTCCTACTACGTTATACGTATTCAACTGCATTCATAATTTCTTCTTTCCTCTGTTTCTTGTAGTCATCTCCTTGTAGCATATCCATTCCTCCATCTTCTCTTCTTAGTAAAAGCCATGGTGATCGCCTCTTGAGGAAAGCCTAGAATCTAAGGATAATCCTCAAAAGATTCACACCGGGCAAAGCACACATAAAGGCTCTTCCCTTGCCCGGGTCCAACCCAATTTGGGTTTTTAAGGACTCCTCAGTTAAAGTTAACTGGATCAACTGAAGATATTTTCCTCTTACAATCATTTATTCAGGAAGACAATAGTAGTGCAATCTAGTGCAAACTACTAATAAATGTCTTTTGGTAGAACAACAAAACTATATTGGAATGATAATATATAGAGGTCAGGTGCATTAAAAACATGGGAGACATTAAGGGGACAAATTAGCAATAATTTATATTCCTACAAAAGCTATACGCATTATGATCTTTCAAAATATCAATATTCAAAAGCAGGTTAAACGGTAAATCTGGAAGAGCCTGTGAATATCAAACTAATAAATACAACAAAAATATATGAAGGGCAAAACTACCTTAAGGCTGAGCGCGCACTAGAGACTTTTGTCTCGGAGACAAAGACAAAATTGCTTCCCTGGCTATTGCAAGAAGCTAGAGTGCGCGCACATGGCGACGAGACCAAGATCACTAGGCCAAGAATTTCCTCATAGAAATGCATTGCTCTCGAGTGACTAGTGTTTTAAGTCGCCGAGACGGAAGTCTCCAGTGCGCGCTTAGCCTGAAAGCTATGTATGTTTCTATGAAGAAATATAGTTTTGTTTCTATGAAGAAACAAAAACATCCTCCTTAAAGTAGATGAAAAACAAAATCACCCATAGCATAAATAGTGAGATAGTAAGGGGCCATTAATTAATTACGTAAGGGTCCCGAGGGGGAGGGGGGGTTGGAAAAATCTCTACATACCCTTACATAGGGGGTTAAACCCATTCTTTAGATTTTCCAAGTTAGTGTAAACAAATTCCAATTATTCTTATCAAATTACTATTGAATAACCCCAGAAAGTCTTAAAAATGCTGACGATCTCGGTATATATCGAAGCTTTAGGGGGTCAAAAATCTCCAAAATCATCCTTACATAATTAATGAATGGCCCCTAACAATATAAAAACTACCTAATTTCAATAGATTTCTCTCAGGTGTTCTTAGTTATTTTAATCGTAATCTGAATACACAGAATAGGCCTGTACTGAGGCAGAATGAATAGGCAAAATGTATTTCCTTAATTTCAGCATTAAGCTGACTTTTGAAAAAATCATTGAATTTTTTTTTTCATGAAATCATGAATCAATGAAAATTTGAAAGTTTTTTGACACTAAATGAGAATTCTCAATTTATTAAACTTAGAAACCCTTGGTAGAAAATAAATACTGCATTAAGTTAAACATAATTGTCTGAACTAGTATTAAGAGAGATTACTATTTATTTTAAGTTCGCAATATATTAATCTTATTATTATGAATTAAATCTCAAAGTGTCTGTTACTGGTACCACTACCCTATTCCATGCTGCAACTATATACACCTGTTACCAATAAGTGATGCATAAATTGTTTCTAAAATATTTATAATATGGAAAAAAATCCATTTGCCCTATTAGCCCCTACTTTCCCCTATTTCATTGGAAAAGGGACACACACTAAATGAAAAGAATTTAAAAGTTAATTTTAAAAAAAACATTTCTTAGCATGTGAACTGCAACAGGAATTTAGAGTCATTACACTTAAAAAATACATACAAACACAAAGACAGGATGTATTTAGAACATATCCAGATTTTTATTTATGTATGTTAGAGATGCATACATTCATGCATATTTATTCAAATTTAAATACAATTTTATTAAAAAGTTTTAAACAGATCCATCAGTTCTCCTATAATTTGTAAGTTCTAAAGCATATAAATTAAATTATGTTCATATATTATGGGCAAAGTGATAAACCGGGCATTATTAATAAGGCCCGAAATGAGGCCAGCAATTAGATAAATTCAATGCCATTTACGAATGAGTTTAACTTTGCCCAAAATACGCAGGCATTATTTTGAAGCCCGAACTTATCACATTTGCCCGTAACACACATATATATATATACTAATTCCTACTACGTTATACATATTCAACTGCATTCATAATTTCTTCTTTCCTCTGTTTCTTGTAGTCATCTCTTCTTGTAGGCATATCCATTCCTCCATCTTCTCTTCTTAGTAAAAGCCATGGTGATCGCCTCTTGAGGAAAGCCTAGAATCTAAGGTCAATCCTCAAAAGATTCACACCGGGCAAAGCACACATAAAGGCTCTTCCCTTGCCCGGGTCCAACCCAATTTGGGTTTTTAAGGACTCCTCAGTTAAAGTTAACTGGATCAACTGAAGATATTTTCCTCTTACAATCATTTATTTAGGAAGACAATAGTAGTGCAATCTAGTGCAAACTACTAGTAAATGTCTTTTGGTAGAACAACAAAACTATATTGGAATGATAATATATAGAGGTCAGGTGCATTAAAAACATGGGAGACATTAAGGGGACAAATTAGCAATAATTTATATTCCTACAAAAGCTATACGCATTATGATCTTTCAAAATATCAATATTCAAAAGCAGGTTAAACGGTAAATCTGGAAGAGCCTGTGAATATCAAACTAATAAGTTCAACAAAAATATATGAAGGGCAAAACTACCTTAAACCTACTTTTAATTTCAATTGTTTCAAAATTAAATTCTATGTATTCAAACCTACCAATGGTTTCAAAAGTAAAGGGACTACATAATCGTTCGATTTGATAACGTTGTTTTTATTTTTGAAAAAATAAAAATTCATAACTCATGCGAACTACAAATTTAAATTAAAGGATTAACATAATATTGGAAGATGAAAGGAAACTAAAAGAGGTTTACTTAATTAAAAGAAACTAGTTTTAAAGGGAATATTTTAAATATAAATGGGTTTTAATAAAAAATTGAATTTTTACCTTTATAACCTACGGCCTAGCACATAAAAATAAGGGAATTATTGCATTAATAATGATATTGTTTCGTTCCATTAGTAGTTATGAAGAAAAGGTTCGTTGTTGAAAAAAGGGGTCAGGTAGGATAACACTACTTTAATTAAAAACCTGGACTATGGATTGTAATAATTTCTATAGTAGATATTTTATAGGGTCTTTTCAGAAAAAATAATGGGGGGAAAAGGATTTTAGGATTCAATGATTAGAAGCAGCCAATACAAAAAAAATAACCAAGAAGACTTCTCAGAACATTTATACTGATGTTCATGGAAAATTATCAAAACCAAACACAACATTACCTATTTTTTACTCAAATTTGTAACCCGTAATTGTAATCTTTTTCGCTCCTTTCAAAATATTGAATTCCAAAAATTACACTTACACAACGGGAAACATTCCTTCGACTCGAGTTTTACCAAACACACTCATATTCACGGCAATTTTTTAAGTAGATTTTAATGTACCAAAATGGAATAGACCTTTGAATACAACATATTCTTAGGAAATCAATAACCAGTGTAACTCATAACAAAATTTTATATAAACATCTAACCATTTCCTTAAACTGACATCATATTTTTACCAATAACTTTCTCTACATTCTTTGGGGTTATCAACCTTTTAACACAGTTTCAAACGAAAAACCATAGTAAACTTTCGTATTTTAAGGGCCAATACATCAAACCTAATGAAATATAGCCGTTAATAAGCTAAATATCTTTTGAGCAAAACACTCTCTAGAAACACAAAAAATAGATCGTAATAATCGAGATTTTAACCAACTTCTGGGAACTGACTCCATCCCTTTACAATACAATACCACTAAAACACAATTCATTGGGGATTATTGAAATAACGCACGAAAATACTAAACTCAAAACTTAAAATGGGCAGGAGGGAAACACTTACATTGTTTTTTATCATTTCTATGAAACCCAGGGGGACCATATCTTTAAAATATATCTCTACCTCAATAAAGAGGGATGGAAACCAAAACAAATTGTTAATAATACATTTTTCGTCCAATTATTTCTTTCAAATAAACTTGAACCTTTTAAAAGTTTTGAAGACAGTTGGGTTATTTCATTTAACAGTAAAGAATTTTTTAAGTATTGCGTTTTAGTCGTACCATTTCTAATAATATACCAAAAAATTGTACACCAGAAAACAACGTTTGTCTTTTAAATAAGCGATTATACCATGAAAATAAATTTCAAGAAAGGACTAATTTTGGATATTTATTTACACGGAACAAAAGGACTGAACAGAATGAAACCAGATTGAATATTTACCATTTTCTCGTAAACCATCATTCGAAAAAAACACTATTCGCATCAGAAGGCAGATCTTACTGTATACCTAACCTTTTTATCTTATCCAACCTGACATACTTTTCACTAACTCTAATGATTTTCTATTTATAAGGATCGGAGGGGGGGAAGGCAAGCAACTCATTAAATGATACCAACTTAACTGGATAAATTTTTTACAAAATTCCTTTTGTTACCCTTATAACGTAGTGCCTAGTAGAGATGTAAAGGCTGGAAAAAACCGGGTTTATTCCCGGGAATAAACAAGGTTTTTTGGGATGGGAATTTTGAATATTCCCGTTTCGAGATTTTAGAGTGAAATTTTGATTCCTTAGCTTTTTGTAAAAGGAAGTGATTTCAAGTATTTTTCAAGTGTCATTATACTCTTATATGTATAATTTTAAGGTTAATTTTAATTCTAAGACTTGGATTTCGGTAGCTAAAAACAGAGGTAAGCGATATAATATTATAAACCCCCTGAAAACTGATGGTGAAATATCGTTGTGTTTGTTTACGGTCAAAATTCCCAATATTCCCGGTTTATTCCTAAAAATCCCGGGTTTTTTCCCGTCTTCCAAAAAATATGGGAATTTTACATCTCTAGTGCCTAGCACTAAAAAATGGGGGAATTTTTGCTTTGCTTATGATATTACTTCGTTCCATTAGTAGATGTGGAGAAAAGGTTCGTTGTTGAAAAAAAGGGGGATGATAACACTATTTCATTTAAAAACCATGAGGATTTTGGATTGTCATTATTTCTATTGTAGTTTTTATAGGGTCTTTTCAGACAAAATTAGGGGGGAAAAGGATTTTAGGATTCAATGACTAATAGCAGCCAATATAAAAAAAACTTGAACTAACCAATTACCGTACCATTGGCGAATAATTTTTAACACACTTCTTTTAATTCATGCCAAACGTATCAATTAAATAGTTAACGTACCAGGGGCCAAAACAAGAAGACTTCTTGGAAGATAAATACTGATGTTTATGGAAAATTATAAAAACCAAACACAACATTACCTAGTTTTTTATACCCAAATTTGTATACCGTAAATCTAACTATCTTTTTCGTTCCTTTCAAGATTATTGTCTTTCAAAAATTACACAGAGAAACATTTCTTCGACTCACGTTTTACCAAACACACTCACTTTCGCAGCAATTATTTAAGTAGATTTGAATACCAAAATGGAATAGACCTTTGCATACAACATATTCTTAGGAAAGCAATTACCAGTGCAACTAACAGCGAAATTTTATGTAAACAACTAACCATTACCTTAAACTTACATCACATTTTTACCAATCTTTTTCTGTACACTCTTTAGGGTTATCAACCTTTTAACACAGTTTCAAACGAAAAACCATCGTAAACTATCGTATTTTAAGGGCCAATACATGAAACCTTAGAAATATAGCCGTTGATACGCTAAATATCTTTTGAGCAAAACACTCTCCAGATACACAAAAAAATAGATCGTAGTAATCGAGATTTTATAACCAACTTCTGGGAAAATTTAACTGACTCCATCCCTCTAAAATACCACTAATACACAATTCATTGGGGATTATTTAAATAACGCACGAAAATACTACTTAAAAATTAAAATGGGCAGGAGGGAAACACTTTCACGTGTTTTTTAACATTACTATGAAACCCAGGGGGACCATTTCTTTAAAATATATCTCTACCTCAATTTAAGAGGGATGGGAACCAAAACAAATTGATAATAATAGATTTTTTCGTCCAACTATTTCTTTCAAATAAACCTGAACCTTTTAAAAGTTTTGAAGACAGTTGGGATATTTCATTTTACAGTAAAGAATTTTTTAAGTATTGCGTTTTAGTCGTACCATTTCTAAAAATGTACCAAAAAATTTTTACACCAGAAAACAACGTTTGTCTTTTAAATAAGCGATAATTAAACCATTCTAGACGTAATTATTACCTCCATTGAACCAAGTTTAATTTCTCAAAAGAACTTTATAAACACATACCTTGGAAATAAATTTCAAGAAAGGACTAATTTTGGATATTTATTCACACGGAACAAAAGGACTGAACAGAATGAAACCAGATTGAATATTTACCATTTTCTCGTAAACCATCATTCGACAAAAAACACTATTCGCATTAGAGGGCATATCTTACTGCATACCTAAACTTTTAATCTTAACCAACCTGACATACTTTTCACTAAGTCTAATGATTTTCTATTTATAAGGATCGGAGGGGGGGAAGGCAAGCAACTTATTAAATGATACCAACTTAACTGGGTAAATTTTTTAAAAAATTCGTTTGTTACCCTTATAACCTAGTGCTTAGCACTAAAAAATGGGGGAACTTTTTTTTGCTTTTGATATTATCTCGTTCCATTAGTAGATGTGAAGAAAAGGTTCGTTGTTGAAAAAAAGGGGGATGATAACACTATTTTATTTAAAAACCATTATGATTTTGGATTGTCATTATTTCTATTGTAGTTTTTTATAGGGTCTTTTCAGACAAAATTAGGGGGGAAAGGATTTTAGGATTTAATGACTAATAGCAGCCAATATAAAAAAAACTTGAACTAACCAATTACCGAACCATTGGCGAATAATTTTTAACACACTTCTTTTAATTCATGCCAAACGTATCAATTAAATAGTTTACGTACCAGGGGCCAAAACAAGAAGACTTCTTAGAAGATAAATACTGATGTTTATGGAAAATTATAAAAACCAAACACAACATTACCTAGTTTTTTTTACTCAAATTTGTATACAGTAAATCTAACTATCTTTTTCGTTCCTTTCAAGATTATTGTCTTTCAAAAATTACACAGAGAAACATTTCTTCGACTCACGTTTTACCAAACACACTCACTTTCGCAGCAATTATTTAAGTAGATTTGAATACCAAAATGGAATAGACCTTTGCATACAACATATTCTTAGGAAATCAATTACCAGTGCAACTAACAGCGAAATTTTATGTGAACAACTAACCATTACCTTAAACTTACATCACATTTTTACCAATCTTTTTCTGTACACTCTTTAGGGTTATAAACCTTTTAACACAGTTTCAAACGAAAAACCATCGTAAACTATCGTATTTTAAGGGCCAATACATGAAACCTTATGAAATATAGCCGTTGATACGCTACATATCTTTTGAGCAAAACACTCTCCAGATACACAAAAAATAGATCGTAATAATCGAGATTTTATAACCAACTTCTGGGAAAATTTAACTGACTCCATCCCCTTAAAATACCTCTTATACACAATTGATTGGGGTTTATTTAAACCACGCACGAAAATACTACTCAAAACTTAAAATGGGCAGGAGGGAAACACTTTCACTTTGTTTTTATCATTACTATGAAACTCTGGGGGACCATCTCTTTAAAATATATCTCTACCTCAATTTAAGAGGGATGGGAACCAAAACAAATTGTTAATAATAGATTTTTTCGTCCAACTATTTCTTTCAAATAAACCTGAACCTTTTAAAAGTTTTGAAGACAGTTGGGATATTTCATTTTACAGTAAAGAATTTTTTAAGTATTGCGTTTTAGTCGTACCATTTCTAAAAATGTACCAAAAAATTTTTACACCAGAAAACAACGTTTGTCTTTTAAATAAGCGATAATTAAACCATTCTAGACGTAATTATTACCTCCATTGAACCAAGTTTAATTTCTCAAAAGAACTTTATAAACACATACCTTGGAAATAAATTTCAAGAAAGGACTAATTTTGGATATTTATTTACACGGAACAAAAGGACTGAACAGAATGAAACCAGATTGAATATTTACCATTTTCTCGTAAACCATCATTCGACAAAAAACACTATTCGCATCAGAAGGCAGATCTTACTGTATACCTAAAGTTTTTATCTTAACCAACCTGACATACTTTTCACTAAGTCTAATGATTTTCTATTTATAAGGATCGGAGGGGGGGAAGGCAAGCAACTTATTAAATGATACCAACTTAACTGGGTAAATTTTTTAAAAAATTCGTTTGTTACCCTTATAACCTAGTGCCTAGCACTAAAAAATGGGGGAACTTTTTTTTGCTTTTGATATTATTTCGTTCCATTAGTAGATGTGAAGAAAAGGTTCGTTGTTGAAAAAAAGGGGGATGATAACACTATTTTATTTAAAAACCATGATGATTTTGGATGGTCATTATTTCTATTGTAGTTTTTATAGGGTCTTTTCAGACAAAATTAGGGGGGAAAAGGATTTTAGGATTCAATGACTAATAGCAGCCAATATAAAAAAACTTGAACTAACCAATTACCGTACCATTGGCGAATAATTTTTAACACACTTCTTTTAATTCATGCCAAACGTATCAATTAAATAGCTTACGTACCAGGGGCCAAAACAAGAAGACTTCTTAGAAGATAAATACTGATGTTTATGGAAAGTTATAAAAACCAAACACAACATTACCTAGTTTTTTTTACTCAAATTGGTATACCGTAAATCTAACTATCTTTTTCGTTCCTTTCAAGATTATTGTCTTTCAAAAATTACACAGAGAAACATTTCTTCGACTCACGTTTTACCAAACACACTCACTTTCGCAGCAATTATTTAAGTAGATTTGAATACCAAATTGGAATAGACCTTTGCATACAACATATTCTTAGGAAATCAATTACCAGTGCAACTAACAGCGAAATTTTATGTAAACAACTAACCATTACCTTAAACTTACATAACATTTTTACCAATCTTTTTCTGTACACTCTTTAGGGTTATAAACCTTTTAACACAGTTTCAAACGAAAAACCATCGTAAACTATCGTATTTTAAGGGCCAATACATGAAACCTTATGAAATATAGCCGTTGATACGCTAAATATCTTTTGAGCAAAACACTCTCCAGATACACAAAAAATAGATCGTAATAATCGAGATTTTATAACCAACTTCTGGGCAAATTTAACTGACTCCATCCCCTTAAAATACCTCTTATACACAATTGATTGGGGTTTATTTAAACCACGCACGAAAATACTACTCAAAACTTAAAATGGGCAGGAGGGAAACACTTTCACTTTGTTTTTATCATTACTATGAAACTCTGGGGGACCATTTCTTTAAAATATATCTCTACCTCAATTTAAGAGGGATGGGAACCAAAACAAATTGTTAATAATAGATTTTTTCGTCCAACTATTTCTTTCAAATAAACCTGAACCTTTTAAAAGTTTTGAAGACAGTTGGGATATTTCATTTTACAGTAAAGAATTTTTTAAGTATTGCGTTTTAGTCGTACCATTTCTAAAAATGTACCAAAAAATTTTTACACCAGAAAACAACGTTTGTCTTTTAAATAAGCGATAATTAAACCATTCTAGACGTAATTATTACCTCCATTGAACCAAGTTTAATTTCTCAAAAGAACTTTATAAACACATACCTTGGAAATAAATTTCAAGAAAGGACTAATTTTGGATATTTATTTACACGGAACAAAAGGACTGAACAGAATGAAACCAGATTGAATATTTACCTTTTTCTCGTAAACCATCATTCGACAAAAAACACTATTCGCATCAGAAGGCAGATCTTACTGTATACCTAAAGTTTTTATCTTAACCAACCTGACATACTTTTCACTAAGTCTAATGATTTTCTATTTATAAGGATCGGAGGGGGGGAAGGCAAGCAACATATTAAATGATACCAACTTAACTGGGTAAATTTTTTAAAAAATTCGTTTGTTACCCTTATAACCTAGTGCCTAGCACTAAAAAATGGGGGAACTTTTTTTTGCTTTTGATATTATCTCGTTCCATTAGTAGATGTGAAGAAAAGGTTCGTTGTTGAAAAAAAGGGGGATGATAACACTATTTTATTTAAAAACCATTATGATTTTGGATTGTCATTAATTCTATTGTAGTTTTTTATAGGGTCTTTACAGACAAAATTAGGGGGGAAAGGATTTTAGGATTTAATGACTAATAGCAGCCAATATAAAAAAAACTTGAACTAACCAATTACCGAACCATTGGCGAATAATTTTTAACACACTTCTTTTAATTCATGCCAAACGTATCAATTAAATAGCTTACGTACCAGGGGCCAAAACAAGAAGACTTCTTAGAAGATAAATACTGATGTTTATGGAAAGTTATAAAAACCAAACACAACATTACCTAGTTTTTTTTACTCAAATTGGTATACCGTAAATCTAACTATCTTTTTCGTTCCTTTCAAGATTATTGTCTTTCAAAAATTACACAGAGAAACATTTCTTCGACTCACGTTTTACCAAACACACTCACTTTCGCAGCAATTATTTAAGTAGATTTGAATACCAAATTGGAATAGACCTTTGCATACAACATATTCTTAGGAAATCAATTACCAGTGCAACTAACAGCGAAATTTTATGTAAACAACTAACCATTACCTTAAACTTACATAACATTTTTACCAATCTTTTTCTGTACACTCTTTAGGGTTATAAACCTTTTAACACAGTTTCAAACGAAAAACCATCGTAAACTATCGTATTTTAAGGGCCAATACATGAAACCTTATGAAATATAGCCGTTGATACGCTAAATATCTTTTGAGCAAAACACTCTCCAGATACACAAAAAATAGATCGTAATAATCGAGATTTTATAACCAACTTCTGGGCAAATTTAACTGACTCCATCCCCTTAAAATACCTCTTATACACAATTGATTGGGGTTTATTTAAACAACGCACGAAAATACTACTCAAAACTTAAAATGGGCAGGAGGGAAACACTTTCACTTTGTTTTTATCATTACTATGAAACTCTGGGGGACCATTTCTTTAAAATATATCTCTACCTCAATTTAAGAGGGATGGGAACCAAAACAAATTGTTAATAATAGATTTTTTCGTCCAACTATTTCTTTCAAATAAACCTGAACCTTTTAAAAGTTTTGAAGACAGTTGGGATATTTCATTTTACAGTAAAGAATTTTTTAAGTATTGCGTTTTAGTCGTACCATTTCTAAAAATGTACCAAAAAATTTTTACACCAGAAAACAACGTTTGTCTTTTAAATAAGCGATAATTAAACCATTCTAGACGTAATTATTACCTCCATTGAACCAAGTTTAATTTCTCAAAAGAACTTTATAAACACATACCTTGGAAATAAATTTCAAGAAAGGACTAATTTTGGATATTTATTCACACGGAACAAAAGGACTGAACAGAATGAAACCAGATTGAATATTTACCATTTTCTCGTAAACCATCATTCGACAAAAAACACTATTCGCATCAGAAGGCAGATCTTACTGTATACCTAAAGTTTTTATCTTAACCAACCTGACATACTTTTCACTAAGTCTAATGATTTTCTATTTATAAGGATCGGAGGGGGGAAGGCAAGCAACTTATTAAATGATACCAACTTAACTGGGTAAATTTTTTAAAAAATTCGTTTGTTACCCTTATAACCTAGTGCCTAGCACTAAAAAATGGGGGAATTTTTTATTGCTTTTGATAATATTTCGTTCCATTAGTAGATGTGAAGAAAAGGTTCGTTGTTGAAAAAAAGGGGGATGATAACACTATTTTCTTTAAAAACCATGATGATTTTGGATGGTCATTATTTCTATTGTAGTTTTTATAGGGTCTTTTCAGACAAAATTAGGGGGGAAAAGGATTTTAGGATTCAATGACTAATAGCAGCCAATATAAAAAAACTTGAACTAACCAATTACCGTACCATTGGCGAATAATTTTTAACACACTTCTTTTAATTCATGCCAAACGTATCAATTAAATAGTTTACGTACCAGGGGCCAAAACAAGAAGACTTCTTAGAAGATAAATACTGATGTTTATGGAAAATTATAAAAACCAAACACAACATTACCTAGTTTTTTACTCAAATTTGTATACAGTAAATCTAACTATCTTTTTCGTTCCTTTCAAGATTATTGTCTTTCAAAAATTACACAGAGAAACATTTCTTCGACTCACGTTTTACCAAACACACTCACTTTCGCAGCAATTATTTAAGTAGATTTGAATACCAAAATGGAATAGACCTTTGCATACAACATATTCTTAGGAAATCAATTACCAGTGCAACTAACAGCGAAATTTTATGTAAACAACTAACCATTACCTTAAACTTACATCACATTTTTACCAATCTTTTTCTGTACACTCTTTAGGGTTATAAACCTTTTAACACAGTTTCAAACGAAAAACCATCGTAAACTATCGTATTTTAAGGGCCAATACATGAAACCTTATGAAATATAGCCGTTGATACGCTACATATCTTTTGAGCAAAACACTCTCCAGATACACAAAAAATAGATCGTAATAATCGAGATTTTATAACCAACTTCTTGGAAAATTTAACTGACTCCATCCCCTTAAAATACCTCTTATACACAATTGATTGGGGTTTATTTAAACCACGCACGAAAATACTACTCAAAACTTAAAATGGGCAGGAGGGAAACACTTTCACTTTGTTTTTATCATTACTATGAAACTCTGGGGGACCATTTCTTTAAAATATATCTCTACCTCAATTTAAGAGGGATGGGAACCAAAACAAATTGTTAATAACAGATTTTTTCGTCCAACTATTTCTTTCAAATAAACCTGAACCTTTTAAAAGTTTTGAAGACAGTTGGGATATTTCATTTTACAGTAAAGAATTTTTTAAGTATTGCGTTTTAGTCGTACCATTTCTAAAAATATACCAAAATATTTTTACACCAGAAAACAACGTTTGTCTTTTAAATAAGCGATAATTAAACCATTCTAGACGTAATTATTACCTCCATTGAACCAAGTTTAATTTCTCAAAAGAACTTTATAAACACATACCTTGGAAATAAATTTCAAGAAAGGACTAATTTTGGATATTTATTCACACGGAACAAAAGGACTGAACAGAATGAAACCAGATTGAATATTTACCATTTTCTCGTAAACCATCATTCGACAAAAAACACTATTCGCATCAGAAGGCAGATCTTACTGTATACCTAAAGTTTTTATCTTAACCAACCTGACATACTTTTCACTAAGTCTAATGATTTTCTATTTATAAGGATCGGAGGGGGGGAAGGCAAGCAACTTATTAAATGATACCAACTTAACTGGGTAAATTTTTTAAAAAATTCGTTTGTTACCCTTATAACCTAGTGCCTAGCACTAAAAAATGGGGGAATTTTTTATTGCTTTTGATAATATTTCGTTCCATTAGTAGATGTGAAGAAAAGGTTCGTTGTTGAAAAAAAGGGGGATGATAACACTATTTTCTTTAAAAACCATGATGATTTTGGATGGTCATTATTTCTATTGTAGTTTTTATAGGGTCTTTTCAGACAAAATTAGGGGGGAAAAGGATTTTAGGATTCAATGACTAATAGCAGCCAATATAAAAAAACTTGAACTAACCAATTACCGTACCATTGGCGAATAATTTTTAACACACTTCTTTTAATTCATGCCAAACGTATCAATTAAATAGTTTACGTACCAGGGGCCAAAACAAGAAGACTTCTTAGAAGATAAATACTGATGTTTATGGAAAATTATAAAAACCAAACACAACATTACCTAGTTTTTTACTCAAATTTGTATACAGTAAATCTAACTATCTTTTTCGTTCCTTTCAAGATTATTGTCTTTCAAAAATTACACAGAGAAACATTTCTTCGACTCACGTTTTACCAAACACACTCACTTTCGCAGCAATTATTTAAGTAGATTTGAATACCAAAATGGAATAGACCTTTGCATACAACATATTCTTAGGAAATCAATTACCAGTGCAACTAACAGCGAAATTTTATGTAAACAACTAACCATTACCTTAAACTTACATCACATTTTTACCAATCTTTTTCTGTACACTCTTTAGGGTTATAAACCTTTTAACACAGTTTCAAACGAAAAACCATCGTAAACTATCGTATTTTAAGGGCCAATACATGAAACCTTATGAAATATAGCCGTTGATACGCTACATATCTTTTGAGCAAAACACTCTCCAGATACACAAAAAATAGATCGTAATAATCGAGATTTTATAACCAACTTCTTGGAAAATTTAACTGACTCCATCCCCTTAAAATACCTCTTATACACAATTGATTGGGGTTTATTTAAACCACGCACGAAAATACTACTCAAAACTTAAAATGGGCAGGAGGGAAACACTTTCACTTTGTTTTTATCATTACTATGAAACTCTGGGGGACCATTTCTTTAAAATATATCTCTACCTCAATTTAAGAGGGATGGGAACCAAAACAAATTGTTAATAACAGATTTTTTCGTCCAACTATTTCTTTCAAATAAACCTGAACCTTTTAAAAGTTTTGAAGACAGTTGGGATATTTCATTTTACAGTAAAGAATTTTTTAAGTATTGCGTTTCAGTCGTACCATTTCTAAAAATATACCAAAAAATTTTTACACCAGAAAACAACGTTTGTCTTTTAAATAAGCGATAATTAAACCATTTTAGACGTAATTATTACCTCCATTGAACCAAGTACAATTTCTCAAAAGAACTTTATAAACACATACCTTGGAAATAAATTTCAAGAAAGGACTAATTTTGGATATTTATTTACACGGAACAAAAGGACTGAACAGAATGAAACCAGATTGCATATTTACCATTTTCTCGTAAACCATCATTCGACAAAAAACACTATTCGCATTACAGGGCATTTCTTACTGTATACCTAAATTTTTAATCTTAACCAACCTGACATTCTTTTCACTAAGTCTAATGATTTTCTATTTATAAGGATCGGAGGGGGGGAAGGCAAGCAACTCATTAAATGATACCAACTTAACTGGGTAAATTTTTTAAAAAATTCGTTTGTTACCCTTATAACCTAGTGCCTAGCACTAAAAAATGGGGGAATTTTTTATTGCTTTTGATATTATTTCGTTCCATTAGTAGATGTGAAGAAAAGGTTCGTTGTTGAAAAAAAGGGGGATGATAACACTATTTTATTTAAAAACCATGATGATTTTGGATGGTCATTATTTCTATTGTAGTTTTTATAGGGTCTTTTCAGACAAAATTAGGGGGGAAAAGGATTTTAGGATTCAATGTCTAATAGCAGCCAATATAAAAAAACTTGAACTAACCAATTACCGTACCATTGGCGAATAATTTTTAACACACTTCTTTTAATTCATGCCAAACGTATCAATTAAATAGTTTACGTACCAGGGGCCAAAACAAGAAGACTTCTTAGAAGATAAATACTGATGTTTATGGAAAATTATAAAAATCAAACACAACATTACCTAGTTTTTTTTACTCAAATTTGTATACCGTAAATCTAACTATCTTTTTCGTTCCTTTCAAGATTGTCTTTCAAAAATTACACAGAGAAACATTTCTTCGACTCACGTTTTACCAAACACACTCACTTTCGCAGCAATTATTTAAGTAGATTTGAATACCAAATTGGAATAGACCTTTGCATACAACATATTCTTAGGAAATCAATTACCAGTGCAACTAACAGCGAAATTTTATGTAAACAACTAACCATTACCTTAAACTTACATCACATTTTTACCAATCTTTTTCTGTACACTCTTTACGGTTATAAACCTTTTAACACAGTTTCAAACGAAAAACCATCGTAAACTATCGTATTTTAAGGGCCAATACATGAAACCTTATGAAATATAGCCGTTGATACGCTAAATATCTTTTGAGCAAAACACTCTCCAGATACACAAAAAATAGATCGTAATAATCGAGATTTTATAACCAACTTCTGGGCAAATTTAACTGACTCCATCCCCTTAAAATACCTCTTATACACAATTGATTGGGGTTTATTTAAACCACGCACGAAAATACTACTCAAAACTTAAAATGGGCAGGAGGGAAACACTTTCACTTTGTTTTTATCATTACTATGAAACTCTGGGGGACCATTTCTTTAAAATATATCTCTACCTCAATTTAAGAGGGATGGGAACCAAAACAAATTGTTAATAATAGATTTTTTCGTCCAACTATTTCTTTCAAATAAACCTGAACACCAACTTAACTGGGTAAATTTTTTAAAAAATTCGTTTGTTACCCTTATAACCTAGTGCCTAGCACTAAAAAATGGGGGAATTTTTTATTGCTTTTGATATTATTTCGTTCCATTAGTAGATGTGAAGAAAAGGTTCGTTGTTGAAAAAAAGGGGGATGATAACACTATTTTATTTAAAAACCATGATGATTTTGGATGGTCATTATTTCTATTGTAGTTTTTATAGGGTCTTTTCAGACAAAATTAGGGGGGAAAAGGATTTTAGGATTCAATGTCTAATAGCAGCCAATATAAAAAAACTTGAACTAACCAATTACCGTACCATTGGCGAATAATTTTTAACACACTTCTTTTAATTCATGCCAAACGTATCAATTAAATAGTTTACGTACCAGGGGCCAAAACAAGAAGACTTCTTAGAAGATAAATACTGATGTTTATGGAAAATTATAAAAATCAAACACAACATTACCTAGTTTTTTTTACTCAAATTTGTATACCGTAAATCTAACTATCTTTTTCGTTCCTTTCAAGATTGTCTTTCAAAAATTACACAGAGAAACATTTCTTCGACTCACGTTTTACCAAACACACTCACTTTCGCAGCAATTATTTAAGTAGATTTGAATACCAAATTGGAATAGACCTTTGCATACAACATATTCTTAGGAAATCAATTACCAGTGCAACTAACAGCGAAATTTTATGTAAACAACTAACCATTACCTTAAACTTACATCACATTTTTACCAATCTTTTTCTGTACACTCTTTACGGTTATAAACCTTTTAACACAGTTTCAAACGAAAAACCATCGTAAACTATCGTATTTTAAGGGCCAATACATGAAACCTTATGAAATATAGCCGTTGATACGCTAAATATCTTTTGAGCAAAACACTCTCCAGATACACAAAAAATAGATCGTAATAATCGAGATTTTATAACCAACTTCTGGGCAAATTTAACTGACTCCATCCCCTTACAATACCTCTTATACACAATTGATTGGGGTTTATTTAAACCACGCACGAAAATACTACTCAAAACTTAAAATGGGCAGGAGGGAAACACTTTCACTTTGTTTTTATCATTACTATGAAACTCTGGGGGACCATTTCTTTAAAATATATCTCTACCTCAATTTAAGAGGGATGGGAACCAAAACAAATTGTTAATAATAGATTTTTTCGTCCAACTATTTCTTTCAAATAAACCTGAACCTTTTAAAAGTTTTGAAGACAGTTGGGATATTTCATTTTACAGTAAAGAATTTTTTAAGTATTGCGTTTTAGTCGTACCATTTCTAAAAATATACCAAAAAATTTTTACACCAGAAAACAACGTTTGTCTTTTAAATAAGCGATAATTAAACCATTCTAGACGTAATTATTACCTCCATTGAACCAAGTTTAATTTCTCAAAAGAACTTTATAAACACATACCTTGGAAATAAATTTCAAAAAAGGACTAATTTTGGATATTTATTCACACGGAACAAAAGGACTGAACAGAATGAAACCAGATTGAATATTTACCATTTTCTCGTAAACCATCATTCGACAAAAAACACTATTCGCATCAGAAGGCAGATCTTACTGTATACCTAAAGTTTTTATCTTAACCAACCTGACATACTTTTCACTAAGTCTAATGATTTTCTATTTATAAGGATCGGAGGGGGGGAAGGCAAGCAACTTATTAAATGATACCAACTTAACTGGGTAAATTTTTTAAAAAATTCGTTTGTTACCCTTATAACCTAGTGCCTAGCACTAAAAAATGGGGGAATTTTTTATTGCTTTTGATAATATTTCGTTCCATTAGTAGATGTGAAGAAAAGGTTCGTTGTTGAAAAAAAGGGGGATGATAACACTATTTTCTTTAAAAACCATGATGATTTTGGATGGTCATTATTTCTATTGTAGTTTTTATAGGGTCTTTTCAGACAAAATTAGGGGGGAAAAGGATTTTAGGATTCAATGACTAATAGCAGCCAATATAAAAAAACTTGAACTAACCAATTACCGTACCATTGGCGAATAATTTTTAACACACTTCTTTTAATTCATGCCAAACGTATCAATTAAATAGTTTACGTACCAGGGGCCAAAACAAGAAGACTTCTTAGAAGATAAATACTGATGTTTATGGAAAATTATAAAAACCAAACACAACATTACCTAGTTTTTTACTCAAATTTGTATACAGTAAATCTAACTATCTTTTTCGTTCCTTTCAAGATTGTCTTTCAAAAATTACACAGAGAAACATTTCTTCGACTCACGTTTTACCAAACACACTCACTTTCGCAGCAATTATTTAAGTAGATTTGAATACCAAATTGGAATAGACCTTTGCATACAACATATTCTTAGGAAATCAATTACCAGTGCAACTAACAGCGAAATTTTATGTAAACAACTAACCATTACCTTAAACTTACATCACATTTTTACCAATCTTTTTCTGTACACTCTTTACGGTTATAAACCTTTTAACACAGTTTCAAACGAAAAACCATCGTAAACTATCGTATTTTAAGGGCCAATACATGAAACCTTATGAAATATAGCCGTTGATACGCTAAATATCTTTTGAGCAAAACACTCTCCAGATACACAAAAAATAGATCGTAATAATCGAGATTTTATAACCAACTTCTGGGCAAATTTAACTGACTCCATCCCCTTACAATACCTCTTATACACAATTGATTGGGGTTTATTTAAACCACGCACGAAAATACTACTCAAAACTTAAAATGGGCAGGAGGAAAACACTTTCACTTTGTTTTTATCATTACTATGAAACTCTGGGGGACCATTTCTTTAAAATATATCTCTACCTCAATTTAAGAGGGATGGGAACCAAAACAAATTGTTAATAATAGATTTTTTCGTCCAACTATTTCTTTCAAATAAACCTGAACCTTTTAAAAGTTTTTAAGACAGTTGGGATATTTCATTTTACAGTAAAGAATTTTTTAAGTATTGCGTTTTAGTCGTACCATTTCTAAAAATATACCAAAAAATTTTTACACCAGAAAACAACGTTTGTCTTTTAAATAAGCGATAATTAAACCATTCTAGACGTAATTATTACCTCCATTGAACCAAGTTTAATTTCTCAAAAGAACTTTATAAACACATACCTTGGAAATAAATTTCAAAAAAGGACTAATTTTGGATATTTATTCACACGGAACAAAAGGACTGAACAGAATGAAACCAGATTGAATATTTACCATTTTCTCGTAAACCATCATTCGACAAAAAACACTATTCGCATCAGAAGGCAGATCTTACTGTATACCTAAAGTTTTTATCTTAACCAACCTGACATACTTTTCACTAAGTCTAATGATTTTCTATTTATAAGGATCGGAGGGGGGGAAGGCAAGCAACTTATTAAATGATACCAACTTAACTGGGTAAATTTTTTAAAAAATTCGTTTGTTACCCTTATAACCTAGTGCCTAGCACTAAAAAATGGGGGAATTTTTTATTGCTTTTGATAATATTTCGTTCCATTAGTAGATGTGAAGAAAAGGTTCGTTGTTGAAAAAAAGGGGGATGATAACACTATTTTCTTTAAAAACCATGATGATTTTGGATGGTCATTTTTTTCTATTGTAGTTTTTATAGGGTCTTTTCAGACAAAATTAGGGGGGAAAAGGATTTTAGGATTCAATGACTAATAGCAGCCAATATAAAAAAACTTGAACTAACCAATTACCGTACCATTGGCGAATAATTTTTAACACACTTCTTTTAATTCATGCCAAACGTATCAATTAAATAGTTTACGTACCAGGGGCCAAAACAAGAAGACTTCTTAGAAGATAAATACTGATGTTTATGGAAAATTATAAAAACCAAACACAACATTACCTAGTTTTTTACTCAAATTTGTATACAGTAAATCTAACTATCTTTTTCGTTCCTTTCAAGATTATTGTCTTTCAAAAATTACACAGAGAAACATTTCTTCGACTCACGTTTTACCAAACACACTCACTTTCGCAGCAATTATTTAAGTAGATTTGAATACCAAAATGGAATAGACCTTTGCATACAACATATTCTTAGGAAATCAATTACCAGTGCAACTAACAGCGAAATTTTATGTAAACAACTAACCATTACCTTAAACTTACATCACATTTTTACCAATCTTTTTCTGTACACTCTTTAGGGTTATAAACCTTTTAACACAGTTTCAAACGAAAAACCATCGTAAACTATCGTATTTTAAGGGCCAATACATGAAACCTTATGAAATATAGCCGTTGATACGCTACATATCTTTTGAGCAAAACACTCTCCAGATACACAAAAAATAGATCGTAATAATCGAGATTTTATAACCAACTTCTTGGAAAATTTAACTGACTCCATCCCCTTAAAATACCTCTTATACACAATTGATTGGGGTTTATTTAAACCACGCACGAAAATACTACTCAAAACTTAAAATGGGCAGGAGGGAAACACTTTCACTTTGTTTTTATCATTACTATGAAACTCTGGGGGACCATTTCTTTAAAATATATCTCTACCTCAATTTAAGAGGGATGGGAACCAAAACAAATTGTTAATAACAGATTTTTTCGTCCAACTATTTCTTTCAAATAAACCTGAACCTTTTAAAAGTTTTGAAGACAGTTGGGATATTTCATTTTACAGTAAAGAATTTTTTAAGTATTGCGTTTCAGTCGTACCATTTCTAAAAATATACCAAAAAATTTTTACACCAGAAAACAACGTTTGTCTTTTAAATAAGCGATAATTAAACCATTTTAGACGTAATTATTACCTCCATTGAACCAAGTACAATTTCTCAAAAGAACTTTATAAACACATACCTTGGAAATAAATTTCAAGAAAGGACTAATTTTGGATATTTATTTACACGGAACAAAAGGACTGAACAGAATGAAACCAGATTGCATATTTACCATTTTCTCGTAAACCATCATTCGACAAAAAACACTATTCGCATTACAGGGCATTTCTTACTGTATACCTAAATTTTTAATCTTAACCAACCTGACATTCTTTTCACTAAGTCTAATGATTTTCTATTTATAAGGATCGGAGGGGGGGAAGGCAAGCAACTCATTAAATGATACCAACTTAACTGGGTAAATTTTTTAAAAAATTCGTTTGTTACCCTTATAACCTAGTGCCTAGCACTAAAAAATGGGGGAATTTTTTATTGCTTTTGATATTATTTCGTTCCATTAGTAGATGTGAAGAAAAGGTTCGTTGTTGAAAAAAAGGGGGATGATAACACTATTTTATTTAAAAACCATGATGATTTTGGATGGTCATTATTTCTATTGTAGTTTTTATAGGGTCTTTTCAGACAAAATTAGGGGGGGAAAGGATTTTAGGATTCAATGTCTAATAGCAGCCAATATAAAAAAACTTGAACTAACCAATTACCGTACCATTGGCGAATAATTTTTAACACACTTCTTTTAATTCATGCCAAACGTATCAATTAAATAGTTTACGTACCAGGGGCCAAAACAAGAAGACTTCTTAGAAGATAAATACTGATGTTTATGGAAAATTATAAAAATCAAACACAACATTACCTAGTTTTTTTTACTCAAATTTGTATACCGTAAATCTAACTATCTTTTTCGTTCCTTTCAAGATTGTCTTTCAAAAATTACACAGAGAAACATTTCTTCGACTCACGTTTTACCAAACACACTCACTTTCGCAGCAATTATTTAAGTAGATTTGAATACCAAATTGGAATAGACCTTTGCATACAACATATTCTTAGGAAATCAATTACCAGTGCAACTAACAGCGAAATTTTATGTAAACAACTAACCATTACCTTAAACTTACATCACATTTTTACCAATCTTTTTCTGTACACTCTTTACGGTTATAAACCTTTTAACACAGTTTCAAACGAAAAACCATCGTAAACTATCGTATTTTAAGGGCCAATACATGAAACCTTATGAAATATAGCCGTTGATACGCTAAATATCTTTTGAGCAAAACACTCTCCAGATACACAAAAAATAGATCGTAATAATCGAGATTTTATAACCAACTTCTGGGCAAATTTAACTGACTCCATCCCCTTAAAATACCTCTTATACACAATTGATTGGGGTTTATTTAAACCACGCACGAAAATACTACTCAAAACTTAAAATGGGCAGGAGGGAAACACTTTCACTTTGTTTTTATCATTACTATGAAACTCTGGGGGACCATTTCTTTAAAATATATCTCTACCTCAATTTAAGAGGGATGGGAACCAAAACAAATTGTTAATAATAGATTTTTTCGTCCAACTATTTCTTTCAAATAAACCTGAACCTTTTAAAAGTTTTGAAGACAGTTGGGATATTGCATTTTACAGTAAAGAATTTTTTAAGTATTGCGTTTTAGTCGTACCATTTCTAAAAATATACCAAAAAATTTTTACACCAGAAAACAACGTTTGTCTTTTAAATAAGCGATAATTAAACCATTCTAGACGTAATTATTACCTCCATTGAACCAAGTTTAATTTCTCAAAAGAACTTTATAAACACATACCTTGGAAATAAATTTCAAGAAAGGACTAATTTTGGATATTTATTCACACGGAACAAAAGGACTGAACAGAATGAAACCAGATTGAATATTTACCATTTTCTCGTAAACCATCATTCGACAAAAAACACTATTCGCATCAGAAGGCAGATCTTACTGTATAGCTAAAGTTTTTATCTTAACCAACCTGACATACTTTTCACTAAGTCTAATGATTTTCTGTTTATAAGGATCGGAGGGGGGGAAGGCAAGCAACTCATTAAATGATACCAACTTAACTGGGTAAATTTTTTAAAAAATTCGTTTGTTACCCTTATAACCTAGTGCCTAGCACTAAAAAATGGGGGAATTTTTTATTGCTTTTGATATTATTTCGTTCCATTAGTAGATGTGAAGAAAAGGTTCGTTGTTGAAAAAAAGGGGGATGATAACACTATTTTATTTAAAAACCATGATGATTTTGGATGGTCATTATTTCTATTGTAGTTTTTATAGGGTCTTTTCAGACAAAATTAGGGGGGAAAAGGATTTTAGGATTCAATGTCTAATAGCAGCCAATATAAAAAAACTTGAACTAACCAATTACCGTACCATTGGCGAATAATTTTTAACACACTTCTTTTAATTCATGCCAAACGTATCAATTAAATAGTTTACGTACCAGGGGCCAAAACAAGAAGACTTCTTAGAAGATAAATACTGATGTTTATGGAAAATTATAAAAATCAAACACAACATAACCTAGTTTTTTTTACTCAAATTTGTATACCGTAAATCTAACTATCTTTTTCGTTCCTTTCAAGATTGTCTTTCAAAAATTACACAGAGAAACATTTCTTCGACTCACGTTTTACCAAACACACTCACTTTCGCAGCAATTATTTAAGTAGATTTGAATACCAAATTGGAATAGACCTTTGCATACAACATATTCTTAGGAAATCAATTACCAGTGCAACTAACAGCGAAATTTTATGTAAACAACTAACCATTACCTTAAACTTACATCACATTTTTACCAATCTTTTTCTGTACACTCTTTACGGTTATAAACCTTTTAACACAGTTTCAAACGAAAAACCATCGTAAACTATCGTATTTTAAGGGCCAATACATGAAACCTTATGAAATATAGCCGTTGATACGCTAAATATCTTTTGAGCAAAACACTCTCCAGATACACAAAAAATAGATCGTAATAATCGAGATTTTATAACCAACTTCTGGGCAAATTTAACTGACTCCATCCCCTTAAAATACCTCTTATACACAATTGATTGGGGTTTTTTTAAACCACGCACGAAAATACTACTCAAAACTTAAAATGGGCAGGAGGGAAACACTTTCACTTTGTTTTTATCATTACTATGAAACTCTGGGGGACCATTTCTTTAAAATATATCTCTACCTCAATTTAAGAGGGATGGGAACCAAAACAAATTGTTAATAATAGATTTTTTCGTCCAACTATTTCTTTCAAATAAACCTGAACCTTTTAAAAGTTTTGAAGACAGTTGGGATATTGCATTTTACAGTAAAGAATTTTTTAAGTATTGCGTTTTAGTCGTACCATTTCTAAAAATATACCAAAAAATTTTTACACCAGAAAACAACGTTTGTCTTTTAAATAAGCGATAATTAAACCATTCTAGACGTAATTATTACCTCCATTGAACCAAGTTTAATTTCTCAAAAGAACTTTATAAACACATACCTTGGAAATAAATTTCAAGAAAGGACTAATTTTGGATATTTATTCACACGGAACAAAAGGACTGAACAGAATGAAACCAGATTGAATATTTACCATTTTCTCGTAAACCATCATTCGACAAAAAACACTATTCGCATCAGAAGGCAGATCTTACTGTATAGCTAAAGTTTTTATCTTAACCAACCTGACATACTTTTCACTAAGTCTAATGATTTTCTATTTATAAGGATCGGAGGGGGGAAGGCAAGCAACTTATTAAATGATACCAACTTAACTGGGTTAATTTTTTAAAAAATTCGTTTGTTACCCTTATAACCTAGTGCCTAGCACTAAAAAATGGGGGAACTTTTTTTTGCTTTTGATATTATTTCGTTCCATTAGTAGATGTGAAGAAAAGGTTCGTTGTTGAAAAAAAGGGGGATGATAACACTATTTTATTTAAAAACCATGATGATTTTGGATTGTCATTATTTCTATTGTAGTTTTTTATAGGGTCTTTTCAGACAAAATTAGGGGGGAAAGGATTTTAGGATTTAATGACTAATAGCAGCCAATATAAAAAAAACTTGAACTAACCAATTACCGTACCATTGGCGAATAATTTATAACACACTTCTTTTAATTCATGCCAAACGTATCAATTAAATAGTTTACGTACCAGGGGCCAAAACAAGAAGACTTCTTAGAAGATAAATACTGATGTTTATGGAAAATTATAAAAACCAAACACAACATTACCTAGTTTTTTTTACTCAAATTTGTATACAGTAAATCTAACTATCTTTTTCGTTCCTTTCAAGATTATTGTCTTTCAAAAATTACACAGAGAAACATTTCTTCGACTCACGTTTTACCAAACACACTCACTTTCGCAGCAATTATTTAAGTAGATTTGAATACCAAAATGGAATAGACCTTTGCATACAACATATTCTTAGGAAATCAATTACCAGTGCAACTAACAGCGAAATTTTATGTAAACAACTAACCATTACCTTAAACTTACATCACATTTTTACCAATCTTTTTCTGTACACTCTTTAGGGTTATAAACCTTTTAACACAGTTTCAAACGAAAAACCATCGTAAACTATCGTATTTTAAGGGCCAATACATGAAACCTTATGAAATATAGCCGTTGATACGCTACATATCTTTTGAGCAAAACACTCTCCAGATACACAAAAAATAGATCGTAATAATCGAGATTTTATAACCAACTTCTGGGAAAATTTAACTGACTCCATCCCCTTAAAATACCTCTTATACACAATTGATTGGGGTTTATTTAAACCACGCACGAAAATACTACTCAAAACTTAAAATGGGCAGGAGGGAAACACTTTCACTTTGTTTTTATCATTACTATGAAACTCTGGGGGACCATTTCTTTAAAATATATCTCTACCTCAATTTAAGAGGGATGGGAACCAAAACAAATTGTTAATAACAGATTTTTTCGTCCAACTATTTCTTTCAAATAAACCTGAACCTTTTAAAAGTTTTGAAGACAGTTGGGATATTTCATTTTACAGTAAAAATTTTTTAAGTATTGCGTTTTAGTCGTACCATTTCTAAAAATATACCAAAAAATTTTTACACCAGAAAACAACGTTTGTCTTTTAAATAAGCGATAATTAAACCATTTTAGACGTAATTATTACCTCCATTGAACCAAGTACAATTTCTCAAAAGAACTTTATAAACACATACCTTGGAAATAAATTTCAAGAAAGGACTAATTTTGGATATTTATTTACACGGAACAAAAGGACTGAACAGAATGAAACCAGATTGCATATTTACCATTTTCTCGTAAACCATCATTCGACAAAAAACACTATTCGCATTACAGGGCATTTCTTACTGTATACCTAAATTTTTAATCTTAACCAACCTGACATTCTTTTCACTAAGTCTAATGATTTTCTATTTATAAGGATCGGAGGGGGGGAAGGCAAGCAACTCATTAAATGATACCAACTTAACTGGGTAAATTTTTTAAAAAATTCGTTTGTTACCCTTATAACCTAGTGCCTAGCACTAAAAAATGGGGGAATTTTTTATTGCTTTTGATATTATTTCGTTCCATTAGTAGATGTGAAGAAAAGGTTCGTTGTTGAAAAAAAGGGGGATGATAACACTATTTTATTTAAAAACCATGATGATTTTGGATGGTCATTATTTCTATTGTAGTTTTTACAGGGTCTTTTCAGACAAAATTAGGGGGGAAAAGGATTTTAGGATTCAATGTCTAATAGCAGCCAATATAAAAAAACTTGAACTAACCTATTACCGTACCATTGGCGAATAATTTTTAACACACTTCTTTTAATTCATGCCAAACGTATCAATTAAATAGTTTACGTACCAGGGGCCAAAACAAGAAGACTTCTTAGAAGATAAATACTGATGTTTATGGAAAATTATAAAAATCAAACACAACATTACCTAGTTTTTTTTACTCAAATTTGTATACCGTAAATCTAACTATCTTTTTCGTTCCTTTCAAGATTATTGTCTTTCAAAAATTACACAGAGAAACATTTCTTCGACTCACGTTTTACCAAACACACTCACTTTCGCAGCAATTATTTAAGTAGATTTGAATACCAAATTGGAATAGACCTTTGCATACAACATATTCTTAGGAAATCAATTACCAGTGCAACTAACAGCGAAATTTTATGTAAACAACTAACCATTACCTTAAACTTACATCACATTTTTACCAATCTTTTTCTGTACACTCTTTACGGTTATAAACCTTTTAACACAGTTTCAAACGAAAAACCATCGTAAACTATCGTATTTTAAGGGCCAATACATGAAACCTTATGAAATATAGCCGTTGATACGCTACATATCTTTTGAGCAAAACACTCTCCAGATACACAAAAAATAGATCGTAATAATCGAGATTTTATAACCAACTTCTGGGCAAATTTAACTGACTCCATCCCCTTAAAATACCTCTTATACACAATTGATTGGGGTTTATTTAAACCACGCACGAAAATACTACTCAAAACTTAAAATGGGCAGGAGGGAAACACTTTCACTTTGTTTTTATCATTACTATGAAACTCTAGGGGACCATTTCTTTAAAATATATCTCTACCTCAATTTAAGAGGGATGGGAACCAAAACAAATTGTTAATAATAGATTTTTTCGTCCAACTATTTCTTTCAAATAAACCTGAACCTTTTAAAAGTTTTGAAGACAGTTGGGATATTGCATTTTACAGTAAAGAATTTTTTAAGTATTGCGTTTTAGTCGTACCATTTCTAAAAATATACCAAAAAATTTTTACACCAGAAAACAACGTTTGTCTTTTAAATAAGCGATAATTAAACCATTCTAGACGTAATTATTACCTCCATTGAACCAAGTTTAATTTCTCAAAAGAACTTTATAAACACATACCTTGGAAATAAATTTCAAGAAAGGACTAATTTTGGATATTTATTCACACGGAACAAAAGGACTGAACAGAATGAAACCAGATTGAATATTTACCATTTTCTCGTAAACCATCATTCGACAAAAAACACTATTCGCATCAGAAGGCAGATCTTACTGTATACCTAAAGTTTTTATCTTAACCAACCTGACATACTTTTCACTAAGTCTAATGATTTTCTATTTATAAGGATCGGAGGGGGGGAAGGCAAGCAACTTATTAAATGATACCAACTTAACTGGGTAAATTTTTTAAAAAATTCGTTTGTTACCCTTATAACCTAGTGCCTAGCACTAAAAAATGGGGGAATTTTTTATTGCTTTTGATATTATTTCGTTCCATTAGTAGATGTGAAGAAAAGGTTCGTTGTTGAAAAAAAGGGGGATGATAACACTATTTTCTATAAAAACCATGATGATTTTGGATGGTCATTATTTCTATTGTAGTTTTTATAGGGTCTTTTCAGACAAAATTAGGGGGGAAAAGGATTTTAGGATTCAATGACTAATAGCAGCCAATATAAAAAAAACTTGAACTAACCAATTACCGTACCATTGGCGAATAATTTTTAACACACTTCTTTTAATTCATACCAAACGTATCAATTAAATAGTTTACGTACCAGGGGCCAAAACAAGAAGACTTCTTAGAAGATAAATACTGATGTTTATGGAAAATTATAAAAATCAAACACAACATTACCTAGTTTTTTTTACTCAAATTTGTATACCGTAAATCTAACTATCTTTTTCGTTCCTTTCAAGATTATTGTCTTTCAAAAATTACACAGAGAAACATTTCTTCGACTCACGTTTTACCAAACACACTCACTTTCGCAGCAATTATTTAAGTAGATTTGAATACCAAATTGGAATAGACCTTTGCATACAACATATTCTTAGGAAATCAATTACCAGTGCAACTAACAGCGAAATTTTATGTAAACAACTAACCATTACCTTAAACTTACATCACATTTTTACCAATCTTTTTCTGTACACTCTTTAGGGTTATAAACCTTTTAACACAGTTTCAAACGAAAAACCATCGTAAACTATCGTATTTTAAGGGCCAATACATGAAACCTTATGAAATATAGCCGTTGATACGCTACATATCTTTTGAGCAAAACACTCTCCAGATACACAAAAAATAGATCGTAATAATCGAGATTTTATAACCAACTTCTGGGAAAATTTAACTGACTCCATCCCCTTAAAATACCTCTTATACACAATTGATTGGGGTTTATTTAAGCCACGCACGAAAATACTACTCAAAACTTAAAATGGGCAGGAGGGAAACACTTTCACTTTGTTTTTATCATTACTATGAAACTCTGGGGGACCATTTCTTTAAAATATATCTCTACCTCAATTTAAGAGGGATGGGAACCAAAACAAATTGTTAATAACAGATTTTTTCGTCCAACTATTTCTTTCAAATAAACCTGAACCTTTTAAAAGTTTTGAAGACAGTTGGGATATTTCATTTTACAGTAAAGAATTTTTTAAGTATTGCGTTTTAGTCGTACCATTTCTAAAAATATACCAAAAAATTTTTACACCAGAAAACAACGTTTGTCTTTTAAATAAGCGATAATTAAACCATTCTAGACGTAATTATTACCTCCATTGAACCAAGTACAATTTCTCAAAAGAACTTTATAAACACATACCTTGGAATAAATTTCAAGAAAGGACTAATTTTGGATATTTATTTACACGGAACAAAAGGACTGAACAGAATGAAACCAGATTGAATATTTACCATTTTCTCGTAAACCATCATTCGACAAAAAACACTATTCGCATTACAGGGCATTTCTTACTGTATACCTAAACTTTTAATCTTAACCAACCTGACATTCTTTTCACTAAGTCTAATGATTTTCTATTTATAAGGATCGGAGGGGGGGAAGGCAAGCAACTCATTAAATGATACCAACTTAACTGGGTAAATTTTTTAAAAAATTCGTTTGTTACCCTTATAACCTAGTGCCTAGCACTAAAAAATGGGGGAATTTTTTATTGCTTTTGATATTATTTCGTTCCATTAGTAGATGTGAAGAAAAGGTTCGTTGTTGAAAAAAAGGGGGATGATAACACTATTTTATTTAAAAACCATGATGATTTTGGATGGTCATTATTTCTATTGTAGTTTTTATAGGGTCTTTTCAGACAAAATTAGGGGGGAAAAGGATTTTAGGATTCAATGTCTAATAGCAGCCAATATAAAAAAACTTGAACTAACCAATTACCGTACCATTGGCGAATAATTTTTAACACACTTCTTTTAATTCATACCAAACGTATCAATTAAATAGTTTACGTACCAGGGGCCAAAACAAGAAGACTTCTTAGAAGATAAATACTGATGTTTATGGAAAATTATAAAAACCAAACACAACATTACCTAGTTTTTTTTACTCAAATTTGTATACAGTAAATCTAACTATCTTTTTCGTTCCTTTCAAGATTATTGTCTTTCAAAAATTACACAGAGAAACATTTCTTCGACTCACGTTTTACCAAACACACTCACTTTCGCAGCAATTATTTAAGTAGATTTGAATACCAAAATGGAATAGACCTTTGCATACAACATATTCTTAGGAAATCAATTACCAGTGCAACTAACAGCGAAATTTTATGTAAACAACTAACCATTACCTTAAACTTACATCACATTTTTACCAATCTTTTTCTGTACACTCTTTAGGGTTATAAACCTTTTAACACAGTTTCAAACGAAAAACCATCGTAAACTATCGTATTTTAAGGGCCAATACATGAAACCTTATGAAATATAGCCGTTGATACGCTACATATCTTTTGAGCAAAACACTCTCCAGATACACAAAAAATAGATCGTAATAATCGAGATTTTATAACCAACTTCTGGGAAAATTTAACTGACTCCATCCCCTTAAAATACCTCTTATACACAATTGATTGGGGTTTATTTAAGCCACGCACGAAAATACTACTCAAAACTTAAAATGGGCAGGAGGGAAACACTTTCACTTTGTTTTTATCATTACTATGAAACTCTGGGGGACCATTTCTTTAAAATATATCTCTACCTCAATTTAAGAGGGATGGGAACCAAAACAAATTGTTAATAACAGATTTTTTCGTCCAACTATTTCTTTCAAATAAACCTGAACCTTTTAAAAGTTTTGAAGACAGTTGGGATATTTCATTTTACAGTAAAGAATTTTTTAAGTATTGCGTTTTAGTCGTACCATTTCTAAAAATATACCAAAAAATTTTTACACCAGAAAACAACGTTTGTCTTTTAAATAAGCGATAATTAAACCATTCTAGACGTAATTATTACCTCCATTGAACCAAGTACAATTTCTCAAAAGAACTTTATAAACACATACCTTGGAATAAATTTCAAGAAAGGACTAATTTTGGATATTTATTTACACGGAACAAAAGGACTGAACAGAATGAAACCAGATTGAATATTTACCATTTTCTCGTAAACCATCATTCGACAAAAAACACTATTCGCATTACAGGGCATTTCTTACTGTATACCTAAACTTTTAATCTTAACCAACCTGACATTCTTTTCACTAAGTCTAATGATTTTCTATTTATAAGGATCGGAGGGGGGGAAGGCAAGCAACTCATTAAATGATACCAACTTAACTGGGTAAATTTTTTAAAAAATTCGTTTGTTACCCTTATAACCTAGTGCCTAGCACTAAAAAATGGGGGAATTTTTTATTGCTTTTGATATTATTTCGTTCCATTAGTAGATGTGAAGAAAAGGTTCGTTGTTGAAAAAAAGGGGGATGATAACACTATTTTATTTAAAAACCATGATGATTTTGGATGGTCATTATTTCTATTGTAGTTTTTATAGGGTCTTTTCAGACAAAATTAGGGGGGAAAAGGATTTTAGGATTCAATGTCTAATAGCAGCCAATATAAAAAAACTTGAACTAACCAATTACCGTACCATTGGCGAATAATTTTTAACACACTTCTTTTAATTCATACCAAACGTATCAATTAAATAGTTTACGTACCAGGGGCCAAAACAAGAAGACTTCTTAGAAGATAAATACTGATGTTTATGGAAAATTATAAAAACCAAACACAACATTACCTAGTTTTTTTTACTCAAATTTGTATACAGTAAATCTAACTATCTTTTTCGTTCCTTTCAAGATTATTGTCTTTCAAAAATTACACAGAGAAACATTTCTTCGACTCACGTTTTACCAAACACACTCACTTTCGCAGCAATTATTTAAGTAGATTTGAATACCAAAATGGAATAGACCTTTGCATACAACATATTCTTAGGAAATCAATTACCAGTGCAACTAACAGCGAAATTTTATGTAAACAACTAACCATTACCTTAAACTTACATCACATTTTTACCAATCTTTTTCTGTACACTCTTTAGGGTTATAAACCTTTTAACACAGTTTCAAACGAAAAACCATCGTAAACTATCGTATTTTAAGGGCCAATACATGAAACCTTATGAAATATAGCCGTTGATACGCTACATATCTTTTGAGCAAAACACTCTCCAGATACACAAAAAATAGATCGTAATAATCGAGATTTTATAACCAACTTCTGGGAAAATTTAACTGACTCCATCCCCTTAAAATACCTCTTATACACAATTGATTGGGGTTTATTTAAGCCACGCACGAAAATACTACTCAAAACTTAAAATGGGCAGGAGGGAAACACTTTCACTTTGTTTTTATCATTACTATGAAACTCTGGGGGACCATTTCTTTAAAATATATCTCTACCTCAATTTAAGAGGGATGGGAACCAAAACAAATTGTTAATAACAGATTTTTTCGTCCAACTATTTCTTTCAAATAAACCTGAACCTTTTAAAAGTTTTGAAGACAGTTGGGATATTTCATTTTACAGTAAAGAATTTTTTAAGTATTGCGTTTTAGTCGTACCATTTCTAAAAATATACCAAAAAATTTTTACACCAGAAAACAACGTTTGTCTTTTAAATAAGCGATAATTAAACCATTCTAGACGTAATTATTACCTCCATTGAACCAAGTACAATTTCTCAAAAGAACTTTATAAACACATACCTTGGAATAAATTTCAAGAAAGGACTAATTTTGGATATTTATTTACACGGAACAAAAGGACTGAACAGAATGAAACCAGATTGAATATTTACCATTTTCTCGTAAACCATCATTCGACAAAAAACACTATTCGCATTACAGGGCATTTCTTACTGTATACCTAAACTTTTAATCTTAACCAACCTGACATTCTTTTCACTAAGTCTAATGATTTTCTATTTATAAGGATCGGAGGGGGGGAAGGCAAGCAACTCATTAAATGATACCAACTTAACTGGGTAAATTTTTTAAAAAATTCGTTTGTTACCCTTATAACCTAGTGCCTAGCACTAAAAAATGGGGGAATTTTTTATTGCTTTTGATATTATTTCGTTCCATTAGTAGATGTGAAGAAAAGGTTCGTTGTTGAAAAAAAGGGGGATGATAACACTATTTTATTTAAAAACCATGATGATTTTGGATGGTCATTATTTCTATTGTAGTTTTTATAGGGTCTTTTCAGACAAAATTAGGGGGGAAAAGGATTTTAGGATTCAATGTCTAATAGCAGCCAATATAAAAAAACTTGAACTAACCAATTACCGTACCATTGGCGAATAATTTTTAACACACTTCTTTTAATTCATACCAAACGTATCAATTAAATAGTTTACGTACCAGGGGCCAAAACAAGAAGACTTCTTAGAAGATAAATACTGATGTTTATGGAAAATTATAAAAATCAAACACAACATTACCTAGTTTTTTTTACTCAAATTTGTATACCGTAAATCTAACTATCTTTTTCGTTCCTTTCAAGATTATTGTCTTTCAAAAATTACACAGAGAAACATTTCTTCGACTCACGTTTTACCAAACACACTCACTTTCGCAGCAATTATTTAAGTAGATTTGAATACCAAATTGGAATAGACCTTTGCATACAACATATTCTTAGGAAATCAATTACCAGTGCAACTAACAGCGAAATTTTATGTAAACAACTAACCATTACCTTAAACTTACATCACATTTTTACCAATCTTTTTCTGTACACTCTTTAGGGTTATAAACCTTTTAACACAGTTTCAAACGAAAAACCATCGTAAACTATCGTATTTTAAGGGCCAATACATGAAACCTTATGAAATATAGCCGTTGATACGCTACATATCTTTTGAGCAAAACACTCTCCAGATACACAAAAAATAGATCGTAATAATCGAGATTTTATAACCAACTTCTGGGAAAATTTAACTGACTCCATCCCCTTAAAATACCTCTTATACACAATTGATTGGGGTTTATTTAAGCCACGCACGAAAATACTACTCAAAACTTAAAATGGGCAGGAGGGAAACACTTTCACTTTGTTTTTATCATTACTATGAAACTCTGGGGGACCATTTCTTTAAAATATATCTCTACCTCAATTTAAGAGGGATGGGAACCAAAACAAATTGTTAATAATAGATTTTTTCGTCCAACTATTTCTTTCAAATAAACCTGAACCTTTTAAAAGTTTTGAAGACAGTTGGGATATTGCATTTTACAGTAAAGAATTTTTTAAGTATTGCGTTTTAGTCGTACCATTTCTAAAAATATACCAAAAAATTTTTACACCAGAAAACAACGTTTGTCTTTTAAATAAGCGATAATTAAACCATTCTAGACGTAATTATTACCTCCATTGAACCAAGTTTAATTTCTCAAAAGAACTTTATAAACACATACCTTGGAAATAAATTTCAAGAAAGGACTAATTTTGGATATTTATTCACACGGAACAAAAGGACTGAACAGAATGAAACCAGATTGAATATTTACCATTTTCTCGTAAACCATCATTCGACAAAAAACACTATTCGCATCAGAAGGCAGATCTTACTGTATACCTAAAGTTTTTATCTTAACCAACCTGACATACTTTTCACTAAGTCTAATGATTTTCTATTTATAAGGATCGGAGGGGGGGAAGGCAAGCAACTTATTAAATGATACCAACTTAACTGGGTAAATTTTTTAAAAAATTCGTTTGTTACCCTTATAACCTAGTGCCTAGCACTAAAAAATGGGGGAATTTTTTATTGCTTTTGATATTATTTCGTTCCATTAGTAGATGTGAAGAAAAGGTTCGTTGTTGAAAAAAAGGGGGATGATAACACTATTTTCTATAAAAACCATGATGATTTTGGATGGTCATTATTTCTATTGTAGTTTTTATAGGGTCTTTTCAGACAAAATTAGGGGGGAAAAGGATTTTAGGATTCAATGACTAATAGCAGCCAATATAAAAAAAACTTGAACTAACCAATTACCGTACCATTGGCGAATAATTTTTAACACACTTCTTTTAATTCATACCAAACGTATCAATTAAATAGTTTACGTACCAGGGGCCAAAACAAGAAGACTTCTTAGAAGATAAATACTGATGTTTATGGAAAATTATAAAAATCAAACACAACATTACCTAGTTTTTTTTACTCAAATTTGTATACCGTAAATCTAACTATCTTTTTCGTTCCTTTCAAGATTATTGTCTTTCAAAAATTACACAGAGAAACATTTCTTCGACTCACGTTTTACCAAACACACTCACTTTCGCAGCAATTATTTAAGTAGATTTGAATACCAAATTGGAATAGACCTTTGCATACAACATATTCTTAGGAAATCAATTACCAGTGCAACTAACAGCGAAATTTTATGTAAACAACTAACCATTACCTTAAACTTACATCACATTTTTACCAATCTTTTTCTGTACACTCTTTAGGGTTATAAACCTTTTAACACAGTTTCAAACGAAAAACCATCGTAAACTATCGTATTTTAAGGGCCAATACATGAAACCTTATGAAATATAGCCGTTGATACGCTACATATCTTTTGAGCAAAACACTCTCCAGATACACAAAAAATAGATCGTAATAATCGAGATTTTATAACCAACTTCTGGGAAAATTTAACTGACTCCATCCCCTTAAAATACCTCTTATACACAATTGATTGGGGTTTATTTAAGCCACGCACGAAAATACTACTCAAAACTTAAAATGGGCAGGAGGGAAACACTTTCACTTTGTTTTTATCATTACTATGAAACTCTGGGGGACCATTTCTTTAAAATATATCTCTACCTCAATTTAAGAGGGATGGGAACCAAAACAAATTGTTAATAACAGATTTTTTCGTCCAACTATTTCTTTCAAATAAACCTGAACCTTTTAAAAGTTTTGAAGACAGTTGGGATATTTCATTTTACAGTAAAGAATTTTTTAAGTATTGCGTTTTAGTCGTACCATTTCTAAAAATATACCAAAAAATTTTTACACCAGAAAACAACGTTTGTCTTTTAAATAAGCGATAATTAAACCATTCTAGACGTAATTATTACCTCCATTGAACCAAGTACAATTTCTCAAAAGAACTTTATAAACACATACCTTGGAATAAATTTCAAGAAAGGACTAATTTTGGATATTTATTTACACGGAACAAAAGGACTGAACAGAATGAAACCAGATTGAATATTTACCATTTTCTCGTAAACCATCATTCGACAAAAAACACTATTCGCATTACAGGGCATTTCTTACTGTATACCTAAACTTTTAATCTTAACCAACCTGACATTCTTTTCACTAAGTCTAATGATTTTCTATTTATAAGGATCGGAGGGGGGGAAGGCAAGCAACTCATTAAATGATACCAACTTAACTGGGTAAATTTTTTAAAAAATTCGTTTGTTACCCTTATAACCTAGTGCCTAGCACTAAAAAATGGGGGAATTTTTTATTGCTTTTGATATTATTTCGTTCCATTAGTAGATGTGAAGAAAAGGTTCGTTGTTGAAAAAAAGGGGGATGATAACACTATTTTATTTAAAAACCATGATGATTTTGGATGGTCATTATTTCTATTGTAGTTTTTATAGGGTCTTTTCAGACAAAATTAGGGGGGAAAAGGATTTTAGGATTCAATGTCTAATAGCAGCCAATATAAAAAAACTTGAACTAACCAATTACCGTACCATTGGCGAATAATTTTTAACACACTTCTTTTAATTCATACCAAACGTATCAATTAAATAGTTTACGTACCAGGGGCCAAAACAAGAAGACTTCTTAGAAGATAAATACTGATGTTTATGGAAAATTATAAAAACCAAACACAACATTACCTAGTTTTTTTTACTCAAATTTGTATACAGTAAATCTAACTATCTTTTTCGTTCCTTTCAAGATTATTGTCTTTCAAAAATTACACAGAGAAACATTTCTTCGACTCACGTTTTACCAAACACACTCACTTTCGCAGCAATTATTTAAGTAGATTTGAATACCAAAATGGAATAGACCTTTGCATACAACATATTCTTAGGAAATCAATTACCAGTGCAACTAACAGCGAAATTTTATGTAAACAACTAACCATTACCTTAAACTTACATCACATTTTTACCAATCTTTTTCTGTACACTCTTTAGGGTTATAAACCTTTTAACACAGTTTCAAACGAAAAACCATCGTAAACTATCGTATTTTAAGGGCCAATACATGAAACCTTATGAAATATAGCCGTTGATACGCTACATATCTTTTGAGCAAAACACTCTCCAGATACACAAAAAATAGATCGTAATAATCGAGATTTTATAACCAACTTCTGGGAAAATTTAACTGACTCCATCCCCTTAAAATACCTCTTATACACAATTGATTGGGGTTTATTTAAGCCACGCACGAAAATACTACTCAAAACTTAAAATGGGCAGGAGGGAAACACTTTCACTTTGTTTTTATCATTACTATGAAACTCTGGGGGACCATTTCTTTAAAATATATCTCTACCTCAATTTAAGAGGGATGGGAACCAAAACAAATTGTTAATAACAGATTTTTTCGTCCAACTATTTCTTTCAAATAAACCTGAACCTTTTAAAAGTTTTGAAGACAGTTGGGATATTTCATTTTACAGTAAAGAATTTTTTAAGTATTGCGTTTTAGTCGTACCATTTCTAAAAATATACCAAAAAATTTTTACACCAGAAAACAACGTTTGTCTTTTAAATAAGCGATAATTAAACCATTCTAGACGTAATTATTACCTCCATTGAACCAAGTACAATTTCTCAAAAGAACTTTATAAACACATACCTTGGAATAAATTTCAAGAAAGGACTAATTTTGGATATTTATTTACACGGAACAAAAGGACTGAACAGAATGAAACCAGATTGAATATTTACCATTTTCTCGTAAACCATCATTCGACAAAAAACACTATTCGCATTACAGGGCATTTCTTACTGTATACCTAAACTTTTAATCTTAACCAACCTGACATTCTTTTCACTAAGTCTAATGATTTTCTATTTATAAGGATCGGAGGGGGGGAAGGCAAGCAACTCATTAAATGATACCAACTTAACTGGGTAAATTTTTTAAAAAATTCGTTTGTTACCCTTATAACCTAGTGCCTAGCACTAAAAAATGGGGGAATTTTTTATTGCTTTTGATATTATTTCGTTCCATTAGTAGATGTGAAGAAAAGGTTCGTTGTTGAAAAAAAGGGGGATGATAACACTATTTTATTTAAAAACTATGATGATTTTGGATGGTCATTATTTCTATTGTAGTTTTTATAGGGTCTTTTCAGACAAAATTAGGGGGGAAAAGGATTTTAGGATTCAATGTCTAATAGCAGCCAATATAAAAAAACTTGAACTAACCAATTACCGTACCATTGGCGAATAATTTTTAACACACTTCTTTTAATTCATGCCAAACGTATCAATTAAATAGTTTACGTACCAGGGGCCAAAACAAGAAGACTTCTTAGAAGATAAATACTGATGTTTATGGAAAATTATAAAAATCAAACACAAATTTACCTAGTTTTTTTTACTCAAATTTGTATACCGTAAATCTAACTATCTTTTTCGTTCCTTTCAAGATTGTCTTTCAAAAATTACACAGAGAAACATTTCTTCGACTCACGTTTTACCAAACACACTCACTTTCGCAGCAATTATTTAAGTAGATTTGAATACCAAAATGGAATAGACCTTTGCATACAACATATTCTTAGGAAATCAATTACCAGTGCAACTAACAGCGAAATTTTATGTAAACAACTAACCATTACCTTAAACTTACATCACATTTTTACCAATCTTTTTCTGTACACTCTTTACGGTTATAAACCTTTTAACACAGTTTCAAACGAAAAACCATCGTAAACTATCGTATTTTAAGGGCCAATACATGAAACCTTATGAAATATAGCCGTTGATACGCTAAATATCTTTTGAGCAAAACACTCTCCAGATACACAAAAAATAGATCGTAATAATCGAGATTTTATAACCAACTTCTGGGCAAATTTAACTGACTCCATCCCCTTAAAATACCTCTTATACACAATTGATTGGGGTTTATTTAAACCACGCACGAAAATACTACTCAAAACTTAAAATGGGCAGGAGGGAAACACTTTCACTTTGTTTTTATCATTACTATGAAACTCTAGGGGACCATTTCTTTAAAATATATCTCTACCTCAATTTAAGAGGGATGGGAACCAAAACAAATTGTTAATAATAGATTTTTTCGTCCAACTATTTCTTTCAAATAAACCTGAACCTTTTAAAAGTTTTGAAGACAGTTGGGATATTGCATTTTACAGTAAAGAATTTTTTAAGTATTGCGTTTTAGTCGTACCATTTCTAAAAATATACCAAAAAATTTTTACACCAGAAAACAACGTTTGTCTTTTAAATAAGCGATAATTAAACCATTCTAGACGTAATTATTACCTCCATTGAACCAAGTTTAATTTCTCAAAAGAACTTTATAAACACATACCTTGGAAATAAATTTCAAGAAAGGACTAATTTTGGATATTTATTCACACGGAACAAAAGGACTGAACAGAATGAAACCAGATTGAATATTTACCATTTTCTCGTAAACCATCATTCGACAAAAAACACTATTCGCATCAGAAGGCAGATCTTACTGTATACCTAAAGTTTTTATCTTAACCAACCTGACATACTTTTCACTAAGTCTAATGATTTTCTATTTATAAGGATCGGAGGGGGGGAAGGCAAGCAACTTATTAAATGATACCAACTTAACTGGGTAAATTTTTTAAAAAATTCGTTTGTTACCCTTATAACCTAGTGCCTAGCACTAAAAAATGGGGGAATTTTTTATTGCTTTTGATATTATTTCGTTCCATTAGTAGATGTGAAGAAAAGGTTCGTTGTTGAAAAAAAGGGGGATGATAACACTATTTTCTATAAAAACCATGATGATTTTGGATGGTCATTATTTCTATTGTAGTTTTTATAGGGTCTTTTCAGACAAAATTAGGGGGGAAAAGGATTTTAGGATTCAATGACTAATAGCAGCCAATATAAAAAAAACTTGAACTAACCAATTACCGTACCATTGGCGAATAATTTTTAACACACTTCTTTTAATTCATACCAAACGTATCAATTAAATAGTTTACGTACCAGGGGCCAAAACAAGAAGACTTCTTAGAAGATAAATACTGATGTTTATGGAAAATTATAAAAATCAAACACAACATTACCTAGTTTTTTTTACTCAAATTTGTATACCGTAAATCTAACTATCTTTTTCGTTCCTTTCAAGATTATTGTCTTTCAAAAATTACACAGAGAAACATTTCTTCGACTCACGTTTTACCAAACACACTCACTTTCGCAGCAATTATTTAAGTAGATTTGAATACCAAATTGGAATAGACCTTTGCATACAACATATTCTTAGGAAATCAATTACCAGTGCAACTAACAGCGAAATTTTATGTAAACAACTAACCATTACCTTAAACTTACATCACATTTTTACCAATCTTTTTCTGTACACTCTTTAGGGTTATAAACCTTTTAACACAGTTTCAAACGAAAAACCATCGTAAACTATCGTATTTTAAGGGCCAATACATGAAACCTTATGAAATATAGCCGTTGATACGCTACATATCTTTTGAGCAAAACACTCTCCAGATACACAAAAAATAGATCGTAATAATCGAGATTTTATAACCAACTTCTGGGAAAATTTAACTGACTCCATCCCCTTAAAATACCTCTTATACACAATTGATTGGGGTTTATTTAAGCCACGCACGAAAATACTACTCAAAACTTAAAATGGGCAGGAGGGAAACACTTTCACTTTGTTTTTATCATTACTATGAAACTCTGGGGGACCATTTCTTTAAAATATATCTCTACCTCAATTTAAGAGGGATGGGAACCAAAACAAATTGTTAATAACAGATTTTTTCGTCCAACTATTTCTTTCAAATAAACCTGAACCTTTTAAAAGTTTTGAAGACAGTTGGGATATTTCATTTTACAGTAAAGAATTTTTTAAGTATTGCGTTTTAGTCGTACCATTTCTAAAAATATACCAAAAAATTTTTACACCAGAAAACAACGTTTGTCTTTTAAATAAGCGATAATTAAACCATTCTAGACGTAATTATTACCTCCATTGAACCAAGTACAATTTCTCAAAAGAACTTTATAAACACATACCTTGGAATAAATTTCAAGAAAGGACTAATTTTGGATATTTATTTACACGGAACAAAAGGACTGAACAGAATGAAACCAGATTGAATATTTACCATTTTCTCGTAAACCATCATTCGACAAAAAACACTATTCGCATTACAGGGCATTTCTTACTGTATACCTAAACTTTTAATCTTAACCAACCTGACATTCTTTTCACTAAGTCTAATGATTTTCTATTTATAAGGATCGGAGGGGGGGAAGGCAAGCAACTCATTAAATGATACCAACTTAACTGGGTAAATTTTTTAAAAAATTCGTTTGTTACCCTTATAACCTAGTGCCTAGCACTAAAAAATGGGGGAATTTTTTATTGCTTTTGATATTATTTCGTTCCATTAGTAGATGTGAAGAAAAGGTTCGTTGTTGAAAAAAAGGGGGATGATAACACTATTTTATTTAAAAACCATGATGATTTTGGATGGTCATTATTTCTATTGTAGTTTTTATAGGGTCTTTTCAGACAAAATTAGGGGGGAAAAGGATTTTAGGATTCAATGTCTAATAGCAGCCAATATAAAAAAACTTGAACTAACCAATTACCGTACCATTGGCGAATAATTTTTAACACACTTCTTTTAATTCATGCCAAACGTATCAATTAAATAGTTTACGTACCAGGGGCCAAAACAAGAAGACTTCTTAGAAGATAAATACTGATGTTTATGGAAAATTATAAAAATCAAACACAACATTACCTAGTTTTTTTTACTCAAATTTGTATACCGTAAATCTAACTATCTTTTTCGTTCCTTTCAAGATTGTCTTTCAAAAATTACACAGAGAAACATTTCTTCGACTCACGTTTTACCAAACACACTCACTTTCGCAGCAATTATTTAAGTAGATTTGAATACCAAATTGGAATAGACCTTTGCATACAACATATCCTTAGGAAATCAATTACCAGTGCAACTAACAGCGAAATTTTATGTAAACAACTAACCATTACCTTAAACTTACATCACATTTTTTCCAATCTTTTTCTGTACACTCTTTAGGGTTATAAACCTTTTAACACAGTTACAAACAAAAAACCATCGTAAACTATCGTATTTTAAGGGCCAATACATGAAACCTTTTGAAATATAGCCGTTGATACGCTAAATATACTTTGAGCAAAACACTCTCCAGATACACAAAAAATAGATCGTAACAATCGAAATTTTATAACCAACTTCTGGGAAAATTTAACTGACTCCATCCCCTTAAAATACCTCTTATACACAATTGATTGGGGTTTATTTAAACCACGCACGAAAATACTACTCAAAACTCAAAATGGGCAGGAGGGAAACACTTTCACTTGGTTTTTATCATTACTATGAAACCCAGGGGGACCATATCTTTAAAATATATCTCTACCTCAATTTAAGAGGGATGGGAACCAAAACAAATTGTTAATAATATATTTTTTCGTCCAACTATTTCTTTCAAATAATCCTGAACCTTTTAAAAGTTTTGAAGACAGTTGGGTTATTTCATTTTACAGTAAAGAATTTTTTAAGTATTGCGTTTTAGTCGTACCATTTCTAAAAATATACCAAAAAATTTTTACACCAGAAAACAACGTTTGTCTTTTAAATAAGCGATAATTAAACCATTCTAGACGTAATTATTACCTGCATTGAACCAAGTTTAATTTCTCAAAAGAACTTTATAAACACATACCTTGGAAATAAATTTCAAGAAAGGACTAATTTTGGATATTTATTTACACGGAACAAAAGGACTGAACAGAATGAAACCAGATTGAATATTTACCATTTTCTCGTAAACCATCATTCGAAAAAAAACTCTATTCGCATCAGAAGGCAGATCTTACTGTATACCTAACCTTTTTATCTTAACCAGCCTGACATACTTTTCACTAGGTCTAATGATTTTCTTTTTATAAGGATCGGAGGGGGGGAAGGCAAGCAACTCATTAAATGATACCAACTTCACTGGGTAAATTTTTTTAAAAAATTCGTTTGTTACCCTTATAACCTAGTGCCTAGCACTAAAAAATGGGGGAATTTTTTATTGCTTTTGATATTATTTCGTTCCATTAGTAGATGTGAAGAAACGGTTCGTTGTTGAAAAAAAGGGGAATGATAACACTATTTTATTTAAAAACCATGATGATTTTGGATGGTCATTATTTCTATTGTAGTTTTTATAGGGTCTTTTCAGACAAAATTAGGGGGGAAAAGGATTTTAGGATTCAATGTCTAATAGCAGCCAATATAAAAAAACTTGAACTAACCAATTACCGTACCATTGGCGAATAATTTTTAACACACTTCTTTTAATTCATGCCAAACGTATCAATTAAATAGTTTACGTACCAGGGGCCAAAACAAGAAGACTTCTTAGAAGATAAATACTGATGTTTATGGAAAATTATAAAAACCAAACACAACATTACCTAGTTTTTTTTACTCAAATTTGTATACCGTAAATCTAACTATCTTTTTCGTTCCTTTCAAGATTATTGTCTTTCAAAAATTACACAGAGAAACATATTTCTTCGACTCACGTTTTACCAAACACACTCACTTTCGCAGCAATTATTTAAGTAGATTTGAATACCAAAATGGAATAGACCTTTGCATACAACATATTCTTAGGAAATCAATTACCAGTGCAACTAACAGCGAAATTTTATGTAAACAACTAACCATTACCTTAAACTTACATCACATTTTTACCAATCTTTTTCTGTACACTCTTTAGGGTTATAAACCTTTTAACACAGTTACAAACGAAAAACCATCGTAAACTATCGTATTTTAAGGGCCAATACATGAAACCTTTTGAAATATAGCCGTTGATACGCTAAATATCTTTTGAGCAAAACACTCCAGATACACAAAAAATAGATCGTAACAATCGAGATTTTATAACCAACTTCTGGGAAAATTTAACTGACTCCATTCCCTTAAAATACCTCTTATACACAATTGATTGGGGTTTATTTAAACCACGCACGAAAATACTACTCAAAACTTAAAATGGGCAGGAGGGAAACACTTTCACTTGGTTTTTATCATTACTATGAAACCCAGGGGGACCATATCTTTAAAATATATCTCTACCTCAATTAAAGAGGGATGGGAACCAAAACAAATTGTTAGTAATAGATTTTTTCGTCGAACTATTTCTTTCAATTAAACCTGAACCTATTAAAAGTTTTGAAGACAGTTGGGTTCTTTCATTTTACAGGGAAGAATTTTTTAAGTATTGCGTTTTAGTCGTTCCATTTCTAAAAATATAACAAAAAATTCGTACACCAGAAAACAACGTTTGTCTTTTAAATAAGCGATAATTAAACCATTCTAGACGTAGTTAATACTTCCGTTTAACCAAGTACAATTTCTCAAAAGAACTTTATAAACACATACCATGGTAATAAATTTCAAGAAGGGATTAATTTTAGATGCTTATTTACTCGAAACTAAAGAACCGAACAGAATTAAACCTGATTGAATATTTACAATATTCTCGTAAACCATCTACCTAATCCTTATCTCAACCACCTGATACTTTACTCCAACTCTTATAATTATCTTTTAATAGGGGGTTTTGATAATATCGAATTTCAAAGGGGGCAAGCAACTCATTAAATTAAACCAATTTTTCTGGAGTTGATAAAAAGAATGGATTTTTACCTTAAAACTAGTGCCTAGCACATTTAAATGGGGAAACTTTGTAATGTTTATGCTAGTGGAATACATGTGAACATCGGATCGTTTCTTTAACCGACAACTTATATTTAGCAATCCTATTCCCTATGCTTTTTAATGTGATTTACCTTTTAACACACTATGAAACAAAAAAAACAATGTCATCTTTTGTCAAGGACAAAACACTGAAACCGTTTGAAATATTGCCGTCAATACGTTAAATATCTTTTGAGCATAACACTCTCCAGATAAGCGAGAGCAGTTCATAATAGTTTAAACTTTTAGAAGTAATACTAAGAAAAAAATAATTTTACTGGCTTGGTGAATAATACAACTGTTTATTCTATAGGGGACACTTCTAGCCACTTAAGTGTTAGGGGACTTCTGAAAATGGTCAAGACATTTTTGATTTTTAAAATTTAAATATCTTCGTAAAGGGTGAATGGAACGCAAACAAATATCCTTAAGTTTTTTGTCCAAATACTATATTCTAGTAAACTCCTGAGTACTTTTTGAAATAAAACTTAGCATTGTTTATGATGATGGAATTTATGTAAACCGTGTGAAATATTGCCCTAAAATATCGTTTGAGCAAAATACTCTGATACACAAAAGAGCAGTTCATAATAGTTTAAACATTTGGATGTAATACTTAGGAAAAAATTTTACCGAATCTGTGAGTAATACAATTATTTATTCTATAGGGGACACTTAGAGCTACTTGAGTGTAAGGGGACTTTTGAAAATGGTCAAGACTGATATTAAAATATATTCGAAAAGGGGCTAAGGGGGAATGGAACGCAAATAAATATCCATAAGAAATTTTTTTGTCTAATTCCTACTCTAGTAATCCTGAGTACTTTTAGAAATAAAATTTTGCATTGATTATGATAATGGAATTAATGAAAAAATATCGGACCGTTTCTTTAAATGACATTTTTTACCAATAAAATTCTCCATAATTTTCAATGTTATAAAACTTATAACAGCACACTATGAAGAAAAAAACAATGTTATCTTTCGTTATGGACCAAAACACTGAATCCGTATGAAATATTGCCGTAAATAAGTAAAATATCTTTTGAGCAAAACACTCTCCAGATACACGAGAGCAGTTTAATAGTATGAACTTTAGGAAGTAACACTTGGGTAAAATAATTTCACTGACTTGGGTAATATACATTTATTTATTCTACAGGGCACTTTAAGCCACTTAAAGTTAGGGGACTTCTGAAAGCGGTCGAGACATTTTTGATTTTAAAATGCATTCGTAAAGGGAGAATGGAACGCAAACAAATATCCATAAGTTATTACTATAAAAAGTTTTACTAATCTAGTAAACCCGAGTTCTTATAGATATGAGATACCGCGAAAAAATTATATTTTCAGCTTACCATAATAAATATGATTATCTCTAGCATAGATTTTTTTAAGTTTCGTTTAAAACAATATTGATCTTAGGATTACATGAGGATGACCAGGATTATGAACTGAACAATATGATTTGCACACAAATCCTTAAGAAGCAAAATTTTGCCACTACACTTTACTTCTTAATTACAAATGAATCAGTTTAAATTATTTACTTCGTAACTAAGCTGCATTTAATTTTTCTTTGTCTGTTTGGACCAACAGTAATTGTTGGATTTAACCCGATATTTAATAGGGGGAAAACACACCAATAGAAAAACAACTTGTTCTACCACAACGGATTAAAATCCATTTTTTCACCCGATACCCATTTTACCAAATAAATAGTATTCCTCAGTATAAAAACGTTATAACGTTTGGTATAACTTTCAGCTTCCCATTTTTTTTCACATCCTCCAATACATCTTAATAGTAAGAAACTGGGTTACTTCACCCTTATCTTCATTTTACTCAGATACACTACTGATGAAAAAATTTTTGAGATAAATTCCTTAGTTCAAGAATGGATAATCTTTTTTAGTTACAAGTGATGCAAACTTTCCAACAAATACATATTGCCAATTTTAATTTTTTTCTAGTAAGTTAATGCACTAGAGAACAGCATGAAAATAAACTAATAAACCATAGTGTGAGTACATTATTACATCAATAAAGGCTTCAACTACTTACATTTTTAAATAACATCCCATTATTATCAAATACAGTAGTCTCAATACCAATATTTTAATTAGGAGAAATTTAGTTATCAGATAAATCCCTAACCCAGAATTTTGAATTTTTTTTCACAAGATACAATTTTCCTAAATAATTTCAAACTTTTGACTGGTCCAAGTACAGAAAAATATATTTTCCCTTTCATATCCCAGTACTTGCACAGACTGTTTTAAATATCATGGATTATTTAAATCTCGAAAAAAGTTGCACTTTTCTCAAATACATACCAAGTGTAACTAAGGGCTTTATTCCCTTCACCTAGTCAATTTGAACACCAGTTGAAAATTCAACCAATAAATGCATTCCCTCACTTACCTTGGTGCATCTAACCTAGGGGGAATTTTACCTGAATATCCTACAGCTCCATTTTGTTTACTGCAATCTAAAGTAAATTCAATAAATACACTTTTTAACCAAACATTTTTTTATTATTTCCTTACGATTCTTACAAGTTAATAGCGTAACATTTCGCAATACGGATTCACAACCGTTTCTTGGCAACATCTTAAACGGATTCACAACCGTTTCTTCGCAACATCTTAAAATAGTCCAACGATAGTTCGTTTTATGTATAAAAATGAGACGCAGTCAAAGTTCATATCATTTCATCGCCCATAAAAACACAGATGAGGGAGTTTGATGTACCCAGAGTGAAGCCTTTAGATACAGACAGAACACGTTGAGATGATAGATATGGATGGAACTTGCACCAAGTCCCACAATTGGATGAGAAATGATCATAGCTCACAAGGGTTTCTTTCTAACTTTGGGTAAAGTTCTCCGGATAGAAGGTTAAAAAGTTGAAAGGGGTAAAAAGCTGCAATTATAATAATGCTTAGTATAATTCCAAGTACGAGCTTTTAATATAAATAATAATGAATCAAGGCTTATATATCTGAAATCAGATATGAAAAACTCCAACTGAAGGACAATAGTAACATAGGTCCTTGAAACTTAAAAGTTGATCAGTTTAATGCCTAAGTGGCAAAATGTTTTAAATTTTACTCACTGAAACAAGAGTAAATAAGAATACTATTCCAATCAGCAAATGCAACATTAAAATATATTTTAGTAGACTGAGCTTACAAGCTCTAATTGTAAGTATACCTTTTTAAGATCCATATGATTTAAAAATCAAACTTCCAATACTTAATATTAGACGAACTTCAAGAAACTATTCAGTCGGTTACTTCTCAAATTACAGTTATTTTAAAGATGCTAACTTTCTCGTTTCAGTTTAACCTTAAAGAACATTAGTTATGAGAACACATAACAGTATACAAGAGTTGGATGAGCATTAATTATTTGAGAATTATTACCATATTTAGAAACTAACATTCCCTTTTTAATTCATGCATAAGTTAATCAACAAAATGTGACTGAATTAATGGTATTTCTAACAAAATCTTTCTAATATAAAGTTTAATACTCCTTATCAAAAACAGTCTACTGTCCCAACATGCAACGACATGTTTCTCAGGCTCCATCCTTAATTCGAGGATCCTTCACAAGGCATCAAGTCTTTCAGCTTTATTCTCGGAACAACATCTACGTCAGACAGCTGAACTAGTCAGCTACTTCTGTTCAACGGATCAATGGCTATCCCAGGTCACACGACGTTCAAGATTCGCAGCTTTCAAAGGAGTGTCTAACTTGACCCAGCAATCTATTTGCAGCTTTCAGAGGATTTTCAATTTAGAATTTAACATAGGTCCTCCATGGCAAGTAGGGAAAGAGAAGTAGTGCATTAAGCAATCCTACAACCTGATAAAAATCAATCGATTTAAAAAATGGAACTGTACTGAGGTTTTAAATAATTAATTCCTTTGACCCAATTAGAATCAATTGATTTTAAAGAGTAACAATTAGAATTAGAATCAATCGATTTTTAAAGGAAACAAATAACGTTATGATCTTGCAACTTATTTGACTGCAAGAATAACTAAGGAAATTTAGCACTTAACAATTACTTGATAAAAATTACTATTTAGAATACAAAATTTTTAAAAAATTATGGAAAAATATACTCCCTACAACACCCAATGGTTGTATGATCGTCAAGACATTTTCAGGGCTTATTCATAGCATTCTGGCAGATCCCACCATTTTCAGCATGGCTTTTCCCATAAAAAGAGGACTCTAGTTGGGTCGTGCTGGGGGAGCGCAAGGGTGGCAGCACTGGATCGGCAAGGTGGAGGGCTGTATTTGCGGCCTCACGCGCCACGAAGTGCACAAGGTGAGATAAAAGTTTTCCCTTTAACAGCATAACACTGACAAGTGTAGGGTCACACAATTTTTTCTACCCATTGTTTGGTGTCCCCAATGATAGACAAACAAGGCTTTTGAATCCGGTAGATTTCCAAGGAAGATCAAACCTTGCATAGGCAGCAAATTTCTGACATCAAGGGGGCTTACTCTTTAAACAAAACATGACCAGTTGAGGAAAAGCAAAGCCAGTTCTCAATATAACCTATTAAAAATTAAATTATTTGAAACTTAATTCAAATTATATGGAACAAAAGCATCAATTGACAACTAGCAGAAAACTAGAACATAACGTATTATACTCCCTACTATACTTCTACCCCACTGATTCAAGTGACAGGATTCCAAATTTTGCTGGTCCTGCTTTGTACAAGGCTTATGTCTGAATTTCCAGAGGACCATTGGGGATCTCCGACAGAACTCCCGACACTTTTAGTCGTTCTCAAACGGATATGTTTTTCTCAGGGATACAGGAAGACTTGGGCAGATGTCAAAGGAATTACTGGCAATGGCAGAAAAATTCTTATCTTTCATATCAAGCATTTTGCTTTACACTGCAGACCAAGACTGGCAAAGAAAAGGAGAGAAGAGACTGCACATCCCTAAATGTGATAAAAGTTACTTTTTAAAATATTTAAGTTAAATTACAAATCTAGTTATCAATTAACTGATATGAAATGCACTTCTTATTAGATTTATACCACATCTTTACTTATCAGCACTGAAGAACTCTTAAGTTAGGTAATCAGGACTACAAATTTGATGGGTCACTAAAGAGCGTAACTTCTGGTCAAATTTCTGTAAAAGGAAGTTGTTAGGTGGGTAACCCCACAATACCGAATATATATCATATCACTAAGCAATATATAAACTACTATGAAAGTAAATAAAGCCTAGTAAAAATGATCAAATATTGTTACAAATCAGCTTCCACATTTCTTGATTTGGGACAAGGTGCAACCAATGTCTTGGAATATATTTATCCCCAGTATATCAATGACCTAGAACCCAAAAAAATATGAGTAAAAGAATAAACGAATCTATAAATCTGAATTTATAAAACCCTATTTCACTTTTAACCAAACCATTTACAATCTTGAAAAAGGATCCTGTTTTTCTTTAACTTTAAATTTATCTCTTCTTTTTTCTATTCCTGTTGCTTCATTTTCAACATATTTTGCTTTAATCAGGATGGATTTCGCATCTGCATCTGTTAGAAGTGTTTGTTTGCACATTCAACAAATTTGATCTAATAAACAATAATCCAAGTAAAGGGGATTTATGCTTAATACAATACCACATAGAAATCTCGGTTTACTTATCACTAAACGCAAGTGGGTTCCCTGGATATGTATGGATCCGATAACACAAGAACTTGATCTTGTTCCACCAAATAGGGTCTTATAACTTGAACTTGTTCTGAAAATATTCTAAAAATCGGGGATGACCCCATTACCCCTCCTACTGGAGAGCAAGTATACAGGGATGTTTCCTTAACTCGCAAAATAAAATTTCAAATACTAATTATCACTATTCATAAACAGAACTCAACTGTTAAAATGAACCTGCCTTTGAAGGTAACATTTCTGCCTCGAACATGGGAACTCTCGTCAGTTTATAATCTGCAAAATATTAAATGAAAAATTTCGGGACCTAGTCCCTAGCAAGACACTACAATGCCATAAATCGTAAATAATAAAAAAAGATAACTTGTTATTTTAGTTACCAGCTAAACCTTATCGCCCACAGAATTTAAGTAATGTTTCAACTCCTTTTCGTCCACATCGAACAGATATTTAGGCGTAGAACAGACCTCCATTTCTTCAACACCATGCAGTGCAATCAAAGGGCTCTAGTACCTAATAAATAATTTTAAAAAAGGGGGACAGGCAAATAACAGTAACCGCTTAACGTTATTAATAACAAAGTACGTTTACATATCTCCATTAATCTTACTGTTTACCGTGGATCATTTCGTAAACAATGTAGAACTGTGAGGAACAGTGAATTGAATCCAATATCAAGCCGCTTTAGGTCACCCGAGTTATCTGAAAATATCAATTTATGGGACGAAGCCCAGGAGAATTATGCACACAAAGCATACGCACTGAATTATTAATTAGAAGCAAGTATGTAAATACCATTAATTCCATTCAATTAAATAGTAGCATTGAACATTGTTACATAATACCAGCAGGACATTAGATCAGGGTGAAGAGGGTATTCTGTAAAGGTAAACAATATCAAAAACACATCCCAATACCATGCCTATTATATAAATAATAATAAAACATGATACCACTTATATTCACCAAAACATGGCTGTGATTAATCACGAATTCTGGGATTAGTTCGATTCGGAGAACAATGCGGATGACACATCAAAGGGAAATTTCGTAAAAACGACGCCATACTACAATCAGATCAAAAATCGTTCCAAGTAAACCCGCACCATCTATTGATTGACATTTCTCATCTTTTTTCCAATTGCTCCTATTCCAAAAAATGCAAAGAAATTTTGAGTAGAAAGACAGACCAAAGAACCAACAAAAAATTGGAAGAGGGGAACGAAAGCCAGTTATTCCGTTCCTATGAAAATTCTCACTTACCCTACCGATACAGACTTACCCACACCAACATTTCAATGTACGAGTTGACTGGCTTCTGCTTGCAATGAAGGTTCGCTCCGCTCTGGCCAAAATCCAAGCTTCCTGAAATTTATACCACTGAAAGGACGCCGCGCTGTATTCCTGCGTCGCCCGCACTCAAATAGGTCCATCTTCCCTGCTGATTCTTTAAGTTAAAAAAACAGCATTGCTTTAGTTTTTAACTTATCTTAAAACCACTGATGTGTTTTTTATAAACTAAGTAAAGATTTTTGTCCTAAAACATTATGCCCAAGGAATTAGAAAAATGCAATGATATAAACAAAATTCCTTCAGCGATTTTGTACAAGCTAAAGGGTGTGAGTAGGTTGTCCGAACACGTCACTTATCTTTCCGCTCTTGCAGCGCATGCGCTTCACAGCTGAGCTGGCGCATAACGCAGTATCGATCCTAAAAAATACTTTTCTGGAATATTCTCGAAATTATGGAACCATGTTTTGGAACTTACTTTTAGTTCTTAAAATCAACTGTTGTTTATATTCATTTGTTATTGTAAACTTTCTAACTTTTACACCAAGAACAATTAACATTAGAAATGCATTTTTGTCCCCAAAGGAGATATTACGTATTCGAATTCGGGAAGGAGTTTCAATTTTTAATTAAATCTGAAAAATGAACACATCCCTTACAACACTGAATGTTTAAAATTTTAGTGGAGCTGCCACCCCATTAACGTTGTCAAGGGAGGGATTAGCGGATATATGATATATCCCCTGGAAGTCAGAAATTCACCTTTTTGTCCATTGAAAAGACAATTTTTATCTCATACCCCACCAAAAAATTCAATATCTCCCCTTCCTAATTTTTTTTCGCTCTTACGTAGGATATTGCATCGGAATTTTTGTCTTGTAATTCACTTAAGTACTAAATTAATTACTAATTTTATTATAAATAACTTCTTGCTATGTTAGGTTTAATAGTAGTAGCTAATGGCATAAAAATAATTTTTAAATGGACGAATAAACCATGACACTGATTATAAAATGAACTAAAAACTATATAGTACTACTATTATACTACCAAAATTAAACGTTCGGATTCACTTCATTTTACGGTACTAATCAATCGAATCGAAAGATAATACAAAGAAAAAAATTCAAGTTATAAAAGTAATTCGATATTTTTCACAAATTTATAGACTTTATGAGCACTCGTACATTTGTCACCTTAAAAAAATCACACTGTCATCGTACACAAAAACAAGTCCAAAAACCAAGTTTTGAGAAAATCGGAAAAAAACTATATAAATCGAAAAAACTGTATAATGGAATTTTCGTTGTATAAATACCAAATTTTTACTGTAAATCCAGGAAACTAGAAAACGGAGCAATCATCGAAAAAATACAAAGTTCATTTAAAAATATTTTACAGTTGAAAAAAGTTGATAAACTTATTCACTTTTTCAACCTTATGAAATTTTAACTGAAGAAAATCCTTATAAATCATTTGAATTGATATATGAATTTTATTTTTGCTTAGTTAAACAGCACAAAAGAGAAAAATAAAAATATTAAGACAAATAAAATTTAAAATTATTATGAAAATAAGTCATTTAGACAGTAGCAATGGAGAAAGTGATTATTAATGAATAAGAAAAGAAAGACAAATTCACTTTAATCCACATTTAATAACTCCTCCCTGTATACAGGGAGGAGTTATTTCCCCCCTCTTTCCACTCACTTTGTAGAGAAAAGCTTGGAGAATTTTTTGAGCACATATAGTCAATTTGTAATTTTTTCAAGAAATTTAATTGTTAGGCTTAGGCCTTCCAAAGTATTTTCAACATCCGAAACATGTATTTCAACTGTCTTTCAATTTTATTTAAACCTAAGATTTTTGTGTTTTTTCTACAATAATCTTTTGAAAAAAAAAGTTGCCTCGTTTTCAGCATTGAAAAAAAATTATAGTAATATTTAGGGACAAAAATTGCTTACTGAACTAATGGGTCATTTCATGCCAAATCAACCAAAAATCCAAATTCTCAACTTGACTCTCTCAGATTACCGAAACTTTAGGGAATGAGGAAGTTTCATATTTTTTTTTTATTTTTTAAATCTATCCAACCTTACGAGAAAACCCTAAAACCGAGGTATTTTTTAATTCTGATCATTATTTATTTTTTTATTGCGGCTTAAAGTTTGCGCTCTGGAAAAGGCGGGAAAAACAGCGATTTCAGATTCGTGATGTCACTCGGCATGTCAAAACATCTACAACTCGCATCTCCTCCTAAACTACGCAGCCGGCGTAGACAAAACTCGGTATATAGACGTATCTCGAGGCGAGGACGATCGCTACCAAGTTTTCAAAGTTCGAAAATCGAATATTTAAAAGTAATTAACGATTTTATGGCTAAAAACGCTTATTTCTCCATTTCTCTACTAGTGTGGATCTGCTTGACTCACTATTTTAAATAAGAAAACCTCAGGATTAAATATTTTTATTAAGAAAAGCTCTATAATTGCCAATTTAAAAGTTAAATCAGCTATGAAAACACCAAAATAAATTCAAATAATTAATTTTAAAACATTACATTCTTATATTTTAAGATTAATTATTAATTAAGATTATATTTTAAGATTTAAATATTTTTTATCAAGTGGGACTAATCCCCATCTGGTCGAGTGAAACTGGACCAAATCCATGAGGTCATAAAGACCTTTTATTTTAATCTCTGTATAAATAAAAGGCTAACGGGCGATGTATGTATGTGGGTATGTGTGTATGTATGTCCGGGGTAATCTCTTGAAATAGGCCACGGACCGAAACCAAACTCGACGTATACACGTATTCCGAGTCGGGGAGTAACTTAAGATAGTTTTCAAAGCTTTAAAATCGAATAATTACGAGTAATTAGCGAATTTATAGCCGAAAACGCTTATTTCTCCATTTCTCTACCAGAGTAGATCCGTTTGACTACCTATTGCGAACGAGATGAAAACTTTAAAAAATAAATATATTTCAATACGAAAAACTGGATATTTGCGCATTTAAAAAGGATATTAGTTGTGAAAACGCGAAAATAAACTCAAATAATTTATTTTCAAACGTTATTTTCTTCTATTTTAAGATATTTTCTTTAAAAATAGAAATATTAATGGAAAAGTGTAAATTTTTTACATGGAAAAAGACTTGAAAATAAAACATTGTTTCAAATGAAGCGGTTCACTAGACTTTTAAATTTTTATTATTGTTTCAAATTAGTTATTTTTGTTCACTAGACTCATTAATTTACTAGGAAACATTGCCGAGAACACCGGGAAAAGGAAAATTACCGGAAACATTGGGATAGGAAAAAAAAGTACCGGGATTACCGGGACATGAAAATTACCTCGCTCAGCGGGATAGGAAAATTATCGGGAACATCGGGATAGGAAAAGTACCGGGAACATCGGGATAGGAAAAAAAGTACCGGGATTACCGGGACATGAAAATTACCTCGATCAGCGGGATAGGAAAATTATCGGGAACATCGGGATAGGAAAAGTACCGGGAACATCGGAATAGGAAAAGTACCGGGAACACCGGGATATGAAAATTACCGGGAACACCGGGATATGAAAAATTACCGGGAACATCGGGATAGGAAAAGTACCGGGAACATCGGGATAGGAAAATTACCGGGAACACGGATAGGAAAAAGACGTCTGGGATACCGGGATGATGGGTAATTGCTGATTTAAAAATTATAAATATATTTTTAAAAAATTTAATTTAAAAAATATATATACACTCCACCCGTGCAAGGCCGGGCATATCCGCTAGTCTCTGTATAAATAAAAAGCTAACGGGCGATGTGTGTGTGTGGGTATATATGTGTGTGTGTATGTGGGTATGTCCGGGGTAATCTCTTGAAATAGGCCACGGAGCGAAACCAAACTCGACGTATAGACGTATTCCGAGTCGGGGAGTAACTTAAGATAGTTTTCAAATCTTTAAAATCGAATAATTACGAGTAATTAACGAATTTATAGCCCGAAACGCTTATTTCTCCATTTCTCTACTAGAGTAGACTGCTCGACTCACTATTGTTAACTAGATTAAAACCTTCAAAAATTAAATATTTTAACAGAAAAAACTCGATAATTGTCCATTTAAAAACTATATCAGTTGTAAAAACATCAAAATAAATTCAAAAAATTTATTTTGAAACGTTACTTTCCCCTATTTTAAGATATTTTCCTTTAAAATTTAAATATTTATGGAAAATTGTAAATTTTATTTTCATGGAAGAGGACTTCAAAACAAAACATTGTTTCAAATGAAGCGGTTCACTAGACTTTTCAATTTACTAGATCTTTTATTATTGTTTCAAATTTGTTATTTTTGTTCACTAGACTCATTAATTTACTAGGAAACATTGCCGAGAACATCGGGAAAAGAAAAATTACCGAGAACATCGGGATAAGAAAATTATCGGGAACATCGGGATAAGAAAATTATCGGGAACATCGGGATAAGGAAATTATCGGGAACATCGGGATACGAAAATTATCGGGAACATTGGGATAGGATAATTACAGGGAACATCGGGATAGGAAAATTATCGGGAACATCGGGATAGGAAAATTACCGGGAACATCGGGATAGGAAAAGTATCGGGAACATCGGGATAGGAAAAGTACCGGGAACATCGGGATAGGAAAAGTACCGGGAACATCGGGATAGGAAAATTACCGGGAACACGGATATTATTAACAATTTTATTTTCATGGAAGAGGACTTTAAAACAAAACATTGTTTCAAATGAAGCGGTTCACTAGACTTTTAAATTTACTAGATCTTTTATTATTGTTTCAAATTTATTATTTTTGTTCACTAGACTCATTAATTTACTAGGAAACATTGCCGAGAACACCGGAAAAAGGAAAATTACCGGGAACATCGGGATAGGAAAAAAAAGTACCGGGATTACCGGGACATAAAAATTACCTCGATCAGCGGGATAGGAAAATTATCGGGAACATCGGGATAGGAAAAGTACCGGGAACATCGGGATAGGAAAAGTACCGGGAACATCGGGATAGGAAAAGTACCGGGAACATCGGGATAGGAAAATTACCGGGAACACGGATAGGAAAAAGACGTCTGGGATACCGGGATGATTGGTAATTGCTGATTTAAAAATTATAAATATATTTTAAAAAATTTAATTTTAAAAAAATATATATACACTCCACCCGTGCAAGGCCGGGCATATCAGCTAGTCTCTGTATAAATAAAAGGCTAACGGGCGATGTATGTATGTGGGTATGTCCGGGGTAATCTCTTGAAATAGGCCACGGACCGAAACCAAACTCGACGTATAGACGTATTCCGAGTCGGGGAGTAACTTGGGATAGTTTTCCAAGCTCGAAAATCGAAAAATTACGAGTAATTAACGAATTTATAGCCCGAAACCATAGAGGAGATATAACAGTGGAGTGAGCAATAGCAAACCTAAATAGGGGCAAACATCGTTTAACATTAAGGCAATGGGAAAACGTCACGTCCGCCGCCAAAACGTCACATCCGCCGCCAAATACGTCACACCGCCGCCGCCCAACCGCTCGCCAATCCGCCGCCACGGTTTCTATGGTAACGAACGGAGGTCGTTCTCAAACTTTTAAATATTGTTTTGTGTTTTCTCTGCTGAACTTTTGTGGCATGCCGTGTTTCAGCAGTTTCAGCGTAATTTGGATTTAGCTGAAAATGGTCAACCGTTGCTGTGTTAGAGGATGTAAAGGAAGATCTGTTTCAGAAAGACCAGTTTCTTTTCACAGGTAAATAATATACTTTTACTTTTATTGTTTAATTGTTTCAAAAATAATTCATAAGTAAGTTCCAATGAACATATTAATTTGTAGCACAAACTTTTTGTAAATTGGATATCCAGAAAGGGATAGTTAGGGGAAGTATTAACTGAAAGGCATATAATTTCCTATTTTTAACTAAATAAATTGACTGCATTTACTCATATATCTCTTCCAAAATCACAATATCACTTTACGTTGTTTTTGATGGATTTGGATACATCACTGTTTAATGTCGATGAATAGATTTCTAAGATGTATCAATTAAAAAAATCAATTTATTTAAAAGGGTGTACAAAAAAATCTGCAATAAGGTTTTTTTTAATATTTTGATAATTATTTAGTTTTCGTATAATAAACTGAACCGCGCGATGATTAATGAGATTTTTTCTGAATTTGATGGATGCTTTTCCTGCTTCCTATTTATGTGGTTTAGTTAATCTAAAGTTACTATTTATATTTCTTATACTATTTAAAAAGTGTCAAAGTTACTTTGGTTTAATGCATTTTTTAAAATTTTATAGACATATTCTACAGTATTTAACAGAATTATATGGTCAGGTATATGAAAAAAAGTCGTTATGATTTCTGAAAGAGAAGTCAAAGGCCAAACTAGTATTGTGTATTTGGTTTTGTGTAGCTTATCAAGGTTGTTACCAAGGCCTTTGCACTATAAAACTATTCTATGAGTTTGTTTGAAGTTACATAGAACTGCTTGATTAATATGAGACTTAAGATATATTGAAATAATAAGTTTTCAATTAAAATTTTGGAAGACTATCTCGTCTAATCAAACAGGTTAATCAGTAGTCACTGTTTTTATACTGCTTACAAATTTTATTTCAGTTGAATCAAAATAACAGTGAGCTCTTGGAATTAACTCCTAGTTGTAACAAATACTTAATTATATTATGTATATTTTTTATTTAAGGTACGCATCTTTTGACATTTTTATTGACTTTGCTGTTTTGCAGGATTTCAAGAACCATTTTTCAACTAAAGCAGTGGGAGATCCACATTGCTCTAGAAATAACTAATTATTAAGTTTTTCTGCTATAAGGATTCTAACAAGGTGGTATTCTATTGATAGCATTACAGCACTACTGCTTTTTGGATACTCTAAATTTAACTCTATAGATATTATAAAACTTTGGTGTTGTGAGGAGATTCTGGTCCTCCAGAAAGTGCTACTACCTGGGAAAGTTAAGGAAGTCTTTCCTTTTAATTATCCTGATTTATTTTGTTTCTAAAACATTTGTTTGATACTTTCACATTAAATAGATCCCTGGGTAAGTGTTATTTTTTTTAAATTTTCTGAAATTTTTCTTTTCTTGCCCAAACTTTAAAAACTTTTAAGGTCAAAAACCTTTTTTGAAAACTTCAAATGTGTATTGTAAACTGTATATAAGTGCAGTTTTCTTTTTTGATTGTACATATATAATTTCCTGTTATATATCAATAAAAATTTTGTTTCAATGATGTTCTATTATTTCAGCATCAAAAGCAAGTAACACATGAACAAATACAGTAAGGGAGAGTGGGGGCGAATGGGACAACTAAATGTTTTATGTGTTAACTTCACTTTAAATATTTGATATTCCAAGCAGATTATAGTATACTGAAATCCTGTTGTGCAACAAATACCGATACAACAATCTTTCCTTCAAAAGCTTGCTATTTACAACTCATTTTATGAATTTTTAATTTAAGTCAACCAAAATTGGGTGTAAAAATATGCATTTAATTTTATATTCTATATTTCAAACTTATGCAAAAAATAAATGTGAAAATACATGCAAATTTTTATCTTAAATATGGTATTTTAGCCATTTTTAAAACAAAGTTGGCTTTTAATCTCAATTTTCAAAAAAAAATTCCTTTAGAATTACAAAAAAGTCTAACTGCATGAAAGCAATAACCTTTAAGATTTTTGTCTGGACATCAAGAAACTCCAATTTGCACTCTTAAAACTACAAACCCACTAAGAACGAGTAGCATTAACAAAAAAAACTCAACCTTAAGAATTGAAAGAATAAAAGGACTTGTATTAGTTGATAAAAATCTTCCTTGACATGATGCTAAATAAAGCAACCTGTATTTCTCCCTTTACCTTCAAATAGGGAACTCTACCCTCTCCCCCCAATTTTGCTGCTTATCATGAGCCGTGCTCTTTGGATTTCATTTAAAATGAACTAAAGAGTTAAATCAAGGCAAAAATTTAAAAAAGACATTTTTAGCCCCTATCATAGGTACTGATTGTAAAAATGTGAAAAAGTTTGTTAATATTTTTGAAAAGAAATGCAAGAACGATTTTGGAGAGATAAAATACTTTGTTCCTTGTTGAAAAAAATTACGATTTTAAATTCTATGTAAAACATTAAATTGTAGCATAAAAATTCTTAATTATGCACCTAAAAACAAAATAAAACATGTAAAGCCAAGGCCCATTTTGTTAAAAATATATCTCCCCTTTTAAAGTTAGTAAATTAGACATCCAAAAGCTATAATAAAAATATTTAGCGTTTCTGCATAATCACTACGAAACTACTACTTTTAGATCACGAAATTTTTCTGATAATTTTATGACCTCTAATCTAAGTCATGAAATTGCCAATAAAGCGATAACGCGCCAATCGTCGCCAGGAGCCCATGCCGGTGATGGTTACTCTTTTTTGAAGGCGATTCAATGGGAAAGCTCACTCCATTGTTATATCTCCTCTATGCCCGAAACGCTTATTTCTCCATTTCTCTACCAGAGCAGATCTGCTCGACTCACTATTGTTAACGAGATGAAAACCTCCAAAAATCAAATATTTTAACAGGAAAAACTCGATAATTGTCCATTTAAAAACTATATCAGATGTAAAAACACCAAATTAAATTCAAATAATTAATTTTGAAACGTTAGTTTCCCCTATTTTAAGATATTTTCCTTTAAAATTTAAATATTTATGGAAAAGTGTAAATTTTCTTCATGGAAAACGACTTGAAAATAAAACATTGTTTCCAATGAAGCGGTTCACTAGACTTTTCAATTTACTAGATCTTTTATTATTGTTTCAAATTTGTTATTTTTGTTCACTAGACTCATTAATTTACTAGGAAATATTGCCGAGAACACCGGGAAAAGGAAAATTATCGGGAACATCGGGATAGGAAAAGTACCGGGAACATCGGGATAGGAAAAGTACCGGGAACATCGGGATAGGAAAAGTACCGGGAACATCGGGATAGGAAAAGTACCGGGAACATCGGGATAGGAAAAATTACCGGGAACACCGGGATAGGAAAAAGGCGTCTGGGATACCGGGATGATTGGTAATTGCTGATTTAAAAATTATAAATATATTTTTAGAAAATTTAATTTAAAAAAAATATATATATACACTCCACCCGTGCAAGGCCGGGCATATCCGCTAGTAATGAATAAACATCAACAATTCCTTTTGTTTGGTGTCGAGTGACGTCAAATTTGATTTTTGAGCGTTTGCGATTGCATCATTTGTTTACGACTTTTTTCAACTTTTATTTCTTCTCCATCTCAGTAAATAAATTTTTGAGGAAAATTTGGATTGCAGATTTGGATTTTTCACATCTTATATTGTATTAATATACCCCAAAATCGAAAATTTAAAAAATATGAAACTTCCTCATTGTTCTTGCATTTTATAAATAAGAAATTGTTTTGATGCGTCAATATTTTTTCTTGTTTATTTTTTAACGTTTTTAAAAATTCGAAGAAATCCGATGTTTGACTCTTTAATCTTGCATAACTCAAGTTCTATTTTGCAGGAAAAAAATTCCCCGAGATTCACCCTTTGTTTTAAAGAAAATTTTAGAAGGTTTAATTGGATATAAAGCTTGACAATGTTTTCATAATTTTGTTAAACAGAAAAATGGTGGTGTCCTTGAAATTTTAAAAAATTATACATGTTTTTTGTAATATTATGGGGTGTAAATTTCTAAAATATGGCCCATGGGATCAGGAGCTATAGCGAAATGAACAAAGCAACAGGTTAGGAATGAAGAAATTCTGAAACATCTACTGGTCTACTGTAATGTTATACTGTTTTTTTTTATCATGAAAAATGAAAATTCTGCGAATTATAAGTTACAGGAAGAGTCCTTTTTGAGTGTAACCTAAAAGGTATCAACAAAATGAGATAAAATACTAGTTTTTAACAGCTAAATTTAAAAAAAAAATTGGTGAAGGACCTTTGTGAAAATGATTTAATAATATGCCTGGTGGTTTTGATTTGATGAATATTTTAAAGAAAATTTTTAAAACAATGATCTAAATTTTATTTTAAATACGCACAGAGAGAGAGAGTTATTACAAAATATTGTATATTAGTCGAGAAGTATGAATAGAAGAATAGTACCTTTAAACAAAAATATTTATTGAGTTAGAGTTAGAGCGAGCAAACAGTAGCTAAATCATCAGTTTGAAAAAGGGAATAAGTTCCTAACCCTAAACCAAGTTTTGAGAAAATCGAAAGGATTGTATAAACAATGGAATTTTCGCTGTATAGCCACCAAATTTGTACTGGAAATTCAGGACCCTGTTAAAAAAAGGGCATTCATCGAAACAAATGATAAGTTCATTCAAAAGTATTTTATAGTTGAAAAACGTTGACGGGCTTGTTCCCGATTTCAACCTTATGAAATTTCAAGTAAAGAAAAAAATCTTAAAAATTGACTTTTAACTTATATTTATGCTTAGTTTACAATACAAAAGTGAGAAATAGAAATATTAAAACAATTAAATTTAAAATACATTATGAAACTGAGTCTTTAAAGCAGCATCAATGGAGTAAGTGAATATGAATGGAGTCCAGCATTTTATAGATAAAAAAAGTTATACACACTTTTAAATTAAAAGCAAATTTATTTTGACCTAGTTTAAACAACAAAGAATAAGAACAGAAAGACAAAGTAACTTTAATTCCAAATTATATAGAAAAAATACAATGAATGGCTATATCTCCCTATAGGGGTAGTTATTTCCCCCCTCTTTCCACTCGTGTGTCATTGTCATTGTTTTGGGCACAAAAACTCAATTTGACATTTTTTGGACTTATTCCCTTTTTCAAACTGGAGATTCAGTTCTAGTACTTGTGGGAAAAAATGTTTGTGATGAATTTATCGGAAGCATTTTTGACTTTGAGTGCATGTTGTAATCCTTAAAATTAATTATATTTCGCTCAATACTCTTAATTCTATATATGTACTCAAGTGAAAAAGCAACGTTTATTTACACAATTTAAAAAAAACAGCAGACAATTGTTTCGGGGATCAATGGATTCCCTTCGTCAGTATACTCTTTTTCACTTGAGTATATCAACAATTGCACAAGATTTTTTCGCTCTTTATATTGTTTGACCAAACCAACCAAAATATAGTTATATTGTTTTGACTTGCTTGACGAAATGTTTCCAGTTAAGGTAACTCGACCCGAAAAATGGCTCCTCGAAAAAAACTTATTTTGTTATAAATTTGGAGGCGTGGTTTTGAAAAGGAAATGTAGCATCTGTCTGTGTGTTGGAAACGGCATGAATGGATCGGCTTGTCCCACAGGGCTACGCCCCAGTTCCCTCCTCTATGGAAATGGTATTTCGCCCTTCTTTGTACTCCTATCCCATTTCCCCCCGAAAGGGCCTCCCTTTGTTAGACCACCCCGACCCCACAGAATACCTTCCTTTTCCTGTGACTTTCTGGAAAGATCTGTGAAGTGAAAAGTGCGTGCGCAGTGGTGAGAAAAGGGAATATCGTCTTGAAAAGAAAGCATTCCATTTTCTAGATATGATATTTTCCATAACGCTTGTTAATTAATTTATGCTCAGTTCTATGTGGTTTAGAAAAAGATGGGGAAAGTATTTTCTGGACGTGACGCGAGCATTACAAATTTAAATTAAAGAAAAATTCACGGATATATCGTATTTTAAAATCATGCTTGTATAATGAGAGCTATAGCTGGGTTTGAACAGAGCACGAGCGGCGAATCTAGTATGTATATTTTTTGGGAGATAGGGCTGAGGTCCCAAAAAATGTATTATTATTTTAATTTATAAATAGAGGAATGAAGATGTGTTCCTTAGTTATCTTCAATGATCCTTTTATATTATAATTTTTTTACTAAAATAAAAAGATATTTAGTTCAAATTTATAAAGATATCTTATTATTAAAAAAAAACTTGATCTTGGGAGGGGGTTGCGTTTTGGCTTCATATATTGCCCCTTCCTCTGAATTCTATAATTCTCTACTGACATTTTAAAATTTCAATTCTACATCAAGAACATTGAATACTACAATTTTAAAAATTTTTTTCGGTAGCATGATCTTCAAGTGGAGTGAGTCCAGAATTTAATTAAACTTTATTATGCTCCTCCTCCCCCTGTTTCGTATTTTTTTTACGAAATAAGTATGTTCAGAGATGCCATTTTGTTTCGTTATAACGGGCAATCATTAATGAAACTTTTCAAACATACATTGCAAGCTTCGCTTTTACGTTATCTTAACGAGGTCAATGCAAACAAAGTTATCGTGTGATTCAGCCTTCAGTTGATAAGCGAAAATTGCGTCTCAAACAAGATTTATGAAAATAGAACGGAAATGTTGCGCACCGCTCCGCTTTTAAATAAACCCGTACAGTGCTGTCGTTTGCACAACAAGATGACGTCGTGCAAAACGCGCCCTGCCAACGTTCTCAACCTTCGCAGCATCTTTCCGAATCGATTGCAGATTGCACTCGAGCGAACGGTCTGTCGTCATGGCAACCGTTTCTCCCCCCGGCGAGAATTATGTAGAATGTAGAGGTACAAATCCACTGCTACATCTGCGCACTGAGCATCTGCGTCACAAGGTCAAGTGTCTGGCTACACTAGGCGATTCAAGTCGCTCGTAGTCGTTAAAACCCTTATCGAACGGATGGGGGGGGGGATTTGAGTTTGAGAGAAGGAAGATGCACTAAATTCAGTGCATTAGCATTTCCCCTCCTCATTTCCTTTTTTTCCAGAGGCGTATATAAAAATTTATTTCGAAAGGGACCCAAATTAATATTATTTTTCAGCCCCTCCCAACCTCCCATGCAAATTTTTGAGGTCTAATAAAGCTTTTAAACAAATTTAAGGTAAAATTTGAGTTTTAAAGGATCTTAATATTCGGGATATTCTTAAAGGATTCTTATATTCAAAAAGGATCCATGCGTTCGATAAGGATCTTAATGACTTTGAGCGACTCGAGTCGCCCAGTGTAGCATTTACTTCTCCCTGAACATTTCACAAAGTGGGCGATGCTTGTTTTCATCATCTAAGCGTCGCGCCACACTACAAGCGTCTTGAAACGCCCGAATCGTAAATCAGATAGGGGAGAAAGCATGGAGTTCAGCCTGAGACTCCCCCTATCTTGACAGGAATCTTGATTCCTCTCAAGATAGGGGACTAGGCTTTCCCATGCTTTTTTTATGGTGATTAATGGGTCGCGCGGTCATAAGACGCTAGGTCTGACTTGACGCTAAGCCTCATGACAGACAGACCGAGCGGCTTATGGTCGCTACTGCAATCAATCTCCATAAAAAAAGCATGGGGAAAGTCCCCTATCTTGACAGGAATGAAGATTCCTGTCAAGATAGGGGGAGTCTCAGGCTGAACTCCATGCTTTCTCCCCTATCTGATTTACGACTTCGAGCGACTCGAGCCGCTGCGCTGTAGTGTGGCGCAGCGGTAAAGAACATTAATAAAAATGGAGACTTTCGGGGAGAGAGAGGCGTAGGAGCATGCTATTCCTGATTGTTGTGGGAAAAATCAGTAAGCATTAAAAAAAATGGAATATCCCAAAAAATTGGGAGAGGGTAATTAATTATCAATCCCCTCCTTGAATTCTATATTCTTGAGTTCTATCACCCGTGATTAAAAAACGGTCAACTTCGATGCAGCGAAATATGGTTTTTTAACTTTTTAAAAGCCTTGAAATTGATTAAAATTACGTAATAAGAAGGTTAGAGATGTTTTTCTGTGCTAAGCAGTTATAAAGAAAACAAAATATTAATTTTAAAACATTAATTACAGTAGTAAATGGAAATAATCATAAAATAAAAGAGATGAAAAAATTAGAGGCAAAAGAATTTGGTTGGTTTTTATCAGTGCTGAGATGGGAGAAAAATTTTTGGGGGGACTTGCCTTTTTACAGAGTAGATGGTTGAAAGAGGGCAAAATATCACTAATTTCGGGTACCTACCCAAATTGGAGCTTCAAGAAGGGGTCACTTTCACAGACCATCCACCTTTACCTTTTGACAAAAAAAAGCGAAAAAAGCGCTCCCCCAGAAAAAGTTATGAAATATGACTAGTAAAAGTATGGTTTTAACTCATTTTGAGAACCCTTTTGAGTCTAAGAGGGGCACTTTTCAGACCACCACTTTTCCCTTTTGACAAAAAATGTCAAAATATTGGTTACTTCCTAAAAAGTATCACGCAAAGCAAAGTCCCTCGGTGGATCACGGGGGATATGGGGGTTCTCCCCCCAGAAAAAATTTTGAAATTTGACTCCTAAAAGTAGGGTTTTAACACATTTTGAGAAAATTCTTGGATCTAAGGGGAACACTTTTCCAGACCATCACTTTTACCTTTTGACAAAAAAATGTCAAAATGTCCAGGATTTTCTATAATTTATCACGCTAGATCCCCTTGTGCTACCACTGGGAGGTATAGGGGTCCTTCCCCAGAAAATTTTTTGAAATTTGACTTGTAAAGGTTGTTTTAACTTATTTTGAAAACTTTTTTTTGGGTCCCAGCGTACTTTTCCAGAGTGCTCCTCTTGGATCCGCCCATGCTAGTTGGTGAATGTTTCAAGTCATCTTTGTTCAAAGACAGTCACTTTAGCCACTTTAACATTAATGAACTCGTTTCGTTTAATAATAAGATAAGTTTAATCTCATAACTCATAAGCACTTCGAAAATCCCCCGAATATGTTCACCGACCACCAGCTACTGCTATTATGAAAACGAACCCGGCCACCAGCGTGTTCCGACAATGTTCTTCATTATAGAAATTAAAGAAATTTTAAGATATTTTTTATTTTTTTTAGAAATTTTAAAAATTTAATTTAAAATTTTCATTGAAACAAATATTTTGGGGGGACGGTAAAAATATTTCGGGGGACGGTCGACGGTCCAAACATTTCGAGGGACGGCAAACCCCCGCGTCCCCGTCCAATCTCAGCCCTGGTTAATAAAGGACAAATAATAACATCATAAAAATTGACAAGCATTTTAAGTTGCAAAAGGTTTTCTTTTTTTTAAACTTTTCCACTTTTTATTCGATTTTTTTCTCTAAAACACAAGTGTTAAAAACTTTTGATGTAACGTTGTTTTTCCATAGTAAATATATATTTTATATTTTAGTTATAACAGGATCTCATAATAAATTGTTAGTTATTTAGTTTAATTCCTGTGTAAATACGAAAAAAAATAATATTTACGTAGTTTAGAAACAAGTTGAAAAGGTTAAGGCAGGGGTCCCCAACCTTTTTGTACCTAAGAGCACATACCAAAATATCAGTCGAATGGCGGGCACCATTTATTTTTTCAAGATGAAATATCAAGGTTTCAAGGTTTTGAAAATATCCATTGAGAAAATATTCTAAATGATAAGTTATTTCTAGAATTACTACAGAAATTTTTTAAACAAATATTAAGCTGAGAAAATTAGTGTCAAAATGTTTTTTTTCATATATTACGGTTTTTAGTTTATTTGTGATGAATAAAATTATTGCTTAGATCAGGGGTTCCCAACCTTTTTGCATCTGCGTACCACTTGACTTTTTGAGAAATTTTGGCGTACCACCAGACCAAAATATTTTAATAAACGTTTAATATTTACTCTTCTAATAGTGTACAAAGGCTTTTTGAATTAAATTCCTGAGAAAACTTCCTATTTAATGGTTAGATATTTGTTTATTTATAAACATGCTTATAATAAAGGATAAATAAAAAGATGAAAATGGTATTAATTTGCAGTTTTATTTATTATACCCATAGGTCTAAAAACATACAAATAGAAAATTAGTACAAACTCAGCAAAAAATTAATCATCATACAAAATATACTTTTATAGTCTTAAGGGTTTTGCCTGTGTTAAAATATCAACAACAAATTGTTTGCCTGTGATTAAAATATCAACATTAGGAGTAATGGAACTTATCTTAACTCTTAAGTCCTCTTCAACACTTATTCTGCTTCTATGTTTATTTTTTATGTACAAGAGTTCAGAAAATCCACTCTCATACAAGTAACTCGTAACAAATGGCATCAAAAATAGCAGAGCTTGCCGGAAAATCAAAGAGTACTCGGTTTTGCGTCCGATCCAAAAGTTAATTAAAGATTTCTCTTTAAAATAATCTATCACAGAACTATCTTCTGTAAAGATCGATATAACTTTCTTTTAGCTCCAATTCATTTGGTGAGGTTCCCGAAAAAGGATTTCTGATTCAGTCCACTTTTGAATAATATTCAGAGAAATAATTCTTAAACGCGCACTCACGCGTACCACCTGAAACGTTCCCGCGTACCACCAGTGGTACGCGTACCACCGGTTGGGAACCCCTGGCTTAGATTAAAAAAAGTATCAAAATTTGATTTATTTGAAAAACACGATAAGATCCATCAGCTTTTGGGACATCTAAATAAAAGAATGTGAAGGACGTTAAAACTTATAGAGGTATTCGATATCCAAGAAAGGAATCCAAGAAGGAAACATTTTAATTACGAGGTAGTTTACTTTTTAATTTAATTTGACTTTTAAAAAGGGCAGAAGAGAAAGTGGATATTTAGCGCAGAGAGAGAGAGAGAGAGAGAGAGAGAGAGAGAGAGAGAGAGAGAGAGAGAGAGAGAGAGAGAGAGAGAGAGAGAGAGAGAGAGAGAGAGAGAGAGATGTAGTGACTTCATTTTATCTGAAACAATGGCGTTATAAAATTTTTGGATTTGAATTTTAGTAATTTTTTAAATTTAAAACCTTGTTTTAATAAAAAAAATTCTTATTTTTAAAAATACGGGAATTGCCCACTAACTATAGTCAATCAGAATTCATTACAAGATCTCGGGCTTATAACTAAATTGAGTTTTGAAAATGTGCTTTCGGAATCACTGAAATACGGAAAATACGGCAATTTAGTTTACACGGAAAAATTCACTAATCCTGTTATTTAGTATGCTTCGATATTGAGGGGACCACAGCACAGCTGCACAGCTCTCCTTGACACACAGTCGAGTCGGGTGGAAAAAGGAAATGTGGAAATGAAATCCCTTCCAACCGGTTGGCGGTGAGGGTCAATGGACACTTGGACACGCAAGACCTGCCACATTACAACGAAAACGACGCCAGTGCCATTGATCAAGGAGGGGACAAAGCATAGAGTTGAGCCTCTCTCCTCCTCCTTGATTGGAGGCGTTTTCGTCGGTAGCAGGCCCAGCCAGAGTCACTGAAAAACATCGTGCGGCCCAAAGAGGAGTGGAGAAAGAGAAGAAAGGGGATTCCGCGCGACGTTTTTCAGCGACTGTCGCCGGACGGTGGTTTTGTGGAATTTTCTTTGTTCTGCTGTTCTGTTACGTTGCATGAGTATGAATACGGGAATAGTGGCGGATCTAGATTCTAGAATGTGAGCAAGGGGGGCTAACATAATCTTGTTGAACTTGATACTTGAATGAAGTATCTCTTCCTTTGTGCATTTTTACTATTAAAATGTCTTAAATAATAAGAGTAGTTATGCATACTAACTAGTTTAGTTAAATACAATTAATTAATTCATTAGTAATTAAATTGATTAACAATAAAATTTGTATCAAAATTAATATTAATGGTGTGTCAACCCAAAGTTTTACGATGATTTTATCCAGATGGTAAAAAATAATTAGTTTTTTATTTTACCTTCATTCATTTCCTTCTTTATTGAAAGGTGAAATAGAGATACTACAAGCCTTTATACAGGGCCTTAACGATATTTTTGATTTTGAGAGGTTTTGTGCCCCAAATATTATTCTAAATCTTCTTATTTGATTATTTTATACGTCAAATGTGAACCTTCATGGCATTTAATTTTTGAGTTTAGCAATTAATATCTAACCTCAAGCATATCGGGGGGTCCTCCCCCAGAAATTTTTTTGATATTTGATCTTAAAAAGTAGATTTTTGACTTAGTTTTGGTCATTTAGCACCCCTTTGAATGACACCCGAAAAAATGATTTCTTGGACTCTTTTCAAGATATAAATAGGATAAAAATATAATTATGATAATTTATTTCAAAGGGGGTGGTTTGTACTTCCGACTCCCTCTATTACTTCTCAAAATAGATTTGTAGATGTGCAACATAGAGAGAGCTAAAATTGTTTGCCTTTCATTGCAAAAAAAAGTAATTTTTAGTTGGAGCTAAATGGACCATTTCAATTGTGAAAACGACCTATTAAAAGCCAAGGGACTAAAAATCCTGGAGAGTTTTGTAAGAGAATAATGTCCATCGGACCATTTAAGTGAGTCTTGTAACCCCCCCCCAGGTGGATGATGATAAAGATCTTGGAGAGGGGCTAAATATCATTGGCAATTTTAAATTTTGAATCGGATCTATACAAAATGTAGGGTGTGTAAGGGTTTCGGAGGGAGCTTATGCGTTCTGTAGTGGTTAAAGCTCTTATTGGAAACTTTATGTTATGTTATATAAAAATGCAGGGGGATTAATGCTTTGTAGGGGCTAAAGCTCATTTGCCCCTTTAAATTGTGAATTGAATCTTCCAGAAACTAAAGTAGGGGGCAATAGATTAATAATGGGATAAAGCGCTTTAAAATAAACTATATATAAAATTCAAGAAGGCTCATCGCTCCCTTTAAATTGTGAATCGAATCTATAACAATGTAGGGGGCTTAAGATTTTGCAGTGGTTAAAGCTCATTTGGAACCTTTTTTTAGTTATGTATTCAATTTTTATAAAAGAGCAGAGAGGGCTTAAGATCTTGGAGGGGGCTAAAGCTCATCGCTCCTTTTAAATTGTAAATCGAATCTATAAAAATGTAGGGAGGCTAAAGATTTTGTAGCGGTTAAAGCTCATTGGATCCTTTATTTTTAGTTATGAATTCCATTTTTATAAAAGAGCAGAGAAATGAAAAAAAATTTAACTTTTCGAAAAATTTTTTTGAAAAACTTTCATTTTATCTAGCGTAAACCTAAGTCCCAAGGGGGGGGCTATAGCCCCCCTTTATCCCCTCCCCCATAGATCCGCCATTTGTCTTGCACCTTGCACTATATATGTCAATTTGGATTATCCATGATAAAATAAAGCAATTAAAAATCAATCAGTTTACTGTCACACAGTATCACAGGGGTGGCCAACCTAAATGGTGTTGAGGACCACTTTGGAAAACCACAATACTTTCGCGGGCAGCATATAAAATTTTATGATATTATAAGGTGCACAGAATGACAGTGAAGTAAATTGAATAAACTAGGTATAAATTAGGGAGTTTCTTAGATCATTTGTTTAGTTTGACTGATTCCTAAATAAAATATTCATTTAAATTAATCTCAATAACCACAAGAATAACCCAACAGGAGCAACCCCAAGAATACCTTCTGTAGCAAATCCATAGGAACTCAGCAGGTACCGTTAAAAACACTTGGAATCACTAGAAACTAAGGAGCTTGTGGCGCTTATAGAAATTTATTTCGGGAGGACCCAAATTTTCTTTAAAAATTGCAGCTAGATTTTTACACCGGGAAGGAATATACCCAAATCTCCCACTGATGTTCCCATGCATATTTAATTGGTTCAATACATAAAAGCATTTTTAGGTAGGATTTGCACCTGGCTGAACTTAATATCCTAAAAAAGTTGTGAACAATAGGGTTCCTAGTACTAAAGGGAGATCACTGGGTACGCAAAACGGACAACCAATGGTTCTATTGCTTGATACTTTGTTTTTAAGGGATTCACAGGTAATTTGAAATTCCTCTCAGCGCATCTCATCGTGCTTAACATTTTGATTTAAGGATTGTTTTGAAAATATCATCATAATTTATGTCTTCATACAACAAGCTTTTTTCAATTTAGTAAATTATAATAAGGAGATAAAAGTTTACTACCATTTGCTTTCAACTCAAAAAGGCTTTAGAAATATTTTTCCAAAGCATTTTTAATTAAATATTAATCAATTAAATTTTTAATTAATTAAAAATAAATAGCCTATATACATGCCATTTATTTTTAATGTATAGAGGAGAGGAGGGTATTATGGAATAGTCGGGAAATTGGAACACCGAAGTTACAGGTAATACTTCTTGTCGTAACAGTAGCTGCAAAACGAAATGAAGTGTGTTTTGGGATTTGCGAAAGTTTTTGCCGGTATAAATGTTCAAACATTTTAACCTACCGGTAATTATGAGACTTTAATTTTGTTGTTAAGCATAATGTACACAAAGAATAATAGTTTTTTTATGCTGCAGTCGTTTTTTAGTTATTAATGTTATATTCATCATCAGTAAAATGGTTCATAATCCAAGATCGTATCGGGTATATTATAGGGAACACTAGGTCCATTCTGATATATCATCTAAAATTGACTCGTGCCATCAACAATCAACTAAAGGACAGAAAAACAAATATACTGAACTGAATGTATATTGTATCTTTGTAAGGAGACTTTTAATACAATAAAAAGCTAACTGTTACCTGCGCTCCTGCGTAAAAAGTTCCGAGGTTGGTAAACTTAGATAGAACATTACTTTACTTTTACAAGGGGAAAACTAATAAACCTGCTTAGCTAATCTATCAAGGTATGGATTATGGATTTAATTTTTTTATTGCGGTATAAAATGAAGGGGCTTTTCAAATATTACGTAAGCTGTAAGCACCGAAGGGTTGCTCATTGCTTATTTTTCCTAACAAAGGGAGGAGGGGGATAAGAGTAGTGATGTGGATCGGAAAATTTTCCACCATGTTTTTCCGGAAAATTTTCCGTTTTTTTTACTTTGTTTTATTAGTTCCCTTTTGTATCCAATTTGTTTATCTTTCAAAAAAGTAAAATTAGTGTGATATAAATTTAATGTTAATGTTATTTTTTTGCATTGAGATCATTTAGTGACTTTCTTTTGGTATATTGGAACCTGCAAATGGTGATAAAAAATAAATTTCATTTTTTTGTGAGAAATATGCCCCTGCCAGTAATTTTATAACTATTTTTTTTAAATTTAAGCTATTTATAGGTCAATTTAGTAAATTAATAATGAAATAATTTTTCCTTATGTGGCATCTTTGAAGTGAATATCGAGGCATTTTATATACATTGTATATTGTTATTTCAATTCATTATACTAGGGAGCTACCGCCCCCTGCTCGCTATCGCTCACCAACCCCCATAAACTGCTGACGCAGGACCTTTTGGAACTGCTTCGCAATTCCCACAAATTCCAACTCGCTGAACTTAATACACTTTATAAAACAATTAAACAATTTACAGAAAAAACGTCAACAAACTTTCCAAAAATACTACACCGAATCCCCTCCATGAATAAATCTCCCTTAAAAGTTTGAATATATATTAACTCGAAATTATTAAAAAATTTAAACGAAATGTTTTTAAAAATATTCATCTTAATTATTTTTAATCTATGATTATAAAAATAACTAATTCAAATTGTTTATCAATATTCGGACCAAACAAATACCATTATTATACATTATGAGTAATTATAAAGTAGCTTGTAGTATAATATGCCTAGTGTTTATCATTCATATTTTTGTTTAATCCCAGACTTGTTAAACAATACCGTTTAAGCAATTGAAAATAATAAGAGACAAAACATCACTCTATGTTTACAATTAATTTCGATAAAATCCGATAAAATCAGACTAAAAATTATAAATATTGGACAAAAAGTGTGACATTTTAGTATAAAATGGCGTGCATGTAAGTTTTTAGAATCCGTTTTTATCAGTCTTTGAGTGATATTTCATCAAGAAAGTACTTTTTTTAAATGGTGAAAAAACATGTTTCATCTTAAAATATAGCGTCAATCGGTCGTTGTGATTGGATGCATAATAATTTGATTGACAGTACTTGCTTTGTAACTGCGACCTTATCCGTTTTATAAAAAAAAATGGAAATATTTTAAGATTTTTTTTGAAAAATAGAAGGGCCTACTCGGAAATCCGGAATGAATCCGGACATTTTGATACCATATAGGTGTCATTCGGTTCAGTAATTAAAAAGCCTTTCTCTGGAAACCGTTCACCAAAAGCTTTTTTTTAGAATAGAGAGATTATAACATTAAATATGATTTAAAAATTGTAAATTCAGATTTCAATGCTTTATAAATTAGTTTTTGATTGTGTTTTATTTTTGGATGAATCTCAAAGGAACATCATCCAGAATTGATGAAAATACCCCAGTTTTGTTAATTTTTAACTTCCAGTGATCTAAAGAGTTTAATCTAACAATACTTTATTATAATATAGTGGCTACTTGGAAAAATTTCCGGAAATTTTTTTGGAAAATTTTCAGTTTCAAAATTTTCCCGAAAACCCACATCTAGATAAGAGGGATGCTTACGTAAGCTGTTACAAGTACTGGATTTTCGAAAATCTCCTGTTGTTTGCATAAATAATTTCAAAATTAAACCAGAAATAAATTTTACAAAAAAATGTACAAGGAAAACAAATTCAAGACTTTACAAGAAAAACTTTAATGATGGTTAATGTTTCATGAAGTTCTGGACTCTAGGCTCTGTTAAACATGTTGTTCAAAAAAAGAACAAAGGGGGACCGGTGGTTTTCTGGCGTAATTAATTATGAGGGGGGTTGAGCGTTGAGAGGGAGTCAAAAATGTTCAAAAACATGCTTACGAAATATTTGAACAGCTTTTTTAAATCTTATAAACTTCCTCTGAAATTACAGGGTGTCCCATAAATGTTGGGTCACAATTCTAGGGGTGATAGTACGCACCTAGACGAGTCAGAATCACATAGGGTTTGGGGGTCCCAGACCAAATCCCAGGGAGCTCAAATTGGAGCGGCACCCCAAAACAAATATTGAAAAATTCAATGTGTAGAATAACTAAATTGGTAAAAACGTAATCTTGGTCTCAAATTTTGTTTTTTGACATGATCTTTAAAATTATGCTAAAAGTTTTCTCCTTAAAATTTTTTTACTACGAAAAAAAGTCAAAAAACCACAAAAAAATGTGGAAAATCAGTCAAAACTTTACTTTGTATTTGGAAATCCTTTCTTTTGATTTGATAATCTGAAAGATCATAGTTGAAAACCCTTAAATCCAAAGTTTCACGTAAATACCATCAATATAAAACGCTTGAGATCCTAAAAAAGTTTGTTTTTGGCGTGCGAAAACAGATCCAGAAAACAAACGTTCAGGGAGAATCTACGAATTACGGATGCTTGGCATGTTTCGCCAAATTGGGAGAGAAAAGAAAGCGATTATATCTATCCGTAACTCGTAGATTCTCCCTGAACGTTCGTTTTCTGAAGCTGTTTTCGCACTCAAAAAACAAACTTTAACAGGATCTCAGGCTTTTAATATTGATATTATTTTCGTGAAACTTTGGACTTAAGGGTTTTCAACTAAGATCTTTCAGATTATCAAATCAAAAGAAAGGATTTCTAAATACAAAATGAAGTTTTGGCAGATTTTTCACAATTTTTTGTGGTTTTTAGACTTGATTTCGTAGTAAAAAAATTTTAAGTAAAAACTTTTAGCATAATTTTAAAGATCATATTAAACCACAAAATTTGAGACCATGATTAAGTTTTTACCAATAGTAGTTGTTCTACAAATTGAATTTTTCAATGATTGTTTTGGGGTGTCGCTCCATTTTTAGCTCCCTGGGATTTGGTCTGGGACCCCCAAACCCTATGTGATTATGACTCGTCTAGGTGTGTACTATCACCCCTAGAAGTGTGACCCAACATTTATGGGACACCCTGTATATTAGGATACTAATATAGCGGAGCCTTTTTTTTAGGTGGTGCTGCTCTCTAGGGAAATCCTCCCAAAGCTGTAGGATGAAATGGAACAGCAGGAGATGGAAAGATATTAAAAGCAAGTAAAATTAATATTCATAAGTTGAATTTAAATATTTTTATGAATTCATTATTCATTTTTTCCCCTCATTGTGAAAAGTTTTTGAACGGGGACAATTAAAACAAATTGGAATAATAAGGGTTTCTTGATTTCACCGGGGGGATGAAATCAGGACTCACAAAGGATGAAAAAATTCTGACATAATTAATTTGGAAGTTCACAATTATATCTTGAAAATGTATTTAAGTGACAAACTCGCAATCATCATAACTTATAACTATTTATATGTTTATGGTTCCGAAAATTAAAAAAAAAATATTAAGACACTATAAAAAGGTAATGAGAAAAAATATCATGTTGATGACGGGGGAAAAATTACATGCAAATAAAGCTGAAAAGAAGAAATGCTTTCCCCCGAAATATTATGAAGGTAAAGAAAAACACAATGTTGTGTGTCGTGGCGCTATCTATGGGATTTCTTTTTAACTATGCTGTGATGGTACCAATTTTTTTATGACAATCAACATTGTGTTTTGAGCTGCCATCTACATAGAGTTATAGTTATCTATGGCGTTCTTTGAGGCTAGAATTCGGTCATGTATTTTTGTCTGTTATTTTAAATCATTTATACTCGAATAAGAAAAATTTCTTTAACTTGTTCCGAAATTAATCCAACAGTTTACTTGATTTTTTACTCTAAAATTTTACAAATATTTTTTTTATTAAATTATACACATTTTACAGGTAGGGGACATTGTTGTACCTCAGGACGGTTGTACCTTCGGCCAACGCGTTTTAAAGTTCAAGAAAAAATGGGAATTTGAATTTGTGGTTGAATTTGAATGTAAACAGATGCTATCTAGTTGCTAACGTGGAAATCAGCTCTTTAAAATATTATTTAAATTTAAACTATGTGGATCTTAATTAATAGTATTAAATAAATATTATTTTACTATTAATTAAGAAGACGTGCTAGAAGTGCGGGACGACGCGGGGTGACACGTCCCCCACTTTTCATAAAAATACAAATACCCATCCGTCCCCCACTTTTATTTCTACTAAAATCCATCCCCTCACTTCTAAAATACCTCCTACCATTAAAAAACCAGAAAATGTTATTCTAATATTTCTTTTGTTAACAAGTTAACTGAATATGATAATTTTAGTTCTTTCTGATTATAGACTATAGATAGTGAACATGGGCGTAGCCAGGGGGAGACAGGGGGGGGCAGCTGCCCCCCCCTAAGTCCTAAGTAATATACTTTTAATTAAGTTAAAACCCAGTTTTTAGGGTCAAATTTTCAAAAAATTTCTGGGGGAGGGCCCCCAGGCCCCCCTTTAGTATTGAAACCTTTATTATTCTCACTTTTTTATATTAAGTTCATTGAAATCAAAATTCTACCAAAAATTCTATGTCTAAATTTGGGTTTACGTGTACCAAAAAACAGTTTGAAACCATGTTCTTAGGGTCAGATTTCGAAACATTTTCTGGGGGTGGGCAGTCAGGCACTCCTTTAGTATTTAAAACTTTATTATTCACACTTTTTTATAATAAGTTCATTAAAATCAAAATTCTACTTAAAAATGTTTGTCCAAATTTGGGCTTCATAGGTAATTGAGGTCTGTGATAAGGAACAGTAAAATTTGTAAATTATACATGTTTAGTCAATTTAAATTTCCAAAAAGGAGGAAAGGCACTCTCGGGGGGGTGACTCGGGTTTGGCCATCCCCCCACTTTTGTTTGACCCACTTCTACCACTGCTTAATACTATAAGGAAGAAGTAATTCCAACGTCTTTTCGTCGGCAAAAATCGCAGTCAGAGTATTTTCCCACATTTTTTTTACAAAAAATGTAAAATGTTAAATATTAAGAAAATTTGATACTTTTATGGAGGATTGTTATGCAAGTTTCGAAGCAAATTTTTAGGGGTTACAAATATTTTAAAAAATTGAATGGCTTTTTAGTAAAAAAAAGAAAAAAGTAAAAATTTTTAATAATTTTAGAAACATTCTTAAAAATAAGTAAAACTAGTCCTTACACTTAAATAAAAAATTTTTCAACGATCTTTTTTTAGAAATGGCCTAAATCTAAATCAGGTATGGGCAACCTTTTTGAATCTGCGGTCAGGACTAAAAGATTAAAATGACTTGGAGGGCCATAGAGTAGATAATAGATAATTTTGAAAAAAGGCGTGTTTGTTTTAAAGTTAAAAACAGAGTTATAGTACTAAAGTTAAACATTAATCTGGACTAGAATTATTTTATCTTGATTAAGCATTAAAGTATAATGCGTGAGTTACATTAATCTCTCAGGGGTGTAAATAAAAATTATCATTTAATTAAATTTAATATTTACTGTAGCACTACACACAGTAAATTTTTGGGTAGAATTTGGGGGTCTGAGGGTCCTTCCCCGAAAATTTTTGGAGATTTGATTCCAAGAAACAGGTTTTTAACTAGATTCGGTTTACCTAGCTCGAATGTTTTAGATTTGCATTTATGGGTAGGGTTTGGATTAACTTACTGTAAAATAGTTTTGAATCATTAATTTCCATCATTAAAGTTCTAAGGGGAGCTGTTCCTCTATTGCAAGGTCCTCTATTGGAAAGTTGAAAGCAAAACTTTGGTGAACTTGAAAATGAATAAAAAAAGTAGAAAAAAGATTTTTTAAAAAACGCTTTTATTGAAGTGTTCTAAAAGGTCAAAAATAATTAATTCGGTTTGACAAATAATTTATTGGGAAGTAGAAAATAACTTTTTGGTAAGTAAATAATAACTGATTTTCTAATCACTAAAAATAAAAGCGTGGGAGCTAGTAATTTATATATTTTTTAAATTTAAATTTTTTGATTTTTTTTAATTTGTACAAATTCACCTGAAGGTATGGACCCGTATATGTAATTCAAGTTTAGTAACACTAACATCTATGCCGAACGAGGGTTCGAACCCCAGAAGTAAGGCTTTGCAGTCAGATGCTCTAACCACTAGGCCATTACGTCGGTATTTATGTATAATTTTACATAGAACATAGAATAAATAGTGAATAAAGAATTACTAGCTCCCACGCTTTTATTTTTAGTGATTAGAAAATCAGTTATTATTTACTTACCAAAAAGTTATTTTCTACTTCCCAATAAATTATTTGTCAAACCGAATTAATTATTTTTGACCTTTTAGAACACTTCAATAAAAGCGTTTTTTAAAAAATCTTTTTTTTACTTTTTTATTTTCTACTTTTTAGTCATGGTATTTTTTTTAACAAAAACTCACAAGAAAAAATGTATTTATTTCAACCATATTTAATCTGATGTTAGAATGGAATTTTAGTTTTCTACAATATGATGGTGAAATGGTGAAATATAACACGCATCCTCTCTTTCGCCGATAAAATCCGTCCATATCAAAAAGATTCACAAGAAAAAGAAAAAGCATCCCATTCAGGCTTTTCAGTAGTCCATAAATTATAAAAGTGTCATATTTTTCTTCTCTCGCAATTCCTCGGGATGGGCACCAATTTTCGGCGATTTCTCGCTCTTCTGGCGATTTCTTTCTCGCGGTTATTATCTTAAATCGCTAATTATCTGAATTGTTAATTGGAAGGTAAGAAATCACGTTTTGAAGATTAAATATTGTAGTGATATACCTAATATATTATCTTACAGGTTTTGGGAGCCATTGGCTTCACGGAAGTGTCTCAAATTTGAATTAAAAGGATAACTAAAAACACTCGTTAATTACCTTAATTACGGAGGTTTTGACTAGTTGATTATTGAATATTGCATTGTCATCGAGTTTACGCCATGGTGCAAAGTTTCAGAACTTTATATCGTTTGGAAGTGCCTGAAATTTTATGTACAAGATCTTGTAAAAAAAGTGATTAATCGTCCATAAATATTGTAATTACTGGGCAATTCTCGTTTTGACTTTTGAATATGATGAAGTTATGCCTTATACAACATTGTGCACGGTTTAGGGAGAATAGCCCCTTGGGAAAGGTCTCAAAATCTGGGTTTTCTGTTAATTAAAAATACTCGTTAATTAACTTAATCCTTTGGTTGTTTGACTAGAGAATGGTTGGATATTGGAGTGTCATGAGGGTTACACCTATGTGCAAAGTTTCGGGGCCCTAACATATCGGGAAGTGCCCGAAAATCGAGTTTTAAAATTCCTCCCGTAAAACGCCGCCAAAAGCAAGTAGAATAAAAGCGTTTAAAAAGAGTTAAACTGATTCAAAACGAAAAAGGTCTAAACTCGTCTAACCCCTTAATACCTTTTCTGGGTTACAGAATTGAATGACAAATGTGTGTGTTACAAAATTTTGAAAACAAAAATATCGTACCGGTTACGTAATCTTGTTTTCCCCCTGACAACAATCCTTTATCAATGCAATTCAAATTGAAAAAGAGCAATTCTTCAAACCAACTCTTTGTTAAGAGAATTGCATAATATGCATAAGAAAAAGAAGAATGGACCTCTTTATTCTGATGATCTAAAAAAACTTAATTTTTTCGATGAAAGATCACATTCTGTTACATAAAGCTAGTAAAATCGTTGCCCAATTTCTCGGGATCATTGGACCATTAAATGCTTAGTATCGAACATTTTAGTGAAAAAGGTTTGTCGGCAAAATGTATATAAACTCGAAGAGATCTGTTTGCAAATCACAGTATAGTTTTACAGTCTCCATTTAATTCTTGGTGGAAAAGCCAAGGCGAAGCCTTATAAGCTTTAAAATGGTAATTCTTTTCATATCCGTTTCTCACACTTTACTGTAGTAGGTAAATGAAAGAAATTCACTTGTCTTTTAGTTTAATTTACTGCATATAATTTGAAATTTTTAGCATAATACAATAAATGGACTTTTCACAAAAGACTGGAATGTTTGGGAAAGCTAATTTGTTTCGGATAACCGATAATTTAAAAAAGAAAAAAAAATGCTTGTAGGGGGTGTGTAAAACAGTGATATTAAATACAAAACTGTATATTTGCATTGCAAGTAAGTTGAGCGAAATTAAAAGTATTAGTAATAACTGTAAACATTTTTTTCTCATTCGAACTGTAAGGCTTAATCATAAAAATCGAAAGAAACTAAGTTTCCGGAAAATTTGGAAACGTTTACTATAATTAGCGGGATATTTATTAATAAATTAAGCATCAACTGTTTTTATAATTTCATATTTTTGGGATATATATTATTTATGATAAATGTTTCAAGTAAAATCACAATCAGTATCAAACTATGTCTTTTTTTTATTTTCTGAAACAATTATTTTTCTTAGAAATTGACCGTTCTCATTTTTGCTGCTTTGTGCATCATGGTTTTGCTGACCATTGTCCACTGTGAGTCGTCTCCTGATGTAGAGGGTCGACATCATCATCACCATGGTCACCATCACGGGCACCACCATCATCATGGACATCATCACCACCACGGTCACCATCATCATCACGGACATCACCATCATCATCACCATGGACACCATCATCACCATGGGCACCATCATCATCATGGACATCATCATCATCACGGACATCATCATGGTCACCACCATGGACATCACCATCACCATGGACACCATCACTAAATCATTTGCATTGTTGAATTTTCAAATAAAATGTTTATTTTTATCACAGCCTGGTTTCAATATTTTTTTATCACGTTATATTTTGCTTATGAATCAAACGAAATCCAATAGTAGATAGTTTAATTAAGACGAACTAATATTATCTTCTTTTTTATTCATCATGATGTTGTGTTGTGGTTTAAGTTATCTTAAGTCAAGCCTGCCCTTCACAACATACTCCCGCGGGCCACATGTGGACCGCCAGCCTTTTTATAGGCCCAAAGAGTCTTGAATACTACTCAAATTTTAAAAGATTAAGGAAAATTTAGTTAAAAGAGAATTTATTGTAAAGTTTTTAAAAGAATTTATAAAATGCTGAGTTTTTTCACTAAATATTTACGAATAGATTCAGCTTTCAAAAGTTTGATTAGACCTGAAATGCTCAAGAATATAGAAATTTCATATAGGGGAGAGTGGGGTAATAAGAAACTGGGGGTAATAAGAAACATTTAATTTTCAGTTTTGTGTGAGGGCATAAAAATTTGAAAAAAAATCACAGAATAACTTTAAGACATACTCTATATCCCATAAAAAATTTATCGTTTTAGAATGATTACTTCAGTGAAAAATTCCCGTTTGAAATAATCAGGTCAGCAAACTCATCCACCTAAAGTCATGCTTTTTCAACTATTTCAATTTATCTTGTTTTTGCAATTAAATTCTTATGGAATTTTATTAGTGAACTTTTAAGGAGGTAAAACGAGCTATATAATTCACCTTTTGTTCTTCAATTTAGGGTTGTGGATCATTCTTAAAAGTGCCCTGTTTCTTATTACCTCATTTAAACAAAATTATGGGGTAATAAGAAACACTGGCATTTTATGCATGAAAATTAATTTAGCTAATTTTTCTCTTTATTATGTTAATATTTTATTGTTCTTTTATCATTTATCAAGTTAAAACTTTAAATTCAGTTAATTTTATTTTTACTTCATTTTATTGAAAACGGTGAGTAATAAGACACAAAATCTCAATTTAAAAAAAAATTAGTTTATTTTAAGGGAAATAAACAGTCAGAATAATTTTAGTCTCACAAAATGAAATAAGAGAAACAATACTTTAATTATTTTTTCATGATTTTCAAAATGTTAAATATAAAAATATAGAGTTGTTCAAAACTTTCAGCATGTAACTTTTTTAGACTAATTTTTAACTGGGCATAAATCAAAAGATTTTTGATGAATTTTTTTGAAAATTACTCGAGTTATAAAATACTCTTAGAAGATTACATTAATACCTTCATTTGATTTTTATTGTTTTAATCAATAAAATAAATAGCTTGTTTCTTATAACCCCACTTGGGGTAATAAGATACAGTCGCTTGGGGGTAATAAGAAACAAGCTAAAAACCCCCTTTCCCTTTTACTTAGGAAGTGCATTATTTTTTCAATGAAAGCTGTTAATGATGTGAACATTCTGTAAAAAAATCAGCTTCATAAACTTAAAGGAGAATCCTGTAGAATTTTGGAATGTTTCTTATTACCCCATTTGTATCTTATTACCCCACCTTCCCCTACGTACATGGTAATGTAAAAACTTTAAGTATATTTTTGAATAAAAAATATAGACGATTCTCTATTCCCTATTTAAGGGGACTCAGTACCTCCAAATCGGTCAAAATATCAAGTTAAGGATTTTGCTCTCAAATCCATGTTTATACTCATAAATTGATTCAGCAAATTTCATAGTTATACACGAATTCTAAGCATAACAAATTTCCAATGTTTATTAAGTATAGTTACCACATATTTTTTAAATAAATATTTCTCAAAACTACTTTTTTAGCACTTAAAACCCTAAGGCTTTTTTTCTACAGAACCAAATGTCATGAAACTCGGTATTTATTCAATAGGGTTATTTATCAATAGGGAATCACCGAAAAGTTTTTTTTCTCAAAAACTACTATGATTATCCAAAATCCCCCACATTAAATTATACTACAGAACATATTTAACATAAAAATGGAAAAAGCTAGTAAGAAAAGGGGAAAATGAAGGAGGAGTAGCGTTTCGAAGTTTTTGAAATTTTTGTTGTTTTTTAAAATATTAAAAATAATAAATTTTTTAAAAACTTTTTGTGTTTAATATTCTATTACATGATGGTAACAGATAATTTGGCACCAAAAACTAATAAAAAAACTTAAAAATAAAAAAATTAACTTTTTTTGGTACCGAGTCCCCTTAATTGTTTGTAAATTTTCTCAATGGTATAAACAAGTTACACAGAAAGTCTATATTTAATTGTTAGGCCCTTGGCAAAGTAAGACAAAAAAATCTTTTACTGCATCAGAGTTAAAAGTAGTGTGGTCTCCCTTCTACTTAGAAATGTGTTGAATAATGTTAGTTATTCATTTCTTCAAAATATTATAATTCCAGAGTATCAGTGTTCTTGAACACAAAATATAATTGTAGCATAAATAGTTAAAAATACATTTTTATTCTATTTGCATTTATTCTTTTTCTTCACGCAGCGGTAGTTTTAACTTGATCACAGCGTATTATTTATCTTCATAAGTCACGGCTTAGAAAATCAAAAATATCTCCATATACCTACTTAACCAGAAAGGTCCAGGACTCTTCGTTGTTAGATAGCATCCTTATTGTTTATTTTTCAACATAGGTGTTAAAAATGTACTAAACGGAATAAATTATCTTGATGACAAAATCTCTCTATTGAGAAATTTTGAAAATACAGTCATGCGTTAGATCAGGAAACCGTCATTATGTTTTGAACAACCAAAACAAGATATTGTGAATGCATCAGAAAGACTCCCTTTTTATCTTAGAGTCTAGATGCCCTGATGAGTAAAATGAAAGATACCTTCCTGAAAGTAAATGATATAAGTAACAAAACAGAAAAAAGCCACTCAAAAACTCCCTATGTCCCAGCAGTATACTTAAATATAAAAAACGAATGGAACATGTATAAATAATAACGTAATGAGGGCAAGCTGTACAAATAAGTAGAAATACAAATTTCGTCACACTGACGAAGAGGATACAAGTATCCTTGAAACATGTCTGTTTTATTTTATTTTCATCAATTTATATGTCTGTTTTAGATTTTAAATCTTTTGAATTAAATTTGCAAAATAAAATTTGTCTTTGTATTTCTTGTTAAATAATTATAAAGTATTAAATGAGGTTCCAATTTCCAATTAATTAAAAAACAAGTAAAAAAGTTACGGCTTAAACTCATAAAACAAATTTAGATATTAAAGAAGCTGTTAAAAGTTGAAGTAACATTGAATATAGTGAATGTTTTAAATTTTTACGTATTTATTACATTATGATTCTGAAAAGAGTATAGTGTAAAGGAAAGAAGTGTATGAGAATGAATTTTGTGTTGTACGGATTTTAGATTTGGCCCGTTGTTGTGTTCCATCAGATTCAAGCAGTAAATAAAACGAAGATCGTATTGTATTAAATCAAGTAAAATTCATAAGTTTTACATTTATTTTCTTCACAAGGTTTTGAGGTACTTCAGGATTAACCGGGCGCAAACGCCTAGTTTTTTCCAAAATCACCAAAATTATTTAAAAATCATACTTACATACACCATTAAAATACACTAATTAGCAGTGTTTCTTTTAATTTTCTGTATATTTTTATGTGAAAATAAATAATAAAACATTGCCAATATAGTTCAAATAGATATTTGCACCAGGCTAAAGTACCTGCTTTGAATGTTGAATAAAATGAATATAATTTTTAGTTTTTACATTCTAATTAAAACATGACCCGATAAAACCTCTGATAAGAATCTCCACCTTATAAGTGCTCAAAAACCGCAAGCGGAAGTGTAGAACCTGAATTACATTCCCCTAATGAAAATGAAAACTGGGGAGAAAGTTTTTTTTATATATATTTTATATCACTAAAACTTATTTTATATTGCTAAAGAGACCACAAAAATGACAGAGGGAATGCAGCTCAGGGAGTTCATCAGATACTTCAATCGAGAGCAGAAGTCTAGGCAAGCCGCAAAACAATCAGGATCACACATATTTTATGCACAATACATTTTAGGGGAGAGAATCTTTTAAGAAGAATTTTTCTGGCAATGGAAAGAAAAAGTGGACAAGTCGACAAAAGTGGACTCAAGACAGATTTTATAATGAAACCTTGTAAATAATGTTAAATGTTTTTAAGGTAACGTATCAAATTTCTCAAGTATGAGACAAGATAATACATATGTTCTAATGATTAACATGGGCATAGGTTCAACCTTTTGACTATGTCAGTTAAACTACCTGGGTATGGAATATCCCCAGGTGCAAATATGCATTAAGATTAAATTGTTACTTTTTAAGCTTTTTAGAAATTTTTAAAGAAGAGGAATTATCTGATCAACTTGAAATTTTGAGGATTTGTTCTTTATGGTTTTCTAAGCTATTGCTATATTGTTGCAGATGAAGGGAAACAGGACAATAGTGATATGGGTTTGAAAGCCGAGGTCCAAAGATGGTAAGGCGAGTTGAAAATTGGGGTCCGGACCCCTCCCCTCAAAGTCAATTCCGCACAGGATGAAAGAGGCTTCATTCGCATGGCAGTGCCAGATCACTGAGCGACTTTCCGACGTGTTTCAAATTGTTAGAATACTGCTACAGGTCTATCATTGTCTTCTCCATCAGTTAATCAGTTGTAATTTCACTAAAATTCACCAAGTATCGTTTTTTTACAGCTCTACGTCGATGGAATTCCATCGGTGCATAAAGCTATACCATGGTTTCCACAAAAAAAAAAGAGTTTAGCGAGATTAATGATAACAAATGGTCCTTTTAAACAAATCCCACTTCAATTTTGGTTAACATGACACTCAAATTGGGTTTGGACGCTATGCCGTAAAACGCCATTTTTTGGAGTGTTTTATCTTGAGTTTTACCTCACGAACGCCGAATATTTTGTGCTGGAGAACCATTGGGTACCATGAGCAACCTTATGAGGTAAAAAATAAGGCCAATCCTAAAAGCCACAAATGCATTAAAATTTTTTTGGATCCAAAAGTTATACCCTTTCCTACCTTCGAAGCATTCAACGCATGTTTGTTGGAATGATCCTGACTCCCATAAAATCCAACCAAGACAATTTCTTCTTTGCTGAACTTCTTCACCCAATATTTCACTTATGGATAATGTGACCATTTATTTCTTGACTCAAAACGGGACATTGGTTTATTTAGGTAAATTAACAGGTAGTCAATAAAAAAACTTCCTAAAAGTTATTTATTCAAAAAAAGTCAGTTAGCTTAAAAGTTACAAATAAAAAAATATATATCCGAAACGTTTAGTTATATTTATATTTATCAGAGGAACAAATTTGCTTTAAGCTGGTGATGATTTTAAAAGAGTAAGAATGAAACTCTTTTTCTCTCGCACGTTTTTTTATATTCACCTTAATTTTCAACATCGCCTTTAGAACTGAAATTTGTAACTGGGTCTTCTCAAATGTCCACAATTTGTTCATCATAGAAAATACTCTTTCTACTGGAGCATTTGTAGCAGGCAAACATAAAATATATTAAATTAAAATAGAAAAGTTTTCATGCTGAAGTGAAGATTGTTGGCTTAAAAGTGTTTGAATACTTCCACCCAACGAGTTTCCGTGGAAACATTTAGAATATTCCATTCGGTTACTTTCTGCGATGGAGATGTAATGCAGTTACAAATTAACGAAAATTCGCCAAAAACACTCAAATTTTCACGCGGTTTCAGAAAACGGGACAATTTTGCGTCCCAGAGTTCATTTCGGGGACACCGGGACTTGTAACTCTAAAAAGGGACAGTCCCGTTCAAAACGGGACGTCTGGTCACGTTACTTATGGAGCTCGATAGGAATTTTGTTGGTTTTTCCAATAGCTTAAAATGCTGGTTCTATGTTCTATACCCAATATTGGGAAACTTTGGATTTGCGACAAATCTTTAATAAAAATATCCTCCTCAGACAAAAAAACAATCGGTTTAGTTTGATAACGTGTCGTGTAGAGGATCTCATTGCAGCGAGTATGGACTACAAAAAACACTGATTTTCGATACTTAATTTTGTGTTCCTTTTATTCTGAAAATTATATCATTTATTTGCATCTACAAAGGTCCCTTATTGCTGAGCAAATTTCAGCAAAATCTGACAAGTCATTGCATTTTTTATGAATAGGAGTATATTTAAATAAATAATAGCTAAATTTTCTATTTCACGTATAAAATATTTAGTGATTATTTACTTAAATTAATAATAACACAAACAATTTTTAGAAGATATCCCCAATTTTTGACGCAAGCTTAATGCATGTTTTTAATTGAGATCCCTTCCTGTATTTTATTACAAAATGAGAGAGAGAAAACTGACATATTTTTAGGACTAAAATTGCTAGCAACACCTTTAATAAGCAAATTAAATGTTTTACAATGCGATAAAATATAATCAGAAAAATATTTTTAGTATTGTTTCCCTGAAAGAGTTAGGTGTTACCGAAGTAAAACATTAAAAATAGGTCTGAATCGATTTCAACAAAGTACTCCTACATAATAATGAGGTATTACATGTTCAATACCTTGTACTTAAACAACTCTCTATATCTGTTCTCTTCATTAATTAATTTCCAAATTTAACTCTAAAAAATGAGAACATGTAATATATATAAGAAAAAAACCCTTTGTGTGAACAGAGAAATGAAAAAAAAACCCATAAAACAAAGAAATACAAAACAGAGTTGACCATTTAAGGTTTCTAACGGAATCAACGGACCATTAAAAGCCGATCACGATGCTAGTTTTTATGCACAAGAAGTCAGATTGCAGGTTATGGTCAAGCATATAAAAGGAGTTGTAGACCGTTGTTTGATCACAAATCTCACAAGATCTCATTTTCTGATTGAAAACATAAAAGTTTACAGTTGAAGATGGTAAACTATCTTGTACCTTTTATTAATTGTTAAAATACGAAAACTTATTAAAAACTTTAATCACCTTCCATTGAGCATAATATAAATTTTAATAACCATTAATTTTATTTTTATTAATTTTATTTCAATATTAAGAGTTATTTGCATCTCTGTAAATTTAATCTTTGATTTCACTTTTAAACATTTATTTCAAATTGTTTAAAAGGAAACGTTCTTTTTGAACCTTAAATTGCTTTTATAACTCAACAGCTCGTTTTTTTTTACCAAAGTAAGTTTAAACAGAGTTGATATTTTTCTCGCTCAATCAGTTTTTAATTTTGTTTTTAAGAAGCATAAAAATATTTTAAATAAAAACAAATATTCTAACTCTTAACAAATATTAAACAAATATTCTTAATTTTCTTTTTAAAATTTTTCAGAACTTCAAAGTCGTTTTCTTTGCGGTTGTTTGCATCGTGCTTATTTGCACGCATGCGTTTGCCGAAGAATCTGACAAAACTGAAGCTCGACATCATCATCATCATGGTCATCATCACGGTCATCACCACCACCACGGCCATCATCACGGCCACCATCATCACCATGGGCATCATCATCACCACGGACATCACCACCACCATCATCACGGGCATCACCACCACCATGGACACCATCATCACCACGGTCACCACCATGGACATCATCATCACCATGGACATCATCATGGGCACCACCATGGCCATCATCACTGATGATTTACTCACAAATGTCATAAATCCAAATAAATTTGTTTTATGTTATTCACTGGTACTGATTGCTTTGCAACTTATACACTTTTAAATGTTATATATGAATAATTTTTAAATTCATTTACAAAAACCACAATAAGACCTAATGTATTTATTTGTCCATTGGATAACAGTATATTAGAGAGCCCATAGTTATTTTTTAAAGATAATTTGGAAAAGGAGTTAATCCCAGTTTAATTTTCATTATCACACACACATATTGATAAAAATATTCATATTTAAAAATTGTATGACTAAGACTTAAAAAGAGTAGTAAACATTTCAAAAACCATTTTGATTTTATGTTAACGAATTTAAAAGAATTTTTAAATTTTGTTAAACACTTCTTTTGATTGCTCAGCAATGCTGTTTATTAAACTGCAAAAACTACCAACCTTCAAACTATGTAAAAATAGTACAGACATCAATAGTTTAATGATAATTTAAATTATGGATTAGGAGGGTTAACCCATAGTGAGAATTTGAAAAGAAGGGTCATCTCATTGTGCTTGTAAAAATTCTTCTACAAACACAAGTTAACTTTTTAATATTTAAAAGGAATAACTTGTTTACTACTTTTTAAATTCATTTAAGTTTATTCAACTAAAACATATCCAGTTTGTCTAGAAAATAGGTTTTAAATTATTTATAGATATTTTCGATATTTTCCCTATACATTACTATGGGAAAGCTACTTTTGAACAGCACGGGAGGTCAAAAATTGTCCTAGAGTCCTGAATATTCGCAAGTAATAATGTTTCAGTATTTGAAAACATGAAAGGGGGCACCTGGGAAATTCTAAAATATTTTTTTTGCAACGCCCTTCTGTGCATGCATATGTACGGAAGAATAAGAAAAATATTTCAGTTTTAACCAGGTATCGGCATACAGGTTTATGTACTACAACATTTCCGTATTTTTAAGATAAAACAAGCCCTAAATAACCATTAGGTAAGCCAAGCCCAGCTCTACTAGAAGTCTCCTAAGTTTTAAACAATCACCATATTAATGGTTAAAAAGTTTTAAATTTTTAAGTGGTATAGTTCTAGAGTTATTAGCTGTTTAAAAATGCAGGAAAAACAACTTTACTAGATTTCTTTCGACATTAAAAAAGTATTACTATCGAAAGAGGGGTGATAAAAGAATGGAACCTGAAACATTAAAATCTATAACTATATTAGCTTCTCATAAAAAATCTAAATAAATATGTGAGTGTTTAATCTTTGGTTTTTTAGTTGTTTTGTAAAGAAGTCAGCCAATTTTTCAAAGTTTATGTGCGATGCGGGGGCAGAAGATATTATCCAATCTAAAAAATATTTTACACCGTTCTTATCAAACCCAAGTGACACCCTTTCCGCACTATTAGAACAGAAATAAAAATAAAAGGCCTTTTTTGGGCCACCCTATTGTACACTAAGAAAAACGGGTGTTTTAATAAAAGAAATGTACTTGTTTGTACTTATGGTAAGATACCTGATACTTAACTTGGTACTTAAAGAAATAGTTTTGAAAATTTTTTTGTTAATTAAGAAGAAATGCAGAAACGGATTAATCAATAAATTTACACTTGAATTCATGGTTGAAATGTGTTTGATGTATTTATTTACCAAATGAGATATTTATTTAGTTTGAAAGAGGATCTATATAAACGTTATAGGATATACAAAAACTATATCCATTATATGAAAGGGAGTTTCATTAATTATTTGATAAATTAATTAACTAATTCAAGAATATAGTTTAAGGAAGTAATAGACAATTCAAGTATACATAGGTATACTTAATAGGTAATAGTACTTAAGGTACTTAATTCTTCACAAATATACATAGTAGGGTGTATCTTAAAAAAACTTTTTTTCGATTTTGATGACGTAATAGTGCGGAAAAGTTGTCTAAGGTGCCAGAGAGTACCTGTGAATTTTTTCAGAATTTTTGGATAATTTCTTAATATGCCACATTGGCCCTGAAGTTCCCCATGTTAATCCAATGGGGCGCGCCGCCAAAAAGGCCGAAAATCGGTTTTTCGCCCCTCATTTCTACCCTAATCACACGACGAATGTCTCGTCTCGAGTTATGGACTCTATATGATGTATGCTACCCGAAAAAACTTGAATAATAACTTTAATCTCTATATTATGTTGATTGTGGGCTCTGATTTGAACGAGGAAATACGCGATTTTCGACGAAATTTGAGCATACAAAAAAACGTAATATAGATATTTAGGCTATTATTCAAGTTTTGTCGGATAGCCTAGATCATATAGAGTCCATAACTCGAGACGAGACATTCATCGTGTGATTAGGGTAGAAATGAGGGGCGAAAAACCGATTTTCGGCCTTTTTGGCGGCGCGCCCCATTGGATTAACATGGGGAACTTCAGGGCCAATGTGGCACCTTAAGAAATTATCCAAAAATTCTGAAAAAATTCACAGGTACTCTCTGGCACCTTAGACAACTTTTCCGCACTATTACGTCATCAAAATCGAAAAAAGTTTTTTTCGATACACCCTAATACATAGGTTTAAATTTTAATAAACTTAAGGTCCATATTTTGGTGATATTGATGAGGAAATCAGTTTAAAAATATAGTTTTTTTAAAACTGCCTTTAAAATTAATTATTGAAAATCATTTAGTATTTTTTATTTTGTTGTTATAGTTTTAAGGCTTCGTCGGGATCTAATCCCGTGTGTGAGGGTGTGTGGTACTCTTTTTTTTATTACACTAGGGGGCTACCGCCCCCTGCTCGCTATCGCTCGTCAACCCCCGTTAACTGCTGACGCAGTAACTTTTGGACCGCTTCACAATTCCCCACAAAACCCAGCTCACTGCACTTACTCACTTTATAAAACATTCTTAACACAGGGGTAGTACTTCTCCGTGGTACTCTTTCAAAAATGGCGAATATTTATTCAGTGGTGGAATTTTATCATTTCCTTTATGGTAACATGAATTGGCGGATCGCTTTATAATTCCAAGAAAGGTTCATATATAGTTCCCGCTAAATATGAACCTTCCCTTAATGTTCAGTGCTTCCCTTAATGTATCTGTGAAAAACACATTACCTTAGGGAAATGCGTAAAAAAATGTTTACATTGCTCTGTTGTTAATTTTCTTGGGGTTGAATTCCGTTATAGTTCCCGCTAAATATCACTAATCTCTTTTGGACACTATAAAGTATAAATATTGCTAAATTGTTTCAAATTCATAGATTAAAGTGTTTAATTAGATCTATAACTATTCAGTTTATCATTAAAAATTAGAAAAATTGGTTTACATTTGAATATTGAGCGTTCGAAAGAGATTGGCGATATTTAGCGGGAACTATAACGGAATTGAACCCCAAGAAAATTAACAACAAAGCAATATAAACATTCTTTTACCCATTTCCCTAAGGTAATGTTTTTTCACAGATACATTAAGGGAAGCATTGAAATATCTCAGGAATAAATTTAACTTTCTTAAAATTTGTAATGATTGACTGTTAAAAATGTAGTAATTATCTTAAACATCGCGAAAATTTAGAATTTTATCTTCATGAGAAACAAACTTCGAAGTTGTGTCATTTAAATAGCAACGACACCGAATGTCAAGACTTCCAACATTTTCATCCTTATTTCTAAAACATTCACCCGTGTTATTTAGTTGTTTGCGTTTTGTCATTATGAAATAAAGAGTTACATTTTACTACCTTAAAAAACATACTTGCAAAAGGATATAAAAAATAAATGCAAAATTCAAAATTTCCGAAAGCGAGTGTATATTTTATTGTAAATATAGTAATGATTAGGTTGCCACAACTACAAAGATAAATATAAAAATATTAATTTGTTATTTAAAAAATAAAAAATAAATTAATTATATATAAGTTTAAAATATAATGAAAACAGTTTGAACAAGAAATTCTAAAGGCACTTTGCACATCCTCAAAAGAATCCGGACAGTTTGATACCAAATATGTGTTATACGGATCAGTAATTAAAAAGCCTTTCTCTGGAAACCGTTCACCAAAAACTTTTTTTTAGAATAGAGAGATGATTGGTGTTATAAATCTAAATTCAAAAACCTTCTGGATTTGTGTGTAAATTAATATCGTGCTATTATTATGTTAAGTTATTAATAAATTTATTTTTATTTTATTTATGTACTTTTTATTTTCTACTGTTGTGAAAACGGGCACCCTCCCATTACAGTAAAATTTTGTTCTGTCATTTAAAAATCATAGGCGATTGCAATTTTTGATACTAAAAAGAAAGTGAAGTGGATATTTACTAGCATACCGGGAGGAGATTCATCTTTTCTGAAACAATTGCCTTTTACAGCCAAATTTATGCCTTTACAACCAACCCTACAACCCTACTTTTACAACCAAACTACCTATGTATTATAGGGTTTTCTTCAAATTGAGTAGGTCTGGTACTTAATTCTAAATGTGGAAAATTTTTCATACTATAGATAGGAAAAGCGATGATATACACATTAATACTCACTAAATAGCACGGATATTCTAGAAAAGTTGTACAGTCAATGAAAAGTCATTAGTATTTGCAGAAATAGAAGGAATTTTGTGTTTGAACAAATCTTCTATCCATATAAAATGAATGTATGTCTGTATGTATGTATATCCTTTATAGTTTTAAACTTTTTGAACCTACATTAACTATTAAACTATACCACGTTGATCTACTCGCTCCAGGGAAGGTTTCTGAGTAAAAATAACTTAAAATCGAAGCATCCTAATAACTTTTTTGGCCAATTTTATGCCTAAAAACAAATATTTCATGCCTAACTTAATAGCAAAACCATATTGTTGTAAATTAAAATCCATTGTTGTAGCATAAACATAAAAGTGGCTCCTTTATTTAAGTACTTCCACATTTGGACTGGCGAAGCCCATCTGTAACACACCAGAAGAATTTTTTTTAAAAATGGATTGGCGAAGCCCATCTGTAACACACCAGAAGAATTTTCTTTAAAAATGGACTGGCGAAGCCCATCTGTGACGCACCAAATTATATTTATACAAAAAACTGGAACCCGGGCGAAGCCCCGGTCTAGCGCGTCAGAGTGTAAAATGAAGTGTTAAATAAAGTAGAAACTATAATAATTTTCGCTCTTCACTCTATTGAATTCCGCAGCTTACACGATTATGAATAGATGATTTTAAGACCTCAAAATAGTAGCAATTATTTATTTCTCATTTCTCAATGAGTATTTTCCATTCTAACTTAATACCAATAAAATGTATAGAAGTTGAACTTTAGAACTAAATTCAAACAAATTTTCGATGAGAAGTTTTCTTTACCCCAGTTACATACAATAAAGCTAAAAAATTATGGTTTTTGACGAGTAAGCTGATATATCAAATAATAAAGTATTCAATCAACATCCCTATTTTTGAAACATCATCTTAAAAGATACAATTTACCTCTACAGAAAATAAAACTAAATTTATATAAGTAGGTTAAATCATAAGGTATTGGTCTTATATATTTGTATTTTCCCTTTCCTTTAGCTACTATTAATTAATTAATATGAATAAATAGGTACTTTAATTTCATTACTGGAAGCTATCGAAAAGGTGAACCTGACCCAATACCAAAACAGTTTTAAGTAGATCGCGTAACATATTGACAGATATTCATTAAGATAACTAACGCAACGCTATGCAAATTGAGTAAAGATGTTTTCATTGAGTTCATCGTAAAAAAATTCATGGTTGAGTAAATCTAAAAAAAATTGATACTATTCTTTCAAGTGAATGAATGCTTAAATTAGAAAAAGGGACCGTATACTGTGCTTGTTCTCAGTGAACCGCTAAACACCATGTACGAAGAGTTTTTTCTCCTCGTATGATAACCGATTGGGATTGATAAATGTATAAAAGGTGTTTGTCAGCTTGTGTTAGTATCAAACCTTGTATGCACAGTAAACTGTTCTAACAGCAAGCATTGGTCCAGATTAAAAATGGTAAGCCTCCCATTTAGGACTTTCTTACCTGTTCCTCATGAATTCTAAGAGCGAAAGTTTATAGTAGTAAGCTTTTCAGTAGATCTTAGAATAGAAAAATATTGCAGTGTTTGGGGTTAAAAATGTTTACTCTTATGGCTTTTGTAATTTCTGTAGGCATTTATAAGATAATCTGTTTGGTTGTTAGAATAGTGTAAGTACCATATGTGTGGAGCTTCAATTATTAAATTCTATCGATCAGAATAATTGTAGAATGAATTAAGGTTACTTTCAAACTAAACTTTCACTATTTTACTTAAGAAATCGGTGCGCCATTCGAGTTAAATGATAGCAAAATGCTGGATTTCGTACATTTCATGCTATAATATAGATCATGAAATAGGAAAGAAAGCTTAAGGAAAAATTTAATTTATTTCCTTTTATCCTTTAATTGGGTATCATTTAAACAATGATTAACATTTTAGAAATTCGCCGTTGTCATTTTTGCTGCTCTGTGCATCATGGTTCTGCTGACCATCGCGCAATGTGAATCGACTCCTGATGTAGAGGGTCGACATCATCATCACCATGGTCACCATCACGGGCACCACCATCATCATGGGCATCATCATGGCCATCATCACCACCATGGACACCATCACCACCACGGGCATCACCATCATCACCATCACGGGCATCATCATCACCATGGACACCACCACGGACATCATCATCACCACGGGCATCACCATGGACACCATCATCATCATGGACATCATCATGGTCATCATCACTAATAGCTTTGTTTTTCTATTTGGCAAGAATAAATTTATTTTGATGTATATTTTGTGAGTTATTTCGAAAATTTTCTCAATATTTAAGGGAACACGAGGAAGCTATAATATAAATAGGAACATTCTAATAATCGTTCATGAAATATATGCTTTCGTTTAATAACTTTCTCCATGAATACAGTTTCCCCCTGCCTTTTGAGCTTTCTGCCTTATCTAAGTTTAAAATCACTATTATAAAAAGTATCACGTATTCATTTAAAACGGAATAATTTCAAATTTCCTTTTTAAAATCTAGATGAAATCTCATACTTTGATGTTTTTATTTCATTTACCCTAAAAGGATTATTTTAAAATTTTCATACTATGCATGTTTTTTTAAGCTTACCCCTTATATTCAATCTTTAAGAAATATGCCATGTGTACATATAGATTGAAAAACAACGTTTATTTTTACACAATTTATAAAATTTTTTAAAAATGTAGACAATTGTTTCGGGGATCAATGGATCCCCTTCTTCAGTACAAAAAGACGAAAATATTTCTGAAGAAGGGGATCCATTGATCCCCGAAACAATTGTCTACATTTTTAAAAAATTTTATAAATTGTGTAAAAATAAACGTTGTTTTTCAATCTATATTAACATTTGCACAAGATTCTTTTCGCTATGCCATGTGTACGTTGTTGGTTTACACTTTTATGTCTTGCTTGGAATAAAATGAAAAAGTAGGAAGCTATACAGGGTGTATCTGAAATGGTGCAACACACTTTCAGGAATGATAGTACTCATCAAGACGAACAAGAATCGGTATAGAAAGGGGGGTCCCAGGCCAAATCCCAGGGAGTTAAAAATGGAGCGACAACCCAAAAAAATCATTGAAAAATTCAATTTGTAGAAGAACTACTATTGGTAAAAACTTAATTATGGTCTCAAAAATTGTGGTTTAATATGATCTTTAAAATTACCTCAAAAGTCTTCACTTTAAGATTTGTTTTATTATGAAAAAAGTTAAAAAACACAAAAAAATGTGAAAAATCTGCCAAAACCTTATTTTGTATTTCTAAATTCTTTCTTTTGATTTAATAATCTGAAAGATCATAGTTGAAAACCCTTAAGTCCAAAGTTTCACGTAAATACAATCAATACTAAACGCTTGAGATCCTGTTAAAGTTTTTTTTTTTTTAGTGCGAAAACAGCTCCAGAAAACGAATGTTCAGGGAGAATCTACCGAGTTACGGATAGATAATCGCTAAATTTCTTTTCTCTCCCAATTTGGCGAAACATGCCAAGCTCCTACAGATCGCCAAGCTAGGGCGATCTGTTGTTGGCGAAAGTTGGCGAGGAATCTCGTAACGCAAATCGTGGCGAGAAATTAAGCGAGCATCAATCCGTAACTTGTAGATTTTCCCTGAACATTTGTTTTTTGGATCTGTTTGAATAACTTTATTCAATGCACTTTATATAACGCACGCCTTTAACAGAATCTCAAGCGTTTAATATTGGTGGTATTTACGTGAATCTTTGGATTTTATGGTTTTCATCTATGCTCTTTCAGATTATCAAATCAAAAGAAAGGATTTCCAAATACAAAATAAGGTTGTGGCAGATTTTTCACATTTTTTTTGTGTTTTTTAACTTTTTTCATAATAAAACAAATTTTAAAGTGAAGACTTTTGAGGTAATTTTAAATATCATATTAAACCACAAGTTTTGAGACCATAATTAAGTTTTTACCAATAGTAGTTCTTCTACAAATTGAATTTTTCAATAATTTTTTGGGGGTGTCGCTCCATTTTTAACTCCCTGGGATTTGATCTGGGGCCCCCTTTCTATACCGATTCTTGTTCGTCTTGATGAGTACAATCATCCCTGAAAGTTTGTTGCACCATTTCAGATACACCCTGTATAATAGGGTGGAGCGAAAAACACGAATTTCGGAAATTGAAAACGCCTATGGTGGGAATAGCTGTGGACAACCATGCCTATTAATAATCCAAAATATGAGCTCAATCAATTAATATCTTCAGATGCCCCTTTCACTTTGAAATTTCGAAATTTTGCCAATTTTTTCATATAAATGACAATAAACCCTCCATAAAAAATTAATTCCCCCTATTACGAGGCATGGGAGGTGAAATGAACTTCCCTGAATGTATAAAAAAAGTTTCAGCTTTGAAATAAATTTTTGAGTTTAAAATTTGGCCTCTTTTTAAAAGCATTTAACGCGCGCCTCCAGGCTTTCGGACGGACCTCCCAAAGAGTACCTCGTGGAATGCGCGCACTTCCCTTGCAGCTCTTCGCTTGTTTTCACTATGAAAACAAATCACCACAAGGAGGTGGCTGCATATCGAGTTCCTACCCCCACCCCCTCCCACTAAAAATAAAATTTAACTGTGTTTACCCCTCCAAAAATTTAAATCACTGGTTTAAAATGGATTTTCGTTTCAAACCTTGGCAAAGAAACTCTGGATGCAGTTCTCGCTCGTATAAACCCATCCCATGCCTCTGTTCCACAGACTGCACCTGATGCTTCAGTAACTATCTTAACATACCTTTCCACAGCTTGGGAATGGCATGGAAAGTTAAAAAATCACTATATCTTGGAACGTCTAGAATTAAGGACTGAATCTCATCATTTGAAAGAGACATTGTAAGTGGTGGTTCAGTGCTGTAGTCTGATTGCCAATCAATCAGATTTATATAACCATCTGCCTCAAAGTTTAACTTGGGTGTTCTAAACTATCTAATATTATTTTGAGCTTCATTTTCTTGCCTCAATTTAAAAATTCGTTTAAGTCCCAATTCTCTTACGTGTTTTCGATCATCCGCCAACATTGGCAAAAGAATATTTTCTGGATGGGCATAATAAGCATTTCGTTGCAAAGTTAGATCAATTACCTTCTTAAAATCCTCCTGCAAAAATCTCGATTTGGTTACGATATTGTAAAAATGAACACTTCCATACTGACACGATGGTTGACTTTTAATTAGGAACCACATAGAGGCATATACCTTCATAACATATTCTGTTAATACTTTCAAATTATGAGTTGGATGTTCTATTGAAACATTAACCTTAAAATCCTGTTCGTTGCTGTCAGCCATCTAGAGTGATTTAGCTTTCCCGGATCTCTTTGGGATAAGCTTAAAGGGATATATTTATTTGCAATCCCTTGGCACATTTCATAAAGGTATTTCTGATCTGTGCTTAGATCCTGTTGGCTAATAACTGGTAAAGTTGTTTCAATTTTCTTCGAATTTCGCTCCTATCAACTATATTTAACATATCATCAGTGGAAATCATTCCCATATCTTTTAGTGCAGCATTAATCAAAATTGCTGCAGATTTGTCTGAAACACCAGTTCTGTCGCAGGCCTGAGCTACACAAGGGAGTTTAGTTCTCATTTGAGATGTAGAAGGTAAATCAATATCATTCAGCTCTGTTTGTCGTGTCATCTGATAAATTAGGACTTAAAATATTGGCTCCCCTAGTAAAAGAAGGTTGTATTTTTAATTTTTCGCTTTCAGAAACTTTGAATAGAGTACCTTGACTTTCGGCTTCCCTTCCTTTTCTATCAAATCGTTTTACGAGCATTTTAGTAGTTTTAATATCTATATTTCCTATGACCATTTTCCTAACCGTTCTTTGATCGGTTAAGAAGGACCTTTCAGCAAGAGGAACTTTTGTTTTACAAACACATTTCGAAAAATCTTTACATTTGCAAATACAAATATCAAACAATTTTTTTCAGCTGATTCCCTGAAAGATACAACTTTTTTTGAGAAATCCAGTTTTCCTGCAATTTCAAGTTTTCTGTTAATATTTCTATACCTCATATAGTATTTTTTTTCATATATATAATTTGTTGATTTGTTACAGTTGGAATTGAACTTTTTTCCCATAACCCTTTAAGCTCTTTAATTAAAGTTGAACTTATTTCAGCAATGCTAGCTTTTTTTATAATTTTTTTTTGCAAATAGAGGTAATACCTCATTACATCTGCATAAGATGGAAGCATATTAGGCCTCAACGTTTCAGCCATTCCAAACACGGGACACACATCTACAGATCGCGTCCGAGGAATTTCGACTTTTTCAGATATGAATCTATTACTAGATATTTACCAAAAAGGGGCGGGCATCTAAAAGAGATCCATACACCTCTAAGTTGTGAATTACGAGTTGTTTACCCCCTTATAAAAACAATGAGATGAAAGGGAGCGCCCGTGTACCACCGCCCGCACTTGCGAGGAACACATTTGGAGGTCCGTTCAGAAGCGTGGTCGCGGCGCGTTAGATGCTTTAAAAAAGAGGCCAAATTTTAAACTCAAAAATTTATTTCAAATCTGAAAATTTTTTTATACATTCAGGGAAGCTTATTTCATCTCCCATGCCTCGTAATAGGGGGAATTAATTTTTTATGGATGCGTTATTGTCATTTATATGAAATATTTGGCAAAATTTCGAAATTTCAAAGTGAAAGGGGCATCTAAAGATATTAATTGATTGAGCTCATATTTTGGATAATTAATAGGCATGGTTGTCCACAGCTATTCCCACCATAGGCGTTTTCAATTTCCGAAATTCGTGTTTTTCGCTCCACCCTACTGTATAATGTTGTACTAAGATGAAAAAAGGAAAATAAATTTTACCGCGTTTATTAACATTTATTTATTGCTAGAAAACAGCTCAACTGATAAAACCAATATCAAAGTCAACATAAATATGCAACAGGCAAAACAACGCAGCAAATATTACCTTAATCAAACCTGAAAAGAGTAACTGCTTCTACGCACTGCCTCTGCATCGATAGTAATCATTTTACGATAAACTCAGTAATCTTTGGATATTGTGTCAGAAATCAGTGAGACAGGTAATCCATGTTTAGCACAAAGGTCCATCATGATGTTGCGTGAATGCTTAACAATCCGATGCATAGAGGCTTCTGTATTAAAGCATAAGCTATCCATAATTCCAATGCATGTCATCCCAGTTAGGCGTGCATCATTGAAGATATCCAATGGTTGGTGCTCGTTAGGGTCATAAAATGTTACCTTCAATTCAGGTTGTAGATTTTAAGGGAATCAAATTGAATGAGAGTTTGTTTTCATTATTGAAGAAAGACACATTAAAGATTTTCAATTAACAGACCCCGTTTAATCCTTTTAATTAGTTCTACTTCAATTAGTTCTAAATTTGTATCTATGATTGCACAGTGCAGCATAAAAACCCTGATTCACGCATAATATCAATTTAATAAGTAAATATCTTTCATATCATTTAAACATCAATAACATTTTATTAACTTTAATTACTTTAAATTTCATTTAAAGTATGGTTGCATAAAAAGTGTTATACAAAATTAAAATTAGGCATTATTCATCCTTCAAAAATAACGTTAAAATGGGCCATTTTGGTCAAAATTTGCAAATTTTTTTTATTGACTTACTGGAAAGAGTATTTATTCAGCTTTCCAAAACAGTTTTGGTTTTGTCTGTACCTCAATTAGAAGCTGAGAAATTTAGGTATGTATATTTTTATATAGTGTTAAATATAGCATAAATTAATCTTCGTTTGCATTTTTCTCAAAATTGTTTTTTACCTCGAATTTGCTAACTCCAAAGATGATAACTCTAAAAATTATGAACATATTTTTATAAAACTTGCAGGGATTGGATCTTTGAGTAGTTTTATAGTGCATGAAGTATTATTATGCTTATCAAATGAAAACTTTTTATTTTTTTTGGCCTCTTTTGGAAAAACTGTCTATGAAAAAATTCAATTTTACACCCGGAGTGTTTTCGACTACTTGTAAAAAACTTAATTTTGCATAAAAGTCTATGATAATGCTTCGTTCCCTTGATAAATGTGTGTAGTTTGTATTGTTAGTAGTTATACTTCCTTAAGTATTATAGTTTTTTGATAAGAAGCTTTCAAAATATGATAAAATTATCTTAAAAATTTTCAAAAAATTAAATTTAAAAAAATTCTGCATATATTCACACTTTTATCACTTCTATCTAAATTACTGCAAAATTAAAAACAAACAAAAATGTCCTAGTGTTTAAAAACTGTATTTAAAAAAAGTACTTCGAAAGTGTTCGGATACCTTAAGAGTGTGGACTGGAATTAAGTTATGATCACGTGTATTAAGTAGTTTTCTTTTTTTTAAAAAGGAGCAACAAATTTACTAACAAAAGAAATACAGGTAATAGAAAGAAAAAATAAAACATATGTGCTATGCCAAGGGGATACACTCTTTCCGTACAGGCATAAGAGAAATATATTCATAACAATCATAAAGAGAAAAATAGACACATTCAATAGAGAAACACTTAAAAAATGGCAAAAGCTGGATAACATTATAAAGTAAAAGTAAAGATAAAATGCTTCAAAGTGAAAAATATATATATCAACGTCGTCAATAATTAATAAAAATTCAAACAATATTCTTTTAAATGTGGAATATTTACTTACAAATTAAGTGTATGGGTAAACTATTAAACAATTTAGGGGCAAGGTAATAAATATGTTTACAATATATGTCATTCGAGAAGCTTGGAATTTCAAAAGTGTCTGTAGATCGAGTATTATATTGTATGTTTTTAACTTAAAATTGAGATTTGTGTCCGTAAATATAAAGCAAAATACGAAAGTAAGCATCATGTCGGAATGGTAAATGGTTGTAACTTTAGGGATTTAAATCTATGGGGGTTAGATTGGGGCCTAAAAATTATGAAGTATTTATTTTGTATAGACATTTAAGGTTGAAGACTTGGATATATATTCATCTTCCCAAATAATACCATAATTGATTAAAGAATAAAACCGGGCATAATATAAGGATTTTAAAAAACTTAAATTAACTTTTTTTGAGATGGCAAAACTTGAAAAGAACAAAACGCAGTCTCATCCCTAACTCATTGAAATGAGTGTTCCATTTCAATGTTTTCCATTTTTATGTTATTTGAATAAGAAAAGTTAAAAATTTAATTCAATATGTATTCAATTCTTAAAAAGAACGATATTAAGTTTTAATCTAGAACTTTATTTAAATCTAAAGAATTCATTTAGGCAGCTGAATACAGAAATTTCGTTATTTCAATACCTTGAACTAAACATTTTCTTATTCAGGGGGCAACTGTGTGTAATTCCTTCCTGCGTTCCGTAGCTATTCCTTGAAAAGGTAATTTTTTTTAGAAATGTAACCAACACATTTTTTGCTTCACCTATGAAACGAAGAAGCGCTGGTTTGTAAAATGGATGTAAAGGAAATCTGAAAGGGGGGAGGGAGAGAAGGCAGAGAAAAATAGGATGCTTCCCAAGTTGATATCTTTCTGCGTAGCCTATACATCACTGAGAAACATTTGCCAGTAAACACACACTTATCTTTATTTTTTAAAAACCCTTCTCTGTTTTTCCAATCCTTTAAAAAGTAGTTTCTATGATTTTTGGATCAGTTGGATGCACTTGTTATAGTTTCTTGACTGTTCTAAAGTGCATCTTCGTAGGATTTACGACACCTTTATGTCATTTCAATTTTAAAGGTGACCAATATTTTTCAATACAGAAAAGGGTTTTTAATTTTCACTTTGGCAATAAAACTACATTAAGCAAGAATGTAATGTAGACCTCAGCAATAATACAATTTTAAAATTCCTATTGCCTTTATATTGTATTCTTAGAATAAGTATAAACACGATAGAGAATATGAAATACTATGTAAGGTACTGGTACTACGTGTTGCTTGATAAAAATGAACCAAACCGTGTTTTACAGCTGAAAAATTTAAAAAATCGTATCTCTAGCCAGGGGCCTCCAAAGCATGGCTGGAACGAACCTAAAATCTGTCCCACCACATCGGGCCATAATATTTTTATTTTCTGCTATTCACAGTAGGTTTTACTTATTTAACTCAAACTTTAGGAAAAACATTACTAATTTGCAGTTGAACCTTTTTTGGATTTCCGTTAGATTAAATTAAATTTGAAGGATGAGTCTATAGAGTGCCCGGTTGCTCCCGGTTGCCATTTTTCTTACTTCTTTTTATTTCACTATAGGTTTTGAACTTCTGATTTATTTTCAATGCTTAAACATTTTCAAAACCAAAGTATAAATGTATCGAGTCAATAAGAGCATCTTAATTTAAAACTCTGTTCCTTTTACTTTTAAGCATAATGATATTGCAAATAATAAAAGATGGCATTAAAATAAACTTAAAAAACTTGAAAGGAGGAAAGAGAATGGACAAATTAAATACTGATATTCATTCAATGAAAGATGGATGATTAAAAGAGTACAAGGATTTTATAAAGTAGTCAGTATAAAAATAGAGAATTATTCATATTTGGTATTATTAACTCTTGCTCATTTCAGAAATTTGAAACGAGGAATAAATAAAAAAATATAAAAAAAACCTAATTTTTAAAATTTTTAAAAGTCTTAAGAACACACAATTTGATTATCTGAATAAATATCTTTCTATATTTTCCATTACTTTTTATTTTTTACCTTTAATCCTTTTACCTAGTCCTTTTTATTACTTTATTACTTAATGCATCTGGTTAGACTAAATCTTAGTTTCAAGACTGCAAACACTTTAAAATCTTTATAGGTCTTGTATAAAGGTGGATAAGTTTTCATTCGTAAGCCCCTAGAGTTTGAAATTTTTGGGTTTTTTATTTTAAAAAGTAGCTTTTGATTGAAGTGATAAAAAAAATCCATTGATAAATTGCGTAAAATTTAAATATGGCTATTTTACAGTGCAACATGGTAAAATCATGGATAATTTGGATATTCTTTCGGCCTCTTGAACTTTCTATTAAATGAATTTTACTTTTTATATCCTAATTAGTACGAAATATTTGCCTTTCGAAACTTTTTGTCCCTCCAGCTTTGAATTAATGAAGTGTCACTGTACTGTAAGTGAATTAACAATACAAGTGTTATGAAAACTCTCAGGCTTTCACGGCCGGAATTATCAATTGAATTCATAAAATCAAACATTTCCGGGATATAAGGCCGTGTTCTATTTTTATTCGTATCAAACGTTTCGTCCCTCTCTGTGGAGGACATCATCAGTGAAAACATTATGAATATATAATATTATAATAATAAATACATAATGAATGTATAATAATGTTTTCACTGATGATGTCCTCCACAGAGAGGGACGAAACGTTTGATACCAATAAAAATAGAACACGGCCTTATATCCCGGAAATGTTTGATTTTATGAATTCAATTAATACAAGTGTTGTTTAAATACACTACAGGTGAAAAAAAGAGTTGATGACTGATTGTGACATAAAATTAAAATTCTTAAGCAATAAAGTAAAATACGATAATTAACCACTTAAAGAACTGTTATAACAAATATAGTTGAAAAAAGGCATTTACGGATCAACGCTTTTGATTGTAGCTGTTGTAGAAATTCTCTTATTTCGGTAGTCCTTTTTTTAGGTGAATTTCGACGGTTAGCGGTGACCCTTATTGATATCGTCACTCTTTCTCCAAGACGTGGACACTGTCCGAGTCTACGGAGTTATTGAACCAAACAAGTCATAGCACGTTGTATTAAAATTTTTTAGTAAACGGGGTATAAAAGGTTTGAAGCTTGAAAGTTAAATCAGAAATCTAAAAGATCTCACAAGTTCACTAGCTTGAGTTCTCAACGTTATAAACATGGTAATGTTTTTTTACTCGTATGTATTAATCATTGGAAAAGTGTTGAGAATTAGTATAACCTTTTCTTAGATTCGAACAGCGGCTTAAAGTGATACTCTCCGTACTTTCTAAGATAAGTTAATTATGTGAATAAAAATAGTTATTTAACAAAATAAATATTTAAAACTTAAACACATACCTTTGATTGATAAAATTAAATACTTTTAAATGCTTTTTATTTAATTATTTCAATTTTAGTTTTTACCATGATTTAACCTAATGAATATTATGTGTAACTTTTAATCTAATCATCTAAGTCTTCATTTATCCAAATGAAGGCGATTTTTTCTTAATCATTTTATTTTTCCCACTCTTACCTTAGTGATGATGTATTATATACTTTAATTATTAAGGAGTAATTACTAGTTACTCGATTCCACAATTTAGATACTTTGTTGATCAATGACTGTATTTCTTTTCCTATTTTTGAATTTTCAGAACTTCAAAGTCGTTTTCCTTGCGGTTGTTTGCATCGTGCTGATCTGCACGCATGCTTTCGCCGAAGAATCTGACAAAACTGAAGCTCGACATCATCATCATCATGGCCATCATCACGGTCATCACCACCACCACGGCCATCATCACGGCCACCATCATCATCATGGACATCACCACCACCATCATCACGGGCATCATCACCATCATGGCCACCACCATCACCATGGGCATCATCATGGCCACCACCATCACCACGGACATCACCATGGACATCATCATGGTCATCACCATGGACATCATCACTAATGAATTCATTATAACAAGCCCCATACTACCAAAGAAAAGTTGTTATTGTATGAGAAAATAAAAAGTAATTTAAACTATATGGTATCATTTTTCCATTATCAAAATAAAATATCTAATTATGAAATTTACATACATTAAAAATTGTGTACCAACTAATACAAATTATTTTTATTTGGGGAATAATGATTAAATTTGAATATTTTAATTTTTCTATTAAACCAAAAATATTTTTGATAATTTCGAATTAAAAAAACAAAACTTTTTGAGTGTTAGAGTCTTGTTGATAGTGAAATAATGTAATACTAAATCATTATAGGTATACAATCATTTGTAAATTAATTGCGATAAGTAACGGATTTTTTTATCATGTCTAAGATTTTTATTTTGTATTTTGTAACTTGTGTTGCAGTTGCAGTTCTTCGAACTAAGCTTGGGCATCATAAAAATCAAGACAATCGCAAAGGAATTATAGTATTGTAGTTTTTAGTATACTTTTTATCTTAATTTTGAAACACATTTAATTAGAAGCTAAAACCTTTGACATGTATGTAATTTTGATGGTGTATTTATGAAAACATGATAGCAGAACAATACTACATATAAAAACACTGGACCAACCTTGCTGGGCTTACGCCTGTAGTTGGTCGACTTAATTTGTATTTGTATTTATTTGTATATTCACCCAATGTCAATCAATAAATTTATACAATAATTTATAAGCATAATATTAGAGCTTGTTTTTATTAGAACCATATTTGTGGACTTAATGACTGTTTCTATGACCATGAAAAAATCTTTTACAAATAAAATTAAAAAAATATTAATTTCACGGAGAAGGGAGTTCAAAGCAGAAATTCCTAAATTTTAAATTAATGGTGTAATTTAAAGTATTAATATGTTTTTCCATAAATGAAAAATAAAGTAAGATGATACTATGACTGTACTAAATTGTTGGGTAAAGCATATCATCGTTAAAGAACCTGCTTGTTTTGCTTGGTAATAAATTTATTTCATAATCTAAACTTAACCACGTACGAGTAAATGAAACATTTTTTTAAATGAAGAAAAAAAATTATTCGTGCCAATAAAATTAACGAAGCAGTAATTATCTTTAGAAACCTACCAATTACATAACGAAAAAAAAGATACATTCTTTCAACTGATCAAAAATTCAATTTCCGAGTTAAGATTTTCCCCCTCCCTTCTCTAAATATTAAACTTCAATCCTCCGAGCTTCAAATAAATATCATTAATTAATTGGTCCTCGGTGAAATTAGATAGAACATGCAAAGTGACGGCTTAATTACATATTCCAAAGCAACCCCTTTTTTTGCAGGATCTCCCCCATACGTTCTGATAACCGAGCTAACTCAAAAAGTAATCTTATCATGCTCATAGTAGTCAGGAGATTAAAATTTCGCCTGACGTTATACAAGAACACTAACGAGGCATCGGTCCTTTTTTATAATTCGACATTACCTCACGAGGCTTAGGCGAAGAAATCCAATTTGGGATTTAATCACGAATTCTTGTGTCCCTTTCCCCTTTTTTGTCGTTTTCCATATTATATCCCTGTCCGCTCCTACTTCTCCTTTTCGTAATCCGATTTAACAGGCTGATCCTAAAATGAGATAAGTAATTGAAATAACGTCGCTGATAACGAGTCCGAAATCCAATCAAGATTCCTATCGAAGTTTCTTCTATAGTATAACAACGGAAATTATGCGAGGGTTCGATGGTTTTAAACGTTGTACCTTTCTTATCGAGCGTTTTTTTACTCTTCTTTTTATTGCAGTGAAATTCTTGAACCGAGTTTCGTTAGGCCTAGCAGGTGCAATTATTTCGAAGTGGATAAAACCGAGAGAATGGCGAGTTTCCTAGTTTCTGAGAAGCAAAATTTTTGGCGTTTCCCTTCTTTTTGAAATCTAGACTAGGCCTGTTCCTAACTGCAACCGTACAGCAATTTCCTAATTGGCACATGGATCGGGATTGTGTGTGAAGTCGCAATAAGCGGAAATGGATGCCGAAACTAGCATTGGAAGGGAGGAAATAGATTGAGAGTGTATTACTCAGCAAAAACTGCAGTATTTCAAATAACTAAATGAAATCTTTTTACAAATTTCTAAACAAATTATTTTTGTCATTCTTCCAAAGAAGACGGGACTGAAATAATAAATAAGATCTTAAAGTAGATAATTAGCTATATAGTAATAATAGAGACAAATTAGAAGTCTAATTTTAACGGTTTTAGAAGTCACATACGGGAATAGTTTTTACAGAAAATTTCGTGGCAAATAAAGTTCTAAACAGTTATACAATACATATCTAAATATTTAGGGAGTCTTCAAATTTTGACGTACATTTGTAATTTTAATAAATTCCCTGGATGGCTTGCAATAGTTTTGAAAAATGTTTTTGTTGTTTTTTAATTATTTAATTATGAATGAAGGCCGTATAAGTCACCGGTAACTTGATCGGCGGTTATCCGGGAGTCAATCATCTGATTGGCGGAAAACTATGTTTCTTTCTTTAACTGCCAATCAGAAGTCTGACTGCTGTTTAAACTCCGGTCAAGCTACCGGTGACTTCACAAAAGCATTAAATTTCAAACGCATGTCAGTTTTTTGTCACATTTTTTAAATACAATAAGGCTAAGCACGCACTAGAGACTTTCGTCACGGCGACTGAGACAAAATTATCACCCTGGCTATTGCAAGAAGCTAGAGCACGCGCATTAGGCGACAAGACTCTTGGCCGATTGCCAAGAATCTCGCCATAGAGATGCATTACTCTCGAGGAACCGTTATTTTCTAGTCGCCGCGACAGAAGTCTCTAGTGCGCGCTTAGCCTAAGACAGATAATATTATTCATTTTAAATAGAAGAAATGCAGAAATAAATCTCGATTGAAAATTATTACTTTCAACTTTTGTATATAGATCATTAATGTAAATTCTTAATTTTTCTTCTTTGACAAATAAGATATCTTTGTTTACAAACTTAGTCTTAATATGGAAGTTTTCTAAAAAAAAATAAGTATAATTTTGTGGGGAATCTGGAGGGATAAGCATGTTTAAGAACGTAATGAAAATTTTAATGAGCAAGAAACTTAAATCTAAATGTTTAAATCTGTAAACATACACATTTCGATGAAATTAGTAGACACATTTCCCTCTTTAGAAAGTTGTTGTTGTTACTAATTCCCATTGGTCTAGTCGAAGCTAGACCAATTCCAAGATTTTGTAAATCCCTAAAAAATCATACACCAAAAGAGGAGTAGTCAGAAGGTCCCTCACAGTCCCATGCACTCTAGAAGATGTGCAGGGGAGGCCTGAGCATTCGAAAGTAAATCAATTATTCTTTACTCATACACGCACTTCAGGTCTTTGACACTCGGAATAGATTTGAATAGTAGATTGAAATCGGTAGAGGAAAAATGCATTGAGATCTGGTTCCATGAATGTCGGAAATGCATTTATTCATAACCTTGGAGGTTTTATCAGATTGTCATGTATTATGATCAAGTCCGAAGAAGATGTCACCTGTCTGAAGAAGAATGGAAAACTAAAACTTGAAATTCTACGCACTCTTAACAAAGACACTTTCTTGCAGGATTTCGATTTGTACGAGACGTACTCATAATAATGTTTTAAATGTAGGAGTGAAGAAACTGTGCACCTAAACAAAATCTATTATGCCATCGAAGTTTCAAACAAAAGCTCATTGTAGTAAGAGTAACAAATTTCATTTTAACATTTGACGCAAATCGGTTTTTATTTTAACATAATATTTATGAAAAGAAGATTTTGTGAAAATATCGTTATATTTCAAGGAGACAAGCAGACAAGTAAAAATAAACTTTTTCAATCCTTAAAAATTAAAATCTTTGCTGATTTCCAAGGTTTTTTATATTTTTAATTAAAATTTGACCTTAATTAGCTAATAAAAGGAAAAAACTACATAATAATAAAACATTTTGGAACTTTTTCTTTTTTAAAGCCTGTAAAAGTGCTTTCGTTTGCTAATATCGCCTCGAATAATTAAGATATTTTCATGAATATTTTTCTGCACGTTATTTTTTTGATATTCCCAACGATATTCACAAAGACATTTTTTTGTTCCATCTTCCTTAGATTTTTAATTTAGTTTTTAAACTTTCTTAACAAAACTGATTTTTGAAACACCTTGTGTACGAATATGTATTATTACAACTATAAAAAATTAAACCTTGTAAAATTCCCTTTAAAATGAGGGGTGACACCAAGATTTTATTAATAAAAATAATTACATGAAAATTATTAAAAAATATCACAAAATTTTTTTGGCGTATTTATAGTCAAACTTTATATTAGATTAAACCTTATAAACTTGCCTATAAAACGAGGGGTGACACAAACATTTTATTCATCACTAGCATTTTATTCATAAAACTCAATTAGTAAAATTATCTCTATTCTATAAAAAAAGTTTTTGGAGAACGGTTTCCAGATAAAGGCTCTTTAATTACTGATTAGGGTGTCCCTTAAAAATCGAAAGTCGGGGAAACTTTTGAGACACCCCCTAATTTTTTTCCTTTTGGTATCCTAGGAAAGTGTGCAAAATCTTAAATCGATCAGAAAATATTAACACGTGCCTCAAACGGCCTAAAGTTGGAAAATTTTGACATTTTTCTCATTTTTTCGAAAATTTTTAAAAATGCCTTAAAATATTATTTTCTCGAATAATAATGCTTTAACACATCTAAGTATTCATATTTGACCGTTTTTCATTCCTAGCTAGGCGAAATTACCCAGTTTTTAGCCTATGATCATTTGCCCATTTTATACTGAGAATAGAGAATACAAAAGTCAGTGGGGAATGACTTATAACCACATAATTCCATAACTAGGTACCATTTCTAGACGATATTGATGTGTAGATAAATTATCTGGAGCATTAATTAATTTCTAACATTTTAATTACAGGCGCCATATTGGATTGCATTACCCCTATAAAAATTCTGCGATAAACGGCATGGGTTTGTTTGGCATTGGACAATGCGTATTTGAGGTTACTAATCTCAATTAATACTAATAAAATCCTTATATCACATTTTAAAACTCTTTACTCAATTTGAATGACCAGTATATCTCTTATTCTTATTACATAACTTAGATGATAAAATTCTGTATGCATAATAGGGAAAAGAGAAATTCTAGAAAAATATTGAAAACTAGACGTCCGTTAGTACATACAGAAGTATTGTATTCTGTAACTTAGTTGAAAAATTGAAGTTGATACAAAATTAACCCGCTCTTCAAGATGAGTGAGCCTACTGCACTCAGAATAAAAGTCTTTAACTATGTTTAAAGACTGTTCTAGTATTTTATCATAATTTGAATGCATAAAGAGCATAAAATATTCCTGCAGCATGAAAAACCTATTAGATACTGATATTGTGTTTGAGAATCTCTCTATTCTAAATAAAAGTTTTTGTAAATGGTTTCCAGAGAAAGGCTTTTTAATTACTGATCCGTATAACATGTTTTTGGTATCAAACTGTTCGGATTCTTTGGAGGATGTGCAAAGTGCCTTTAGAATTTCTAAAAAAATTCTCAATTCTAAGATATTTCCATTTTTCTGGATTACGGATAAGGTTGCAGTTAACAGCAAGAAACTGTCGTGCAATTTATTATACCTCCAATCACAATGACCAACCGACGCTATTCCTTAATGATGAAAATAATTCCTTTCACGCTTTAAAAATGCGCTTCAAAATATGTACTTTCTAAATAAAATATTTTTAAAAGATTGATAAGAGTTTTCCAGAAACTCACAGATCTACTATTCAAGTATAGAATTTCACACACCAAAATTAATTGTTTGTAAACATTGAGTGCAATGTAGATTTTGTCTCTTATCATTTTTAATAGCTTAAATCGTATTGTTTAAAAAGTCTGTTTTAAAACTAAAACTTGAATGATAAAACACTAGATATTTTGACGAGTTACTAGGTACTACATTAAATTTAACAGATTCATTGCTGAATATTGAATAACAAATATTGAATAACAATAGCACGAGCAGACTTGATGGATATTTTCAAGGAAAACGTGTTGATTAAATTATTGATAATTTAACCAATAAATATTCTAACTTTTAAGAGAGTGTGCTTCTGGAAAGTTGGTTGACGTTTTTTCTACTAATTGTTATAACGAATGTTTTATAAATAAATAATTTTAGTGAGCAGGGTTTTGTGGGGATTGCGAAGCGATCCGAAAGGCCCTGCGTCAGCAGTTAACGGGGGTTGGCGAGCGATAGCGAGCAGGGGGCGGTAGCTCCCTAGTATGTTAAATATTAACAATAGTTGCTGAAACTAAAGCCCTGGATAGCAAAGCTTCATCCGCTACTCATGTCGCTACTTAAGTAAAGTAGCTTCATCCAGGGCTTTAGCTGAAACCAGTCCTTTTTTAAAGTCAGTTTTTAAGTCAGAGCTACACTTCACTCTGTAAAATTTATACAGCTTAGACTCATTCATAATACACTAAGGGTTTAAAATAATTTAATTTTATAAAGAAACTTCTCAAAAAATCAATTTCCCAATACCAAACAAACCCATACCATTTATCGCAGAATTTTTTTAGGGGTAATGCGGCGGCAATATATGTTAGAATTTAACAATGCGTAACATTTTTAATATGCGGCGCCAATATGTTCCAATATGGCGCCAGTAATTAAAATGTTAGAATTTAATTAATGCCCTAGATAATTTATCTACACATCAATATAGTCTACAAATGGTACCTAGTTATGGAATTACGTGGTCATAAGTCATTCCCCACTGACTTTTGTATCCTCTATTCTCAGTATAAAATGGGCAAATTTGATGATTTTCCGATTGATGACCAGGCTAAAAATTGGGTAATTTCGCCTAGCTAAGAATGAAAAACGGTCAAATATGAATATTTAGATGTGTTAAAGCCCTATTATTCGACAAAATAATATTTTAAGGCATTTTTAAAAATTTTCGAAAAAATGAGAAAAATCTCAAAATTTCCCAACTTTAGGCCGTTTGAGGCACGTGTTAATATTTTCTGATCGATTTAAGATATTGCACACTTTCCTAGGATACCAAAAGGAAAAAAATTAGCAGGTGTCTCAAAAGTTTCCCCGACTTTCGATTTTTAAGGGACACCCTATTACTGATCTTTATAACACATTTTCGATATCCAACTTTTCGGATTCTTTTGAGGATGGGCAATATGCCATTAAAATTTCTAAAAAAAAATTCTCAATTTTAAAATATTTAATTATTATTATTAATTTTCCATTTTTTTTAGATTTCAGATAAGGTCGCAGGTACAAAGGAAGTATTATCAAACACTTTATTATACCCAATCATAATAACCAATTGACGCCATATTTTATGATAAAATTTTTTTTCACATTTTAAAAGTGTACTTTAGAGTACTTTCCAAATTAAATATTATTCAAAGTTTAATAAGGTATTCTGAAAACTTACAGATATGGCATTCCATACTAAAATTTAACACATTTTGTCAGAAATTTATAATTTTTTAGTCTGATAATCGAAAGTTATAGCAAACTTTGAGTGTCATGTAGGTTTTGTCTTGTATTATTTTCAAAGGCCTTAAGGGTGATGTACAATAGGGTGGAGTGAAACTAGCCAAAAATGACCAACTTTGGAAATTGAAAACGCCTGAGGAGGGAAAAGGTGCCATTTACTATAAAACTTAAAAATTCAAAACTTGAGTTCGATCAATTAATATCTTCAGGTTCCACATTCACGTTAAAGTTTCGATGTTTCATCAAATTTTACGTAAAAATGGTTATAAATGATTCCCACACAATTTTAGCTCCATTTTCAAACCATAGCTGGTTTAGTTTATATTCTTTCGATGTCAAACAACATTTTAAGACCTTCCGTGGAATGAAATGGGAGGGAATTTCCAATTTTTCAAGCTCGAAATTAGGGTGCATGCCATTAAAATAGGCTAGCGACCGAAAAATTTTTTTTCAATATCGGTGCCAAATAGAGCTTAAAAGTTGCGTTATACCCTCCTTATTAGGGTGTCCCTTAAAATCGAAGGTCGGGGAAACTTTTGCTCCATCCCCCAATTTTTTTCCATTTGGTACCCTAAGACTGTGTGCAAAATCTTAAATCGATCAGATAATATTAACACGTGCCCCAAACAGCCTAAAGTTAGAAAATTTTGACTTTTTTCTAATTTTTTGAAAATTTTTAAAAATATGTTTAAAAAATCCGTTTCCGAATAATAGGGCTCTAACACATTTAAACATTCATATTTGACCGTTTTTCATTACTAGTTAGGCCAAAATGCCCAGTTTGTAACCTAGTTATCAATCAGAAAATCATCAAATTTGTCCATTTCATACTAAGAAGAATCAAAAGGAAGTGGTAAACGACTTAAAACCGCGAAATTCCATGGCTAAACACCATTTGTAGACCATATTGATGTGGATATAAATTTTCTGGAGCTCAAATTAATTGTTGGTTGCTTAGTTACAGACGCCATATTGGATTGCATTAAAACTAAAAAAATTCTGGAAAAAGGTATGGGCATGTTGATATCGGTTAATAGGTCTTTGAGGTTTCTAAACTCAATTAAGACTAATAAAATTATCTTAGACAACTTTTTAAAGCTCTTTACGCAATTATAAGTGCCAGCATATCTCCTAATACAAGTACAAACCATGTTTTCAGAACTATAGATATGGTAATAAATTCTAAACACATAAAACTGGCAAGAGAAATTCTGGAAACAATTTTAAAAACAGACTCCAGTGTGTCCACGAGTATTTTATTTCGTAAGTTAGCTGAAAAGCTGAAGTTAATACAAGATTAACCCGCTCTTTATAATTGAGTTAACCTATCAGACGGTAAGCAATTAACCCAGGTTTATAGAGACCGTTCTTCTATTTTATCATAATTTTATTCGTCAAAGTAAAAAATACCTGCAATTGAACAAATTAGCCATTAAAATCTAAGACACTTATATTTTCTATTTAAGTATCATTAATATTATCAACAGTTTCTTAAAATCATTCTTTAAAGTCTTTTTGTGAGTCAGCTATTCTTCGCTCTGTAAGTTTCCTACCTCTACATTCTCACAAAGAAGGCTCTGACACTTTAAAATAATTTAATTACATAAACAATTTTTACGAAAAATTTACTCGAAACGTTAGTACTTCCCCGAGGACATTTACTTATGAAAGGATGACAGTGCGAAAAAAAAACTAAGGGTGAAGTAGAAGAGTTATTAAAATTGTAGTTGATATTTAAACTTTCTTATACGGCCACGGACAAAATAACAGTGTTTAATTTTTTTAATGACACTAATAAACTGAACGGCTGGTATTTTGTATGTTAATGTTTAAAATTATGATAAAATAGAAGAACGGTCTCTATAAACATGGTTAATCGCTTACCTTCTGAGAGTATAACTAAATTATTATGAAGAGTGGGTTAATTTTGTATCAACTTCAGCTTTTCAGCTAACTTACGAAATAAAATACTCGTGGACACACTGGAGTCTGTTTTTAAAATTGTTTCCAGAATTTCTCTTGCCAGTTTTATGTGTTTAGAATTTATTACCATATCTATAGTTCTGAAAACAAGGTTTGTACTTGTATTAGGAGATATGCTGGCCCTTATAATTGCGTAAAGAGCTTTAAAAAGTTGTCTAAGATAATTTTATTAGTCTTAATTGAGTTTAGAAACCTCAAAGACCTATTAACCGATATCAACATGCCCATACCTTTTTTCCAGAATTTTTTTTAGTTTTAATGCAATCCAATATGGCGTCTGTAATTAAGCAACCAATAATTAATTTGAGCTCCAGAAAATTTATATCCACATCAATATGGTCTACAAATGGTGTTTAGCCATGGAATTTTGTGGTTTTAAGTCGTTTACCACTTCCTTTTGATTCTTCTATTCTTAGTATAAAATGGACAAATTTGATGATTTTCTGATTGATGACTAGGTTACAAACTGGGCATTTTGGCCTAAAGAATAATGAAAAACGGTCAAATATGAATGTTTAAATGTGTTAGAGCCCTATTATTCGGAAACTGATTTTTTAAACATATTTTTAAAAATTTTCAAAAAAATTAGAAAAAAGTCAAAATTTTCTAGCTTTAGGCTGTTTGGGGCACGTGTTAATATTATCTGATCGATTTAAGATTTTGCACACAGTCTTAGGGTACCAAATGGAAAAAAATTGGGGGGTGGAGCTAAAGTTTCCCTGAATTTTTGAAAAAACGCCCAAATAAGGGACACCCTACTCCTTATTCATGGAAAAATAATAAAAAAAATTTGTAAAAAATAATTTAGGTGTGTTTTGGTCCTAGAATTTGAAAATATGGATATTTTGCACAGCGTATAATGGGAAAAGTCTTAATAACTCAAATTCAAGTTTTAAATGTTCTAAAAGCTAATAGTTACCTTACTTTGATGTCTTAATAGTCAATAATACTTTTGAGTTCATTATTAAATTTTTTAAAAATGAAGTTAAAAGCCTAAAAATGCAAATTTGAATGAAAAAACTTAAAAATCCCAAAATTTATAAACTTTTAAATTCAAATACTTTATTTAGTCTGTATTACACATTCTTGTATACATAAAATGCTTTTAAAACACACAGGTTGGTATTTTTGCAGAAAACAGACGTAAAAACGTTATATTGCACCATAGGCATTTTATTCCAAACTTTAACCTGGACTATTAGGTCATCCCGAAAGTTTTGTCGCTCTTGGGAGCATCTGTATACAATGTATTTTTTGGTACTTTTCCATTACGGTAAACCAGTAAAGTACTTCTACTTCTATCTAAAGCCAATTTGGCGAATTTTGGCTCTTTTTTGTTGGCTCACTTTTCCAGCTTTCCTAGTTTCTACGATTAATAAGATTTTGTTTACTTCAAGTTGCCATTAATTGAAAACTTTCAAAATTCAAATTCAAAGTAATTTAACTTTAATTTTAAGTCATATTAAGATTGTAATAAATTGAAACTAATTTCATACTACTTTTGTAGAGCGGCGGTAGAATTTCCAGCGATCTAGATTCCTTTAAATGATCATCCGGATCTTTCCTAATAGAGGGTTAGGAGTAGCAATCCAGCAATTTAATATGGATGATTGTGATCAAACTCTCCGGATGCCTCAGAAAATTTTTTAATCTAAGTTAAATTTTCCACACCTGTTAAAAATACTTAAAACTTTAATTGTGTTAGGGAAGTAGCCAGTTAATTTTAATTTAAAAATCTTAACTTTAGGAAAAATGCAAAATTTTGAGCAGAAAAGAAATGAAGTAACATGTTATCATAGATTTAAGGAAAGCCCAGTTGTCGATAAGTCCCCAAAATCCAGCCAAGATGCCAAGTTGACGGTAGATAAAGTTACAGTTCATATTGGTATCACATAATGGAAAAGTGTCAAAAATATCTTATATACAGATGCTCCCAAGAGCGACAAAACTTTCGGGATGACCTAATATTACTTTTTATAACAAGTCTTCAAATTTAAGGCGACGAAAAGTCAAGTAAAAGGTTATGATTTGTGTTAGATATAATTAGGGAATATTTAGGATATATTATAAGCAATTTTAATACTCTTATCTGAAAAAGTAAATATAAATAAGTTTAAAAATGAATTTTTCTCTCATTTGGCGATTCTAAGCTGTATGCCTTAACTTCTTATCTCAAATCACAGTGTAATACCCTTGTAAATACTTTTTTTTGACGATTAAGACACCAAATTAAGGCAACTAAAAGTTTCTATCACATTTAAAACTTGAATTTGAGTTATCAAGACTTTTCCCATTATACGCTGTGCAAAATATCCATATTTTCAAATTCTAGGACCAAAACACACCTAAATTATTTTTTACAAATTTTTTTTATTGTTTTTCCATGGATAAGGAGGGTATAACGCAACTTTTAACCTCTATTTGGCACCGATATTCAAAAAATTTTTTTTTCGGTCACCGCACCCTAATTTCGAGCTTGAAAAATTGGAAATTCCCTCCCATTTCATTCCACGGAAGGTCTTAAAATGTTGTTTGACATCCAAAGAATATAAACTAAACCAGCTATGGTTTGAAAATGGAGCTAAAATTGTGTGGGAATCATTTATAACCATTTTTACGTAAAATTTGATGAAACACAGAAACTTTAACGTGAATGTGGAACCTGAAGATATGAATTGATCGAACTAAAGTTTTGAATTTTGAATTTTTATCGTAAATGGCACCTATTCCCACATTAGGCATTTTTAATTTCAAAAAAAAGTTTTTTGCTCCACCCTAATGTACAACAAGTCTGGGTTGAAACAAAAGTATGAATGACAAACCACTAGGTATCCAACGAGTTACTAGGTACAATATTGAATTTAAATTATTCATTAGTGTACGTTTTTTTGTTGAGAATTTTGATTAACAAGAGTTATTTGTTAGCTTGTTGGATATTTTAAAGGAAAACATTTTGATTAAATTATTGATAAGTTATAACCAATAAATATTTCAAATTTTACGAGATAGTTATTTATGAAGATAAGACCTGTGACGTATTTTTGGAAAGTTAGTTGATGTTTCTTCTGCTAATCGTTTTTACGAATGTTTTATAAATTTCAGTGAACAAGGTTTTGTGAGGATTGTGAAGCGTTCCGTAAGGGCCTGCGTAATGAGCCTACGGGGGTTGGTGAGCAATACCGAGCAGGGTGCGGTAGCTCCCTAGTTGTGAAAAAAATCAAAAATGATTATCTTCTCGAAAATTTAGTCACATTTTATATTAGATTAAACCTCGTTAAATTATCTCTAAAACAAAGGGTATCAATGCCTTATTCATAAAATTCAATTTAATAAGAATATTATGAAATAATCAAAAATTAATATATTCTCCAGCACTTGGTCAAATTTTATTTTAGATTAAAACTAGCTAAATTTTCTTTAAAACAAAGGGTGACACTGGTATTTTATTCATAAAACTCAATTTGTAAAAATTATTATGAAAAAAAAATCAATATAATGAATACCTTCTCAAAAACTGAGTCTACCTGTATATTAGATTAAACCTCAATTTCTTCTAAAACGAAGGGTGACACTGCCCAAACTCAATTTAATAAAATTAATTATAAAAAAGTAAAAATAAATTTTTTCTAGAAAGCAATCAAATTTTATAAGAGAATAAACCTGATATTCTTTTTAAAACGAGGGATTACACCATCATTGATTTCTTAAAACTTATTATACTAAAATATTTTATAAAATTAATGACAAAAAATTTTTGTAGACAATTTTTTTACACATTTGAAATTCCATAATATGTTTCATGTTTCATGATTACACCGAAATAAAGATAAATCAAGGAAATATGTTCATAAAAATATATTGCCTGTACTTTTATAAAAAATACAATGCAAATTAATAATTAATATTTTTTTAATCTGAAAATTAATTTGTATAGCATTTTTTAATGATATATCTAGCATCAATTTTCCCTTCAAATTATCATTATTGTATGTATGGAACATTTTGATTTATTGGATAAAAAGATCTCTACCCCATTTTATGGTTACACCTTTGAAACAATTTAGTACATTTAATTACTTAGCTGATTGTGCAATGTCTTTCTTTAAACTATCTCATCATTGTCAAAGAACATATTGTGACTGAAGGTTAAGCTCGAAAGACTGATTAAATTCTGAAGTAGGGAAAATCTGATTTTATCTCCAAGTGAGCAAGGTTTGTTTGTTTATCAAATCAGAAGTGTAACGATGAGTCTTTCACTACTTAATTTAACTATGCTTAAAAAATAGAGATATGTTTGCAATCTCTTTTAAGTAAGAGTTCAAAACTGCCAATTTAATACTAATATTCAAAGTACACGCAACTGAAAGTGTACAAATAAACAAGCAGAAAATAAAAGGTAGTGTTAAAATAATAGTGCAAAAGAATAATGAATTAAAATAACGCCACAACACTTAATAATTAATACCCCAATTATGTTTTGAATAATTCCCCAGAGTTAATAATTATGATGGCTTACCAAACTCATTTTTTAATCACATAAAAGTAGTAATAGGATTACATTTTCCTCATCATCTTGATCTAATAAACCTTTATTTTTTGTATTCGTACTCTACTTTAAAAAGGATTGCATTATAGGTGCTAAATTTTAGAATTATCAAAATTTACCAAACATTAGTGATGTAATATCGATGAAAAATAAGCATATTAATATTCAGATGTTTTACTCACAAATATTTTATTCATATTTACTCCTTATAGTAAACTATACTCAACAGCAACGTTTCCTGAACCCAGTACGTAACTACGCGGAAGGAGAAAGTGAGTAAACACAAAGCCTGTTGGGTTGCTAGGAACGAGTTTCGGTACGCAAATCGTGAAAAAAAGACACTATATACATGGGTTTAACGAAATAATCGTATTTTAAAATTGACGTTCTTCGTGTCACTCGAAATTTAGACACCGCGATGGGAACTACTTTGTTAGTGACGTCGTAGAGTCAACTAACGTTGCTGTCTATAGTATTGAAAAGCAATTGATTTCCATTCTACACGCTGAGATATTTCTATCTTTTTCCATTTAAATTAAAGTTTTTTTTCTTAATAAACTAAAATGTTTTACTTTTTTTGCTATTAAACTACTTAACAACCATGTTCCATGTCGCATTCTACGGAAAATATTAGTATCTAATTTACAGGATCAGACATGCACCCCTTTACAAGCAACCAGTTTTGAACCTACAGTCAAAAAATTTTTCTTCTTTCCAAAATTTAAAAAATTTGATACATTCTTCTATTTTTCTAAAGTTTTTTTCCAAAATATGTTCGGTTATTAGTTAGTACATAACTAACAATCTACAATCCAATATTGTTCATTATAAAGAGCATGAAAGTTAATTTTATGCATCACAAATAAATATTTTTGCTTTACTTATATGAGGGTCTGTGCCCAGTCATTTAGAAAAAACAGATTTCTTTCACTGTAAAAAATAATCCTGTGAAAAAACAGAAAATTTCTGGCAGCAAAAGTTACCAGAAAAGTTTTGTAAGCAAAAACATCCTGTAAACAGAAAAAAGCTGTAACCTACAGGTAAATGCTGTAAACAGAAACTTTCTGAGCTGGTTTTTTTTAAATTTTAATAAAATAATAACCTGGGATTGAACCCACGACCTAGCGCATGTTAAGCACGCACGCTGTCGCTGCTCCAACGAGGATTCAGTAAATGTAGAAATTATCCAAAGATCTTTCTTTCTCCACGAACTGAAACTTGTATTCGGCTCCAAAGCGTGTTGGGTGTTGCCAATAGCGGTATTCGTTTTCACTGCAGAATGTTTCTGTTTAAGTACAGATAAGCTAAAAAACTAGAAAAAAGCTGTTTTTTATATAAAATAAATAGAAGTGCGGTGGGAATGTTACATGACAGAATATCCCTGTAAACATAAAGTCATTTTTATTGAAACTTTCTGTTTTTCTAAAGTTTTTTTACAGCGTTACATAATTAATCACATTGCACTCACTTTGGAGAAATTGATGTGCAACTATTTGAATATGTAGTATCAATAATAATTAGAATCCCGTGTGTGTGTGTGTGTGTGTGTGTGTGTGTGTGTGTGTGTGTGTGTGTGTGTGTGTGTGTGTGTGTGTGTGTGTGTGTGTGTGTGTGTGTGTGTGTGTGTGTGTGTGTGTGTGTGTGTGTGTGTGTGTGTGTGTGTGTGTGTGTGTGTGTGTGTGTGTGTGTGTGTGTGTGTGTGTGTGTGTGTGTGTGTGTGTGTGTGTGTGTGTGTGTGTGTGTGTGTGTGTGTGTGTGTGTGTGTGTGTGTGTGTGTGTGTGTGTGTGTGTGTGTGTGTGTGCAAATGTTTATATTTTCATTTAACCTTAACTAATCTAATCAATTTAATAACTATTTTTGTGTTCAGAATCTTAGATACAAAGTTTTCCAACATAGTTTAATCTCATCCGCTGATTATTTAAATTAGTGCATTGAAATTTTCTATAGAGAGCTGGTCTATGCCAGAAAATTTCTAACGGCTGAACGGTCATAGTTAAAAGACTATTGAACCGCTGGAGAAGCAAGTATTAATGCCTTTCCAGATGTGGTCCAATTAATGGAGTTGCACGTAGGAGACAATGCACGAGTCTAAACAATGCTCCTCTCAGTGCGAGTTTGAAATGATGCCTATAAGATTAGTTTTAAATATACCTACAGTGACTCCGAATTCTATTGTTGAAAGTTGACGAGGTATGAAGGTATAAATGAAATGCCTGTATGGAAATTGCGCATTGATATTCTTAAGATTAATTAGTTTCCGGGATTGATATACTTTGGGTGAACTTTTAGTGAGAAAAATCATTCTTTGAATTTTTTTATATAATTCGTGTAGAGTTGAGATAGTAAACTTGGCAGATTACTTAATAGAATGTGTGTTTGGTTGGATAAATTTTTCTTTCTAAGACCAAAATAAACTGTTTCGAAGAGTTTAGTAATGATAAATGAACGGATATAAGTAAACCTATATAGATCTGTCATCGTTGCTATATGATATATTTGTAGGATCAGGTGGGATTAAAAAAGTACAAGCGTTTATATACGTAGTTGACATATGTTTAGGTACTAATATTAGTTTTCCAACAGAAAAATGTTGGTTGTTATAGAATGAATTGTCTGTTACATTGCTTTATAATGTAACTATTCTTCTCCCTAAGGATATATGATAGTCTTCTGCTTCAAGCACTTATTTATACGTGCAAGTATTTTTAATTAATAACAAATGTTGTTAGTAAATAAAATATATAAATTTTGCATTCAGATTTTATTAAACATAATGCAAAACAAATATTCGTGAGTAAGAGTATCATTTCAATAGTTGTGTAGCAGTGTAGCCACTGGAAAGCATTGAGAATGATAATTTTTAATGGTCAAAACATGAAACTTTCTGAGCTTTGACTATACCCTCCAACCATTTTCCATCTGTAACCAATTGAAATCCTGTTAAGCATATTTAACTTCTTTCCATGTAAACCTCGAGAATATTTGCATAAGTTTGACAAGCATTTCCTTTAACCCGTAAAGAACTCTATTTCCTTCAACTTTTCAAATTACGAACGAAGCCAACTCAAGAGTTCAGCTCCCAAACAAAAGCGAGCTGCCCATCATTCCCACCAATTCGTCGTCACCTCACACAATCGCGCTGCCACTTAATTGGACGTGTAATTACACGGAATCCGAACCAAAGAGACACTTCGCGTTCGTAATTGCAGTTCAACGAACTGTTTCCCAAACGCGACAACTCTCTTAAAGAGTCGGAAGGAAGCGGTTGATTACCAAGCAGCAAGAATCCCCTTTTCAAGTCCGTTCAGATTGCTCAATGCCAGGACCCATCTCTTCGGGCGTTCCGGGTCAGTTACCACGGCGGCGTGGTCTATCTGGAGCAAGATTTTTCATTAGGTAAGAGGTCGGTCTTCGTCGTAACTTCCTATGGTAGCAGAAGCTTATCTTGTGTCTTATTCTCCGAAGCCATTGTGAAATTGACGGGGCCATCCGTGACCTTGGCTCCAGAGATAGCAACGTGTCCGGTATTGCTATCCGAAGTGTTCGTGTATAAAAAGAGTACCGGGGTGCTCGGTTCAGCAGTACAGTCTGTGATATTCGAAAGAGCTCAACCTTCTTTTGTCAAGTCCTCCTTGCTGGATACTATCAATCTATAACCATGGTGAGTATGTTGCTTTACTATTTGATTAAAATTGGTGTGATAACTAATCTTTCGTCGTGTATCTTGCTCTTAGACTTTGTAAACATTGATATTAATTTGGTTTGATAACTTTGCAAATTTCATGAATTCATTTTGGACGAAAACCAAATAATTTTAAGAAAATTTAATAGGAAACATGATTTTTAAGGCAAACACATTTATTAACAGGCACATCATCCTTATGAATTTAGATAATCGCTTTGCATTTACGGGGTTTATAAAGCCTGAAAAGGAAAAATTTTATATATACAATTGACTTTGGATTTTATGAAGTTCAATTATAAAAATATTCACAATTTTACGAACTGCGAGCTGGTTTTGAACATAGGCATCATAATAATTTTATTTAGCGTTAACGAATAATTTTTTAAACTTCTCTTTTAGAAACTCATTTCCACATTTTTCTTCGAAAAATTTTAAAAAGTTCTTAATCCCAGCCAACAAAAAGTTGATAAAATTTTTTCATTGCAGTATGACTCACTCTTAAAGCGACAGTTTCAAAATTGAGTAAAAAGTACTGAAATCTCAGTATGGCACACACTCAAACTGGCACAAAACTCATTTATGAAAATGAGCAGATACACAAAAATAAAACACCATGAGTTTATTTTTGAGTTAGTGCAAGGCATTCTCATGAATCGGAGTGCGACGAGCGTCACTATAGTTTTTGAATTGGGTGGTTTATGAATAATAGTTTTATGAATTGGGTTGGATATAGCAAGTTGTGCTGGGCGCTATATACATATATATACCACACCGAAAATTAAATTACATCAAACAGTTTCCTCAATAATTATAATTTTAGAACATAAGTGAAAAATAAGTATAATTTGAGTGGTGACTATTGAATTGTTTGAAATTGAGTATGTCTAGTGTTTCAAAATTGAAAGCATTGGGTTGTCATATTTGAAACGAAAAGTTTCATACCAAAATGAAAACATCCACTTACCCAAATTCGAAACTGTTATTTCTCTCAGTAAAAGCCATAACTTAATATCCAGTTAAATAATGTTGAACAAGCTAAGAGGAGCTTTTAAATGATACTGTTTTCCAATATAAACGTTATGAACTGGATATTTCTACGTATCGTAAAGTTTTTGTAAGTTGAGAGAAGATATTTCAATTTACAATATGACCTCTGACATGCCAACAAATATGCTGCCTGTTCTTCAAATATGCTTCTTTGCTGCTCTTCTGAACAAATTTTAAAAGTATTTAGCATTAAAATAATCATATTGAATTATTTCTCATTGATTTTTTATTCTTTTAAGACCTAAAATATGTCTTAATACTTTATAATGTCAGGATATTTTTTTTTTAATTCACTCTTTTTTTGATTTTTTAATGCATAATCTTGAAATAATTTATCATTTATGAGGAGGAAACAATTTGTTTAAGCATCTTAATTGTTAAAAATTAAATTTATAACGAAACTGATTAATTTATCTCTGAAGTAAAGGGGATCATCAGGATTATAATAATTGTTGCTTTTTATTAAATTATTAATTATTAGTATTCAGGTTAAAATGAAGCACTTTATTTTCAAACTATAATATAACGACAGTTACTAAAAAGTTGAAATGCTTCAAAATGTTTTTTTCTTATTATTTGTAGTTTAGCTTTGAAAACTTTCATTTTTATGTCCTGAAACAGTTTTTTTATAAAATTGAAACTAATATCTTGATTTCAAATAAATATTCACAGTGAAATTATAAATCTCAGCATTTTACCTTTTCCCATTTAAAAATTATACAGAAGTAAAAAAATAATAATAAAAGTACAGGTTTTTTTTGTAATAAAGAAATGAATTTTATCTACTACAAAATTCAATCTTAAATCCTTTACTCCATTTTTAGAGTACTTTAACGATATTATTCTTTATTCATACATCAAATTGTCACATGGCTTTTTTGAAAAATGTCATGGGTATCCTAAGTACACTGGTGTGCAAAAATTAAGGACGAATCTGTTTTTTCAACATAACACCTAGTAGAATTATTGTTCATCCATGAAAATCATACCAAAAGATGTTTATTGGGTGAGAATACAGGGCCCGAGAACAAATTTTCCCTATCCATATTTTAAGGGGATAAATGGACCCTCCATTGATAAAGGAGTTCCATTACACATTTGTAGCAGTGGCAGAAACGTCTATGTAAGAGGTATTTAACCGAGAAATTTAAGTGTTTTAAAATGAATATGATTATTCCTGAACTCAATGCATATTTTTAAACGTTTGTGCCACTTTAAATAGTATTTTTTTAGGTTTTATTGAGAGATATTGGTCTAATCATCATTTTTGGTAAGTTTTAGCTTCTGGGTCATTTTTGGTAAGTTGTGTCTTAACGTTAACTATGTTTTTAGTAGGTCTCACATGTGCCTAATTGAGTTTGGGTCTGGGGACCTGAAAAGTAGCTTTATTCTTTCAATATTGTTTCTAATAAAAAACTTTGAGATAGTCAAATGAGGAAGTTGCATGATTTTTTTTTATTTTTTTAATCGATTCTTCTTGCAAAAATAAGCAACTACCCAAAATTTGAGGCCGATCGAGAAATTTTTTGATTGTCAAAAAAATTAACAAAAATCCCCTTTTTAAAAGCGCGCGAAAACGCCAAGAGTTTGGATGTGACGTCATCTTATACTAAACATTGTTGTAAAGCAATGGAGTTGATGGTATTATTGTTGACGTCATCTTATAGTTTAAACAATAAACGTTTTCAGTCACGTGTTTTTTCTCGACTTTTAAATTAAAATATTTAATTACCTGTACATTTTTTTGGAAAACTGACTAGATATTTCATTTTACCATACAAAAAACCATACGGAACACTTGTTTGTTTTTGAAAATCTGACACATGCAACTTCCTTATTGTGATTTTCTGCAGCTTTTTCACTAATAAAGAGAAATCCTTAACCCAAAATGTCTTTTAAAAGAAGCAAATGGGCCATGAGAATACAGGTATGCAATTGCAGACATTAGGGAAAATATCTTTTGAGTATAGGGGGTGTTGAAATGTCTGTAAGGATAGTACAGACTTAGAGGAGAAATTCGATGTCTTTAAACTTAATTTTAAAGATAATGGAGATATTTTTACAAATATATCTTTCTTTTCAGACAAGATAAAGTCCATAAACACTAAAAATAATTCTTTTTTAAACTTTAATAACAGATGTCATTTCTGTGAAACTATCCAATTCTTTATGCCGTTTCAACACCCTTTAGACAGCACAGAAGTTTTCACTGATATCTGCAATTGCGTACCTGTGTTCTCATGTTCCTTTTATATCTTTTAGAAGACCTCTCGGATCAAATATTTCTCTTTATTAATTAAAAAGCTGCTGAAAATCACAATTTCACTTTCTCAAAGTTGCTCATATGTAACGCTATTGAAAGAATAAAGCTACTTTTCAGGTCCCCAGACCCAAACTCAGTTAGGCACATGTGAGACCTACTAAAAACATGGTTAACGTTAAGATATAACTTACCAAAAATGACCCAGAAGCTAAAACTTACCAAAAATGATGATTAGACCAATATCTCTCAATAAAACCTAAAAAAATACTATTTAAAGTGGCACAAACGTTTAAAAATATGCATTGAGTTCAGGAATAATCATATTCATTTTAAAACACTTAAATTTCTCGGTTAAATACCTCTTACATAGACGTTTCTGCCACTGCTACAAATGTGTAATGGAACTCCATTATCAATGGAGGGTCCATTTACCCCTTTAAAATATGGATAGGGAAAATTTGTTCTCGGGCCCTGCATTCTCACCCAATAAACATCTTTTGGTATGATTTTCATGAATGAACAATAGTTCTACTACGTGTTACGTTGAAAAAACAGTTCCGTCCTTAATTTTTGCAAAGCAGTGTATAATGTAACGAACAAATTTCAATATAATTAGTTATTTACTATGAGCTACTTAACTATCACATAATTTTTTTATCTGATTACTTATGAAAGTTAAAGGAATGTTTAGGAGATAGATTTGAAGTAATGATAAGGGGGCAGATAATTTTAACTTAATATAAAATTAAACTGTAAATTAATAAAAGCTTCTCACTAGTGTAATATTCCATATCACATTTGAATAAATCAGCTTAACATTAATTTATTAAAATAAACCAAAATAATCTTTATTTATTCAAATACAGTATGTTATAAATAGGAATTCAAGTTTTGTAAAGTTTAAATAACACACACGTTTACTAATATTATACGTATTTGTTTTCTTATTACGTCCAAACAGATTTTAAGCATTTGATAATATAGGCTAGTGTATATGTGTTTTGGTAAATAACTTTTAATCAATTTCATCAGTAAACAAAAAATACTGCATATTAATTTTGTAAATCTGTTAAAAAAATTTAGACAAAAGATTGAGTGGAATATAGTTTCATATCTTTCGACCTACTCGTTTTTGGAAGTTCCAAAAAGACACATGCAAAATCATACTGTGCTATTCTATATTTTTTATGATTGGATTAATTACTTTAGATTATTCGTATTTTAGAAAAACATTTTAGTTGATAAGAAAGATTTGAAATACCAATTAGTAATGTAATTATTCCACTTAGTTATTAAAAATAATATATAGGAAATGATAATAGCATAAAAGAAAGCCTAATATTAGTATGATACATTATCCAGATAATTAAAACAAGGTAAATATTAAACCATGTATTGCGAAGGAAGTAATTAGTAAATCGAAAAAAAAATCAGCTTTTACTTCTGTTCTTCAACTATAAAGCTATTTCTTCACGAAAAAAACTTTACTGATGGTAATTTCCGTCTCGGTGAAACTGCCTTTCAAGTTGACTAAATATTTCCATAAATTTTCTGACTTATATAGTGTTTTATATCTTTTAATTCGATCACCTGATACTGCTGAGAAAGCCAATAACAAGTGATTTATGACATCAAAAGTAACTAAATATCTTGAAATGTCTAGATAGAAGACGTTCTGTGAGGTAATTTAAAAAAGTATATAAGAGAAAAATTAAATTCCTAATCTTTATTTCTTTGGAAAGATGGTGAATTCTTACTCTAGAGTAGAGGTATGAAATTCTAAATTACCTAATATTTATGGGCTACTTTTGTAGGTTTGAAAAATATCCAGACTTTTTATCTTTTGGTAAATAATTCATGATGAAAGAGGGTGACGACAGCAGAGTCAAAATAAAAAACTAAATTTAGTCGAAACTCATTTATTAAAAAAGGGAACCACTCTTCTCCAGCACTTTCTGAAATTAAATCGAAAAATTATCCAACTTAAGAATGAAAAGGATAACTTGATTTATTACTAAATATACATATTATACTATAACTTAAAACCATAGAAGTACCTAATTCATTAATTATTCATATTATTAGTGATGATTAAATACACTAATGAACTATTAGCTTGAAATATTATTTTCGAAAGTTTAATTTTGTCTCGTAAGAGAATGGTTTAATTCATTACTGTTTAAAAATGGTAATCTAAGTTAAGGTTAATCAATCAAGAAGAATGTGGATGTTTTATAGCAAAATATTGATAAAAAATTATGAAGATGTATAAAGTCAAACAGAAAAGTTCCCCAATAGGATGTCCTGGTTAACATGTGTAAAGTAATTGTGAAAATATCTTTCGAAATATAACACAATTAATTTATGTCTTTGTATAAAAATTAATCACCATAATTTCGAGGTAAAAAAAATAAAAATACAATAATTGTCTTTCAAATGTTAATAATAAATGGATGTGGTTGAATAAATTATATTCTGACTCTAAAATATGAGAAAAAATACCCTTCTATTGAGGAAACATTTAAATTTTCTCCAGTTTAATCTCTATTTACTTGATAAGATAATAATCTTCTTACACAACCTTGTCCATTCAGATCCAGACTAACTGGGACCAAATAAAATTCGGGTATTTAAAGCAAAACGAATCCCAAATATGCAAAACACCCCTTTTACTTCATAGAACCGTTTAATAGATTATAATACTAATTTTAAGCAAAGCATAAATGTTTTAATAAACTTTTGAGTTTGAATGAAGTGAGCTCATATATCATCAAATCTGATTCAGATTATTGGGATAGAAAAGGGTTGGTTAGACGAGATTTACTTTAATTATAAATACCGCCAGGAAAACTTTGACAAAAAATTTGTTTTCAACTTCATCCAATCCGTTGAAACGAATTTGAAAAAGAGTGCTTTAAAAGAAAAAATTTAATTAAAAAATGAATAATTTAAAATCGACTGATCTCTAACTCTAACCTTAATCTTTTCCAATTTCAGAAGGTAATGGTATTTGCTCTTGTCATGGCCTGCACTCTGCTCTTGGCCACCAACGTTATGGCCGAAGAAGAGCTGGTCAGGGAAGTCAGGTCTTACAGAGGTCAAGGACACCACGGACATAGAGGAGGTCACCACGGAGGACACCACGGTGGTCATCATGGGGGGCATCACGGAGGACACCATGGGCATCACGGAGGTCATCATGGGCACCACGGACATCATGGACACCATGGGCATCATCGTGGTTGAACATTTGAATGTAGTTAGAGTCAGTGCTGGAGATTATGATTGAATTATTATGATGACAAAATTAGGTACAAATATTTTAAAGTACAAAATAAAGTTAAGTTGAAAATTTAATATTTTTGTCTTTTGTGAGATGTGTTGAATATCTGAATGGTGAAGTGAAAACATCAAAGGAATTGGTTTCATCATAAAATATGGCATCAATTGGTTGCTGTGATTAAATGGATGATATTTCAGTTAATGACACTTAATTTTTATTAGATTTTTTTATAATTTATTATGGGTAAAAAAATGTATATTTTAAAAAATTCCACCTACTTCATTTGTAAAAAAATCCAATGAGTAAAAAGATATTATTTACTTTCATTCAAGTAAATTGCCAGTTATAAATTTGTAAAATAAAAAGATAAGATAAACGTTGGAATTTATCAGCACATAAGCCATAATAAAAAAAGATAGTGTTATTAATGTGATGATTTTATGCGAATATATTGTATCTTAATTGTGTATTTAACATTCAACTGATACCATGTGTAAGAAAAGCATTTTTTAAGGAGAATACAAGTTTAAAATATCCTGTTATTGATCAAGGTAATTCATTGTTTTAAATATTTTAAGGCATTATTTTAAAGTTTTGAAAAATTAAGTAAAAAACTTTGATAGACGAAGTTTTTGCTGCGAAAATTCCAGCTTTCTAAATCCACGACTTTGAGATTGAAAAAGAAAGCAGTGAAACACACACCTTTTTATTTTTATCCTTAAAATAGAAAGAAGTCTAATGATGATTTGGAAAGCAATGAGTTTAATAATAACTCACTGACAATCAGGTATTCCCTGTGATTTATCAACAACAGACAACTAAATAAGTTTGCATTCTTCATTTCAGCTAAAACCAAACATGAAAAACTAAAACTGATAACTCTAGAATTCCTACAGAACTATCCATAACCTTTGAAAAAAGTTTCACCAAATGTTCCCAGAAAACTAAAACACCTAAGGAATCTAAAATTTTTCAAAATGATTGTTCCTAATAATAATTCATCTCCCCGGCACAAACTTTCCAGAAACAAAACACATAATTTTCCACCGATTGCTTCCTCATCGACATTTTTCTTTGAATAACAACAGCAAACAAATTTCTATCCTCTTAATCATTGCTGTTGCATATCATTACTTCCAGCGTCCATCTCCTTTATCTTGGAAATTTTTCGAAAAAGCTCCGCTGCTATGAAAGTTTTTCCTGATTATCGCCCCTTTCTGCTATGTTAATTTATCACATATTTTGCTAGCCCCGTCCTTTCATCAAAGATGATGTTCTTTTCATGAGTTTTCTCTGGAAAGAAGAGCTGGCTCGATCAGCAGCAGCACTTTTAAGCTTATGACGTTGAAATCGATTCTCTTTTTCTACAATCGATATCACGGATAAGTAAAATTTAAGGATGACAATCTCGTTTTAATATTTATCACCAAGACTATACATTTTCTTCAAGGCTTCTAATAAAGTGTTTGGATGTAGTATAAATAGTTAATTTTGAATTTCGTGACCGAAAACAACTTTTTTTAATGGTTATATAAATGCATGTTTTTACCTTAACTTATAAGTATGTGGCATATATTTTGATCCATAAAATTTATATGATCCCTTTTGAAAGAAAAATGGATGGATCTTCAAGAATGCCATGCATTATAATGACAATTTGGCTTTTAAAGTTGTGTGATAAACGTATTGAACATATTTTAAAACATTGTAAGTTTTTGACTGGTAAATATTTATCAATGGATATTTCATACGCATTCACTCAATTGAGTTATTTAGAAACCCTGCTTTAGCATAAAATAGTAAGCGCAAATAAAGTCTGGTAATATTTAATTGGTAATCGCCACACATAACCAGAAAATAGGTTTTTATCATAAGTATTTTTGAATATCTCAGCCCTTCATCCCTCCGGGGTCGATAAATGAGGACCAAGCTCGCTTGGGGAATCAACTGGGGGTCCAGCGTCGGGCTAGCCACTCGCCCTGGACACACGCTAGTAATTAGCACCCCAGGCCCAAAGGCTACAGAAACGGAGATGGGCACTGCCTGATGGGCCACTAGGCCCGGGCAGATTTTGATGATTTTTGATTTGATTTTTGAATATAAGAACTACTTTCATATAAGTAGTACCATATAAAGGTAATATATTTTTCAAACTTAAAGATTTGTTCTTTTTAAACATAAATAGTACTAATTGTGAATTAATTGAATTAATTAAAGCTAATGCAGTTCATTCTGTTGAAAACAATGCATTTATGATGTCCTCTTCATTTTATTGACTAAAACTAAACCATAGTTTAAAAATTAAATAACAATTCAGATATAGCATATGTTTTTATTCAGATGTTTTGTAAGTAAAAGTATCAGAATGTTAAAAAAATTAATATAATGCTTTTACATACACAATGCAGTACAGAAAATACAAAAAGGTAACTGGAATAAAAACGTAAAAAACTATTATCCTTAAGTGCTACGTTAATGCAAACTTTTAAATAAAATAAAGGTTCAATCTTCCAGTCCTTTAAACAGAATGGCTTCTCTGCGAATAGTACATAGGTTTGTCATGATGATGATGATGATGTTGGCAAGGGCGTTTATGGTGGTCATTATCAGGATCCAGATGACGACGTCCATGATGGCCATGATGACCATGACCATGGCATTCCTTCCCATGACGGCGGAACCTCCTGTGGTGGTCTTCACCATGATGATGATCAAATCCATGATGTCCGAAGCTATGGGGGTTTCCATGGTTACTCATCCGGCGAAGCTGTCCAAAACGCTCTCGAAGACCGAAGTGACCTTGACCATGACCGTGACCATGGTGGTGTTCGTGGTTACGGAATTTTAAATGACCGAATGGATGGCCATGGTGGTGGTCGTGATGTTTATGACCATGGTGGTGCATGTGGTGGTGACCACGATGGTGGTTACCGAAGTGGTGGTGGCCTCTCATCTTTCGACCCATCACTGCGACGGATATCAGGACTAAATAGAAGAATATGTAGTTCTGAAAGAAAAACACGATATTAGGAATGAATAACTACCACTTAATAAATGTGAAAGGCACTGGATACGTACAGAAATCAGTAAATCGTTACAACTGAACCCTGCTCTTGCTATGAATTCTAGAAAAGTTTGAAGTTCTAAATTAAAATAATCTAAAATAGCCAAGATGTCAACCTGGATTCAATCTGGGGAACATAAGGTTAAGATTCGCACACTACACCGTCTAGGGATAGGCCATCGAAGCTGTTGCCAAGATCGTTCATTATTAAAATTTAAATGTTATACGGCTCGTATATGACGATTCCTGAACACTTTAATTTATTACGCATGTGTCATTTGCCTGTACGCATACACTACGAATGCGAAATATTAATTAAAAGGAATCGCTGATACTTTATACATGCAAAATATTAAGCAATCATTTTAAGTCTATTTAACTACCTAGCTTGTTGACAGTTTTTCATAAGGCAGGACTACTTAATAGAAGTGAGGACGAGTAATTATAAGATTAAGATTATTCAGATAATAAAACAGTCATTTCGTATTTAGAACCTAAGAAAAAAGTTATCGATAAGTCCGGTAAGAATCTGTGAAGAGTCCAATTTTTATTTAAATTAATTATTCAGTCAAAATTCTACGAATATACATTTTCTCTGTTTATATTATATTCGTTTGCTATTATTCAAATCCTAAACTTATTCTGATTCTATATTCTTCAAAGATATGTATAGTTTTATTCTATTCCCGTAGTAATTTAAGTATTTATTCATTTCGTCTGGAGAATTATCTACTTGTAATTTATAACATGCTGATGTCCTCCATATCTACCGACTGGCCCGCAATGTACTTTATTAAAAACTTAGCTTTACTTTTTTTGAAAATTTTTTAAGAATGTAGAGCTATTAAAAACTTTATTATGTAAACAACCAATAAAGCATCAATCATTTTTACAACCTGTTAATAATTGTACGTAGTGTTAATTATATTTAAAAAAAACTCAATAATTTTTTAAGAAGAAAACTCTGAACGATTAATTTTTTAATTCAGTTTATTATTCTTTCTTTTAACCTCCCTCAAAACCTTATTAAATATACGAAGCCTTAGAGTACTCACCATCTTTGAACAGAAAATGAAAAGGATTACTCTACCATTAATCTTTATATATCGAGTATATATCATGTAACATAGCCACATTACGGTTCATTTGAGAATCCCAAGGTTGGGGACCTTTTTCAAATGGACAAAGAATATTCCATCTTAATTTGGTAATATAAGAGTTCGAATCAGCGCATGACCTAACTACCCATTGTAGTGACATTATTTGTCAACAAGTGTCAAACAGATTTCTTAATTTTATCATAGTTGTACCATAGTTTTATTTAAATCTAACTTTGATCTCAACAAAAATAAAATCAGTTAGGTAAAAGTTTTGCAAATGAATAAGATGAAATAAAAAATAGAAATAAAAGCTATAACCGTTGTCTTCTCGTAAGTAAACCCAGTTTATTCCTGTTTTTAAGCAAACAAATTTTGTTCTATTTGGAAAAACATAAAAACTTACAAAGGGAATACTAAACATTTGTATTTAAATTGATGTAGCACGTTCTATATGTAAAAACTTTCGTTAATCAAAATTTTCTTTAATTAGTTTTCAATGAAGTGAATGAGTAATGAAATTTATCTTAACCGAGAACGGTTTTTATGCTACCAATAGCTAGTTATAAGAATTTTCTCTGAAAGGTTTTAAATTTTAAAGATGAATCAATTTTTAAACTAGCTAGGACTTCTCAGTTCTCTTCAAACTGCAAATTCCTTTATTCTAGATTGTCTGAGGTTTTTTAATAGTAAATTCTACCCTATAAAGAACATTTTCACAGAGCAAATGATAATACGGATAAAAGTTCTGGTTTACAGATAGAGTCCTTTTTATTCAGAGGGAAATAATATTTGGTTCATCATTTTTCTACATTAAATTCTTTCACCCTGATCCCAATAAATTAGGGACCTTACGGCAGTTATTCCTATCAAAAAAGGATATTTTCTTCGATTGATTTGCCTCTGATTGTCACGATTAATTTTTAAGCAAACTAACCTAACGAAAACCGCCTATATAAAGTCGATTCTCTAACAGTTTCGCAACTGAATTATTGGACCAATTTTCCAAAGAGAATTGTTTATCAAAAACTCGAAACTGAAGGCGTCCCCCTCTAAGAGATACCTCCAACAATCATTCTAATTTCTGAAGAAGCGGCTGGTCGAATCGACTTTTTCGCTTCTTTTCCCCCCAGCGCAAAAAGCAGGGGAACGAGGGGTCACGATTATCCATAATCCATCGGGGGGCGCGAGTGGGGAACTAACATCCCAAACGCATTAATGTAACGGAAATTGTTAATGGACCAGAACACAGGAGCAGAAGCTCCTTCTTACGGTTTTGCTGCATACGAATGAGCGGAAGAATGATGAATTCGGTCGTATTTGTTAAAAGTGCAGATTTATGAAGGACTTCCACGCGAGCGGAACATGATTTATCACTTTAACGAGAGATAAATTGCACCGGAACTATCGGGATGGGGGAGTTTTCTCCCTTGGAAATGGAATGTTTCCCAATTGCATTCGACTGGGATGGATTTATATCGGATATAATTCGCTTTCTCTTTGCTTCATAAGGGAGGGGGGATATAATGGAAGATGAAACTGAGAAGAGAGGCGATCTCCAGACGTGGCCGTCTGGTGGGGGATTTGAAATCGAGTGCGATATCTCGGAAGATTGATATTATTTTAGACCAGAGGGGTGTATTGGGATGTGTGTTCAAATCGAATGTTTTCATCGGAAAATGAAAAATCAACAAACCACGCAACACCCCCTTCTATGAGAAAGTTCCGCTGAGGACACCCAGATCCGATACTTTAAGCTTTAAGGTATGGGGAGATTTCAAGTTTCTAAAACACGAGTTCACTGTAATAGAAATTACTTTTAGATGCTTAAAAGCATTTAAAAACTACGCTATTTAAAAGTACTTATAAACATTTGGAAGAAAAAAATCCGAATTCCCAGTTAGGAAAAATAATAATAAATACCTAGTAAAAGTTTATAATTCCTATTATACATTATAATATCCAAAAGTATTTCATACTTTAAATCAAGATTAGAATAATGGTGGTGTGTAGGTGCTAGACCAGAAAAAAAGTCAACCATCGAGGTGAACATAATCTATAGAACTTAGGACCATGCTATGAGACTAGTTAAGTTTTCTTAATTTTTATACACTTACCTACCCACTTACTTTATTAGTATTAATTCAGTAAATATGTGACATTCAGTTAAAAGATAATAAAATTTCCATCTATAAAAAGTTTCATTGATATTATTTATTAAAAAACAAAATATAATATTCTAAATTTGAAATTTATTTTGTTAATAAATTTTAGGTAGTATTTAAAATCAAGTAAAAAGACATGAGCAGACCAGTGATAGTCTTGAACTAGAGTGAAGTTTAGTAGATACTAGTCCCATTGGACCCTTGTGAATAAGCTTTCTTTAATTTCCACACCTGCCTAATTAATGTAACAGATCTAAAGGAATGGACTGATTTTCTAGGGGAGGTGCTTAAATGAACGATATTTCATTGCTCTCAACAAGCTGTAGGCCTGTAGGGTATATAGGCCATCAGGTACAATATGCCATTCCAGGGTCTCTTGAATGTTCCTTTGTTTCTCCTAAGTTTTAAAAGCGCCTATTTTGACATTTCCTCACCACGACAGCCTATGCTGCTTAATTATTCAGAATGTTTGGATCTCTAGACAGAGTAGTACATCAATTTAGAAAAAAATATTTTTAACGCACTGAATGGCATTGTTCAAACGAGTGTTGTTTACACTTAGAAGAAGAAAACACGAAACCATGAGTGTTCCCTTAAAAAAAGAACCAAGTCTTGCATGACTTGATAGAAAAAAAGCTCTTCATTGTCTGTATTTCATAGACCTTTTTTTAAGGAGTGATGACAAAATGGCATAATGTTATGTAACGATGATAGTTCTTTCTCTTTGGCCCGTATAATAATGATTACCCAACAAAAAATTCTTATTTAAAAGTATAAAAAGAGCAAAGTGAATACATTATAGTTTTTATGAAACTTTAAATTACAGAAATTCTTAACTACTATAATGGTTTAGAAAAATGATTTATTCGACATTAAGTCAGTTTAAATTATCTTTGTGGACATATTTTAAAGTCATAATCATAAATATTGTAATCTCCAATTGCAAAATAACTTTCTTATTCTTTTTTCTTAGCGCAACTTTTTTCAAGGCATTATTTTTCAACTTAACCTACTATAATAATATATTTTCAAAGGTATGGAACTATAAAATATTACTATATAAAGTTTCTTAAAACCACTTCTTTCAGTATAAATTTAAAATAGGGTATTGTTTTGTGCAAATTTAGTTACACAAAAGTACACACTAAGTGTTTATAAAGATGATAATGTAATTTTCTAAAATTATATGCAATCATATTGTTTTCATATGCTAAAAGTTTAACACACAAGAAATAATTTATGCAGACCAAGTCAGATGGTATTGAATTTGGCTCCTAAAAGTAGTTTATTGATTTTCATTGACATATTTTTATAAATTTGCTAAAAAAACATGAAGAAAATTTAAACTATATTCCTGAGAGGGGTTTAAAAGTTTCTCATTTCACTGATGTGTGTCATTGTGTGTTATATTTCAAGAAGAAAAAAATATTTCCAGTTATCAAGTCTGTCTTTTAACTCTATCGACTCTCAAAATGGAAATAGTTTTGTAATAAGTTAATATTCCATATAAAAAGTTCTTCAAACTATTGAAATAGCCGAACGCTATTTGCCGGAACTGAACGATACATGTAATGTCGGTATTCGTTTTATGGATTCATATTCGAAAAAGGATGAAACTGGGTAAAATAAACAAAATATTTCGAAACATTATTTTAAAAGAGAAACTTGGGAGAGGAGTCGTTTGAAATGGAGTGAAAGCAATAGTTTCGGATGCTCGATACTTGAGCCGAAGGGATTCAAAAATGATCCGACGATTTTTGCATTCTTTATGTAGTTGAAAGTATAGGTGGAACTATATCATATTGGGATATCTGTTTTTCAATAGGAAAAGTACTAAGTTACATCTTCGAAATGAGTAGTTCTCTTATTTGTCTTTAAAGCCATTTTTTTTGTATTCTGTTTTTTGTGTGTGTTTTTATTTCATGATACTTTCTGACTTGAGGAGAAAGCTCCGAATTTGAGGTCCTTTAAAATCAAATACGTTCGTTCATTTAGGATCATGAAATGTTTGTATCTGTTTTACTCCATTCAAATTGTTGCTTTCCTCAAAAACTCAATATTTGTTAGAGAATACAATTTCTTTTATCCGTGTAAAACTACATGCGTTGAATCTCTTTATTTAATCTGAAGCTTTGGAGTTACTCATTTGTTCACGAGGATAGCTGGATAGTTAGTGATAAATGAGAATCAAATGAAAGAATCTTTATTAAATAAAGATTTTTTAAAAAAATCCCAAAATACGAAATTTAACAGAAATTACTTTATAGAAAAAATAAACCCTCTTACTTTCAGGATGTTAAATATTGTGTTTAAAAAAAAGATTAGTAAGTTGGAAAATTTAATGATAAATTTTTTACAGAGTAAGAAGGTATATATAATCTAGGGTCTACTACTATTCGCCGCGGTGACGATTCGGCGCTGGCTGTTTCGACGCCAGAAATAAAATAATAGTAAATAGAACCCTTTCATAATCCTTCTAAAAATTAGAAGAAAAAAATTTTGTTTCGTGTCTAAACGGCCGCGCCAAATAGTCCCATTCCATATAATCTATATGTATTTTTTCAATGTATCTCGTAAAGAGTTTTCGCAGAATAAATATCATTAATAAAAAATATAGTTATGTACAAAAAAATGCTTTTAGATGTGTTAATAGAAATCGAGTGATCCTATCATAAAAATTATTGAAATTTTATGTTTTTACTTTTTTATATTGTTGAGTTCTTGCAGGTGATCTTACTTTTTTTAGGTTCTACAAATTCAATACCATTTGAATTCTATAAAGAAAAAAATATTACCAGCTATAAGAACTAAAATTAACTGAGAAAAGGAATTCCCGAAGCATATTTCTCTAGAATCTGTTGGCAATATTTCAAGCCTCGGTCTCCTGAGGGATATAATATGCCCTAACTTGAACAACATGGAAATACAACACGCAACTTTCCACTTATATAAGAGGTATTCTTAGAATTCAAAAGTTTTTATGGTCAGCCGAGGCATAAAAAACTTCCGAGAGTACTGAATTCAGTACAAAACATACGTTTTAAAAGTTCAAGTGTAAAAATGTTCGGTAAAATTTATTTGACTACTCAAAACAGTCCAACTTGCGTTCAAATGAAGTCACGTAACAAAATTAAAAAAGAAAACTTCGAGATCTATTCCCAGTCACAAGATTTAATCAGAAGTTGGATCCCAAATGACGAAATAAAACTCGGGTAATCAATGAAACTTGATGCATCTTCGGATACAAGGAAGCTCTCCCCCGATGAAAATATGTTTATTTTGTTACTTTGTACCCGATTACATTTGATTATAGACGGTTAGTTTTTTTCCTTATCTGAATGGAGAAATTTAAAAAGAATTGAAAAATTCAAATAAAGAAGAATAAAAATAAAGAAGAGAAAGAAGAATTCAAATAAATAAATAATAATTTAAAAAAAAATTGGTATTTAGTTTATTTTTTCGAAATTTTACATTGCTTTATCTATAAAACTAGTTTATATTCTATTATTATTATTATTCATTTGAGAAATATATTTCATTTTAAAACAAATTTTAAAATGCTTACATATTATTTACTCAAGTTTAAATGAATCATAAGCCAGTATAAAAAGGAAATAAGGGCCAGTGGTAACAAAAACGTGAAGAATTGAGAAAACAATTTCTATCAAAGTTCATGGTATTGGAGGAAAAATTTTTACTTAATTTGTCTTAATATTTCTATTTTATCATTTGAGATATAAACTATGGTAGTATAAAATTTAATGACATATTCTTTAAATAACTCAGTTTAATTCTATTTTATGGCTTAATTTGTCTTATTCTTTTAATATTTCACATTTAATTGGTAAACCAATCTAAAATAATACAGTTCTAAAGCTCCAGTAAAGATTCGGTGGCTTCAGGAAAAATACTTTACCTAGTTATACAGTTTTTTTCTCAATTGAAATTTCAACTTTATTTTGAGAGTTATTCCTTTCTTAAAACTGACGAAGTAGTAGGCAATCAAATAACTACCTACTATTTACACTTTAAAATATAATCAGTAATCAAGCGAATCAAAACAATATGTTGTGGTTAGTTTTTAAATTTTTTGCACACATATTTTTTTATCTCATCATATTTATTTTTGGTTCCGATGATATTATCTTACTAAAAAAAGAAATACATTTCTCAACATAAGGTTCAATCATACACTACAAAAGAGATAGCTGAATTAAAATCATAACTCACAAGAAAGATGATGAATATTTGTTAGTTCGAATGGGAATGAAAATTAATGCTCCCTACACAAAACTTGATTGCTCACACGAAAAATTTTTTTTTGAAAACTTTAAAGTCCGAAATAGTTCAACGTCATTCAACGTGCTTACTCAAGATACCCTCACAAACACCCTCCGACAGTGTACCCAAGGATGATCGAATTTCACGCCAAGACGTTCCATCAGAATCAGATTAAGGTTACCCCATACAGGGGAAGCATGCACCCCTGAACCAGCTCTTAATTTAAAATCACGCATTGATTAATTAGGATTAGAGGGTCGTTCGGGCCGAATCCCTCTCTCCCAAACGAGGGTTAAGGGCCCCATCGAATAAAAGGGAATGGGGGAGTTTGTGCAGTAGGCAGTGGCAGCAACAAAACGGGAAGTAACTTAATTAACGATAGATAAGATTAAGAAAGTTTCGCAGCAAATTAGATCATTGAGGCTTGTAAAATGAAAAGATATACGCGGTCTTAAGAAAACACTTATAATTAGGATCCCCATTGGCACTTCAGGTAGCGGATATTTAGTTCAAGTGGATTTATAAGATAACGAGATCATTATTTTGTGTTAATATGCGGTGGTTTTCATTAACTGCCCCTCTTTGTTGAAAGGTGAAGAGTTATACACACACTTTGGTTTACTTATTTGTAGGTTTTTTAACTATAAACAAAAAGAACTTTACTTAAAAATTATTGATTACTTAAATAAGAAATAAAGCTATATGTATACAGGCACAAGAAAAATTCCTTTAAAGATCAATGGGCGAGTATAGTTCACCTTTATTGAATTTTACTTAAAATTAATTTATATTTTTTTTCAAATTAAATAAACTAAACACTAAAAAACTAAAAAAAAATTTAAACGAACCTAGAAAAAAGATACTACTATAACTACCAAGAATATTCCTTTGAGCATTTCTTGGTTTAGGCTAAGCGCGCACTAGAGACTTCTGTCACGGCGACTTGTAACACTAGTCACTCGAGAGCAATGCATTTCTATGGAGATATTCTTGGCAATCGGCCAAGATTCTCGTCGCCTGTGCGCGCGCTCTAGCTTCTTGCAATAGCCAGGGTGATAATTTTGTCTCTGTCGCCGTGACTAAAGTCTCTAGTGCGCGCTTAGCCTTAGAGTTTACATCTTGGTTGTCAACGATGTTGATCCCTGTTAAGCCTTTAACATTTTTAAGAACAAGATTTAAAACCAAGTTGGCGGTCAGTGGGTGGGTCGCTTAAAGGAAACTTTAATCTAAAAATATTTAAACTTGGCAATTCCTCAGAAGTTCCAAAAAAACCTACATTAAAAAATCCGAACGATGCGATCTTCCGGTTACAGTTACACCCTTCAGAAAAGGGTAAAAAACCGTTTCCTTGCAACTGCACTGAAGATTAAAGGCTTCATATTTCTGACAAGAACAAGTCGAAGAAAAAAATAATTCGAGAGAAAATGTCACGCTAATATTTAATTCAAGCGTAGAATTTTTATCATCTCGAGTTAAGAGGGTTTTTCCGCTGAGATGGAAGCCCTGGGAAACAACTCACCACATTGGCTTCGTTATCTTAAGGCTTCTCTCCTCCTAGAGGGCTTTAATTTTAAATATTTAGGGAAGTACTTCGCCCCGAGAAGAAGATCCACTCATTAAAAATATCGTAGGAAGATGGCGATTCTTGCTTACCGCGGCAATTAACCAACTTGCTTATGTTTGGTGCGTCTAACAACGAATGGAAGTTTTCGGGAGTTTCTTCGAAGTTATTAAATTGTTGGTATTCAGCAAGTACTTTCAGGGAAGACTATTCTGGAAAACACCGCCATTAGTCGGGCGATTAATTAGTGAGATCTCTCATGTTAAACATGGTTTCCATGTTTAATGGCTTTGTGATACAATGTGATTATGTAAAGTAGTTACACGTTTTCTGTGAGTTCACTGCAACTGTGACGTAATAAAAGGTCCAAAAAGTAGAGAAATTTGGAGCTATGAATTTCGGTTTATAGCTAAATGGAACTAATCAGAATCGGCTATAAGCATGAAGTTAAGGCTGTTAAAGTTATTAGGTGGTTGAGGCTCCCTGACCTGACATTGTATTCCCTGTCTTAACAGATTATGTGATGGGTCTTCGAATCAGTTTAATTAACAGACGTGAACAATGCACCGAATAGCTCATTGATAATATTGAGTTAGACGAGAAGCTACTTGATTAAGCCGTTAAGCATTAGAATATAGCTAAAGCTCTCTAAAACTGATTAAAGACTATCAATAACAACAGAATGATTGGAGCAGTGGTATTTTACTTTCAGATACATAGAAGTTTGATAGTACAAAACTTAAAATAGCCTCGTTCTTTTTGAAATTTTTGTAAATCTGTAATCTTGTAACTTTACTCTTTAAGAAAAGGTATCGGGCGTATAAAATAGTAAATACATTATAAAAATGGTAAATATCTCCTTGAACAGTTAAAAATGTTGCTAAAAAACGACTTAATTTTTATGCAGAACGATTGAACGTTCCTTTTCAATAACTAAATATCTACAGTCTTTTTTTTTCAAATTCACACATTCCTTGTCTCCCATACAGGTCATTGTATTAGCTCCTTCTTAATGAAATGTTTACTCTTGATTCCCCCTTGCTAAAACTATTTTTTACACAAATAAGAGAACGATATCAAATAAAGAAACTTATGTAAAAAACCGTCAATTTAAAGTAATTATTTTTTCTGAAGGATTAATACATGATTAAAAAGAAGGCTGTTCCCAGAGGCACAACGGTTTTACACAAAAACGTTACAAGTTCAGTACTGTAAATCCTCATACTTATTGTTAATTTGTTTTTTTATTTTAGAGCTTAATTCCTTTTCAATGCACAAGTTAAAAAACTTCACTAGAAATTATTAATTTTAGAGAGTAATGCTCTTAATTAAAGTATTAGTGAAATCGTTTCAATTTAATTATTTTGATATTTAGTTTAAATCAAAGCGTTTCTTTGAGAAGATCTTCTTAAAGATGATAGTTTTAAAATCTTAGGAAGACAGAAATGATTAAATATTCTTCACAAATAATTAACTTGAACGATTTAAGTCGTAACTAAGAACCAAGAATATTTAATACGATTTTAAAGCAAAGGCATATAAAAACTTAATATCCAAGGAATAAAAAAATTACTTTCATATGTTTTTAAATATAATTCTTTCAAGATTATGCTTAAATTCTTCAATGTCAGAAAAACATACGATTGACAAAGTAGATAGATTTGTATGCTTTGAATTCTACTTTGAAACATACTATATCAATATTTCAAAAAGGACTCCATAATACTCAAACAACTAGTATTAAATAAATATTTTAAAGTTTCCTCAGTTCAATTCGTTAGAGTTCCCGCTAAATATCACCTACCTTTTTTGGATGCTTAATTTTCAAATACATATAAATAATTTTTTAAAATGAGGAAGTTGCATGATTTTTTTTTATTTTTTTTAATCGATTCCTCTTGCAAAAATAAGCAACTACCCAAAATTTGAGGCCGATCGAGAAATTTTTTGATTGTCAAAAAAATTAACAAAAATCCCCTTTTTAAAAGCGCACGAAAACGCCAAGAGTTTGGATGTGACGTCATCTTATACTAAACATTGTTGTAAAGCAATGGAGTTGATGGTATTATTGTTGACGTCATCTTATAGTTTAAACAATAAACGTTTTGTTTTTTTTCTCGACTTTTAAATTAAAATATTTAATTACCTGTACATTTTTTTGAAAAACTGACTAGATATTTCATTTTACCATACAAAAACCATACGGAACACTTGTTTGTTTTTGAAAATCTGACACATGCAACTTCCTTATTGTCTAATGATAAACTGAACAGATATTCACATATCTAATTAATCATATTAATTCATGAATTTAAAATTATTTAGCAATATTTATACTTTTTGGTGTCCAAAAGAGATAGGCGATATTTAGTGGGAACTCTAACGGAATTGAACCGTTTCCTCAAATATTTTAAAACGTCTATAAATTTAAAAAAATAATAAAAAAAATGTTTGAATATTCGTGTATTTTGATTTAAAGGATTTGAACATTTTTACTTGATTCAATCATAATTACAGTTGTATCAACTCAATTTCATTACTAAATAAGATTAAAATATACTTGGCTAAATTCGTAACTAAAAAGTGACTATAAAGAAAATAATTTACAAAGTTTCGTGTTTGAAAATTTTTTATGAAAAACTGGTAATAGGTTGAGATTTCAAACAAAAGGGATTTTGATATATGTATATTTATGAACATAATGTGGGATTTTGGTAGTTCTCGTGATATTATTTCTTTTCAAAATGGTGATTTGAAAAAAAGACCACAAACGACGATTTTTGCGTAATTTTTTTCTTTTGTAACTAAAACTAGGAAGAACGCATAATTCAGGGCTAAAAAAAGTTTTACTATATGTTTGAAATGTTTAGTTAAAGATGTCATAGTTTCAAGATAATTCGATAAGTTTAACCTAGGAAATTTTGGTCCCAAACATAACATCTATTGCAAAAAACTTACCTCAATAATGCTAGTCATTTCAAAGAAATTTTTCCGAAAAAAAGCATCAAAATCGATAAAAAAGCTTAGGAAAGACCCAAATATTCAAAATATGCAGTATATTAAATTATATCTGAACTTAAGTTCAGAAAATAGTGCGCACAATGCAAGCGCGCAACGTTTCAGCTTATCACAAGTACACTTGCTGAACTTACGCTCAGCGAACAAAGCAATTTTCTTTGCTTCATACGAAAAAATTACAATAAAAACATCTCCTTGGCAATTAGAAATAAATCAATGGAATGATATTATGAAAAGATACTTTCAATGCATTAATGGCATCAATTCAATGCATTAACAAGCATTATGGTTCAAAAAACACCTGCCTTTAATTACTTCATACCAGCTGCTTAGAAAAACAATAGGCGTGCATTAAAAAACACGTGAAATTACCAATATATGGAAGTTTAAAGCCAAAATTTCCAACCTTAAACTTATCGAATCATCTTGAAACTATGACATCCTAATCTAAACATTTCAAATATACAGTAAAACTTTTTTTAGCCATGAATTATGCGTTCTTCCTAGTTTTTTAAACAAAAGAAAAAAATTACGCGAAAATCGTCGTTTTTGGTCTTTTTTTCAAACCGCCATTTTGAAAAGAAATAATATCCCGAGAACTACCAAAATCACACATTATGTTCATAAATATACATATATCAAAATCCCTTTTGTTTGAAATCTCCACCTATTACCAGTTTTTCATAAAAAATTTTCAAAGACAAAACTTCGTAAAAAGTAACAGAACTTATGGGACAACCCAATACATTAGCAAACTCTGTAAAGTATTAAAAATTTACCAAATTATATATTATATATATATGTATATTATTAGATAATAATAAAACTTTTCAAAAAAAAATTGTAAGAGGATTCTCTCTCTGTGGCATAAATGCAATTGTAAAACTATATTTAAACATGTTGTTCCTTAAAACAATGCCATGCGTGGTATTTTCAAATTAGAAAAAATGACTATTTTTCGATTTTTAATACCGAAACTGGAGAACACATCTCGAAATTTCTAAATGCTTAAAAAAAACTATTATATTTGTTCCTTTAGTTGGATATTTTGTACCCTTATCATACTTTTATATACAGGATAAAAATAAGCACTTTTAGTTAAAGTTGGATTCAAAACATTAGAATATTAGGATATTTTAACTGTTTTAATATAATTCTAAAATAGGTAAAGGATGTACAATTATTCAATTAAAAATCAATAATTCTACAGGGAATTAAGGGAATTTTTAATAAGATAATGCAATACCTATAAACAACGAATTGGAAGATTTTTTCCACTTAAAATGTTAAATTAAAAATTGATCTAAAAGTTTAATTTTCAAAACATCGTTACATAAAATTCTATAAACATATATACTATATCAAGTTATGAATACCTTTGAAAAATATCTTTTCCTAAATCTTAAGAGTGAAAAAAATATCCTTAGCATATTTCACAATCTCCTAAAAATTCTATGCTCTCTTTGAACAAGTCTACTTTAGTTCAAACGAAACCATTCCTTTTTTCGAACACTATTTAAGAATACCCTGTAACTGGGTCTCCAATTTAATCCAAATTTTTGTCTGAAAAAAAATTCAGCCACGCGCTGCGCTGTCTGGATACGAATGTCGTTGTCATGTCTACCAATTTGTCGAAGGTTTTTTTTGTTATATCCGTTTCTATATAAATGTATTCACCTGTACTGTGAGGGTTGGCGTTTTGGAAGCGTATGTTGTATTGAATGTCCTGCACTTTCCTTCTTTTGATGTGTTCGTGATGTGAGAACTTAGAAGCTAATGATGGAAGATTTTTCGGTAGATCAAAAAGAACTGAAAAGAAACTATGCTTTTGCTGCTTACTTTTTTAGGTTCGTGAACATGGAGTTGTGTAGGGAAGTTTATAAATGATGGTAAAAGCAGTGAATACGAAGAAAGAGACTGGTTTAGAGTGGTTTCTATATAAAACTAGAACTGAAACAGAAACAATGCATCAGAAGAATACTTCGCCTGACTTTAATAGTTAACTGTGTAGCCCGATGAATTTTTCAATGTCAAGAAATTCAGGGCTACTTCATTTATCTTTGCGTAGAGTTGGATATAAGAAAGAACTGATTCTGAACAATTTTGAGTGGTATTTTATGTCTTGTTTCTCCAAAACATTGTTTGGAACGACCTAGTAACTGAATAGTCGAAAGTAGAGTAACAGTAGGATAGGTTACCGTTGTGTGAGTAGTAATTTAAGCAAACTCTTAATAGTATACAGGTGTTTTTAAACTAAACAAATATTGCTAACGTTCATTCTAAGCAAGGAAATGTAAGCTCTTTATAGCGTAACGGATCAAATTGTTTAAAATGCTCTATTCTAATTTCAATACAAGTAACTTTTTATCCTAATCCTTAAAATTTCTATTATTTATTTTAAAATTACATAAATTAACTAAATAAAAATTCAATTTACAACGTTGAATTTACAAAAGAACTCATAAAATAAGTTAACTAAAAGAACTTAAACTAAAGGTTGTAATTGTTATTATCTTTAACTACACCTTTTATTTGTAGTTATTGACCACGGATTACTAGGTACTACTAGTAGTATTGACCATGACCATTCTCAAAGAAGTACACTGTAAAAAAAAGGTAGAAAAACAGAAAGTTTCAATAACAATGACTTTGTGTTTACAGGGATATTCTGTCATGTAACATTCCCACCGAACTTCTATTTATTTTATGTGAAAACAGCTTTTTTATAGTTTTTTAGCTTATCTGTACTTAAACAGAAAGTTTCAGTTCGTGGAGAAAGAAAGAACATCTTCGGATAATTGAATCGTCAGTTTGAAGAAGGGAATAAGTCCAAAAACCAACTTTTGAGAAAATCGAAAAAACTGTATAAGTAATAGAATTTTCATTGTATAATCACCAAATTTTTACTGGAAGTTCCCAACCCTATTTAGAAAACAGAGCAACCATCGAAACAAATATAAGTATATTCAAAAATATTTTACAGTCAAAATAAGTTGATGGACTTATTCCCTTCTTCAACCTTATAAAATTTTTCTGATGAAAAAATCTTAAAAAACCCTTAAATTCACATTTAAATTATATTTCTCCTTAGTTTACACCACAAAAGGGTGAAATAAAAGGAATAAGACAAATAAAATTCAAAATTATAGTGAAACTGAGTTATTAGAGCAGTATCAATGGAGTGAGTGAATATGAATGGAGTTAAACATTCCCTGCATAAAAAAAGTTTGAAAAAATTTGAAATTAAAAGAAAATTTCATTTTAACTTAGTTTACAGCTCAAAGAATGGGAAAAGAAAGACAAATTAACTTTCACTCCAAATTAACTTGAAAAATACAATGAATGGACATCGATTTCACAACTTCAAGGGGCGATATCTCCCCATAGGGGTTAGTTATTTCCCCCTCTTTTCACCCATGTGTAGAGCAAAGCTTGGAGATTGTTTTGAGCACAAAAAGTCAATTTGTCATTTTTTGGACTTATTCCCTTCTTCAAACTGACGATTCAATTTCTACTTTTACTGAATCCTCGTTGGAACAGCGGTAGCGTGCGTGCTTAGCACGCGGTAGGTCGTGGGTTCTATCCCCGGTTATTGATTTATTAAAATTTCAAAAAAAAACCCAGCTAAAATAAGTCGACACGCATGCGCACAAGCAGAAAATTACTGTGAGGTAACAGAAAAAAATATGTAGCTCACTTGACAGAAAGTTTCTTTTTACAGCATTTACCTGTAGGTTACAGCTTTTTTCTGTTTACAGGATTTTTCTGCTTACAAAACTTTTCTGGCAACTTTTGCTGCCAGAAATTTTCTGTTTTTTTACAGGATTATTTTTTACAGTGTAACGCTATACTATTTTATTACTATGTAACAGTAAAATCCCCCATTAATCCTGTCAACATATTTTAAACAATCTAGTCAAAACAAAAATATACATAGCTTTCAATCAATCGCCTTTTTCCTTCCTTTTGTGTTTCTAACTTAACTGATCTTTTTAATGGATTCTGTATAATTGAATTTCCCCCTTCAAGATAATTTTCCTACATCAGCTACTTTTTTCGATGCATGGAAATTTATTTTTCCCCATTATCTCTTCACAATACCCTCCGTTGAGCTTCTTGAAAAGTATAAGAAGTATATATTCGCTTTTTCGCATACAAAAAAACCCGAAGCAGTAAAAGATCGATTTCCATAAAAATCGACTTATACACTCGCGGAGCCACAGATCGCAGATTCTGCAACCACCTGTATGTATTCCGCTAAATCCAAACCCGGAGATCCCGACAGAATACCAAACAAACTCCAAAAAACGAAAAATTCCTCTCTCCCAACCCTGCTTTCATCCCCCAAACCCACAATAACACACCCTCGTCTCACAATCACAGCCACAGCGTACAAAGGGAATCAAGAACGGAATTCCCTCCCATTCTCCAAACAAAATGCAAAAAATTCCTCCACTGCGAAAATTCTCGACGAAGTTGGTGGTTCGCCGCGGGCTCGCCAGAGGGCGCTGACCCGTGACGGGATGAAGAAGCGGGGGATGGGGATGATAAACACGCAGCAGTCAAAATGTGGACTCGGATGCTCTTGCTCCTCTTCGCGCTTTTTCTTGTGGTGGGGAGTCAGAGAGTAGCCATTAGGAGGAGTAAGTAGTGCTTTCTCTATGGGGGGACAGTTACTCGTATGGCAAGTGTTGGGGCGAGTTGAGTATGTGGTGTCAGGCGAGGTTTTGTGTGGGGATAGATACTTTATTTTCAAGCAAAGGTTTTGTTTTAAAGGTTTTGATACTGATTGTGTCTTTTTTAACGTTTAAATAACCTTTTTCTGTTATTCTTTTTTGAGAAAGGAAGTTGTGACATTTGATTTCAAGACGATATTCGGTAATTTAACGGGGTGTTATTTATTGTAACCATCTTCTTGTTTTAGAGTTTTTTCAAGTCTCTTAAGATGGAAAGTTGGGAAAAACTGCAATATTAAAAAAAGTTACTGTTTATGATTTATGATGAGAGTATGATTGTTGAACTCTTTAAAAACAAATTAAATTTATGTTCGCTCAATCAATAATGCTTTGGAAATGCTCCATAAAATAATTTTTTTAGAAAGGAGAGTAACAGATTTGTCAAACTCCTTAATATATACCTTAAGTTGCCACGCAATTACTGGCTTTTATTAAATAGATTATTATTTTATTACTAGGCACATAAATTAAACTGTTTGATAAAGAAATTTTTCTACAAGAGTAAGAAAGTTTTCATTTTTAAAAAATCCAAAACAGTTTAGCAAAAGAGAATTTTATTAAAAAGTTTATTAACGATTGGTAGAAGAGTTAAGTTAAAGATATCAGACATTTAATATTTTTGTTCTTGACATCCTTATTTTCTAGACAGATTTACAAATATAGTAAATGCTATGCCAACGTACAGTTTTATTTAATGAGGTAAAAAGTTTGTTCTGTGAAGAAACTCTAAGACGAGCGTATCAATCAAAGTGCTTTGTCAGTCAAAAATTTTGTTGTTTTGTTGTTTGATGAAGATTATGGAGAACATACACTTAACTCTTATTGAGATTTAAATTTTCTTACATTCTTTATTTTTATTGGAGAACATATCTTTCCTAAATACAATAATAAAAAAAAGATTTCATGTTCTTGTAGCATTTAAAAATGAGACTTATAAAAATATTGTAAATCTTAATAGCATACTATACTTAAGTGATTTAAACCTTTGTATTTAATAGGTAGTTTTTAGGGGGGTAGATTAAATTTTATCTGCGCAAGAGAAACATAGATTTGGTTTAGGAGTAGGTTTTTTAAGGTTTAGGAGAACACTGTAAAAAATTTTGGGCCGTGTTGCACCAAAATCTGGTATTTATTTGTTGGCTACAAAAAATGGCTCATAATTTTACCACATTATGGTCCTACCACTAGCACCAAAAATCAGAAAGAGGTTGAACCATAATATAATGTTTTAAGGCACTCAAAATTAGAGAGTGGTTGCACCATAATAAGGTGTACTTTTTGCTGTTTTTTGGAAATTTTAATAAAATAATAATCACTGGGGATAGAACCCACGAACTGCCGCATGCTATGCAAACACGTTACCACTGCTCCAGCGGGGATTCAGTAACTTTAAAACTTATTATAATATCATTTTCCTTTGTGATGCTTGCGAAAACAAAACTGAGGAGCGCGCGAACACAAACACAATTATAAAACGGTTCCAGTTAAGAGCATTTTTACCAAGCTTTGGTGCAACCGATTGCACTATAAAAGTATTTTTTAATCATACTACCAATTTTTGGTACAATCTAGCTTTTTCATTGCACCAAAGCTTAGGGAAATTAAAAACTTTGCACCAAATATTGGTTTTACATTTACCCAGATTTTTTACAGTGTATTATTTATGCGGAGATTATTGAGGTCTCCATACAATCATAGAAAATTAGAAATAAGAAAAGTGTAAGCACACTTCATTCGCTATGGGTAATTTTCTTTTTAAATAGTTACTCTTAAATTCCATTTATTTATCTGCACATTTATGCATTATATGTATGAGGATCATACATACAAACATTTTTCAATAGCAAATTGATTATCCTTGTCATAAATAACAAAAAAATCGAATTACATACTCGTACGTAATACGAGTTTATTTTTATTAGCAATTTTATCCCCTTGGCTACTAATATGTACTTAATTTCTGTATTTGTGTTCTTTTCATGTGAATAAAGATTATTATTACTATTAATTTAAGAACTTGAAGAAGTTCCCTAGAACCTTAGCAAATTGTAATCCATTAACATGAAATTAATCGTTAATTATAAATTAGTAGACAATAAAGTTGTAGTAAGAGTAAAAGCAAAATTTGGAGTGTAAAATATTTAAATATTTTTCTTCATGCTTTTAAACAATAGTAATTCTTTAAAAATTAAATTAATTACATTTTAAAACTTTTTTACATTCTTCAAAGTTTAAATTAAAATCAAATAAAATAGTAGTATACACACAATGAATATGTAAAGCTCAATTTTAATATACCTATATTTTAATTATCCTATAATATATATTATAAATGCTACCAGAGTAATAAAATACAAAATAAGACGTCTTTAAAATGATTATTTGTTGCATTAATGAATTTAACATTTTCTTAAAACATCATTGTAACCGCAAATAAGGCTAAATATTTTCAAATCGTATTCAATTTAATATTTTTGAACTAAGAAATAGTATAAAAGATTCAGAGTAGGTTGGGGTAAAAACCTGCAAGGGGCGAAAACACGCACCGCAATTTTTAATTGATAATAATCTATTGATGATGATGATGATGTCGTGTCTATGATTGTGCAACTATATGGCTCCGAAGCTGTCGAAGACAGCTTTTGCAACCTCGACAGCCCTATCTGTATAGAGTAGGTCCACTGGGTCCTCCAAGCCGATGTTAAATAGTTTGGCTTGGATTGCTGGACAGCTGAAGATGTGTTATGGATAATAATCTATTCAAAAGTTGATATCCAGGTGGCTAGTTTGACTTATTGTGACGATTGTGACCCATCGTTCCATAAAAGTACGTACCTCTCAGTCACTCAAGAGTTCAAAAATGTGGTAAGCCATTTTTTACTCGTAGCACCATATGGTTTGAGATAGTTGTAGTGTGAACACTTAAAAATAAGACATATTAAGTTAAGCTATCTTAACATCTATCTTAAGTTAAACTAGATTAACTTTTCATGTGTGAACGTAGTATCAGGGTTGGCTAGATTGGACCCAATTGGTTGAATGGGTGCTTTCAAAATTAAGGATTTTCAAAATTAGGAACTTCAAAGCTAAATCTTTATAAAAAATTGAAGATGGTTTTTTTAAATTTCAGTGTTTTTTTAAATAGTTAAATTGTTTTGACACAGAACACATTAAATTTAAAATAAAGGGCCTTGTCTAGGGCCCCTCTACCCCCCCCCCAATTATTGATGATTATTTCTGAATCACCCAGTATAGGAGAAAACCACTTAATTTTGAAAAAACCCACACTTTTTTCCGAAAAAACCCAGTTTTATATGGTTTTTTGTCATGGTTTTATTGAAAAAACCCAGGTTTTTGCCAACCTTGCCTGTGCCTACCCTATGTACTTTCATCTAAAATTCTTTATTAAATTATTGATCAAAGATGTTGTTATTGTTATTATTATTATTATTATTATTATTATTATTATTATTATTATTATTATTATTATTATTATTATTAATATTATTATTATCATCATCATCATCATCATCATCATCATCATCATCATCATCATCATCATCATCATCATCATCATCATCATCATCATCATCATCATCATCATCATCATCATCATCATCATCATCATCATCATCATCATCATCATCATCATCATCATCATCATTATTATTATTATTATTATTATTATAGCTAAAACTTCGATTTATCAAACTAAAACGTAGAATCTAATAAAATATATTTTGGCTGCATTAAATTAAAAGTTCAGTTTTTAAGTGATTTTAATGTCCAAAAAAAGTCTCTTTTAAAAAAGAAAATTTAAGACACTCTATTGCGTACAATTATACCAAATATAATAAAATACAAAATCATTCATTTCAGCAGTCTGAAAAAGTTCAATTCCCTAACGATATTTAATTGTTAAATACGATGCAGTAAATCAATTAGTTTTTCCAACATGGTACTTACACATCTAAGCTAATCTTTTTCCTACTTTTTTGCATACTCTGATTTTAATGTAACCAACAACGACCCGAAGTAAAATATCATCGAAGAAATAATCTCTTCATCGCAAAGTAAATGATCTGCTTTATGTGCTCGGAAAACAAAAACCCGCAAAAGCTAGGAAAAGGTTCGCAAAAAATTCCGAGGCAATGTATCTGAATTTTGTTAAAGTAATAATTTTTCAAACCGTGTAACAGCGCTAAGGGTATGAGGCATGCACAAAAACTGGAGTTAGACCATTAGAGAGATCTAAGGTTTAATAACACGGTCTTACGTGGGAAATATTTCGGAAACGGGGAGTAAAAAAGTGTTTTAATCAACATTCTTTTTTAAAACAACGCGTAGGCATTTTTTGAAGAGTCGGCGGAATTTTGAGGTTATTAATCATATGGCTTGGTAGTTTTTTCTTCTCCATTTTTTAGAGAGGGAAAGAGCTTTGTTTTTATTAATAACCTTTTTAGGATGGTGGTATTTCTTTAAAAAGGTTCTTTGAACTGTTCCGACTCGGGGGGAACATGATGCAGTATTAAGTGTGGTGTTTAATGACCTATTTGTGGAATTATGGAAAGTGTTTATAAAGTGAAACTCGCCCTATGCTTTTGCGTAAGTGTCCATAAAACGGAAACGTGTGAAGTGTTTTTAGGAATAAGTTTATTAATTCATGTTGAAAGCATCTTAAGTTTTTTTTGTGAATTTTCGCTTTTAGAAACATTGATACAATATGTAACAGGAAAAGGGGACAGTCACAAATTATATCACACAATATTATGTGGATTTATACACCGCCATCCCACTATGTCCCAAATTGTCACATTTCAGTGACTTCTTCTCAGTTGTGATGTCACTGTCCAATGGCGAATCCAGTAGGGGGGGCTGTGGGGCTGCAGCCCCCCCCAGGAATAAGACATTCAAGTTTTGGTAATAGCAATAAAGCCAAAAAAGAAATTTCAACTCGTTGCGGACATTCGGTGGTGTTACCCAAAGGGTCTCAAAATGAATCGGAACCCTACTTTTAAGGGTAAAAATTTCAAAAATTTTCTGGGGGAAGACCCCCAAACCCCCTCAAAATTTTGGAATCTAATAAGTACGGTTTTTCCTTGAAACTTTAGGGATTTACAAGGAGTGATCCTCTTTAATGTAACCTAAAGTATCTCAACATGAGTTAAAATGCCACTTTTAGGGGCAAAATTCAAAAAATTTTCTGGAATAGGAACCCCTAAACCCCCTAGAAATTTTCGAATTCATAATATACTATAAACTTTTTCCTTGAAATACTGCCGCTTACAATGAGTGGTGCTCTTTGGGTGGAATCTAAAAGGCTTCAAAATGAGCTAAAACACTATTTTGAGGGGCAAATTTTCAAAAATTTTCTGGGGGAGGACCCCCAGACCCCCCTTTTACTTGGAGTTGACATTTTTACACAATTTTGAAACTTCGTGCACCAAAATTAAAAACCTTACGATGTCATCTCACCTAAAACTTAGTATTCCTAAGATTATACCTCAGAAAAGATGTTGAGTAACCCCCCTAAACAAAAGTATGGCTAGGGCACTGGCAACCCCCCCTCCCCCTTTCAGTTGCTTACATTTATATTTGAACAGTATACCCATAATAGCAATTAAGTTATTTGTGAAACTCAGCCCCCCCCAGACAAAAATCCTGGATTCGCCACTGTCACTGTCAAAACGTAAATGAATTTGACGTTTAAATATTCATTTCATCAATTTTATTGCTTTGTAATTGGTCATTATTTCTTTATTTTAATTACCCAACCCATGCGTCTTCAGCGTTGTATTTACAATTAAAGAAGATCTTTAAATGGGCTGTCAAATGAACTTCGCCTCCCCGTTTGACATTATGTTACACCACAGAGCTTCCTCCTTCCTCCCACAAACGTGTGACGTAGTTTGTAAATAGCCCAATATTGAAAAAAGAAGAATAAAAAGAAGTTCTGACGGGAAGGTGAAAATGAAAACCCATGGAGAGCAGTAGTTTAGGAGATATTTTGAAATAGTTATAATTTTATTTTGGTTGATATTAAATCTTATATGAAAAGCAGTCTTGTTTTCCAAAAATAAGCATATAATAATCCAATCCTCCAATATAAACTATTTTTTATATTGGAGGTGCTTTGGGGAAAAGCAAGTGACTTTTAGAAAGCACGCCATTCCTTAATCTTTAAAAACATCATCCATTTTTAGTTTGAAGAAGTTCAAAAGCATTGCTCCCCCGTAAAAATCCTCAGATGTGGGGGAAAGGAAGGAACTCCACAAGCCTCCCTTACAAATGGTAGTATTCCACTCAGAACCTCTAGTAGGTTCTGGCACACCAGTAAAAAATCTGAACCCATGGGGATCTCCTATCTAAACAACAGATCTGGAGTTGCGCAAGTTTTTCCAGGTAAATCAATCAACGCACTCTTCCTCGCAAATAACAACAATACAAAAACACTCAAAAAACATGCACATTCCCCCAAAAAAACAGCATTCGCTTCCATTCCAAACAAAACACACACCATCCTCGCGTACCCTTTATCTCCACAAAATCGTTTGCTCCTCGCCTTCCCTCGAGGGTGGATCGAACGCAAAAGAGAAAAGAAAGAGGGAAAAAAGAAACTGAAGACTCGATTAAAGGCTGGAAAAGAGATAAAGGGCCGCTTAATGGCGGAACGTGATTGACAATCGCGATCAGAACGGTGATGGATGGCGAAGAGTCGCAAATAGGTGACGATGGAACGCAGTCAAAGGGGTCCTCTCTCTCCCCTTCTTCTAATGGAAGGAAGGAGTTGATGGCTCTTTGAGTGGGGGTCTCGAAGATGTGAATCGAATTAAAGCCTTTCGTTTGGGTCTATCTTTTGTTGAGAGGTTTTGCGTGACTTGTTTTTGTCGTGGGAGGGTTTTAAGTAAGTGCGTGTGCTGAACATTTTTAAGTTGATTGCTTAAGAAATTTGGGGAGGTCCTTCTTAAGTGCCTCTTTTTTATATGTTTGAGAAATGTTGTTGTTGTTGTTGTGTTAGGTAGCATGTTTGGGTAAAATGTTCCAAGCTTTAAACCTTTGTTAGATGTGTGTGCCCTTAGGGGATGCTAATTTTCGTTTCCCTGTGAATTTATTTATTTTTAAGTATGCGTAAGGGGTGCTCAAACTCCTTTTGGTTGGATCAAGCATTCTAAAGGCCAGTGAATTTAATCAACATTGTTACATTTTCTGTTGAAATAAACTTGCTATCATTAGATATTAAGAATTTTTATAAAAATGTATTTTTTAATACTTTTATGATGCGTTATTTTTGCTTAATGATCAATTCAGTATTGCTACGTATTTCAATTTCACTGTTCAACAAATTTGACCTTCAAAATTTTTTCCTTGATGAAAATAGGAATTCTTATAGATTTTGGGTCGCTGAATACGAAAATCTCCATTAAAATTTTCAATTGACTCAGGATTTTCGGGGAACAGCCCCTCCCCCTTTTTACGTTTTTCGACGACTTTATAACTTTAAACTCGATTTTCAGGGTCAAAAAGCATTGTTTTAGTCTTCAAATTGCCCCCCAGATAACATGAAATGTTCAAATTAATAAAATATGATAAATTTATAACAAATGAATAGGTTTAAGGGGTAGGTAATTACCCCCCTAAAAATACAAAAAATAGCTAAAAATTATAGTGGTTTCTATACGCTTTTCCTCTTATTTTTTACGCAATTCCCGTTTGAAAGGTCCTTACCCTTCCCCAAGGACCCAAATTTGATGACAATATGCAGCAAAAATTTTTACTAGAAGCGGCTGAGTCCCAGAAGCCCCCGCGGAAGAGTTCGGAAGACTTCCAGAATCGCGAATGCGCTCGCGAGCTCAGGAATTAATATTGATTATTTTGAAAAAATTACAAATGACGTTTTTCTTATATTTTGGGTCTGTCCTAAGTAGTGATGGGCAAAATTGATAATTTTAGGTATCGAATACTTATAGGTATCGAATACTTTGGTATCGAATACTTATAGGTATCGAATACTTTGGTATCGAATACTTATAGGTATCGAGTACTTTTTTCAATGTCGGGAAATGAATCTGAAGGGACAATTTTTTTAGGGCCTATCCATAATCAGACTAATATTCAAAAAACTGAAAGCGATCCATCAAAAAGCCCCGTAGCTACGGGCCTGGAGGTGGATAGAGGCGAAGGATTTGGCGGGGGAAAAACCTAGCCGCGTCAAATTTCTCTCGCGTTGCAAAATGAAAACGGAATTAGGCTGCGTTTGATCTACAGTAGGTATTATAAAGATTACTTCATTGAAAAATTTAAAACGAAATATGTCAATAAAGTATCGATACTTTTGTGGGTATCGATAGGTATCGAGTACTTAAGTATTTGGTATCGATACCTGCCCATCACTAGTCCTAAGTAGAAACTCTTCAGTTCTTTAAAAACTGATCGGTTTTAGGGAGTGAGGATTCCATGTTTCAAGATGTTAATAGATGCACGGCTGTTGATAATAATTAGGGGGCATTCCCTTAAAAACTGAGAGGGATGGAGGAAAATGGGTGTCATATTTGAATTCAGCAGATCATTTTACACAAGAATCAGCTGAAATTCAGTTAGTGGCTTCAAAATTTTTTTGTACAGCACTGTTTAACTCTAAGTGCCGCATTGAACCCTTCCGTGGGTGCTTTGGGGACGCTCTCACCTCAACCGCTTTTAGTAAAAATCATTGCTGCATATTGCCATCAAATTTGGGTTCTTGGGGAAGGGTTAGGACCCTTCAAACAGGAATTGCGTAAGAAATAAGGGGAAAATAGCGTACAAAAACCTCTAAAATATTTAGCTATTTTTTTGCATGTTTAGGGTGGTAATTACCCCTTAAATCTATCCATTTGTTATAAATTTATCATATTTTATTAATTTGAACCTTTCTTGTCCCTGGGGGGAAATTTGAAGACTAAAGCAATCCTTTTTGACCCTGAAAATCGAGTTTAAAGTTATAAAGTCGCCGAAAAACGTAAAAAGGGGGAGGGGCTGCTCCCCGAAAATCCTGAGTCAATTGATAATTTTAATGGTGATTTTCGTATTCAGCGACCCAAAATCTATAAAAAATGACTTTTTTCACCATGGAAATTTTTTCATTGTTGAACAGTGTTTTCTTTGAGAAGGGCAGAAGGTGATTTGGACCTTTTTATCCCCTCCCCTCTTAATCAGTATGGTAAAAGTAAGCAAATTGTAATCCCCTTTTATATATACGTAAGCAACAGCCCAACCCCTCCACCTAAAATTTTTCAACACTGACCCAATTTTAAAAATTTAGAACGTAATTTTTAGGAAAAACTAACTTTGTTGAAACAAAAAACGAATGCTTAATTTCGTGTTTTATATTGGTTTAATTAATTTAATAATTAATCAGTTAATAATTGCACTTTTAGTGTTAAATTATTTTTCTAATTTAGAATATAGTTTCGAAAATAGATTGTTTTTACTGTCTTACATAAGAATCACTCATATCCCATCCCTCCTTTTGAGATATCTAAAAGTGACTGCATGTACATTTTACAAGGATAGTGTTGGTATCAACGTAATTCTTAATAATAATTCGACATTATTTTTAAAAAATACATTTTTGAGTATAAAAAGAAATCAAGTTCCTTATTTAACTGTTTTGTGCTGCTTACTTTAAAGTAATTTTAAGCCCCCTCAAAACTATCTTTCTTATATGCAGTTTGTATAAAATAAAGTTCCTCTATGTTTTTATTTGATTAAGTATTACTGAAAAAACGAAACAAATTAAATTACTATAGGGGAGAGTGGGGCACCTTGGAACATGGCCAACCTTGGGGCACTCCACTTTTCAGACGCAATTTTATAATAATGAACTCGTACTTGTAGGTGCTTATAAAGAACCCTAAAATCTACTCTTCAACGAGTTTAGGAATCTGAGATGCTTCTGGATAATTATTTACATCAGTTTTCTCGTTTTGCGTGGTGCAAAGTTACAATCACTTGCAGTTACAAAATCCTTTTTTAATACAAGAAGTGTATTAATGTTATCATAATTATGTTGAGATTAAAATACGTGTAGCTTTTAATTTTTTAGAAAGGGAAATGAAAATTATTTGCTAAACATAAAATAGTAATTAATTTTGACATCCTAAGCGCTATTTAGGGTGCCTTGGGGCATCTCAAAAGATACCCAAAACCTCTCATGAGTAAAAACAAAAAATTTTCTTTATTAAAATAATAAATAATTTAAGAAGATTATTATAATTTAGAAATAAATCACAAAAAAGCAAATTGTAATCACCATCATCTATCACAAAAAATATGTTTAAAATATCCTTTGACTTTAAATTTCATGAAAATAGTAGAATTCTTTTAAAAGAATACCCATCATGTTAAAATTAACTATTAAACACCCTAAGCATTTGAATATTCTTATTATCCAAAACTATCGAAATAATGATTACACTTAGACAGTCTTTTAAGCATTAACTCAGTTTTTTAAGTCGTTTTATACCCCTTTATAAGGAAAACTGTCATTTCAAAGTAAAATAAGCATGCTGCATAAATTGATAAGATAAAAACAAACATATATAACCTCACAGACGAGAGGAAAACTGATGATAAGTCAACGGTAATTTTCACTAAAAGCTGTTTGAAACAACACTGACTTCCAAACAATGAAAATTTATGGATGACCCAAATGTTGCAACTGGACTCAATGTATTTTAATAAGTGATGTTACATTTCCATCATAAATCTTGGAGTTGAAACGTCTTTAAATAAGCTATCTTCATCAATTCAACATGCTTAAATTTAAAGCTTCGTAAGATGCCCAGATGCTGTTTAAAATTTAATAGATGTCGCGTTATGAGGCTTTTTTAAAGTTCTGAGGAGATAAATTGTTTAAACTTATACACACTTAATTGAAGTTTCTAAAAAATGTGTTTCAGACTCCATTTATTTAAAACATTTATAACTTGTTTTAAAAGAGCATGTTTTACAACTCATTTTGTATTAAATGTATTAACTTGTGTTAATTCTGTTTTAAAATATGTGCTTTAACTTTTGACCTTAAGTTTTTTTATTAGAAATAAATAGTACAAGTTCCATAAAATTACTTTCATAATATAAAGAAGTGTCATAAAACCGTCTCCTTAAAAATATGTATATATTCATTTAGTTTTTATCCCTTAATTAATTTATAATTATTCTTAAGGAACTAACAACCATATCGCAAACTCGTAATAAAAAATAATCTAACCTAAAGAAATACTAAAACTAACTGGAGAACTAATTTTAAACTTGAAATCATTATATAGATCCTACTAAATTATTAGACACGCAAGTACTTATTACATAAATAGATCAATTTGTACATTAAAACCATCAATGAGATTATGTTGATAATTTAAAATTAGAAGCTTTTCATTTTAAGTTCCACATATATAATCCTGTTTTCCAAAACACACTTTAGAAAAATTGATTCATCCAATAACTGTGCGCTTAGGCATTACAAGTTTTGAAACACATACCGTAACTTGTCAGACAAATTAAACCACAGAAAATCCATCATCATATTTATGACGTACTTATTAGAAACAAAATTAATGCATTTATGAACTTAATTAGCAATCTTACCTTTCGAATGCAAAAGGGTTTGATCAACACAGGCGGCGCGGCGAGCAGAAAGCGATGCTGGACGAAAACAATGCTTTTCTCTCAGCTGTCAGCGATTTAAAAAGATGACGCAGGAGAGATAAAGGCGCTCCTCAACTCTTTCAACCCTAAACAGACACGCTATCTCTTGTTTTCGAAAATTTTTCATTGGATAACTCACATGATTCTAGAGAGAGTACAGGTATAAGACCGGTCGAAACCAGATTATTGCTCGGAAACCGTGCAACAATCCATTAGCATCTGAATTGTACTTTTTTCAAAAGCTGCAAAATGGCCGTCACATGACATTGAAGGGTGACATTTGATCGTTCTATGATTGCGAAGGTTATCTGCAGATTGGATTTCATCGCTGTTCGAAACACCCTTTTTGAGGGGGAACTTGATGCGTGATGAGAAACGCAGTCAGGCAGAGGTTTTCAGATAGGAAAGATGCTCGAGAGCTTCGTTGATTGTTCTGTTCTTTTTGTAATGTTGCTCTTTTGCTTTGTGCTCTAGTATCAAATGTTATTTTTCATTTAGGCATGGAGAATATCCGTGAGTATGCTTGATTCTATTTTCGTCAAATGTCTGAACTACTTTGTGAAGAGATTGTGTCAGAGGTAAAGTGACTATAGTGGAGGTGCAATAATGAATTGCACAATTGATGATTCGAAACATGTGATGACGTCATCCAAATGACTTAAAATAATATACAGAAGTTTATCAGGGCTTGAAAGACTTTAGCAGTTTAGAAAGAATATTTTTTTAAGATGTATTTTTAATCGAAGATGAAATTTTCAGTTTGAAAAGTTATTTAAACTTAAAGTTATGTGTTTTATCAATATGATTAGCTTATGTAAAGGGATTGCATCACAGAGATGAAAGAAGAAGGTCAAGGTGCAATATTGCACAATGCTTTGCAATCTGTAGAAATTTGATGACTCAAGTTACAAACAAAGCGTGAAAGGAAGCATAAGAAGTTGATTTAGTACTTGAAAAATTTTAGTAGGTGAAAAGAATATTGTAACTTTTAAAGTTGAAAATTTTTCATTTTGAAAGAAAGTTATAAAAGATGTCTAAAAGATGAAAACATATAATTCGAGGTACAATAGAATAGAATATTTCTTGTCTGGATTACACCATTTTAGATCGAATTTTAAAAAGAGACAGCAAAGGTTGAATTAGAACTTTAAATAGTTTAGAATGTAAAATTTTAAAAAGAAATATTTTCAATCCAAGATGAAAGGAAGGGAAAACAACAAGAAAATTTATGTTTGTGAGAGCATCAGATCCGGAGAAACGAAGTTTCATTTTACTGATTTATATTGAAGCAGAACAAATTAAAACCTTTGATAATTATAAAAAATACTGAAAATTAGTGAAAGTTTAATGATATGCTGTAAATAGTTGTTTATCTATTGTATAGGATGATTACTTAGTACAGTTATTTAACATTAACCAAAAATGTTCTCTGCTTTTTGAAACCATAAAACGGTCAAGAATTTCTTCATTCTTCATGTTTTTAAAAATGTATACAACATTGAATTTTTGACCTATCTTGATAAAAATAATTTTATGGCCACTCTTACTCTACCAAAAGAACTGAAGTAGTTTTATATTTTTGCACCATTATATTGGAAGACATAGTAACGAAGTTAATTATTAAATTTGCAAACGAAATTATATTTTAACATTCTTTTAAGACAACAAAGAGAATTTTTGAGTATTAAATTTTGTATTCTTTATATTAGGAATTGAAAAAAAAGTTCATATAAACTACCTGCGAAAACCGTGATGAAAATAATGCAGTAAAAAATATTCATAGCTGCTATCTACAAGGGTTTTGGATATTGAAATAAATTGATAGAATGTGATCGTGCAACAACGAAATTAAGAATATAGTACATATTATTTTTAAACTAGTTAATATTATAGAGATTATATTGATTTCAACATTGAATACCGTTTCACTATAACTTTCAACAAATCCATAATAAAGGAAGATGGAATGTAAAGAAGTTTATTTATGCATACCAAGTATGAATATTCTATGAGAAAATTTATAAAAATGTTCTTGATTAGAATCAAAGATACTAATTTGAAGATTTCACCAAAAGTGATGGTTCTGTATTAGAAATGAAATATTAATTATTGAAAGCTTATATACACTGGTGCCCAAGAGTTTTAAAATTAAGAGTTCCTGTGTGTCTTTCAATAAAAGTACTAATTTTGAGAAAATATTGGTTTTGTAATTTTTTGGTTAAATTTTTAAAAAGACATGACAATTAAAAAGTTTGAAGAAAGAAAAAGGATTTTACAAATATGTTTTATCTGTTTCAATTGCAATTTAATAATTGTATTATCTAAAAAAATTAGAGAAAGCCCTAAAATAAGTATTAACAAGTAGAAATTAACTTAGAAATAGTAACACAAAAGGTTTTTGGAATAGAAGCAATTTCAATGAAACAGAATACGAGTTTCATTACATTACAGTAATGGAACAATTTGTTTTTCGAAGCAAGTTTTCATTAGTTGATGCATGAAATGGATAAGACTTGAATCGTATTTCGCTCATCTTATCGTTTTAACTACAACTTCAGGAAATTTCCATCAGCCTATCAAAGGAATTTCCCGTCGACAATACTACTTGAAGTAGAAACCTTTATTTGGAAAAGATTGAATAGAATTCCATTTAGGTAGGACAAGAAATTCTCGTCATAGGAGATGGAAAAATATGCAAGGAACACAAAACTATTGTATTTTTGTTGTAATAAAAATTTAACAAAATGAGTTATTATTCCCTTGTCCTATTTTTATTGTGTATTCAGTTAAATCAGTTGCTCACTTGTAAAATTTTGAAAGACGTATTCTGCATTGTGCTGAGATGTACTATTAAAGTATCATAAGGTCATTAAAGAACGAATTACAAATGTAAATACTGTAACACAGTTTTTTAAGATTTTACGATTACTATTTTGAAATCATTGAAGGCCTTCATTCAAGCAAAAGGGGTAAATTCTAATTTAAAATCGATTTCATGAGGGAAAAATATTTCACTTTATTAGTAGGGGAAAGCGTTGCACCTCGGACCTACACACTGTTTATAGCTAAACATTCTGTAGTATGGCAACACTATACATGTAATTAACATCCTTACAACCAGAGCTCTATACGTCTAACGAAATTTTTATTAAAAATGTTTAAAATTTGATATAATATCGGTTAAAAACTGATTTTGTCTGTATCAAAAGTAAAATTTCTTAGTTTCACTTCTAAAGCTATTCGTTTAAAAAATACCAGTTCTATTTTGCTGTGAATTTTGTATCTAAAAGTGTATTGTTTCAGCTATAATATTATTTGTTTATAATGGGGCTGGGGGGTAAAGTGAACATGGTGCGCAGACATTTTTCAGTAAATGATCAAGTGATGTACCTTGGTCCTAAAGAAAGCGTTCTACCTTGGACTTACCCAAAATACACTTATAACTACCTTGAGTAACTAAAAAAATTACTCCGCTGACTTTTATTAAATTGGTATATTTATTTTAAAAGCAGGGTAGGATCGGTAGGATTTAGTTTAATGACTAAAGCTAATTTTATAAGTGATATTGATAGTTTTGTGATCAAAATAAGTGTTTTAAAAAGTTTATGCTACAAATTGCTCCAGAGAACTCGGAGATCATTCCAATTAGACTTCACACGATACGATCTTACATGTTGTTCCAAATTTATTTAAAATAAGGCATATATATATTCATTAAATAAGAAATGCACTAAGAATTTTTGACATAGGTCCAAGTTACAACACCGGTGTTGTACTTTGGACCTATTTTCAGTTTTTTTCTTTCAATAATTACGTACTGAAAAACTTCAATTAAAATTCCGAAAAAAATATAATGTGTATGAAAGGATAAAGTATCGAGTGAAACTTTTTTCACCAGTTTATTTACAGTAAATAAAAAATTACTAAAATTATAAAATTACAGGGTTAAAAGTAAAAATAAGTCCGAGTAACAACACCTTCCCCTATATGTTAAAAAACGTGTTTTAAATATTTTCTCTGTTAATAGAATGAAAAAAAAACCGGGTAAAATGAGTTAAAATAAAGAGAAGGACGCGTATACTGAAAAAAAAATCAGCTGTCAGAAGATAGCTTTCAATAAGATGCAGGCAGGGCTTTAGAAGAAGACAATTTCAGGTAACTAAGTTTGTTTTAGGATGAATTATAGGGTTAGTTAAGTTCTAATATTTTCTGTAACACCAATTATCATTCATTTGTAAATACAAACACTTTTTAAGTATATAATAAAACATGAAACAAATAATGCATTATACTTTGATAGCTAATTTCATACTATTTTTGCTGATGTAGATAAATAACATTCTAATCTTCTCCTGAAACACCAATTCTCATTCATCTCCGCGACACAAATTCAATTTTTCCGAAAATGTCCATTCTCAGCACGAGCCACTTCAACTCCAGTCTTAACAACTCAAACAAAACTCCCTTTATATTGTTCTCCGAAACTCAATTCCTTTCACTTCCAGAAGAAAGACTCGCAAACGATATTAAAAGAAGCTATTAGAATATAAACTGCGCTCCAAAACATTCTTGTCTCACTTTCTGTTTTATTATTCATGGGACGGTCGCAAATGCATCTATCTGGGTCTCCCAAATACACTTCCATAGGTCTGAGCCTCATCCTGGGTACTTTTCTCTCTCTACCCATCCAGTGAGTACCCTTTTTTCTTTCCCCACACCACTCAAAAACTCTTCAGAATCTCGTATCCGCCTGTCAAACGGGCTGGCCGGAATGTCACTGCACGTCACTTGGAGAGAGAGAGTTCTTTTTTTTCTCCGTGCGCGCGAATCTGTTTTTCTTGATCCCTTTTTTTCCCGATATTAAAGGCTGAATTTTATGCCGTATATCGAATCCTTTCAAATAATAAATCCAGTCCATGATGGGAATCGTGTTATACCAATATTGTCCTCTTTTCGAAAAGTTCTTTGGTTTTTGATGGGGGACGTCGTAAGTTTTAGCTAATAAAACAAAGATTATTCGATACCGAATAATGAAACTGTTATATTAAAAACAATTAGAAATTAATATAAATTTCCATCAATATAACATAAGGGATCAATATTTTTCGTGAAAAAGGTACTGATAATTTTTGTGGTATAAATAAATTAAAATTTCAAATAAAATTACAGTGCAATGGAATGAAGTTAAGAAGCTTAATTTTTTAATTCAGTTTCAAATGTTATTTAAATGTTGAAACTAATCTCGGTGTAGAGAAGAAATGGTCTTTAAAATCGTAGATAATTTTCAGACAGCCCCAATTGAACTAGAATGGAAAGGGAGAGTGACTGATTATTCTTTAATAAAAAAATTGGAATTAAAGTTAGAGAGAATCTGAAGAATAAATATCAATAATTGAACCTTTTCTGTAAAAAAGGTATTTACAGATTATTTTCTCAAGTTTTCAAACTCTAATTAATTTTTTTGAGAAAGTAAACGTATTTTCAATTGCTAGTACTAATAAAAAATTAAAAATAATTAAATAAAAGATCTAAAAATATTTATCATTCAAAAACTTTCTTCTATATCAGTTTACAAATTTATGAGATATATCCCATCTTCCATCAAGCTTCTAAAATAGAAAAACTGAAAACTGAAAGAAAACTACTCGTATACTTATTTCAAAACTCACTTAGTTCTATATATTTAAGTATAAAAACTTATTGAATCATAAACTTAACAAACTTTTCTTGTTAAAACTCAAAACGAACAGAAAATTGATAAAAATAAATAAGCAAGAAAACTAACTCGGCTGGAGCACGCCATAAAATTGAAGCCAATCAAACGTGAAATTTACTAGAAGATACTATCTAAGAAAGTTTGATAACCAGCCCTTTATGTCGGTATACCATAAATATCACATTAGTCTGAACTTTCCATGGGGCCCTCACTCCGATAAAAATATCCAACTTTCAATCCAAGAAACTCGAGTTAAAAAGTACCTACACTGGCCGGCCCATGTGATTCTTAATTGGAAACTTTCAAAACGGTAATTGAGTATTGAAACGTAGACTCGGTTTTCGAGCCACGGATGCTCCTTCAAAGAAGTTTAATTGAAGACCGGATACTTTTATTTACCGAATTTCCTCCGCCTGATTAAACTGAATAGATAATTAGCTAGAGGGAGCTCCATTTTTTTCAGAGTGTAATTGAGAAGGCAAATACTAATCTCCTCTCTGCTTGCCCTTCCGTTTCTACGTCTCTGAAGAATCAGGGACCGCCCCGTTTGAGTTCTTGAAGAATATGGAGTCGCTTTTGGAGATTGGATGGATGCTTTTGATGGAAAGTTTTGATACTTTTGGATGGAGTTATTTAGTAAATATGTGGGAGGAAGTTCTTGGGTCATGGGTGGAAAACTTTTTTCGGTGAACTTGGTTTTGAACGTTTAATCTCGTTGTTAATACTACAGTCAAAAGAAAGTTTTAAACTTATTATCTTAATTTTAAAATACTACATAGTTTAAATAATATTTAGGATATTTTCGCAAACATTTTTTAACTTTATGAGTTCGTTTTATCAGGTTGTTAATTAATCAATCAAATCAAAGTCTGCCCGGGCCTAGTGGCCCATCAGGCGGTGCCCATCTCCGTTTCTGTAGCCTTTGGGCCTGGGGTGCTAATTAATAGCGTGTGTCCAGGCCGAGTGGCTAGCCCGACGCTGGATCCCCAGTTGATTCCCCAAGCAAGCTTGGTCCTCATTTATCGACCCCGGAAGGATGAAGGGCTGAGTTAACCCATGACCAGCTACCCAAGCAGGAGCCGCGAGGCATCGAACCTGGGTCGGTAATGCTCGTAGCCAGACACGCTAACCACTGCACCACCGCGGCCACAAGGTTGTTAATTAAAGGAAATCCTTTATTCAATATTTTCCTGCAAAAATTGTTTGCAGCATTGTTTGTGCTCTGCTTTGTTTTATAAAACAGAAGTAAATGCATTTAAATAAGGTGTAGTATTAAGACAAAATAATTCAGGCTTAAAGCAGTGGTTCCCAACTTCTAGAGGTGCACGAACCACTTAGCCTTAACCCGTAGCAGGGGACGTGGGGTCTCCCAGACTCCGCAACGATAATTCGATAACATCGATAATTTTAAGTCTATTGGAAAATTGTCTCGGAAAGATGTTTATTTCATCATAAAGTTAAAGAAAATATTTTTCTATCAAGAGATAAATGTTCAAATAACAATGTACTGAAATATCAGAATCGTATCTTAACTGCTCTGTTTTCTAAATAGGGTTGTGAACTTCCAGTAAAAATTTGATGATTATACAATGAAAATTCTATTACTTATACAGTTTTTTTTCGATTTTCTCAAAACTTGGTTTTTGGACTTATTCCCTTCTTCAAACTGACGATTCAATTATTGTCGTATTTTTTAATTCCTGGATGATTTTCGACAAAGATACCTTTGAACTTTATTCAGCTAATTCAGGAGCAACTATAACTATGGAAATTAGCATCTTGTTTCTTTAATTAGAGATTTGTTAAAAATGACCATTTGTCAAATTCTTTAGTTATTTTTATTTCTGAATGTTTAATGGAAAAATTATTTCTTATGCTTGAAAAAGTTGCTAAAAATGTGCTTCAGATACAACTCAATAAAAGTACATTTTTTATTTTTCAAAACTTTTGTTATTAATTATTATTTTTGATTACTTTGATCACTGTATCAAAATACCCCATGTATCCAATTGCCCCACTGGTGGGGGCATATTGATACAAAAGTCGTTACATTTTAATTTTGATTTAACTTAATTTTTTTTTTAATTGGTTTCATAAAATTGAGTCATTCTCAGATATATTTTTTAAAAAGGTATCTGAATAAGTCATTTTTCTACTCTTAAAATATATTTGAATTTTGGTGTATCAAATTTCCCCTTTTCCCTTACCTGTCACCTTAATATACAGGGTGTATCTGAAATAGTGCAACAAACTTTTGATAGTACTCATCAAGAAGAACAAGAATCGGTATAGAAAGGGGGGTCCCAGGCCAAATCCCAGGGAGTTAAAAATGGAGCGACACCCCAAAAAAATCATTGAAAAATTCAATTTGTAGAAGAACTACTATTGGTAAAAACTTAATTATGGTCTCAAAAATTGTGGTTTAATATGATCTTTAAAATTACCTCAAAAGTCTTCACTTTAAAATTTGTTTTATAATGAAAAAAGTTTTAAAAAAAACAAAAAAATGTGAAAAATCTGCCAAAACCTTATTTTGTATTTCGAAATCATCTCTTTTGATTTGATAATCTGAAAGATCATAGTTGAAAACCCTTAAGTCCAAAGTTTCACGTAAATACAATCAATATTAAACGCTTGAGATTCTGTTAAAGTTTGTTTTTTGAGTGCGAAAACAGCTCCAGAAAACGAATGTTCAGGGAGAATCTACGAGTTACGGATAGATAACACTGGTCTACAAAAAAAAACTTTTTTTCTGATGGCTGGAATATTAAAGCTGTTTTTGTATATATTTGACCTCCTGATTCCGAATATGGCATCCGTTTTTGCTCATCAGCTCTAGTTTTTAAGATATTCGAAAATTAAGTTTTTTTCACTTTTGACCTACCTTTTATACAATATGGTGCTATAAAAATGACTTAAAAATAAAAAACCTAACCACCCAAAGCTTTTCCTATTCCTTAGGGTCCCAATAGATAGTGTATAAAGTTTCAGCCCCCCAAGTTAATTTTAAGGGGTACCTATAGGGCCCTAAAGTTGAAAAAAAGTCGAAAAATTGGTCTTTTTTTCAGAATTTTTTAAAAAATATTTTTGAGTTTTCTAATTTGATAAAACTGGCTAATATATGTTTTTTAGAACTTATTTAGACCGCTAAAAATATTTTTACTTGAAAACTGCACCTCTTTAGAGCGATTTTTTAGTTTTAAGGCGAGAATTAGGGTCATTTCGCTCAAAAACGCTTGGTACCAATAATGGTAGTTGAAACGAATAAATATCGAATTTTTCAGAAGTAAGTCATCAAAAAAAGATGTCCTTTGATGTAAAACTGAATTTCACATGATAAAGATCAGTAAAACAGTAGAAGCTCCTCTCGAGCTTTCAAGCCCTAAAATTGGAAAAAATGCATTTTTTCACTGATCTGTATCATATGAAATTTCAGTTTTATATCAAAGGACATCTTTTTTGATGACTTACTTCTGAAAAATTCGAAATTTATTCGTTTCAACCACCATTATTGGTACCAAGCGTTTTTGAGCGAAATGACCCTTATTCTCGCCTTAAAACTAAAAAATCGCTCTAAAAAGGTGCAGCTTTCAAGTAAAAATATTTTTAGCGGTCTAAATAAGTTCTAAAAAACATATATTAGCCAGTTTTGTCAAATTAAAAAACTCAAAAATATTTTTTTAAAAATTCTGAAAAAAAGACCAATTTTTCGACTTTTTTTCAACTTTAGGGCCCTATAGGTACCCCTTAAAATTAACTTGGGGGGCTGAAACATTATACACTATCTATTGGGAGCCTAAGGAATAGGAAAAGCCTTGGGTGGTTAGGTTTTTTACTTTTAAGTCATTTTTATAGCACCATATTGTATAAAAGGTAGGTCAAAAGTGAAAAAAAACTTAATTTTCGAATATCTTAAAAACTAGAGCTGATGAGCAAAAACGGATGTCATATTCGGAATCAGGAGGTCAAATATATACAAAAACAGCTTTAATATTCCCGCCATCAAAATGAGTGTTGACCAGTGTAATCGGTAAATTTCTTTTCTCTCCCAATTTGGCGAAACATGCCAAGCTCCTACAGATCGCCAAGCAAGCTAGGGCGATCTGTTGTTGGCGAAAGTTGGCGAGGAATCTCGTAACGCAAATCGTGGCGAGAAATTTAGCGAGCATCAATCCGTAACTTGTAGATTTTCCCTGAACATTTGTTTTTTGGATCTTTTTTCGCACGCCTTTAACAGGATCTCAAGCGTTTAATATTGATGGTATTTACGTGAATCTTTCGATTATAGGGTTTTCATCTATGCTCTTTCAGATTATCAAATCAAAAGAAAGGATTTTTTTGGGTGTCGCTCCATTTTTAACTCCCTGGGATTTGGTCTGGGACCCCCCTTTCTATACCGATTCTTGTTCGTCTTGATGAGTACTATCATCCCTAAAAGTTTGTTGCACCATTTCAGATACACCCTGTATATATAATAGAACGAGAAATAATATCAAAAGATGATAAGATTAAAGGGGTGAAGTGGATGAGAAGATCAGAATGACGAGAAAACTTAGAGAGAAAGAGGGTTCGTAAATCAGAGTTGAAAATGAAAGGTATAAAGAGAATGGAAGGGTATTATGAGGACGAAAGGGATAAAAAGAATGAGATGTCTGGAATGATGAAACGGTTGGAGATGAAGAGTTTAGGATGCGTGAGAGAAGGTTAAAAAATCAAGATGATGAGATAGTCAAGAGATGAAGAGGAGAAGACGGTCTAAAGGGGAGAAAAAGAATGAGTGGTTTGAAAGCAAAACGAGATGATCAAGAGAAGGAAGGACAAAAAAGATTAAGAGGACGAGATAGATAAAAAGGACATGATCAGGAGAATGAGATGGTAAAATGATGAAGAGTAGGAGTGGAATAAAGAGGATGAGGAGGCTAAAAACAATAAAAGGGATAAATAAAATGAGGATAAAAAGATCTATATTCTTTTAAGATGTGTATAATTCAGATAACTATTTAGTTCGATTGAGACAGACATAAAGGCGAGGTTAGTGGATTAAATTTATTGGTGTAAAGTAGTGTAATTTAATCTTATTTACGGAATAAGGTAATAATGTTAGAGAAAAGGAAAACATGGATAATTTATAATTCAATTTATATTCATAATATTACAGTCCAAACTGAAGAGTACTCAGGGTATTGAAGTACTCAGAGAGGAGAAAAGAAATGACAATTAAAATATTTTAAAATGATAACTACATAATAATCAAATTCTTTCAATGATTCTTTTTTCTTTCTCCTATACTTTTTTAAAAGCACACTGCATACAATGTCACGAATTTTCCTTTAATTATTTTTTCAACTTCTTAAAAATTAATTTAATCTTTTAATTTTAAAGAAGATTTCAAAGGACTGGGTGGGAGGTTATAAATTGTAAAAGATATTTACGTTAATACTTAAATTTTTCTTGTGTTTCCATTAACTTAAGCTACCGAAGCTGGATTGACTCAAATAACCACAACAAGTTAATAACCCAACACTAAAATTAATCTATATTCAATGGTATACCGTAAGTCTTTTAGTAAATTAAATGAAAGTGCTTTTAACCACATACCATATTTAGTTCCCTACTATCTCTTTTCTTAAATTTTCAATCCTTTATTGCCCTCTAATCTTCACATTAACATATAATTCTAATTATTTTTTTAATTTCTTTATTTATTTCTCAATTTTTAAATTGATATCCCAATTTCAAACTTAACATTTTCTTCTCTCATTGCAAACAACGAAAGAATACTGAGGAATAAATCTCAAAAATAATAGGATTAAAATTAACATAAATTTTACCTTTCTTCTGAAAAAAAATTGTTTGTTCCATTAACTAGTTAGACGCATTTAATAATCTGAATAAAGAAACAAATTGCTTCCACTCTCAACCTCCATTACTTTCCCACAGAAAGAAAAAAGCCATCCGTTGATCTTCAAAACCTTCCAGATTTAATGTTTATACTAGCTGGTATATCGAAACAGAAACTTTTTCCCTTTTTTAATTATTGGGCTAATATGCAATTCTCAAAAGAAAAGAGCCGACGATATAAGCCAGTGCAGTCATTCCCCTCTCGCATAAAACCGCGTATTAACTGTAACCGGCTGTTTTCGATCCTTGTTTCGGATCGCAATTTATCATGTAGCACATAAAACCCCTTTGAAGTAACCTTTTAGATGATAATTACTTCAATAAACGGTCGCAGGAAAAAGCACTAAAGCCCAGCCCGCCCGTTTTTCACTTTTATTATTAACCGCCAATCAGGTTATTTTTTGTCAGAAGTCTCGTTAGAACTTAACACAGATATCAATTCTCAACAAGGGGCTGTGCTCTTTTTTAAGGCAGGGGAAAATAAACCAAGTTTGGTGTTTTTAGGGGAACTCCTCGAAATATTTTTTGTATCGATTCTTCATTTGGCTTTTACTGTAATCGATCCCTCCTTGTTATCACCGAAAACACTGGAGATAGATGATCTCCGACTCGACCGAAGGAAAATAAATTACCCTTTTAGTAATAATAATCACAGCAACAATAGCAATCTTGGATTTACGGAGTTTTCTCCCCCTTTTGTTATTCCTGTGATCGATGAGGCTCAATAAATAGACGGTAGTTTTACAGTGAGGGTAAAAAACGACGACCCGAGAGCAAAAAGTGTGTTTTTACCCTTTTTATTATTTATTTATTCAACCTCTCCCCCCAAAAAAAAGATGATAGAGGAATGTTGTCACGAAATCGGGGTTCTTCGTCCTTAATTCATATCCGTTTCCTGACCAATAAATCATTACAGTAATTGGATTCCTTTACAATAGGTTACACGGTAATATATCGAGTATTAGGCCGCGGATGACGGTAACTTTGCAATTCGTTCGTGTTAACACGACCCTGAGTTCGCTTCCGATTATGGGTACGGTTATGGTTTTTTAAGGAGATGGAACAAATAATATTTTCTTTTCGAAGGAACGAGAATTGAGCTGCTGCTGAGAGGAAACGAAAATGATTAGAAGTTTAAATGAAAAATGTTGGCTTATTTGAATTTTGCGCATTAAAGATCGATACAATACTTTTTTAATACCTGTTTTTGTTTACTCTTTTAATGATACATTTTACTTCAACTCGTAATAACATTTATAAACTTAGAGAACTTCAAAAAAGTTCGTAAAAAACAATCTTATTTATTTAAATAACTAAAAACAGAATTCACAAACAGCGATTTATTCATAGAAAGCTACTATGCACAGCAAAATTTTACCTAGATATTTTTTTAAATATACGTTTTTATAAGAAGTGATAGTTTAGAACGTTTTTGGTACATATTAATAAATTCAATGAATAATCAATAACTATATTATTAATTAAATTCTCATTAAATTTAGTTAATTTATTTGCTTGATTTTACAAAGGGTATCAGGCGATTTTACTACAATTGTGTGACTCTGACGTCTGACTACTATTATGAAACATGCAAAGGAAATGAATTTTAAAATTCATATTTTTATAGTTTTTAGTAAACTTTGATTCATTCATTATATGCTATCTCAAAACTGACTCTTGAAAACGTCTATTATTAAGTTATAACAACGAATTATCTTCTAAAACTTTCTATTAGTTTAAAATGTTAATTATTATCTTAAACTTTCCATTAAGTTTAAACATGACTATCCCCTAATGTTTTGACATTAGTTTTAAATATGGATTATTTCTAAAATTTGAATTAAATTATGTATTGGATTTCATATTTCTATCGTAAATATTTTTACTGATTGAAAAATCAAACAAACGTCCGCCTTGGGCCCTGGACGAATTTTGTTTCTATGTTCTCCCTCATTGCATCTTTTTTTCCGGTTTTCAGGACCTCCGAAGAAAAAGCCAACAACTCGCCCAAAAAGCGTGCCAAACCCTGCTGAGGATATACATGGGAATCTACCAGGTAATGATGCATGCAATCAAGTACAAATTAATATTTTCTAAGCTATTATTGGGTATGAAAAACGACATAAATTGAAAAAAACACCGACGGAGTCTATTATCCATTCTGATTAATTGACACAAGCTAAAATAATCCAAAGCGTGTCTGAAGGTAATGTTATTTTATCCCCTTAAATATATCGTCGCTTTAAAATAATACTACTGCATTATCTGCAAACGTTCTTTTCGTTAGCTTCCCGCAAGCGAAAAATCGCCAAATAATGTAGAATTCCGCCGGTTCCCGAGAAATCCCGACAGGTCGAATTTCCGACAGGGTTAAAATCCCGACAGGTCAAAATTCCGACAGGGTCAGAATCCCGACAGGTTGAAATCCCGACAGGGCCAGAATCCCAACAGGTCGAAAACCCGACAGGGCCAGAATCCCGACAGGTCAAAATCCCGACAGGGTCAGAATCTGACAGGTTGAAATCCCGACAGGGTCAGAATCCCGACAGGGTGAAAATACCGACTGATCGGGCAGGAAATTCTGGAATCGGAAATTCTGATCTTGTCGGGGTTTCGACCTGTCGGGTTCTGAACCTGTTGGGATTTTGACCTGTCGGGATTCTGATATTGTCAGGATTCTGACCCTGTCGGGATTCTGATCCTGTCAGGATTTTGACCCTGTCGGGATTTTGATATTGTCAGGATTCTGACCCTGTCGGGATTCTGATCCTATCGGGATTTTGACCTTGTCGGGATTTTGACCTGTTGGGATTCTGACTTTGTCGGGATTTTGACCTGTTGGGATTCTGACCTTGTCGGGGTTTCGACCTATCGGGATTCTGATGCTATCGGGATTTTGACCTTGTCGGGATTCTGAAACTGTCGGGATTTTGACCATGTCCGGGTTTCGACCTGTCGGGATTTTGACCTTGTTGGGGTTTCGACCTGTCGGGATTCTGACCTTGTCGGGTTTTGACCTGTCGGGATTTTCACCCTGTCGGGATTTTGAACACTGTCGGGATTTTTACCCTGTCGGGATATTGACGCACTCTCTGGTTCGATTTTGGCGACGTTTGCGCCAGGATAACGGAAAAGTACGTTTGCAGATAATGCAGTATTATTTTAAAGCGACGATATATTGAATTGTCTACGTAATCAACCGACATTTAATAACAAGGGTAGAATGTTTTTTTTTCCAAAAAGAACAGCACCGAGCTATTAACCCATTACTGCCTGGCGTCCCTTTTTAGGGACGTTTTTTAAAAATCCTCCTATTTCTACAAAAATTGTTCCTTTGAAACAAAATTGAAACTGTTGTATCTCTGATCTTCATACAACATAAAGAACACAAGAAGAAAGCAGAATTTTAAAAAAATTTCACTTTTTTTAAAGTTGGAAGATAGAATTTTTCAGAAAAATGCTTTTTTAAAAATTTTAAAAGAAAAAGCTTAAAAATCCTAGTTATTATTTACAAAAAATTTTAATGCCAATATACAGGGTGTTTCAAAATTGCGTTGCACGGCTTTTATTCGGAACCAGCGCCTCCTAGGGGCATGGAAGTAAGGTCTACCCCTAGGTAAGTGACCCTGGAGAATCCATTGAGATGACTTACAGCGCCCCTAGCGGCGTAATTAAAAAGTTAAAAAAATTAATTTAAAAACTAAAGGAGATAGAGAAAAAAAACCAGTGAGAGTATTGTTGCCAATGTCAAGAAGAACTCACTGAAAAAAATTTGATCAAAATATCTTGAATATTCGCGGAGATATTAGCATGTGAAATAGCACTTTTTCAGTGGTCAAAAAGTAAAAAGTTCGCATATTTGTAAATTTTTCAATGTTATTGTGTTGTTTTGTGTTTTTTCAGTTGAAAGAACACAAAATTTAATAAAAAAATCAAAACATTTTGCAAATATACGAACTTTTTACTTTTTGACCCCTGAAAAAGTGATATTTTCACATGCTAATATCTCCGCGAATATTCAAGATATTTTGATCAAATTTTTTTCAGTGAGTTCTTCTAGACGTTGGCAACAATACTTTCACTGGGGTTTTTGCTCTATCTCCTTTAGTTTATAAATTAATTTTTTTAACTTTTTAATTTCGCAGCTAGGGGCGCTGTAAGTCATCTCAATGGATTCTCCAGGCTCACTTACCTAGGGGTAGACCTTACTTCCATGACCCTAGGAGGCGCTGGTTCCGAATAAAAGCCGTGCAACGCAATTTTGAAACACCCTGTATATTACTGTTTGTACATTAAATCAGTTGTGTTTTTTTTTTATTTTTCCAAAACACTTTATCTTGACCTTGTTTTGGACCCTCGAAAAGCGTCCCTAAAAAGGGACACTAGGCAAGAATGCCTCCGTGTTTTTCCCCATAGTGAAATGCTATTGTTTCCTTATTTCTTTCATAAAAACGTGTTGATTATAATGAAATGAATTAAATAACTGATTTAGAAAATTACTTTCATTTTAGCTAATAAATTCATTATTTTTCTTTAATTTTTTGGAAAAGACTGTTATTTTTGCTAAATTAATGGTATAAAAGTCTTAAATTATAAGAAATTAATTAATTTGTATTAATTAAAAGGAATAAATTAATTATTTAACAGTATTTATTACTTTTGTAAATACATTCAGGTTATATTTTAGTTAAAAGTTTAATAATTATTAATTATAATGACTTTTTGTCATTAAAATTGCCATAAAAGTCGCTTCTGTGGTAAATTTTCGGCTTTTTTCTAATTAGATGTCGCTAATCATGGTTGTTCTATTGTGTTCTATTCTGCAGATCAGTCTTTATCATCTGGCTTGAAAATGCATATCCTACTAATACTTGATTTTTGGGAAGAAATTTATGTTCCACATAATAAAATTAAATAAAATGAAAAAAGTATGAGCATTTGCCAGACTTAAATTTCCAAAATTGAGATATTCTGATGGATTTTAGGTGTGTAAAAGTAATTATTACTTAATATTGGGTAGCATATAACCAAAGAATGCCTTTTTCAATTAAAAATCTTAATTAATTTACAATTAACATATATTTGTGTAGCAAAAACGTGTTTTAGAGCATAAAAATGCTAAAATTACGTTAATTAAGGTTAATTTTACAGTTAATTGGATAAATAATTTATGTTTTTATTAAACGCTTTTATTCTACTTGCTTTTGGCAGCGTTTTACGGGTGGAATTTTAAAACTCGATTTTCGGGCACTTTCCGATATGTTAGGGCCCCTAAACTTTACACATCGGTGTAACCCTCATGACACTCCAATATCCAACCATTATCTAGTCAAACAACCAAAGGATTAAGTAAATTAACGAGTATTTTTAATTAACAGAAAAACCAGAATTTGAGACCTTTCCCAAGGGGCTATTCTCCCTAAACCGTGCACAATTATATATAAGGCATAACTTTATCATATTCAAAAGTCAAAACGAGAATTGCCCAGTAACCAGTAATTACGATAATTATAGATGATAATCACTTTTTTCTTTCGATATTCTTGTACATAAAATTTCAGGCAGTTCTAAACGATATAAAGCTCTGAAACTTTGCACCATGGTGTAAACTCGATGACAATGCAATATTCAATAATCAACTAGTCAAAACCTCCGTAATTTAGGTAATTAACGAGTGTTTTTAGTTATCCTTTTAATTCAAATTTGAGACACTTCCGTGAAGCCAATGGCTCCCAAAACCTGTAAGATAATATATTAGGTATACAACTACAATATTTAATCTTCAAAACGTGATTTTTTACCTTCAAATTAACAATTAAGATAACTAGCGATTTAAGATAATAACCGCGAGAAAGAAATCGCCAGAAGAGCGAGAAATCGCCGAGAATTGGTGTCCCATCCAGAGGAATCCCGAGAGAAGAAAAATATGCTACTTTTATAATTTATTGACTACTGAAAAGACTGGATAATACTGTTACTGTTTGCTCCTTGATACACACACACACACTAATTCTGAATTTTTTTACGATTGGTTATTTTTTTTAATTTTATTGAATGCTTTTCTTTTTCTTGTGAATATTTTTGATATCGATGGATTTTATCGGCGAGTGAGCGGATGCGAGGCACGATGTATATTCCTTGTGCGAGGTATTTTCCCGCTCAGCTCTGTTATTTTATTATAACGTACCCAGCAATATTAAATAGATTTTAATTAACTTTGGAGTTGATTGTCCTGCTTTCCTGCTTCAGAGGATTGCTGTACTTTGTCAGATAAGGGGCCATTCATTAATTACGTAAGGGTCCCGAGGGGGAGGGGGGGTTGGAAAAATCTCTACATACCCTTACTTGGGGGGGGGGTGGGGGGGTCAAACATAATCTTACGTAAGATTTTCCAAGTTAATGTAAACAAATTCCAATCAAATAACTATTGAATAACCCCAGAAAAACTTAAAAATGCTGATGATCTCGGTAAATTATTGAAGCTTTAATTTAAAAAAATGAAGGTATTTCAGATGTATCTTTTTTATTGGAGTTTAAACTGATTAAACGAAATGTAATCTTACGTAAGAATAGGGAGGGAGGGTTTGAAAAATCTTACGTACCCTTACATGGGGGTAGGGGGGGTCACAAATTGCCAAAATCATCCTTACGTAATTAATGAATGACCCCTAAGTGAAAAATTTTTGTTATGCATGAAACTAAAATTCCATCCTAACATAATATTAAATATGGTTGAAATAAATACATTTTTTCTTGTGAGTTTTTGTTAAAAAATACCATGACTGAAAAGTAGAAAATAAAATAAGTAAAAAAAAAAGATTTAAAAAAAAAACGCTTTTATTGAAGTGTTCTAAAAGGTCAAAAATAATTTTTTCGGTTTGACAACTAATTTATTGGGAAGTAGAAAATAACTTTTTGGTAAGAAAAAAATTGATTTTCTAATCACTAAAAATAATAGCGTGGGCGCTAGTAATTCTTAATTCACTATTTATTCTAACTTCTTTATTCTATGTTCTATGAGGTTAAATTTACAAATTTCTCATTCATGAGGTTTGGGTGGGATGGATTCACTTTAAATTCTCTATTAGGTATTTTTATTTATGTAAAATTATACATAAATGCCGACGTAATGGCCTAGTGGTTAGAGCATCTGACTGCAAAACCGTACGTCTGGGATTCGAATCCCCGTTCGGTAGGGATGTCACTGTCCTATAAAAAAACTTGTCCTGTCCTTGTTACTGTCCTGTAAAAAAATTTAAATTTAAAAAATATAAAAAATTACTGGCGCCCACGCTTTTATTTTTAGTGATTAGAAAATCAGTTTTTTTACTTACCAAAAAGTTATTTTCTACTTCCCAATAAATTATTTGTCAAACCGAAAAAATTATTTTTGACCTTTTAGAACACTTCAATAAAAGCGTTTTTTAAAAAATCTTTTTTTTTACTTATTTTATTTTGTTCATTTTCATGTTACAGTATCATTCCGATCACTTTTGCTGCACTTAATAAGTAAGAAAATATTTTTTAGGCTTTAAAACAGTTTTCTACCATGCGTTTACTATAGGGAAAAAACAAGGGGGCATTCATGCCTAGCGTCCCTTTTTAGAGACGTTTTTTAATTTTGGTGTAAAAATTAAAATTTTAACATGGCATTTTTTTTCACTATTTTTCCAGCTGTTTGAGGGCTATTTACTATTTTTGTACCGAATATTTAAGAAAAATAAAAAGTTGGGCATTAATGGGTTAAGTGACACGAAAAAGTTGGAACAAGTTCGGTGCATTCCTTTATTGTATATTAAAAAAAGAAATATCTGGTGTTTTATTCAGTGGATGATGGGGTATAGAAACTTTACAGGACTTGTAGATATTTTTTCTATTACTTGCCCATTTTCGTACTCAAGCTTCAGGAATCCTATTTAGATAAGTACTGCATCCTCTTTAGTATAAACACTCCTCTTTAACTAAATTTTGTGTGTATTCAGGGCGCGAAATTTCTGCTCGCCAACTCGCCATTGGCGACCATAAATTTTAGGCTGGCGAGAAAGTTCTTTTCCCTGAAAAAAATGTTGAGTTTGAAATAAAAAATGTCCTAATCCAGGAACCTCAATCGAGGGCTCGCCTAAGTGTATTAAGGTGCCTAAAACAACTGCACAATCACCACTTCCAGTGAAAAGAAAGTTTAATAATGAGTGGCTTAGTAGTTTTAAATTGTTGTTGTGTATAATGATAGTCTTTCAATGAGTAAAATTTGTCAGGAAGTGCCATCTAGTAATGTGGCCAGAAAGTGTATTAATGGTTTTTCCGGACCTTTTAAATAGGAAAAAATCCAAAGTAGTGGCGAGTAAAAATTTTAGTCTGGCTAGTACCTTTAGAGCTGAAATTTCATGCCCGTATTGTAGTATTTTTATCCTTCAAAGAATTTATATTTTGTACACTTTTTCTGTATTGACATTCTCTTTAATTCAATACTCTTAGTATTGACATTCTCTTTTCTGTATTGACATTCTCTGATTAACACTCTCTTGAAAATATTCATTAAATTTCTTCATTTCCTTAGGTCAAATTTTTCAAAACCGCGTAGTTCATGAACCAGCATATATGGTGGCATATTACCCAATCCCACACACACACACACTTCCCTAAGAATTCCCACTTCCCTTCTCTAAGATTCCCTCCTTTCCTTTAGGACCAATCAGATCGTCCCCAGCTCCAACTGGCAATCCCATGACATTAGGAATGACAATTACCTGACAAACCAATCAGAGCTCTCGCTCACACCTTACGAAGAGTTGGATTGAGAAATATACCTGATATGATGCCTTCTCTCGCAGGTCAGATCGAGCAAACGGTGAGCCGCGAGGGGTGTTCTGCCCCCGAGGTGGTGGTGAATGGAACGGCGGTGGCCGGGGAAGGGGCCACCGACTTCTCCACAGTCCAGGAGATCCACTTCTTCGGTCTCATCGGACGCAGGGGGCAGAAGCGGGAGTGCAAGATCAAGTGCCTCAATGGAGTGTGGGTAGGACCCATGTGCACGGAAGGTAACTAGAACCGTAACAATGTTTGCTGATACCTAACTTTACTAACCATTCGTTATACGAGGAAGGGTCAGAAAGTTCCCGGTCTATCACAAATCATTAAAAAGTAGAACAATAATTTTTCTTTTTTGGCCTTCAAAGTACTTTCTTTCTTCATCCTTACACTTCTTCCAGCGCTTGTATAGCTGTTTAAAACACTTCTGGGATGCGTTTTTTTTAGAATTCCTTCAGTTGCTTTGTCGCAAGCGGCGCTCAGTCCGAGGAGGATATTGGATGTTTATGCAGCCTTCAAAAAAAGAACGCTCATACAGCTCGTATTTTTTCATGCCAGCATAGTTTCTGTATACTTTCTTCAGTATCTTGAGTGTCTCAGAGGGTGATTTCGGAAACAAAGCGCAGAATTTTATCTTTTCACGCTACTCTAAAAACAAAATTTCAAAATTCAACGAATGGAAAATTCGCTTCATCAAAATATGATGGTCAGCTACCACCGAAAGTTCGGGAAATGAATTCCAGATGGCTGTGCGTGTTCCCAGTTTTTCCTATCACTGCAAACCTCCAAAAAAAGATATTTACCCCCTACATACACCTAAATCATGCTCTCTATCTGCCCACAGGAGGCAACACGATCAAGAAAATCGTCCGTCGCTGCACCCTTCGGCTTACGGACGCTGAGCTGGTGGCGACGACGGAGGACGGTCGGTCCGTGCCGCCGGACGTCGAGGTCTCCTTCCCGCACATGGCGGCCGTTCAGCTGCGCTGCGTAGAGCCCGGGCTCTACAAGTTCGTGGGCAACGACACCCTCGTGTGCGACGACGGATCCTGGACCGACGACCTCCCTTACTGCGTGGCCACCACCCTGCACAGGAACTTCTCGCGTGAGTTCGAGAGAATATTACCATTTGCCACTACTGCGTGATTTAGCATGGCAATCCATAAATGATGTCACACTTATTTTGCCCCTGCCCCCATATGTCACAAAAATTCACACTTCCCCATACACACCCTCTCCCTTAGTCACATATCACTCTCTTAGACCAACAGTAAGTCTCATGCACGGTTTGAAAGTGCCCGGAACCAACTTTTTGTTTTTTATTTCAATTTACTTTTACACCACCTTATAGTTTCATTTTTATCAACCTTTAAGACAGCCTTAAGACGCGTTTAAGAGCAACACTAAACGGTCGTTTTAACAAGTTAATTTTTTTTCTTTCCTTTCAGCTGAAAGGTGTGATGTCACTACTTTTAAAACCCCCTCCCTCCCCCTTGTCTCCAACTGTCATAAATTGATTAACCCTCCTTTGAGCGTGACGTTATTTATGGACGGTCCCTTATGGCTTTTGTAGGAGATTTGCATTTGAGAGTTGTTTTTCGACCGGGGAAAGGAGTAAAGTATAAAGGAATTTAAGTCGGGGTAAAAATTTGTGAAAGGGGTTTTATGGTTATTTGTAGTATATTCTCCAAAATGTCTAGATATATACTATTGTCATAGGCATATTGAGAGAATGGCATAGAGATGGGTATATTTAGAAGACCCTGGATGGGGTCGGGGGAAGCTGTATAATTCTACCTATAAGTTATCTTTTGGTAAGTTCTTTTAAAGAGGAAGGTTAAAACAAACAGGTACAGGTATAATTGTTTTTATAAGTACTTAGAGATTTGGTGTTAGCACAAGGAGACACTCTAGTAGCAACTCTTCTGTAGATTTGTTACTGAGAAGGAAGTTATACATGACACGGCCAAAACAGTCGACTGGCCAATAATCATATTTTTACTTCCTGGGTGTTTTCTGATTCTGCTATTACTTTCCGCTGACTACTTTCCGAAATAAGTTTCAGTCAGGAGGATGTTCTGTTCATTGAATGGTATTGGCCGTGACAACATATAGGTATCATAGATATAAAAGAAGTTTGCCCCTTTTACATAACTTGAAGATTTTCCAAAAACCTTTCAGTGCAAGCTCCTCCCACCATCTTGTACCACGTGGTCTCCGGAGATGCAGGGGTGGCCGAGAACGGCTCGGTGGTGGTGTTCCCTGGGAGCATCCTGAATGTCGACTGTCTCTACCAGAGGCAACTGGGAAATCCGCAGTGGGCGTGGACTTCTACTCAAAGGTATTCAGCAAATACGAAATTTCATTATTTAAGATATTCCAGTGTTGTTAGTTGTTGGTCACTTATTTTATTAAGTAACCTTAAATCTTCTTGTTATGGTTTGGGATTCATGATTGCCATCATGCACAGGACTGATTGGCGTAGGAGAACTTGGCGCCGTTCATATTACGTAAGCACCTGTGGGAATTTGCTTCTTCGAGTCAAAGGATATAAGAGAGGCTACACTATTTTTAAAAATTTCTAGCTCTAGGTTTGAGCAGCCTTGGTCAGCATTTGCTAAATATATAAGAATTATTTTTATTTGAACCCAAATGGTTTTCATCTAATTTTTATGTATATGACTATTTCAAATCATTGTTCGCAGGGTATATCCGAGTACCTGGGCCATCCCAGCAGAAGAAAAGAACTGGAAATTTCGCTTGTCCATTTTTTATGCCAAGGATTCCGACTCGGGGACATTCACTTGTATTACTCCCCACGATATCAGCAATGAAATCAACATTGTAGTCAAAGGTAAGGAATACTAAACTCGAAGATATTTAACGATATTCATCCTAAAAGAAGAAATATATAATTTGTACTCTCCTTTTTTAATGTATGTCTTTATTAATGTACCATATTAAATTAACAGTAGATAATCCTGTGCAAATTCGTGTACATTTTTTAAATGGTGGATGTTGTGTTTACCCCCCTTTTTAATTGCGTTCCATACTACAGCGTTTCTTTCTCTCTTAAAATCACGGGCGTCGATCCCGGGGGGAGGCCCCCCTCCCAATAATTAGGGACATTTTTTAAAAAAAACTTTAATTTTAACTAGAAAAACAGAAAATTTGCTGAACGTTTTTCTCCAGTTTTTTATAATATAAAGGATGGTGACAATTTACCAACAGCACCTAACATAAAGAGGCGTATAAAGAGGAGGACAGACCCCCAAGAGATTTAGTTCACGATTTAATTTAGAGTGCTGCGATTGGGGGGGGGGCAAAAAAGGGTGAGCCCCCACCCTAAAAAATATTTTTTACAAACTACAGCACTGGTTATAAAGCACAGAAAATTTGATTTTGAAATTGTGTAATCATATAACACTGAAAATTAGTTAAAGGGTCAAATTTGAAAAAAAAATTCTGGGGGAGGACCCCCAGACTCTCCTTTTTAGTGAAAATTTACTCAATTCCCAAAAACTTGAACCACAATTTAATTAGTTGATCACTGATGTTAAAATCATTGAATGGGAAGCTTAAACGAAAAATGATTTTTGTATAATCATGGTCTTTTAAAGTCTTTCTGGAGAGGAATCCCGAATGTCGTCCCCCCAATTTTCAGGAGCCGACGACGCCAATGCTTAAAATTATAAAGAGGAAAAGAAGCTCATGACCACAAATAAAATGTAAATGGGGAAAATGACAATGACAATTAAATGAAAAAAGTTAATAAATTATCGAGAGTAAAATAAATAATTATTAAAAATAACACACCCGAGACAAAACAAGAGTAAAAAAAATAATGGGTGTCACAATTATCCCATCCTCAAATGTGGAGATTTTGGACTTGACTAGAAGATAGTCCTATTGGTTTAAAATTAAGGTCATATTCACGATATCCCTATAAGCAACTAAGCAATGTAACCAATCACGGATATTAAGGATTATCCCGAGGTGAAACCCTTCCGAGCGAAATTGCATTTCGTAAATTTATTTCTAATTTTATGATACTTTAACAAAGTAAAGATTTTTTCCTTTTAATAAAGATCCGGGGGAACTACCCATATTTTCTCAAAACTAAAGTCAAATGCACAATTTTTTTTAAATGAGTAATGTGAAATGGGAGTTAAGCCTATTCCCTTTTGTCATTAAAAAAGGAGAATCTTAATGTTTGTTTTATTTAATATGCATTTAAATACCCCATCATCCTTTCTTTGCACCATTTAACTGGGAAAAGTTCATTTCATAAAAAAGAACACTTCAGGCAACAACAGCGTGTTTATTCCCCGATTAAAAAGAATCGATTGAACAAAGTAATGTCAAAGAATTTCAGAGGGCAAATTTGAGTGCTTTATATTGTTGACGTTGAGGGCCTCGTAAAATGAGATTTAAGTTCTGAAAATTATGTGAGGCTGTTTTTAGGGGAATTTAGGAATTGTGTAAAATTCGAGTCATACACTTTACTGATAATGAATCTTATTCACCTTTCCTAAACTTTTACAAAGTAGTAAAGTTCTCTTCAAAATCTATCCAACTTAATTTCAAAACTATATTTTTAACGAATACTCTCAATCATTCAACGTTTTTAACCCCTCTACTTCAGATAAAAAAAATTCAAGGCCTTAGAAACGCCTGTAATGAGTTTTCGCATCATGCCAAAATTCAAGAACGATACATCAAACTCAAGCACCTTCAAGTGGAGTGCTTTTGCATTTTTATGAGGGTTTGAGACAATTATTTTCTTGTTGAGAAGCGGCAGTGGCGTATATAGAATTTTATTTCGGGAGGGGCCCAAAATTATTCGTATTCCTCAGCCCCTACCTTTCATATTTTATGGGGGTAATGAAGCTTTTTAATGTTTTTAATACATTTTAGGCAAAATTTGCATCTTAAAGACTATATACAGGGTGTTCCATAAATAATGGGTCACACTTCTAGGGGAGATAGACACCTAGACGAGTCAGAATCACATAGGATTTGGGGGTCCCAGACCAAATCCCAGGGAGTTAAAAATGGAGCGACACCCCATAAAAATTATTAAAAAATTAAATTTGTAGAAGAACTACTATTGGTAAAAACTTAATTATGGTCTCAAAAATTGTGGTTTAATATGATCTTTAAAATTATCTCAAAAGTCTTCACTTTAAAATTTGTTTTATTATGAAAAACGTTAAAAAACCACAAAAAAATGTGAAAATTCTGCCAAAACCTCATTTTGTATTTCGAAATCCTTTCTTTTGATTTTATAATCTGAAAAATCATAGTTGTTAACCCTTAAGTCCAAAGTTTCACTTAAAACCCATCAATATTAAACGCTTGAGATCCTGTTAAAGTTCGTTTTTTGAGTGCGCAAACGTGTTTCCTACAGCCGTTTCCAAAACGGCAGTTTGCGGACGCTAAAAACGGACTTAAACCATGCTTTAACAGGCTCTCAAGCATTTAATATTGATGGTTTTTACGTGACACTTTGGACTTAAGAGTTTTCGACTATGATCTTTCAGATTATTAAATCAAAAGAAAGGATTTCGAAATACCAAATTAAGTTTTGGCAGATTTTTCACATTTTTTTGTTGTTTTTAAACTTATTTTGTAATAAAACAAATTTTTAGGTGAAGACTTTTGAGATAATTTTAAAGATCATATTAAACCACAATTTTTGAGACCATAATTAAATTTTTACCAATAGTAGTTCTTCTACAAATTGAATTTTTCAATAATTTTTTTGGGGTGTCGCTCCATTTTTAACTCCCTGGGATTTGGTCTGGGACCCCCAAATCCTATGTGATTCTGACACGTCTAGGTGTCTACTATCCCCCCTAGAAGTGTGACCCAACATTTATGGGACACCCTGTATATTAGAGACGAAGTGAATAATTAAGTTTGAAGTACCAAAGGGGGGTCTGGGGTCCCTCCCCCAGACTCTTAAAAAAACAGGCAGAAATAACTCTTAAAAAATAGGTTTTCAACTAGTTTTGGTACCTCTAGTCCGAATTTTGGATATACAGGGTGATTCAGAAATAATCATCAATAATTGGGGGTAGGTAGAGGGTCCCTAGACAAGCATATTTTGAATAGGGATGGTGGGGCGCAGCCTTACCGTTAAAGAGCTAGGACCTAATGTAGTGCGAGCGCGTTTCAAAAGGCCGTTTTTAGAAGGCCCGTGTGACAAAACGAAACATAATAAAATGAAAAAATCTATTGCATGAGGTAAGGAAGTATCCCTACTACCAACACCATGAATTCCATAGACTTTGGACCACTTTCTAAACCGTGGAGTTAGTTTCAAAAGTGCAATATTAATCTTTTAGTCAAAGAATGGAATTCCCTTAATGTTATTTAGAAAAATGATGATCGGGGAAGGAATTTTCAATGATCGTAACAGTGATCATTGAAACTGTTTGATCATTGAAAATTCCTTCCCCGATCATCATTTTTCCAAATACCATTAAGGGAACTCCATTGTTTGACTCACGTTTTAAAACCCATCCCACGGTTTAGCAAGTGGTCCAATTTCTATCACGGATTAAAGTAGTACGGATAGTTCTGTACCTCATGCAATAATGTTTTTAATTTTATTATGTTTTGTTTCGTAACACTGGCCTTCTAAAAACGGCCTTTTGAAACGCACTCGCACTGCATTAGGTCCTAGCTCTTTAACGGTAAGGCTGCGTCCCACCCTCCCTATTCGAAAAATGCTTGTCTAGGGCCCCTCTACCTACCTCCCAATTATTGATGATTATTTCTGAATCACCCTGTATTTTTACTGGTAGGATTTGCAATTTGACGAACTTAATGTAAAGAAGATGTGAAAAATATTTAAGTTCCACAAATACAAAAGGGGGTCTGGGAAAGGGGGTTTTGGAAGTTTGACCCTAAAAACATGGTTTTAACTTGTCTTAGTATACCTAGAGAGCCTGTATACGAGAGAGAGAGGCGACAACTCGCTTAAAAGCGTCTCTGCGCATCCAGTTCGGTCCAAAATGTATCATGCCGCTTGTCTCGCGTCCCATGCTAATCCTATGGAGGGAACTGCCTGTTGCGAACAGAAAACCTGTTTACCGATCTGTGAGCGCTATACTGAGTTGTCGCCTCTCTCTCGTATACAGGCTCTCTATGTATACCTAGCCCAAGTGTCCCCTTGACCCCCCCTTATGTACGCCCTTGAGAAGCGGCCATATTCTGAAAAGGAAAATCGTCCCTGAAACCAAAGCTGCCCAAGCATATAGGGACCCCGTGAAAAAAATATTGTTTTCATTATCGAAAGTGGCTAAAATTTCGTTCGGTAATTCAGAAGGACATTTTTTTTCATTTACATTTCTTTTTCTTGGTAGAAATTTTACTTTTAGAAGGAACACTGTTTACCAATGAAAGAGAGGAAATGCTTTTGATAAACAAAATAACCAATAGTTTTCACTGTCAATATTTACTTGTTTGTAACCATCATCTAGTTTAGGATACACATTTCAATTAGTCCTAATTTAAAGTTAACAGCATATATTTTTTTGATAAAAATCTCAAACCAGAGAATATAAGAAAATTGAATGCACACATAAATACCTGTTTGATAAAAAAAAATTCCGACTTTAATAAAGGAGATTTAGTTTAGGGACCCTCATAGAAATATTGAAAAATATGTGGGCAAACCTGTTTAAACTTAATAATGTGTTTGGATGAATCATCTTACACCTTTCACCTTTAGATGAATCACTTTCAGATGTGAACTGCACCCCGATCAGCTCGGTGGATCACAATCGTGTGATGGCGGTGGAGGGTAACAAGATGCACAGCAAGTCGCACTTCGCGTGCATCGAAGGATACGAGCTCGTGGGTCCCGAGGAGATCACCTGCCAAGTCTCCGGACAGTGGTCAGAGGACGCCCCTCATTGCGAAGGTGAGGCGTTCTTTTATTTTTCCCTTTCGAAAATTTCAGTGCTGTTTTCTTCTCATTGCAAAGGGACTGCAAAAACGATGCCGAAGCATTATGGTATCCTGGTCTATGGTGCTACTCCGCGTATTGCCCATTCAGAGCTCGTTAAACACTCCAAGGGAATAACTTAAAAATAGAGTGGGTGTATATTGTGTTTGGATGCTTGAGAGAAATCAAAACCAGTTTATATGCACTATTTCAAAGAGAAAAGATTACGTGAGAGAGATGTTGCTTAGATCGTAGATAGTCTCTCTCTCTCTCATCAGTCTCCCCAATGAAGCACCAGTACAGTCTAGGACAGTGGTGGCGAACCTATGGCACGCGTGCCACTGGGTGTATTTCGGTGGCACGGTATTTCGGTGGCGCACGACATTCTCTAAAAAATGACAAAAAAAACATTACTTATCTAGATTCTAGACCAGGGATTCCATTCTACCTGAAAACTCACAAAATCAGCTTCAGAACACTTTTTAGCTTGCTGAATTTCAAAAAATTTTCGGGGGAGGATCCCCGACCCCCACTCTCCCCTTTGGTCAGCAAAGGTAAGCAAATCACAACCGCCCTTATAATTACGAAAGGAAACTGACGTTAGGCTGTTAGAAAATAAAATCATGGATGCAAAAGGACCCTCATTACTTTACGCAAGGGAATATATAAGGGGCGAAGGGGCCCTTTCCCCCTCTGGAATTAGGACAAAGTATACCAAAACAAGTTAAAACCCAATTTGAGTTTTTTTAAAAACATTTTCTGAGGGGATCGAGTGCCCCCAAACCCCCCCTTTTCTAATTAGAACCCTTCCCTTTCTACTTGAAACTTTATTATTCACATTTTTATAATACTCATAAAAATCAAAATCCTACCTGAAAATGTATGTCCGAAATTAAACTAGATGCACCAAAAACTAGTTCAAAACCCTGTTTTTGGGGTCAAATTTCCAAAAATTGTCTGGGGAGGACCCCCAGACCCCCTTTACTTAGAACTTCATTATCGACAACTTTTCTTAGATTAAATTCTATCAAAGTTGTATTAAAAAGCTGCTTTAAACCTATTAAAGATGCATGGGAGGTACTGAGGAATGAATGTTGCCCGAAATAAATTTCTATACAGGGTGATTCTGAAATGGACCGCCAAACTTTGAGGGGTGATAGTACTCATCAAGACGAACAAGAATTGGTATAGAAAGGGGGGTCGCAGTTACACCGTTAAAGAGCTAGGTCCTAATGTAGTGCGAGAGCGTTACAAAAGGACGTTTTGCCAAGGCCCGTTTAACGAAAAAAAAACATAATGAAATGAAAAAATTTATTGCATGAGGTACAGCAGTATCCGTATTACTTATATCATAAATTTGATAGAAATTGGACCACTTTCTAAACCGTGGGGTGAGTTTTAAAACGTGATCTTAGTCAAACAATGGAGTTCCATTAACGGTATTTAGAAAAATGATGATCGGGGAAGGAATTTTCAATGATCAAACAGTTTCAATGATCCATGTTACGATCATTAAAAATTCCTTCCCCGATCATCATTTTTCTAAATACCATTAAGGAATGTGATTCTTTGACTAAAAGATTAATATTGCACTTTTGAAACTAACTCCGCGGTTTAGAAAGTGGTTCAATTTCTATCAAATTTATGATGTAAGTAGTACGGATACTGCTGTACCTCATGCAATAAATTTTTTCATTTCATTATGTTTTTTTTTGTTAAACGGGCCTTGGCAAAACGTCCTTTTGTAACGCTCTCGCACTACATTAGGACCTAGCTCTTTAACGGTGTAACTGCAACCCCCCTTTCCGCATCAATTCTTGTTCGTCTTGATGAGTACTATCACCCCTCAAAGTTTGGCGGTCCATTTCAGAATCACCCTGTATACACCGACTTAATGGCCCACCAATAGATTTGTGCCTTCGATTGGGGCCCTTGAGTACTTGTGAGTTGGGTAAGTTGGAAACCATGAAAACCAGTGGCGAATCCAGAGGGGGGGCTGTGGGGCTGCAGCCCCCCCCCCAAGAATAAGACATTCAAGTTTTGGTAATAGCACTAAAGCAAAAAAAATTCAACACGTTGGGGATATTCAGTGGTGTTACCCAAAGGGTCTCAAAATGAATCGGAACCCTACTTTTTAGGGTAAAAATTCCAAAATTTTCTGGGGGAAGACCCCCAAACCCCCTCAAAATTTTGGAATCTAGTAAATCAGTTGTTCCTGAAACTTTAGGGATTTACAAAGAATGATCCTCTTTGTTGTAACCTAAAGTACCTCCACATGAGTGAAAATGCCACTTTTAGGGGCAAATTTCAAAAAAATTTCTGGAATAGGAACCCCTAAACCCCCTAGAAATTTTCCAATTCATATAATGCCATAAACTTTTATTCTTGAAATTTCTGCCGCTTACAATGAGTGGTGCTCTTTGGGTGGGATCTAAAGGGCTTCAAAATGGGCTAGAACACTATTTTGAGGGGCAAATTTCCAAAATTTTCTGGGGTAGAACCCCCAGACCCCCTCCTCTTACTTGACATTTTTACACAATTTTGAAATTTAGTGCTCCAAAATTATACCCTTACGAAGTCATCTCACCTAAAACCTAATATTCCTAAAGTTAGACCTCAGAAAAGATGTTGTGTAACCCCCCTAAACAAAAATCTAGCTACGGCACTGGCTCCACCCCCTCCCACTTCAGTTGCTCAGATAATATTTGAACAGCACCTAATAGCAATTAAGTTATTTGTAAAACTCAGCCCCCCCCCAGACAAAAATCCTGGATTCGCCACTGCTGAAAACTATTCTAAATTAGCAACCGTCAAAGGCAGATTTCATTTTCCAAGGGTATAAAGATTATTTAATAAAAAAATAACAAGTGGCCCACTTGACACCTGCAAATCATAAACCGTAATATAAATGGCACACTAATCGAAAGAGGTTCGCCATCCCTGGTCTAGGATGTGAGAGGGAGATGCGATGGTGTTACAATGGCAAAAGTCTTCTTTCTCCCTGAATTTCAAACTTTTTAAATTACCAGTTCATAGTCTGAAAAGATCTGTTTGGGCAAATCTTAGGCAGGAGCATTGCAGAGACAGTTCATTCAGAGATATAGTTGTAAAGCCAATATCCAAAGGTAGATTAAGTTTAGGAACCCGCATAGAAATATTGTGTGGACTTATAAAAATTTAATGAATAACAAATAAATAATACAAGTCCCAACTAGTGGTAATTAAGTCTTAAAAGGAAGCTCCTTTGTAAAGTAAATGATAACTAAAAACTAGTCTTGTTTACTATGGTGAAAAGGAAAGGGAGGGTAATGATGAAAAAAAGAAGGAAAGAGATCGTTTAGGATGTCCAGAGAGGGGCTGCCTTGGCTAAGATTCACTGGTGGTATCTCGGGTTTGTGAATTAGATTATCGCCTTATACAATGCCCGAGATTAAAAACTACTTTTTTGTTGCAGTTCTCAAATGCCCTCCACTGGTATCCGAGAGCTCACATCTGATCGTGAGCACGCGTAATCGAACTTTCGGAACCAGAGTCGTATTCTCCTGCCCTACTGGCTTCAAGCTATCCGGACCACCCTTTTTGAGCTGCATGAAGACAGGAAACTGGTCTGATGTCACACCTACGTGCAATCGTAAGCCAACTTAACCTAAGTAGAATCTATTCTCGTAATCGAAACTACCTGGTTGAAGCATTATCAAATACTCAACTTCAATATTTCAGCTATTTCTTGCAAAGCTCCAGTAACTCCCTTGAACGGCAGAGTGTTAGACACAGGACGATATTTGGCCGGGGACTTCGTCCAGTACACCTGTAATGCAGGTCACGTGCTCGTAGGAGAGTCGGTGTCCATCTGTACCGACCATGGTGTATGGTCCCACCCTCCACCGACATGTAAGTGCTCAATCAATTTTTATCGGCCACTCATCCAAAATGTCCGCTTTCAGCTGTGTTTCTTAGGGGACATCCATAAATTACTTGAGGTCAAAAAAGGGGGGGAGGGGTTTGGAAAAATCTCACCAAGGGGAAGGGGGGTCGATTAAAATCTCACGTCACGTCAACGTCTCAAGGAATAATACCCACAGATAAGATACTGTGGTGATTAGATTTTTAGGCGGAATAATGTCCTTTTCCCCCACATCATTAATAACGGAAAGGTTTTAGGTGCTGTGAAGCACAAAATGCAAACGAATAATAAAGAAAATTATTTTTAAAGATTGTAGGTAAATCTCACGTGGGGGGAGGGGGGTCCAGCAAAATCTCACCAAGGGGGGAGGGGGTCCAGATTTTGGAAAAAACCCCTCACGTAATTTATGGATGTCCCCTTACTGAAATTCAAGGGACACACGCAAAAAGCTAAAGTAGGATCTTTCGAGATAAATCCATCCTTTGAAAGCCAAAAGCTTTTTCTTTTTACCATAGAAAATTAGAAAACGATTGAAAATACCCTCTTAAAAGAAACCGCGCACATCCTACACACACACACAGGTAGAACTTTTAAACCAGGGATAAGGGGGATGGATTAAATTTTTACACTGCTTTTTTCCATGAAAATTATGTGACTTACAAGGAGCAATCCTGTTCCGGTGTAACCCAAAGGGTCTCAAAAATGTGTCAAAAGACTACTTTTGAGGGTAAAAATTCCAAAAATTTTCTGGGGGATAACCCCCGAACCCACCCTTAAAATTGTAAAATATATTGTGTGCGTGTGGTGTTATTCCTTGAAAATACTGTGGAATACGACGGACGGTCCTTTTCGAGTGTACATATATAACCCAGCCAGTCTTAAGTTAAAACTACTTTTCTTTTATTTTTAGGGGGAGGACCCCTATTTTTTGCTGGGATTCTTTTAGGATCTGGGATAAAAATACTTGTGAAGAAGTACCTCAAAAATAATTTGAGTCAAACCCCCCTGAGAAACAAATATCTGGTTAAGGTTACGACTCTATTTTAAACCTAGTATCCCAAGGGAAAAAATTTATTTTCAGGTGACACCAAGTGTTACTGCCTTTATGTAAAAAACAGTTCCAAGGAAATCGCAACATTTCAAAGTTTTTCTGTTGCAGGCAAGGCTGCTTGTGAATTCCCAGGGGAGCCGTCAAATGGTCAAGTAATCCCAACAAAGTTCCACTACGACATTGGTGAAGTGGTAATGGTCGGATGTCATCCTGGGTTCAGAGTCCTGGGCTACCAGCAACTGAGGTGCACCTCTTCCAGCCACTGGTCCAGTCCTCTCCCTCACTGCAGACCTTACTTGGTGCAGTCGTAGCCTTCAAACATGCACCCTTCCCTTTTTATTTCCTTTCACAATAAACTGTTTTAAAACTACAGATGAACTCCTGCATTCAGAAACAAATTGGGGGATGGTTGAATCAGTTTTGTATGTAACTATAGGGTGGTCGCAAGAAATCCACTTTCGATTTTCTTCGGTGGCAGCCCCCTAAAATGTGCCAATAGGCTAGAAAATAAGATTGGCAAAGTTTCAGCTCAATCGGATAATATTAAGACCCGCCTCATTGAGGTCAAAGTTGAGAAAAACAGTGATTTTTAGCAAAAAATCGTGGTTTTTCGGCTATAAAACTGAAACTATTCGTCTCAGAAGCATGATTCTTATCTCATTTGATAGTAAATTTTATTGGCTTGAAGTTAGACCCCATCCACATTTTTAACTCAAAGTGATAGGGGGCATATCAGCATTTTTTCAGGTGAGATCGAAGAACAACGCCTTGAAAGTTAGCTTTCCTGCAAAAACCAAAAAACGTCATATTATTGAACCAAATCAATTTTTTAGATTTTTAAGTTGGTATTTTTCATTTTGTACATAAAAAAAGGCTTCAGTTAGAGGTATTTTCAAAAGAATATGCTAAAATATATAAATTTGAAATATTAAAATTAGGGGTAAATTTGGGAAAACAAAAAGGGAAATAACACTAAGTGTTTAAATGGGAATTATTAACAGATTCTTATGTAAAATGACCCCCTGAATCCGAATCTGACCCCAGGTTTTCTCCATCATCCTCAGATTTTCGGGGAACAACCCCACCCCCTCGTTTACGTTTTTCGATGATTTAATGACTTTGAATTCGATTTTCAGAGTCGAAAAGCATTACCTTTAGGCTTTAAATTACTCCCAAGTCGACAAGAAAGGTTAAAGTTTCTAAAATATGAATGTTTGAATAAAATGGAAAAGTTTCAGGGGTAATTAACTCCCTAACATGCAAAAAAGTCGTGAAAATAAGTTATTTTGCATTATTTTTCTGTTATTTTTTACGCATTTTATTTTTAAAGGGTCAACCTTTCTAAAAAACCCAAATTAAATAAAAATATGCTTTCACTAAAAGCGGTTGAGGTGTTAGTTTTCCTGAAGCACCCGCAAAAGGTTTCGGAGAACTAAAGGAATTACTTACACATTTGTGTCTTTAGGAATTAATGCATGCTTTGAAAAGTTTTAAAATGACGTGGTTTATGTTTATGTATTTTAGTGAAAATTCTTCACTTCATTAGTAACTGACCAACTATATGATGGGAGATTCCGCGTTTCAATCTGTCAATGGACATAAAGCTGAGTATTACAATGCAGCAATTTAGAGTACAAAAAAGTCAGAAAGTCAATAACAGAATTTCTGTAATGACATTCTGAATTTAAATATGACACCCTTTTCCTTCCAACTCCCCAATTTTTAGGGGGCGCTTCCAACCAACCCTAGTATAATAACAGTTAAACTTTTAAGTGCTGAATTGTTATATATATATATATATATATATATATATATATATATATATATATATATATATATATATATATATATATATATATATATATATATATATATATATCATCAGCCCTCATCTAATAACAGCTTTAAACATGTAATTCCGCTTTAAACTTAGGAAATGCTTAAAATACATGAACAATTTCATTTTTAAACTTTCCAAAGCATGAATATTAATTCCCAAAGACACAAGTGTGAAAGTGATTCGTTTAGGTTTAGTCCTACGCACCCTTCTGCGGGTGCTTCAGGGGAACTAACACCTCAACCGCTTTTAATGAAAAATATTTAAGCATATTTTCATTAAATTTTGGTCTTTTAGGAAGGGAAGGCCCCTTTAAGAATTAAATGCGTAGAAAATAACAGAAAAATAATGCAAAATAACCTATTTTCACAACTTTTTTGCATGTTAGGGAGTTAATTACCCCTAAAACTTTTCCATTTTATTCAAACATTCATATTTTAGAAACTTTAACCTTTCTTGTCGACTTGGGAGTAATTTAAAGTCTAAAGGTAATGATTTTCGACTCTGAAAATCGAATTCAAAGTCATTAAATCATCGAAAAACGTAAACGAGGGGGTGGGGTTGTTCCCCGAAAATCTGAGGATGATGGAGAAAAACTGGGGTCAGATTCGGATTCAGGGGGTCATTTTACATAAGAATCTGTTAATAATTCCCATTTAAACACTTAGTGTTATTTCCCTTTTTGTTTTCCCAAATTTACCCCTAATTTTAATATTTCAAATTTATATATTTTAGCATATTCTTTTGAAAATACCTGTTAATTTGTTTATGTACAAAATGAAAAATACCAACTTAAAAATCTAAAAAATTGATTTGGTTCAATAATATGACGTTTTTTGGTTTTTGCAAGAAAGCTAACTTTCAAGGCGTTGTTCTTCGATCTCATCTGAAAAAATGCTGATATGCCCCTTATCACTTTGAGTTAAAAATGTGGATGGGGTCTAACTTCAAGCCAATAAAATTTACTATCAAATGAGATAAGAATCATGCTTCTGAGACGAATAGTTTCAGTTTTATAGCCGAAAAACTACGATTTTTTGCTAAAAATCGCTGTTTTTCTCAACTTTGACCTCAATGAGGCGGGTCTTAATATTATCCGATTGAGCTGAAACTTTGTCAATACTATTTTCTAGCCTATTGGCCTAGCCTATTAGCCTATTTCCCCATGTTCCTTGCGACCACCCTAATGTACTACCATTTGTTTAAGCAGTGATTTTGTTAAGAAAACCATTTTTTGTGGAATTATAAGAGAAAGGGAATAAGATAGGGATGAGACTTGGAAAGTGACAGAGAGAGATTTATTGATGTTTCCCAAATGAATGTTGGTTTATTCAGTTAATGTTGAAAGATAGATGAAAGGAGAAAATGAAGAGGGGAAATCAGAAGATGAAAGAAAAAAAGGAGGGAGAAACCAAAATGTTTTCCAGAAAAAGCCAAATATTTAAGTATATTCTGAACCAACAAACTTGCTGGCCATAACATCATGAACATAAAACAAAATCCAGTTTATCCAGCCGAGATTCCTAATCTACGGTCTAATTAATACTGAGGCCTTTATTCTATTCTTGATTTTCATTTTCACTGCAAGCTCATGTTTTTATGTCTCTTGTTAGGATAAAAACACATTTAAAAGAATTTTGAAATAATTTGAGGGTACTGCTAAACCAACGATAGTAAAAGGATCACATGATTTTGACAACACTGGAACTAGTATTTCAGAAGGGAGACAGGTGGAAGTTGATCGAAAGAGGAAGAGACATTTGCTTGTATATAGAAGCAAGACCCCAACTATCACCGGTTACCCTACTGTCAGACGTGCAAAGTATGTAAAAATCACTTGACCCTTTTACTATCGTTGGCTGAGCAGTAAATGTATTTTTCTGCCTCAAGATAAATTTTCACATTTTAACCATCAGTTTTTATCGGTAGGGAATTTCTCCATAATTCTCCCTATTTCCTATACGAAAATATCTTTTTTAAGAAATTTCCTTTTTTTCCAGGATTTCAGTTTTAAGTTGAGAGCATCCAAATTCAAAAGTCTGGAAATCATCATAAGACTTGGATTCAGCAGATAAAAATCTTGAAAACCTCAGGACTTGAAACAAAATTTTGCAAAACAGAAATAATTTTTGACATTTTAAGGTTTTTTCAAAGTGATAAATTTGAAGTAAAAATCCACTAAAATTTGTGAAAAGAAAAATCTGTTTTCCAATAACAGATAAAGAAATTAAAGAAATATAAATGCAATTCCACTAGTCATAAATAGTATGGATAAATTATCAAATCCTAAACATAGCTTGGTTTTAAGGGAAGAAAATAAAATTGAACAGTACCTCTCGTCAAATGTTAGTTTTGCTCCTAATTAGCATCATAAGCTATCTAACTAATAAGCAGCAAATTTTAATTGTTTCATTGTGTCTTATTGATCTGTACAAATCTTAAATCAAAATGTATTGATCTTACAAAGTAGAATATCTTTTTAAAGAGTCAATACATGCCTCCCTTTCATTACCTGAAATTTAAATAACAAAAACTTAAAGTTATTAAATACTAATTAAAAAAAATTCAAACAGATGCAAAAAAATATTTCTTGTTTGCCTTTTAACTCTTGTAAATAATTCATGTATTATATAATTTTTTGTTTATTGCGTCTTGTGTATACATGTTTCTTCAATTTTAACATCAAATTCACATGCTATGTGCTGATTAAAAATTCTATGAATAAAGACTGTAAATATGCGTAATTTACTACTTTTTAACTTTAAAGCAATTTTAAAATGAAAAACCTAACGTGTTGAAATCTGCAGTTTAAAACTAAGAAATCATACATACCAGAAAATCAATAGTAGATTTTTTATTTAACAGAATCGTTAAAAGGATAACAAAGAAATGCTATCATATCAATGAATATTATAATTATCATAGTATTGATAATACTTTAGTAAGTTTGAGATACAATTCAACTTAAATGAAATGTAGAGATGCAATACATAAAAAGCTTCCTTTCTTACTATATATGAAAATATATGTACAATGCTAAAACCATAACAATGGCTCGAGTTAGAGTTCAGAGAAGAGTAGAGTTCAGGACTGTATCTCAGAAGAATGCTCAATTTCAGCTTCCAACTTTGTTTTCTTAAAAAGAAGTTCTTCATACTTCTTTTGAAGCATTTTCTCCCTTTCCAGTTGCCTGCTTACATCTTCAGTTAAGGACTAGAAAAATTCAATGTAAAAATTTTTTTTAATAAATACAGACTACCACATTCAGACCTTTAAAACTAATTTTCTGACACAGATTCATTCTCATTTTTAAAAAAATGTAAATCCAAAAATTTATAACATCAAATTCATTAATTTCAAATATTAATGTAAACATTTATTTTAGGAAGTTCTAAGGCCTGAACAGTTACTATTTCTGGGATTGTAAACCTTGACTTTAAGACATTAATTAACATTGAGTAATTATTTTTAATTTGAGGTTTTCATTCTTTATAAAAAGTGTCCATTTTACTTTATTGATTATTTGACTGACACACACTCACTATTTACCTTTTATTAACAAAATAAAAGATTAGCACAAAAACTGAACACCTACAACTTAAATAACTTACTTCAACTCTTTTAGTAATGGCTAAGCTTTCAAGTTCTTGTAAAGTTTTAAAAGTATTCAACTCCAAATGAGTTTGTTCAACTTGCTCTACTAAATCCTGATGTTGCTTCAAAAGAGCTTGATTTCTGGACTAAAATATATAAAATACATTTTATTTATGGATAAAAATATTAAATCAAAAACTATTATTATTAAATTAAACACATTTATACAAAAACATTCGAATATATTTTTACTTTACTTTATTAGGATTGATTTTAACCAGGGCAAAGCAAAACTACAAGTTAAACAAGCCTTAATTCTCTTAAACCTACTTTTGTATGATGTAACATAACAAACTTTTTAACAGTGTAAGAACCAGTTAATAAAGGAAATAGTGTTTTTCCATTCAAAACAATTGATCGCATGATATTTCATATAATTAAGTAATTTTTTCTTAAAGTGAAAGTTTTTAGGGTAAGAGAAATACTTAAGAATTAAGAAACATAAAAAGTAACAAACTTGGTATCCTCCCAATAAAATTCTCAACTTCTTCTCAATTTTCGCAGCTCTTTTGGCCTCTTTGGTCATTTGGTTTCGATTTTGCTGAAAGTTAGAATTTATTGATGTAGTGTTATAAGAAAAATTTATGTTAATGAAACTACACAAGAAATATGATTTACTGGCAAACTTTTAGCATACCTCAAGTCTTTTATCCAAAGATTCGATTCTATCCTTTTTGCTGGCCAGATTAGCTCGGGTATATCTGTTCTGATTAGGCAGAAATAGCACTTGAGCTAAGCATTCTTCCCATACCTGAGTGTATGCTTCAATACTGAGATCACCATGTCCCATGCCTTTCTTGACCACTTCCATTTCATCTTTTAATAAGTGGGATGCCTAGGAAAAATAACCATGTAGATATTGAAACTAGATTACAAAAAAAGGGGAATTCAATAGCATGTATAACATTAAGCACCACTCTAAAAAATTGACAAAAGAATCACTTTCCTTTGAATGCAATGCATCAAGTGGTTTCCCTTGTTTCTACATTGAGAAAAACAGTTCTTACCAGTTTCTAAACATTTTTTACCTACACTCAGGAGCTACTACTCCTGCTCGCTACCGCTCACCAACCCCCCTAAAGTACTTATGCAGGACCTTTCGGATTGCTTCGCAATCCTCTCAAAACCACTGCACTTTATAAAACATTTGTAAAAACGATGTTCTTGTCAAAGAACGTTTTTCCTCGTATTTAGCCTCGGCGATTTTGAATTTTAAATAAGACAATCTTTTGATATCTTGCCAAGCCCAAGTGACTTACTGTTAGTTAACCGTGTTCAAAGATTAGATAATTTTGATCTACATTAATTCCTAGTTTCTCAAAAGTTAGGCCTTGAGCTTAATTACTGAATTAATTGTCAGTCCAAATACCATCTGACTGATGCAAAATACTAAACATAATTATTATGTAAAAGAAATATATAGATTAAACCCCTTTGACGAAACTGCTAACTCATACTTAAATGCTGTCAACTAACTTTCCAAAAATGTCACAATCCATAAATAACACTCTCTTAAAAGTTCTAACTTATCAATAAATTCATCAAAATGCTTTTTTAAAATATTTAACAAGTTTACTAATAACTACTGTTAATCAACATTCAGAAAAAAGTACATCAATTAATCATTTAACCTATCATTCTTAATAATAATAAAGGAATATTTTAAATTTGATATTTTACCTAGTAACTCACCATACACATAGTGTTTTGCCATTAATATTTTTGTTACAACCCAGACTTGTTATAAAAAATACCTTTTAAGCCATTGAAAATAATAAGAGAAAAAACCTACATGACACTCAATGTTGTTTACAAACAATTAATTTCAGTAAAAATATGTAAAATTGTATTTTTAATTAGTATATTTGTAAGTTTCCTTTTTTCAATCTTTGAGATATTTAATTTGGAAAGTATTTTAAAGTACATCTCGTCGTGGAAGGTGCAATACAGCACATCTAACATTTGAAGCCACTTTAGTATGCCAATCCTCTTTCTCGCCAAACAGTTTTCGCGACTTCGTTTGGCGGTTTCAATATGGCTGTGCTTTTTTTGTAAACCAAAAATTTTTTTGAAATTGATGCTTAGATATTTGATAACTTGATCAGGCTTCGCACCTAAAAGTATTAAAAACATTTCTAAAACACACACATCTTCATAGCTCTAGTAAGCCGTGATTTGACTGATTTGACACATTTTCACATTGGTCAGAAAAAAGTTGCCGATCTTTCATGATAGTATTTATTTAGAGAATCAATCTCGATCAAACCGTTTGAGAACGTGAAAGATATGAACCACCTTGAAAGATATTGGTTTATTTTGAGTGCGATTTTGTTTTGATTATTCCTCCGAATATTATTAAACTAATTAAAAAAATATATTACTGGCTCTTCGATTATGTGTTACTTTATTATTGCATGTACTTATTTTTCCTTTAATTAGCTTTGTAAAGTTCCCGAATAATGCAAATAAAGCATGCTTTATTTTATGTCGTGGTACTTTACCTGCTACAAACTTATTGTGATTAAAATGTAAGCAAAATGTATATATTTTTGTAATTTTTTATATTCCTATGATTTTTTTTGGTTTATACACCGATAAGCGGCAAGAAAAATTTTTTCCCCCCATAAGAATTGCATTGAAAATAAAGTTATCAAATAATTAATTCTGATAACAGAAAAAATGCCTATTTACAAAAAATATTAATTATGTGTATTTTATATATCTATGATTAGAGACAAAATTAATAGGAATGATGGATATTCTTTTCTGAAAAGCAGAAAAATGCTCGATGTGGCAAGAGAATAAGAAATTCTATTAGCAGGCGATGTTCCGAAGTAGTCACCCTCCCAAGTATTGCCCGTACCTGGAAGTGCTTAACTTCGGTGATGAATAAATGTGCTGTTGTTGGTTTAGACTCGATTTAAGCAGCAACCATACGAAACCATATTTGGCTATTTATTTCACTGCCAATTGAAACGATCGACAACTACATCAAACTGTGTCTTTTTCCGATGTTAGATGTGCTGTATTGCATCTTCCACGACGACATTTTAAAAAACAGGAAATGAATTTGTTTTATCACAAAATATGGCATCAATTGGCCATTAAGATTGAATGAATAGTAAGTTGATTGATAGTTGGTTGCTATGTAACTGCAACCTTTTCCATAATTTAATAAAATATAATTTTAAAATAGATAATTTTTTGAAAAATCCAATAGCTTACTCAGAAATCTGGAAAGAACCTGGACTTAATGATACCAAAAATATGTTATACGGATCAGTAATTAAAAAGGTTTTCTCTGGAAACCTATCACTAAAACATTTTTTTAAATAGAGAGAAACTTTACAAATGCTTTCCATGGGAGAGTAGACAGTGTTTATTCTTAGGACTTTTTTGGAGCAGTAAAAATACTTGACTTTTTTATTTATGAGGAGTGAAATACGAAAATAGAAGACAATAGGAAACAAATTTTTTATAATTTTTTTTTCAAATCTTTTTAATGGACAAAATGAAATAGAAAAAAATGAGGATCCTATTTTGGTGTTTCAAACAAATAGTATCTGTTAAAAATTAGTAGAAAATATTAAACATTATAAATAAAACAATTTATTTATCATTATACCATTCTAAAGGAAATATTTATTTAATATAACCAATTTCAGTAGAAAAACTATTATTTGATTTCAGTGGGGCGCCTTGCTTTCTTTAAGGAAAGCCTTTGTTAAAAATTCAAAGGGTGACAATACGCCGATTTTCAATGCGTGAAATACGCTCTCAGAGGCGTTAAAATATCTCTAAGAATATATATGCATTTTAGGTTTGCACAGCTATTTCGTAGAAGTATTTTATTTGAAAATTTAATCAATACACTAGTTTTTAAGTTAATGTAATTACTACTTAAATAATTGTTTTGACAATACATAATTATTTCTCTTCAGCATAAATCTATTAGTAGAATCTATCTTCAAATCTATTAGTAGAAAACAGATCTTTTGCAAGTACATTTTTATATCCTAAGATGTGCATTTAACCACTATTTAATATCTTTTGAGGTTAATTTAGATTTATCATATTTGGTAAAAATGTTTTTGGAAAATTTCTCGATTATTTCTCGCTGAAAAGGAAAAACTAATTGCAGAGTAATATTACAATTTTTGCAGCAACAACTATTAGTGTAAGAAAACAAGATGTGGGTTTCTTAAAAATTAGTTTAGATTTTGTCATCAGTTTAGGTATAATTGTTATTATTTTGTTACGTTTTAAAGAAAGTTGGCATGTAGTTGTAGAAAAAAGGTTGACATATTCTGTGCGTGTTTCAAACAATGCTTACATGATTGAGCTCATCCTCTGAGAACTCCATGAACGGGTGCCTCTCCAAATAAGCAGAATGGTGAGGCCGAGGAGGTTTGCTTTTCCCAGAAGCACCGGGCAGGCTTGGAGGGTTTTTGATGGCATCATTGTGAAGCATAATCAGCATTTCCTGCTTGATCAACTCTTCTGCCTTCTGCAGTTCAGTGAGAGGAGGGTCGCAGTGGGAAGGCCGCAAGATATTAGAGTTGACGTCTGAAGGGCGAGGTAGCTCTCTTTGGACAGCCGTCGATTGCTTCTTCCATTCTGCTTCAACTTTAATGGAAAGAAATTATTTTTAGTTGGCACGAAGAAATAATAATGCTTACAATAAGGAAGTTGCATGTGTCAGATTTTCAAAAACAAACAAGAGTTCCATACGGTTTTTTGTATGGTAAAATGAAATATCTAGTCAATTTTTCAAAAAAATGTACTGGTAATTAAATATTTTAATTTAAAAGTTGCGAAAAAAACACGTGACTGAAAATGCTTATTGTTTAAAGATGTCAACAATCATACCATCAACTCCATTGCTTTCCAACAATGTCTATCGTATGATGACGTCAACATACGATGATCCCAAACACTTAGTGTTTTCGCGTGCTTTTAAAAAGTGGATTTTTTAAAATTTTTTTGGCAATCAAAAAATTTCTCGATCGGCCTCAAGTTTTGGGTAGTTGCTTATTTTTGCAAGAAGAATCGATTAAAAAAATAAAAAAAATCATGCAACTTCCTCATTTATAAACATGTCTAAAATAGATGTAATATTTAAATAGTTTTGTTTATATTACTGTATAGATTTAAAAAAGTATTCAATCATAAATTATACATTCAACTAAACACTACTTAAGATACAAAAAGTTACTTATTATCAAAAGGCTTAAGCAGTTAACCTCACGAAGATCTCATCCAATACCTTATTGCAGTGCGACCCGCATGTGGCCCTCGAATAGATTTCAACGGCACTCGGCCACAAAGTTCAAAAAAGCACATATAATGTAATCTAATTTTAATGGGCTAAAAACCCTTTTTTTTCAGATCTAATTTTCAAAAAAAATTTATGGGGAGAACCCCTGAACCTTCTAAAAAGTGTCTTTGACTTAAAAGGGACATTAAAATAATATCAATAGAAATTCCAGTTGGATGCAATAGTTTTATACAATTTAAATTTATCACCACTTATGGCTTTATTGTTTCAGTTATTAGTTTTTTTAAGTATACAAAAGATCAAAATGAAAGGAGGTATCAAATCATTAGATACTGTGAAATGTAATTAACATTTCATCTTCAAGTATTATTTCAGAATTGTTCAGTACAAGGCCGAAATTGTCCACCTATGAATTTAGAACTCAGTTTTGTAACTTTTTTCCTAAACTCTTAAGAAAAGAAACAGTCAACTTCTTCTAACACTTTTATCTGTAACTTAAAAACACTTCTTGATCTTTCATTCTTCATAAGTTGCGATTTTCCTAACTTCTAAGAAAGTTTTTTCTCTTTACTTTGGAATAACTATTATTTTAACAAAATATCTTCAATTTGATTAAACAAGAAATTTTGTATTAAATTACATTTAATAATCCTTACATTAACTGGCTCCTTTGGGATACAAAAAATATTTCAGTGTTTTTTTTTCCTTTATCATTTTTCTTTACTGTTGTGTACTGTCGTTTGTGTGTTGTTGTTGAATAAAAAATTTGAATAAAATTTGAATAAAAATTTGAAATAAGAACCTCAAGAATATTATAATTTGAAATGCGGTACAAACTAACAGCCAATATTTTTGCATTGCATTTTCAAAATGAAAAAAAATCCCCGAGTGAAATTATCTAATCGGACTCAAAATGTATGTTCCAGTGTTACAATAAGCTTGACACTTGTCTGAATAATAAAATTTATTAATTTAAAATTATTTTCACTGCCTTTGGCACTCACCTCCCTTTAAAATATTTAATTGGCCCTCAGGTGACTAAAGGTTGTTTACCCACACTGCCTTATTCAATTATTGTGTGCGATCCTAAGACAAACAGACCCACCAAGAACTTCCCAATAAATTAAACACTTTACATGTAAATCAATTGTATAACAGTGTCACATGTAAATTGAGAATTATGCCTTTAAAATAATTTTCAAAGAACTGTGTACTAGATAGATCTACACATACGGAAAGCCTTATGCTCCAACTGCTTTTGAAAATCAACATCAGCTTGATCCATCACAGGGGCTGGTTCCCTTTCTTCTTCCATTGGTTGTTCATCATCCTCAGGGACAACAATTTCATAATCATTTCTGGGTGCAGGGAGTGAAGAGAGTGCCTTTTTTAACAAGTTTCTACTTTCAGCCTAAGAAATAAAAAAACAATATGAGTACATTATTTTTAGAGGTAACACATGGGGCATTATGAATCTTACTATTTTATAAACAAAACAATTACACAATGCCTTAACCAAGAAATGAAAAGATTTTAAGAGCTACAACACAAATATTAAGAAATAGAAATTTTTGCAAAATATGTTACACATTACCTACCCTATTAAATATTGAATGATTTAAGATAGGAAATAATTTTTAGTAAGAGTCTACAATTTAAAGAGGATAAATTCAAGCAGAAATTAATCTTGTTCAATTATTTTTAATCAAAACTACATTCCGAAAATTTTAAGAACCTTGAGAGGTACGAAATTTTAATTTATGGATAAATATAACCTTTGAAAAGAATATTAGTTTAAAATTTTTCTAAAATACAAGTTTTAGTTTTTAAAAATATTTTTGGAGAAAATAATATAAATTCAGTTCAATTTCTCATTTAGGAGGTTTAGTTTAAAAGATTTTTAAGTTAAAGCATAGCTGCCAACTGAGTTTGTTCAAAAACCGGAAGATTTTGGATAAAAAACGGAAGATTTTAATATACATGGACGCATAGATATTACATAAAAAATCGGTCTTGAACTGAAATGAGGAGCTGAATGATGAACTGAAATGAGGAACATTTTAATGTTTACAGTAAAATGTTCAATATTATTCAACATTTCAACTTTTCCTTGATTTTACACAATTCTGCCATAATTTCACACTTTGGATCAGCATCTGAAAAATGCGGACTGTTTGAGGCTCAATTGAGCAAAAGTAGAAAACTTTCACAAAAATAGAGAAATTTCCTGAAAATTGTGAAAAACTAGTTTCCTAGCCGTAAAATCGGGAAATTATGGAAAAACCGGAAAACTCCCAGGTAAACCGGGAGGATTGGCAGCTATGTTAAAGTAAAACAAAGCTAAATAAAATGAAAATCACCTTGTAGTTTTTGGCAGATAATTCATCTTCAAACCCCATATGGTCTTCAGGGTTTATATTCAATTTATCCCTCAAGGGGGTGGTTCCAGGAATCATGTCTTTCGAAGGCTTGGCTCCAGGAGTTCTGTTAGGAGTAGTACCTGGAGGAAAAATTACATGATTAAACAGTGTATACAAAATTTACACTTAAAATTTAATTATGTAAAACATATTAGACATAATGTACAGTTATTTAAAAGGTACTTTAGTCAAAAAAATTTTTACTCATATATTCCAAGGATATTACAAATAATGTTTACACCATATTAATTTTCTCCAAAAACAATATGTTAAGATTTTTTTAGTGTTTACAGGGATGCAAGTGCCCAAAAGAGGTTTTGGAGCACCTTTGGTGCAGGGAAAAATACCATTTTGGAGCAATAAAACCAAGTTTTGGAGCAGCAAAATTAAGTTTCAGGGCAGGAAAAATGCCATTTTGGAGAAGCAAAACTGAACTTCTTGAGCAACTTTATTTTAGTGGTCAAAAATAAGATGGAGAAATACAGTATTTACTTCAGAAGCTATTTTATAAGCCTAAAATATTAACTTTTTGAAATCCTTAAAAAATTCATAGGCTTAATTCACTAGTTGGTAACATCAGTACAGGCAAAGGCATTATTCTATTGTAATACAGGCATACATTTGTACATTAACCCAGTAACACCCAAATTATTTTTCATAAAAATCATGAATCTGGTGTACTTTGCGAATGAAGATGAAAATAAATGAAGCAAACGCAGAAAACACAGAGTATCAGAATTGAGGGATGTTTTCTCTTGCCATACGTGCAGTTTCGTTACTGTTGGGTGAATTTAAGGTTATTTAAGAGAGCATTTATGACACTGTTAAATTATCTAGAAATAGATCACTGGGCGCTAATGGATTAAAAAATAATTAAAAAGTAGTTGATTTCTTACCTGTACTTTGGGAGGTAGCTCCTCTGAGTGTGGATATGATATTATTAGGAGTAGCAACAACATCTCTTTTAGGGGTTACACCACTGAAATCTGATTCGTGAAGGGGGGTGTTTAACCCTCCTTTAAGAGGTGTATCAACATTTGACAGTGCCATTATGTTCTGAGCTTCCTATATTTAACAAAAAGAAATATATCTTAGCAATAATCCATAGGCATCAACAGCAACTGAATATTAGTGGGGTCAACCAAAGGAATCTGGATTTGTCCTTTGAAAGATTTAAAAACTAAACTAAACCATCGGTGCAACAGCCCTAGTGGGCCAAGGCCTACGATGCCCATCTTCGTTTTCGTGACCGTGGGGCCTGGGGTGCTAGGCAAATGTCCCGGTTAGGTGGTCAGCACAACGCGAGACCCCCAGTGTTTAGTTCCCAAGCATGCTTGGTCCTCAGTTTATCGACCCACTGAAGGGATGAAAGGCTGATTGGACCCTGCCCAGCCCGGGATTTGAACCCCTGACCTGTGGCGTGGAAGCGCGATGCACTACCACTGCTCCACTGGGCTTCTTGAAAGATTTAAAAGCCTTGATTAATTATTATTACCCCTACCTAAGAAATAAACATTACATTTCATCACTCCCTCTCTAATGATGCTTAAGTTGGGAACAATTTAGTTAACTTTTTGTGAATTGTCTATAAATTTACTGAAAAGGGGGTTTGCACCCAGAAAATTTTAGGTATTTTACCCCTTCTCAACGTTTTATTTTTCAATTTCTGACCAAAAATTAAACTTTTTATTGCCTAAAACTAAAATATGTTGTATTTTGATATTGAAAAGTGCAAAAATTTTTATCCCTGAGATTTCTACCCGCCACATGTCATGTGACCTTTACTAAAATGGACCACTTTGCATTGGACATATCACATGCAATGGCGACAGTGAAGGTGTTGAAGGTCCATATATTAAAGGTTAGAGACACATACTTTCAGTGAATTCCATCCAGAAGTTTAAAATTATGTTTTTTAAACTTTGTTCTAATCATTGGGGGACTCTTCCTCCCTGCACCCAGGATTGACACACCCACACAATAAATAGTTCCAAAGAGAATGAAAAATATATGAACTTTGAAGCAAAAGAAACAAGTAAAAATAGGTTTTTAAAATAAGTAGCTGGAAGATCCTACCATCAAAATAGTATCTCTATTTGTAGCAGGAGTTCTGGGAGTCCTGGTGCTTAGATTACCAGGTGTCATAGTGTAATCAGGAAGTAAAGATTCAGACACTTTGCTTCCAGATTCTTCAGCAGCCTCTCTAGCAGTCTCACTAGCTTTACCTAATTTCACCACCTATAACACCCAGAAAAAAATTAAACACAATAATTTCTTTAATAGGTAGTAATTTGATTCTGACTTTAAAATACTATTTTATTAATCTGGTAGTTTTTTCATAGATGAATATCACATTTTCATTTTTTAAGAATTAATGACCAACTTGTAAATTGCAAAGAACAAGCTACCAGAAAAGGGACTATTTAGGTTTCGAAAACCTACTGTGCAATGCGCATAATGGGTTATGGTTGCAGTTGGTAAAATTTCTTTTTTGGATGATATTAACACTCAAAAAAACAATTGAACACTTAGGATGCCAATTAAAAAGTTTCAATTTAAAATTAGGCAAGAATTATATTGTTGATAAAAATAGTAATAGAAGAAATGGCCCTTTTAAAAAAAAGCTTTCTTTAATTTGTTAATATAAAGTAAAAGTTTTTAGATCAATGCTAAAATAGTTTTAAAAAATTGGTTATATCATTTACCATATATACTAGTTAATTCCTCCCTCATTATTACCAAACAAAATTAAATTACCACAGACAGCAAAATAAAGTTATCCCTAATACTTATTTGATTGGTTACATGGAGGGTTGGCCGATGTATATCATGATATTTTCCATTTTTTTATATTTACTAGCTGATATGCCCGGCCTTGCACGGGTGGAGTTATAGCTTTCTTTTTTAAATTTTCATTACACCTTATTTTACCGGATGAAAGGCATTAAAATCCATCCACTTGTCAAGCATTATAATTTTTAAATGATTTCTACATTTAACCACATGATCCCCATAAAAAACAAAAAATTAGAAAAAAATATCTCAAAATTACTTAAAATATACCCATTTAGAATTACAGGATTTTAATTAACTTTTCTGTGAAATTATTCAATAATTAATGCATGTTCCATTTGCAATCTCTCTATATTAAAAAAAAGTAACAGTGACCGCCGTCACCGCCGCCGCCGCTGATTTTTAAAATTTTATTTTTGAACACTATAAACTCTCACTACGCAAAAACTATTTAAAGGAATATTATGAAATTTCGACCATTGGTAGACAAATGCATGATGATCATTTTAGTTCCCAAACCTAATTAATTGGATAAATAGTTCTGGAATTATTTAATGTCAAAGTCGAAAATTATTTTTTTCAGCTGCGAGTTCGCCCCCAGCAAAATCTATTTACAGCAGAAACATGATTTTTTGCAGACACATACTCTTAGGTATGAAGTTTTGCACCTCGTCGCCCTTTTTTTGAATTTCGAATTATTTTTGGAGTCATTAAATTCTAAAGTTTCGAAATTTTTTACCCTTTTTCGGTTTTTTCGTTATAATAGAAAAACTAATCATAGTAGAACTATGATATTTTAAACACGCATACAATTATTTTTTATAGAAAGAGTGGCGTTTCGTTTTTCAAAAAATTCGAATTAGTTTTAGAATTATTAAGATACCAAGTTTCAATTTTTTCTTCTCTTTCTGGTCGTTCACTAGAGAAACAGGTAATGATTTTTATGAGTCTGATTTCTTATTCCCGATGATTCACTAGATACACACGTGCATTTTATAAATTTTAAAGTTTTTAACGGCATTTTTTTTCTCTAAGATGGTTGATGATAATTAGTAGACTTGCTGGATATTTTTGAAAAAATTTCGGTTAAATTATTGGTAAACTAAAAAGGAATATTTTAGTAACAGTTTTATTTTGATATTTTTGGAGTAATGGTCCGCATTAAGTTATTAATAAGTTAGAGAGTTAAAAAGTTTCGATTTTAAATGATCATTTACTAAGCAGACAAGTTCCAGGTTTTACTTGATAGTTGAGATGAAACAAGCGAGCTCTGCTCGCCAAGATCGCGAAGCGATCTTCAAAGAACTGCGAAGCAGTTCCGGGGGTTGGTGAGCGATAGCGAGCAGGGGGCAGAGCCCCCTAGTATAGGAAAAAAATCAATCTTTCTAGTTTAAAAGGCTTTAACATTTTCAAAAGGTGGGTTTTTTGTAAACCAACTTCCTTAAAGCTACAATATGATCATCTTTTGATTTACATTTTCGTTTCCATGGAGACTATTTTAACAAAAATGCTATTCCATGAAACTTTTTATTTAAAAGCTAGATGAACTTTCAAATAAAAATATTTTAAAATATACTTAATTACCAGTTTAAAAATTTTAAATTTCATTTAATTATATTTTTAGATTATTGTTATAATTTTTAAATACACTCATATCTAGTTTTTCTATTAAAAACTTGTTATTTTGCATTATGTTTTTTTGTAACAATGGTGTGAGCAGATCTCTTCTGGAGGAGAAATAAAGCTATTTCAGCAAAATGACCATAAAAAGGGTGAAAAGAGGGTCAAGGGGTCAATTACAGTTTTCGAAACATAGCCTATGTTTTTTCTTGAGTTTTTTTACGTAGGTATACCAAGTTTGGTGCAGATAGGAAGAAAACTGTGGATTTGTATAGAAGACACACACATATACACACATTGACTTTTATTATATTAGATGCAATTTTTTAATAATGGAGAATCGCAGCATCTCTTAAAATTCTAAATATTCTGTTTTAATTTATTAAAAATTCTCTCCCGATTCCAAAAATTCGCTTGTCTTTTCTCACAAACATTTTTTAAGGCAATTATGATATATTTTAATACAGAAAGCTCCTAACAATGTGACAACACATGTATCTCTTGGAAATGTGGGAAACACCATTTTCATTGAAACACTAGGCTGTAAAAAAACTAGAGCTCAGTCAGTCTTTCTAAGCGGGATGATAACAACAAGCGGGAGCAAGGCACATTTAACGTCACAAGCTGTTTCAGCTCAGACAGAAAAAAAGCTATTTTTAATTGAAAATAACTTAAAATTTAGGACTTTGAAAGGTAAATTAAAATGTTTTTTGAAGGTTTTAAGCCATTCTGAACACATTAAGATTAAAAAAAATTTGACTTCAATTATCCATATTCAACTATTGACAGCTTATTTGAATATTTTTTAACATTTGTAAATCACTAAACAGTAATATAGAATAACAATAATTAGTATATGAAAAGAAGTAACTAATAATTTAAATTACAGTGAAATCCCGTTACAACGAATACCGATACAACGAAAAATCCTGTTATTACGAAAGTCCCCAACCGTTTTATTTGAATTAGCGATAGTACGGTTACAACGAAATTTCCGTTACAACGAAGAAATTTTACGGTCCCGTGAAGTTCGTTATAACAGGATTTTACTGTATAACCATACCACTTGAGCTGGTCAGGATGAAAGTGGTCTAAGTCCACAAATTACAAAAGTTGAGTTAAGAGTGGATTTGGATAGAGTTTTAGGTCCTTTATTTAATGCAATGGTCGGTTTAGCGATATGTTAATTTTACGCCCCTTTAGAGCGACTCAAAAAATCACTCCTTATCGAAACAGCAGTTTTCGTCAGGATGAAAGTGGTCTTAGTCCATCGGCCCGTTTTGCTCGGTGCGCGTTTTGATTAGTGATGGGCAAAATCGATAATTTTAGGTATCGAATACTTTGGTATCGAATACTTATAGGTATCGAATACTTTGGTATCGAATACTTATAGGTATCGAGTACTTTTAGGAGTACTTTTTTCAATGTCGGGAAATGAACCTGAAGGGACAATTTTTTCAGGGCCTATCCATAATCAGACTAATATTCAAAAAACTGAAAGCGATCCATCAAAAAGCCCCGTAGCTACGGGCCTGGAGGTGGATAGAGGCGAAGGATTTGGCGGGGGAAAAACCTAGCCGCGTCAAATATCTCTCGCGGATGATAACGACTTGGGTTTGAGCTTTGCAAAATGAAAACGGAAGCAGGCTGCGTTTGATCTACAGTAGGTATTATAAAGATTACTTCATTGAAAAATTTAAAACGAAATATGTCAATAAAGTATCGATACTTTTGTGGGTATCGAATACACTCGATACCTATAGGTATCGAGTACTTAAGTATTTGGTATCGATACCTGCCCATCACTAGTTTTGATAAGAAAACTCAAGGTTATAAACACAGCTGCAAACTGCGTGAACTAGGGGGGATCCTTTTACTAATAATTGGCATATGTTCACTAGAGAGACAGGCTTCTTTTCTAAACCTTCAGTGCATATTTTTGTATGACCCCTTTTTGTAAGAATTTATACGAAAATAAATCCGCGCTTTATTAAATTACGCGGGAAAGCTATTATCCCTTAATCGCCATGGCTAGTACAGAGGATATAAACACCAAATCTCACCCATTACAGTCATTAACATGTATGTATTTTAACATCTATTCTAATAAACTGCAGTATTCTTGTAACTTTAGGTACTATTGGTATTGATTTTAGAATAAAAATATTAATTTTTAGAAGGTTTAAGTGAAGTTTATAGAGCTAAATTTTCATTTTACCTATAGCCTGAGAAAAGGTACCTTTTCGATAACATAATGCTTAATTTTATACGAATGATTTTTGGGGTTCTGATAAATTTAAGTTTCTATTGACTAGCCAGTATTTAAGTGAATTTAAATTATTTTTATTTGTAAATATATTTTTTATAAGCAATGATGTTAAACATGCTATTGTCTTAAATTTATAGGTTTAAAAACAGTTTAATGACAGAAAAAAATTTTGAACTTTATCAATTAGATACTTATTGTAAATATTAAGGCGATATAGTACCCAAATATATTTTTTTTTAGTTTTTAAAATTATGATTTTGATTTTAATTGCATATTTAGTGGGGTAATATGGTATACCCATTCCGTTAAAAAAAAGTTGGATTTTAATAATCAGAATTTAAAAAATTTAAATTTTTCACTATTTTTGACCATTTTTTAAATCCCTAAGGCTTTTTTAATTATGCATATTTTTAAATTTTTTTTTCATTTATTGGTTCATTATATTATACTTCATAAAAATGTGCATGGGTTTCTTTCTATCAATATTACTTTATTTTCTAGAATTTTTTGTAGTAAAAACACCCCAAAAAACCGAAAAAATTCATCATTTTTGACTTTAATATTTTTTAAAAAAAAATCTAACCTTATTAGAGCTAAACCCATGCACAGTTCTATAATACATATATTTCAGAATATATATAAAAATTTTCAGACTTATATTTAATGTACATAAAAAGCCTTAGGCTTTCAAAATATTGTAAATACACAAAAATTGAACGTGGAGAAAAACCAACTTAAAATTTCGTTTCTTCATAGAAAACCCTCATCATCGCATCAGAAAAATGTAAATAACTTCATAAATTATTAAGATAGAGCTCTGAAATTTTGAAGACACATTTAGAAAGATCCATGGTATGGATTAAGCCAATAAAATGTTTTTTGATATTTTGATGATTTTTTGGGTACTATATCGCCTTAAACCATACAGCATAATAACGTTCCTACTGCCTAAAAACTATTGTATTTTTGGCATAAATTTTAAATTTTATAATAAATAAATTAAAAATTAATGGTTGAAACAATTATTTATTGTTGTAAAAAATAAATTTAATTTAAATTTAAAGTTCCATTTCCTCACTCAAAATAAAAAAAACTGATATATTATTCAACCATCTGTCATAAAAACTGCAACAGTTTATAAACGGCGGCCATCTTTGACGCCATCTTGAAAACCCCATCGGTAACAAGTTTTAAAAGAAATGAAAACCTATTATAATTACGACCGTCTCGCCGGCGTAAGCAGCATATCCAAATGCGCATGCGTGGCTGTTTCTCTTCTTTTGCAACCCTATTATAGCGATGCGTTTCAGGCACAGATTTGGCGACCGGATAAACCATTCGTCTTGGCGTGATAGATCATCTATATTTTATGTACTACCGTAATTTCGCGCATATAGTCCGCAGACACAATTTTATGTAAAATGTTTTTCAAAAATCGTCAGATAGTCCGCACCACCGGATAGTCCGCGGGCTATACGTCCGAAATTACGTTATTTTATAATACGGCAATATTAATGTATTTTAGAAACAAAGAACTAAGTATAAATAGAAAAAAAGTACTTACTTACTAATATACCTTCAGAAATAAAACGCTAAATACAAATAAAAACAGTGCTTACTAATTAATCATATTTTAATTAATCACAAATTCTACTACATTTGCGAAAACCATTACATTAACATCATATTTGATCCATCGGCAGTTCACGACAGCATGTTTTTTTAAATTTCAACGATTTTAACCGTGAAAAACCAGCGTATTATCCGCACTGGTGGATAGTCCGCAGCTTCAAAAATTCGAGTTTTAAACACAGATAGTCCGCGGACTATATGCTCGAAATTACGGTACTTAGTTAATTGATTATGTTAACAGTCATACTTTTAAGAACAGGTACCATTCCCGAAATCTAAAATTTATGTTTAGACTATAAAAAAGAAAACAGAGAACTTTTTAAGACAATTAGTGAGTGACTTTATAACAAGTCAAGTACACAAGGCGGAAAATATGTGACCGGAATCCAACCCAATTCAAAATAAAATGTCACCAAATGTGGTTTTGATTAATATTCAGACTTGTTAATCTATTAATAAAAAAATTGCTGATGAAACATAACTAAATTTTACGGCAAACTTAAAAAATAGTGTCGTTTAAAATACTCCAGATTTGTTTTCATGATAATAAAACGTTTCATTCCTTAATGTTTCCTAAGCTGAGCGCAGCGCAACAAGCATGTTAACAAAACAAAGAGCAGTGAAAACCTGTTTTAAGCGATAAGACGCCAAATGATGGCACTCCCTACCTGCGTATCATTCACATAGCAATAAAGACCAAGTCCACACGCATGCGCATTTCGCATGCTGCTTACGCCGGCGAGACGGTCGTTTATAATTAAACCTAATCTTTAGTTTAACCAATCCGAAAAAATTAAGTAGAATGACATATCGAGCGAAGAACCTTTCACGGTCGCCATTTTGAATATGACCCCCCAAAATGGGCCATAAAAAATTTTCCATTAAAATATTCGTAATCTACGCATCAAAATCTATAGAAAGAAACAATCATATCAAACTTAGTGCTTACCAGTCGCTCGCGAAGTCATATTTACTACATCTCAATAACAATCTTCCTTTCCGAAACCCATCAAACTGTTGGGATGAAAGTGGTCTAAGTCCATTAAAGTCAATTTAAAGCACTTTCAGTTGAAATTTGATAAAAGTTGATCCGCAGCAAAAATTGTATCCATGACTTAAGACAAATCCACCCCAGAAAGTAAAAATGCAAGCAATCCTGATTTTTTTGGAGAAGTTTTTAGAAAACCTTCAATTACACAAAACGGAGTTCAGTGGACTTAGACCACTTTCATCCTAACCAGCTCACTTATAAGTAACAAAATAACCATACAAAAATAAAAATATATTTATGGCAATAAAAGATTACTGTTGGGAAAAGATAATGAAAAGATAAAAAAACAAGTATTATTCTCTACTTTGATTATCCAATTAGTTTCCTACAGCAAGCATATAAACACATCCTTCCTACTATAGACTCCTTTGGACAAAACACAAAATCTGCCAAAATAGTCTTATTTGGTGATTTTTTACTAATTTGAAGAGAACAGGACAGACCTCTAATTATTAAATATAATTGTATTTAACATTATAATGTAATATTATTTAATAATTTTACATTTTTAAAAAATTTGAGAAAATATTCTATGTATCAAAATTTTGATATATGTCCGATATATATAAAAAATATCCGATATTTTGATATTTATATCATACTAGCTGATATGCCCGGCCCTGCACGGGTGAAGAGCATAATTTTATTATTTGAGGCCTTTGCTATCAAAACCAGCTCATTCCATATTTTTCTGAAATCCACTTTTTTTGCATATTTTGAAAGTTTAGAGGGTCCTTCATAACCTGGCGAAGGGATATAGCTCAAACCCAGCTCATTCCAACCAAATAAACGGGAAAAAACCACCTCACAACTTAATTGAACAAAAAAAAACTGAAAAAAGTATGAAAAATCGTGTTTTTGCATCAAAGTCAGCTCATTCTAACCTAATTAGCGTAATTACGCCCAAGGTAATGCAACTGAAAGGAAAATGAAAAACTAATCGAATTCTATCTACAGTTAAAAATTTTAAAAACATATTTAGCTTTAGAACTGTGGACGTGAGAAGTTTTTTGTCTCTCCTGTAAAATTTCCAAAAATGGAATAAGCTGGTTTTGATAGCAAACGCCTCATTTTTAAGTTTTCCCAAATACATTACTAATTTTAGATAATCAGCATTTACCAATCATCCCGGTATCCTAGGCGTCTTTTTCATACTCCAGTGTTCCCGGTAACTTTTTCTATCCCGGTGTTTTTAGTAATTTTTCTTATCCCAGTGTTCCCAGATGGATTATAATTCCTTCAGTTCTCAAGCAATATAATTTTTGAAAGATTTACACATTTACATGGGAAAAATTAATCTAAAAAGTATTTAAAATTGCTTAGATCCCTTGATTAATCATATCTGCAAGAATTAACGTTTTCGGTAAAATAATTCAAAAACTAAAGCTTATTCCATTTTGCAAATTAAGAAAAAAATCAATCTTTTCTAGTTGAAAGGGAGTTTTAATAGTTTTTTATTTGTTAACCAACTTTCTTAAAAGCTAAAATATTATCACCTTTTAATTTTACATCCTCGTTTCCATGGAGACTATTTTAACAACAATGGTATTCCATAAAGCTTTTAAATAAAATATAAAAATTAGATAAAATCTCAAATAAAAATATGGTTAACTATATTTAACTTTTAAATTTCGTGGAAATATATTTTTAAATTAGTAATATAATTTTTAAATAGACTGGTACCTAGTGTTTCTATTAAAAACTTGTTGTTTAGCATTAAGTTTTTTTGTAACAATGGAGTAAACAGATCTCTTCTTGAGGAGAAATAAAGCTATTTCAGCAAAATGACCATAAAAAGGGTCAAAAGAGGGTCAAGGGGTCATTAAAAGTTTTCGAAACATAGCCTATGTTTTTTCTGGAGTTTTTTTACGTATGTATACCAAGTTTGGTGCAGATCGGAAGAAAACTGTGGATTTGTATAAAAGACAAACACACCCACACATATACATACACTTTGTTTTATTATATTAGATTTGCCAACCCTGGTTATATGCCTCACTATAAACTAAATTATGTCAGTTTATTGGTTTTGAGATCCAGTACCACATTGAATCTGGGCCCTGGATTTAATTAAGAAGTCTAATTACTTGTTCTAATTCAGCATCAGTCACTTGAGGCTTTGGTAAAACTAGCTTGCTTCTTTTTTTAGGGGGTTCGAAGTTACCAGCTAACATGGCAGAGGGAATGTCATTTTCCTTTCTGTTCTTCAACTTCTGCTTATCCTTCTTTCTTTCTCGCTGAAAAAGGAGGAAATTATTACTTATACAACTGTTGTATAGTAAAAAGTATAATTTGTCTACTTAAATGTACGGCTTTTTAAAAATTGTAGATCTGAATAACGTGAATGATAAAGAAATAACAGGATCAAACTGTGAATAATCTTACGTTTACCATTACTTAATAAAATATTTTATAGATGTACTGTTTATTTTAAAAGTGGTAAGAAAATAAGTTAAAAATAAACATGTAATATTTAAACAGTCAAAGTAAAGAAAAAATGTGCCAAGTACCTCTTCTTTCTCGCTTCTTAATTCACCATCAAGTTGTTGCTGGCGCAAGCGTTTATAGTCTGGTTGTACTGGGTCATATGCTTCTTCTGAGGTGTCATACAGACCAGGAAGTGGCTTCTTTTCAAATGGAATTTCAGCATTGTAATCAACAGTCCTCTTCTTTCTTTTGCGAGCATCTAGCTGTATGCCAGCCATTCTAAGCTCTCTTCTCTTCTGAAGGGCTGCTAAACGCCTGGCTTCTTCTAACTGCTTTTCTCTGGCCTTCCTCTTTGCTTTTTTACCTTGCGTATTGGCTAGCCTTGCTCGAGCTTCAGACAGCATTTCCATTTCTAAACGAAAACAGATAAACTACCCTTACATCATGAACTGATGAGTAGAAATATTCTGACCAACTATGAGGAAAATTAGTTTTAACCACTTAACAGTTTCCTTTTTTTTAGAATAATAGGTCCAAAAAAAGGCATATTTTTCAAAACAATATTCGAGCTTAGATTAATTTACTCAAACCAAAACATAATCAAAACACTTTTAAATTATGATTTTAACAATATATGGCTGTTCAACTTAGCGAAAATGCAGCAATTTTACTTAAAGTTGGCCTTTTCCGAACATCGGATTTAGCCAGAAAGCCGATTTTACCGATACGGATGGCAAGGAAAACATTTTATGAAGTGAATTAGTAACAGTTTTCTTTAAAAATCTATTTTTGTGTGATAAATTTTGAAGAAACGGTGTCAAAAACAATGCTACGTTGCAATCAGTGCCGTAATAGAGCACTTTTTGGTGTGTGGGCATTGAAAATAAAATACTGTATGTCTAGCTGGTTTTCTAGCAATAACACAGCTGCAGCGGAAATTGCACCTCATGAAAGAAACCGGTGTCCTCGGAAAATTTTTTCTTAGAAAAGAAGGGGAGAAATAGATAGGAATAGAAGGAGAGAATAGAAAAAGGTGACAAAAGCATAAAGGAATGCATGTCCAATTGGTGTACTTCACAGTTGAATAAACAAAATTGGTCATGCCAATATCCCCCTGACAAGAGGGAAGAGGTCTACTATGGACAAGTAGTGACATCTATGTAAAAAAAGAGAGATTAAAATCATGAAAAATGAGGAAAAAAACTTAGCATACAAAGAGAACCAGCGGACGAGCGCCGCTTGGGATAATCAGGAAAGAACCTCTCACAAGCGGACGAGCGTTGCTCGGGCAAATCAAGCAAGTGGTTAATATTTACAAACTTTTTTAATAGGAATACATTAAAATACAAATTAAATTGCTTATTGCTCAAAACTTAAGGTGCAGGAGTGCCACTGATTTCAACCTAAAATTCTAAAAAATTATTACAGTAATTAACCATTTCTTCAGAATCCCAAATTCAGGAAAGCTTTAAAATCTTAAATGTTTTATTTTTCTTGTTCTGAAGGTAATTTTTTCCCACAAAGCAAAAGGTATGCTCGATGAACCCATGAGTCAGAACATTTTAGTTTTAACTACGGTTGTATGCAAACATGATGCGATCGTAGCTACGGTGGCAAAAAAACTTCTTTTAGAATGATGTACTGCAGAGCCAATGATAGTAAAAGGGTCACGTGCTTGACAGACAATGGAATTATTTTGGAGGGGAGAAAGGAAGAAACTGATCGAAAGAGGAGGAGGCATTTGCTTGCTCACAGGAAGACGTTTTATCTTTTACTTTTCAGTTTTATTCGAATCTAATATGCGTTCTCGGGTTTTGGGGAGACATTTCCTCAAATCGCACCGTCAGGCAACCATCTGATGGATAGTCGGAAAGGAGACAAGGTAAATCGTAAACAAGTGAACTCATCTCAGCTCCCATTAAAACTGGAAAGTAAAAGACAAAACCGCTTCCAGCGAGCAATCAAATGTCTGCTACTCTTTCGATCAGTTCCTTCCTTTCTCTCCTTCGAAATGATTCCATCATCTGTCAAAAGCATGTGACCCTTTTACTATCATTGGTTCTACAGTAGTTGGGTCATTCTACGTGAAATCAAGCAAAAATTCTCAATTCTCAACCTAACCCTCATGGATTTCAATGAAACTTTCAGAAATAGTTCTCTCATATGATATAAATAAGAAAATGTTTTTATTATTCAATTTTATGTGTAATTTATTTTATTAAATATTTTTGGAAAAAGAAAGAAAATGCTATTTTTGGATCTTACCACGAATAATATTTATTTTCATGATTTATTACATAAAAAAGCTTTTAAAAACAATGTTGGTATCCTTCAATTTTTAAAAAAATTATAAAATATTTTGCAACGTAACAAAGTATGATGTATGAAACTTACAGAATGGGACAGCCACGGGATCGGGAGTTATACAATAAGAGTTGTTTTAAAATACCACTTTTTAAGTTAGTGGCCAAATATGTAGTATGCGCCATATTTGGTCACTCTAACCTCCAAAGTAGTACTTCAAAACAACTCTATGGATGACTTCTAAACAGTTGATGGACATAGTCAAACTTTATATCAAATTAAAGCTTGCAAAATTATTTTCAAAACAAGGGGCTATAGATTTTTTTGGACAAATACAACTTTTTATATATTAAAGAGCCAAAAATTTCATTTTTTCCTTCTTCAAAACTTTTTAATGAAAAAAATTACCAATAAAACTGAATAATAAACTTTCTCATTTATATCATGGAATGGAACAATTCCTGTAAGTTTTATCGAAATTCGAGAGGGTCAGGTTAAGTGGCTTGTTTATTTGACATGGATGGAATGACCCAGCTACTTAACTGCATTAAGAACTGATAATAGGACTTATTTTTCTTTATAAAAGATGTTTTTAATGCACCATCACCATTTTTCAACAGTCTGATCAAGCAGATCTATCATTGGATGTGGAAGAAGAGTAAAAAACACATCCAATCAATTTAGCGCAGTACTCAAATTTTTCTAAAAATTTGATGAAATCTAGAATTTTAGGATTTATGCTGTAGAAAGAAAAAAATATTTCCTTAGCTAACTCTGAAATGTTGCACCCCTGATAAGGGACTGATAATATACATGAAGTTAATTAGGAATAAGATAAAGATTGATTGCAATAAAAACAATAATTTTAACAAAAATAAAACAATCAGTTCCAATATTCTTACCATCTTCATCCATATCTTGAGGATCAGGGCGAGCTGGTTTGGTTTCAGGATTGGGATCAATTTCACCAGGTTTCAACTTACGAGGATCATCACCCATTTCACCATCTTCTTCTCTTCTCTGTGCTTGATCCCTAAGAATGTATCAAATATTGATCTTATACCCTCCGAAAGTAATATGTTTAAAATGAAAAATAGCGATAGGATTAACTCAAAAATAAAACATTAAGAAAAAGAGGAAATTCATAATTGGGAATCCTGTGTTTTACTAACAAGAAAGTACTAGTTGAAACGCTGTTATCAGCTTTGCACAGTGAATTTTTAATCTCACCCAGTTTAACTATTTTTAAATTTAGCATCATATTTCATTGGTCCCAAATAATTTTCTATAACTCATAATACTCAGAAATCTCTGTTTTATTATTATCACATAAAATAATTTTCTAAATAATACATTTTTCACTAATTATGATTAATGCAAATTTTATTTTATTTGGAAGGTAATTTCAGTCCAATTCACTGAACAATTCAATTCAGTCCAATTCAGTCACTCACTTGATCCATAAAATTTTCATTCAAAGCTGGAACACTCTATAAATCATGTAATAAGTTCTGGTATGATTATATCATAGCTAATTACACAAAAATGTTTATTTAAATTGTTTTAGTAAAGTTTGTATAAACCAGGGGTAGCCAACCCAAATGATGTTGAGGGCCACTTTGGAAAACCACAATACTCTTGCGGGCCGCAGATAAAATTTTAGGATATTAGGTGCAGAGAATGACAGTGAAGTAAATTGAATATACTAGGTATAAATTAGGGAGTTTCTTAGATCCTTTGCTAAGTTTGACAGGTTCCTAAATAAAATATTCATTTAAATATACCTTTAGGGGCAACCCTAAGAATACCTTCTGTATATCCATAGGAACTAAACAGGTGCCGTTAAAAAACACTTGGAATCTCTCGAAACTAAGGCGCCTGTGGCGCTCATAGAAATTTATTTCGGGAGGACCCAAATTTTTTCTAAAAATTGCAGCTGATTTTCGCACCGGGAAAGAGTACATCCAAATCTCCCTCTGATCCCCCTATGCATAAAGTAAAATATATTTTTAGGTAGGATTTGCACCTGGCTGAACTTAATATCCTAAAAAAGTTGTGAACAATAGAGTTCCTAGTACTAAAGGGGGGTCTGGGGGTCCTCCCCCAGACAACTTGTTGGAAGTTCGACGCTAATTAACAGGTTTTAACGCGTTATGGTACAAATTCTTGCGGGCTAGAATTTTTGTTAGTTACTTCTGGGAACTTTAATGGAACATTTTTGATCCTATACACTGAAGAAAATTTTAACCTTTACACTTTAAGTAAGTCAAATACTACCAATTCTATATGTAAAATGCAACACTTAGTTCAAAATTAAATTATGTGCCACAAAAAAACTGAGGGTGATGGAGAAAAACAACTTGCATATTTGAATTCAGCGTAAAAATGTTTAAAGGATTACCACTTCTTTTTGCTCTTGAGCCAGAAAAAAGTTCAATTTTGTTGACTAGTGTTATCTTAGGAGAGAATGAAAAAATAAAATTAAAATAATAATAATAACAGTAAAAAAGGAAAAAAGGGGGCTGGGCAAGAAAATTTTTAAAAATTTAGAGTAGCACAAAAAAGAGAAATCCCTGACTGATTATAATAATTCTGTAAAGTTAATTCTGAAAGAAAAACAAAGCTTTTTGAATAGACTGATATTTGATTTTGTTTAAATTTTTCTAGGTAACTTATTAAAAAACATGATGGAGAGATATTAGAAGTGCATTTTATATATTTCTTTATAGGGGTAGGTATTAGGTAGTAGTTAGGTGATTGTGTAAATATTGTATGAAAACTAGCTGAAAATATAAAAACTGTGAGGCCATCCCCTAGACCTGGAAAAAGTGCCCGAACCTACGAACCTGGTCCAGGGGAAGCCCCTACCAGCTCCATAGGAGCAATACATAAGGTTTGGGTAAGTTTAATTAGGTTCGGGAGAAGGTTAAAACTTTTTTCAGGTCCTCCATCCCCTTTAGAAGTATTGAAAAATATATACGTAAATGTTTTGACGTAATATTCCTCACATGCAGGGTTTGCATGTTTCTTTCATAGGAGAAAAAAATCGAGAAGAAACATGTTTCCTCCAGGGGAAGAAAGCTTTTTTTAATGTAATTAGACAAAAATAAACTTAAATTTATGTAATACAATAAAAGTCGGATAGATACATGGTCATAACTTAATCAAACCATTAAAAATGTTTTTACTTGTATGCATGCACTATAAAGCCTTGGGCTTGTCAGGGCTGATAAGTGATGGCAATTGAGATCTACACGTGGTTGAAAGAGAATCACAATTCCTATCTATATAAAGTTGTTTACTCTGGCATTACAATCTGAGTGCAGTAACAACCTGTTATTTTCTTGAGGTCCTTAAAATGATGTTAAATCAAGGTTTCACAGTGAGTATTCAGCCTTATGGTGTCAGTTTTATAACGATAGTTTATTTAGAATAATAAATTTCATATAATCAGTGACTAATGCAGGCAAATTTTGGCACCGTTTATCGGCACCTTCACAAAAAATGTACAAAAAACACACCTTCACAAAAATTATTCAAAATTATTGACATATTCACAATAATGATGCCAAAAATCGGCAGCTTCACAGTAATTTCTTCTGTAAAAAATCTATGTTTTCTATAATTTATTTGCTTAAAAGTAGTAAATTAATGCAACTCTCATTAATTTATTAGTTCCCATTAAAAGGTGGTTTTTAAAAAATATCACATCAATTAAAAAGCTGTTAAAATTTTTCACGAAAATTAAAATGCTGTGTAAATTTTTCACAAAAATGGAGGTTTAAGTTTAAAATCCTGGATTGGTCCCTGATAAGGCATCATTAAAGTAATAAAAATGTGAAAGATCAAACTTACAGCAAGTATTCATAGTGCTCCAGGCACTGAGCAGCTGTTCTTCCAATGATAGGAGCTATTGTTCTCCATTGGGTAGGCATAAGTTTTGCCAAGTGAAGAAGCTTTTCTTCTTCATCTCTAGTCCACTCTGTCTTCTTAATACTAGGATCTAACCACTCATACCTAAGAAAAACACAATAAATGTTGGTTAGGTAATTTTTGTAATCAGAACAGTAATATTTCAAAATTAATGGTAATATTTCTTATGAATACAAACCATCTAGCTTTACACTGTTTTGCTGATTTTCTATGAAGCAATGAAGCAATTCTAGACCACTGATTTTTCCCATACTTCATTACTGCTGCTTTTAATATCTCATCCTAGAAAAACAAGAGAATTAATGATACAATCAATAGCTTTCAGAGTGTATTTAATACTTTAAGATTGGACTGTGGTCTGTGACCCATCACAATCAGTTAATAATTCCAATTTTTATTACCAAGGATGACAAATAATTTAAAACTTCTCAAAACCATATGATCATAGTTTAACCTTTTCAGAGGTAGTACACAAACACACAATTTTTCTGGGGGCTTCATGACCCCCTTTGAACCCGCCACTGTATTCAGAACTTGCAATATCTTTCCTTATAACCCAAGTTTTATTGAACCCACAGGGTTGTTACATTTAAAACAGGTGTTTTAAACATAAAAGAAGGTCTTGTACTGTTGTCTAATTTTTACTTTTTACCCAGTAATAATTTTGGTACAATTACATATTTATACCGTCGACCGTTCAGCAGCCTTAAATTTAGCGTCACAGCTATACAACAGTCAAATACTCTAACAACCTTTTCGAATTCAGCACGCCTCTTCCAACTCAGTCTGTCCCCTGCAACTATTTGCCAGTTTTTGATCTTTAATATTTTAATGTTTTCGGTATCATCAAGCCATCTTGCTGGTGGTCTTCCTTGGGTACGGGATCCCTCGGGGTTCTTAAAAGTGCATATTCTAGTTGGGTTGTTTTCCTGGCTTCTCCAGACATGCCCAAGCCATCTTAGTTGATTACTTCTGATGACTTGAGTGATTTGAGGCTGTTTATACAGCCTATATAACTGGAAATTATACCTTGTTCGCCAGCATCTTTGTTCTTGCACAGGCCCAAAGATAGTTATTAGTATCTTCCTTTCAAAGATTTCCAGGGCTTGCTGGGTATCTAGGTTTAGTGTCCAGGTTTTGCTTCCATACAGAAGCACAGGTAGTATGAGTGTCTTGTAAACTCTCAGCTTCGTTTTTCAGCTAAGTTTTGATCTTAATTGTTTCTTTAGCCCTAAAAAGCATTTATTAGCAGATTTTATTCTGGTGGTTATTTCAGCTTGTTTTGATCGTTAATAACCAAGGTATTTGAACTCACTGACTTTTTCAAAGGTATGACCGTTTATGCAAAAGGGGTTGTTGTAGTTCATGGTCGAAGATGAGACTTCCATAAACTTTGTCTTGTCTTCATTAAAAAACTTAAGAAATATTAGTTGAAAATACTGCCTAAAAAATCAATAAAAACGCAATCTGACAGGTCTCATAGGCTCCTCTGATCACGCTAATTTTGTTTTCCGCATCACAATTACAATATCATACGTACCAACATTGGGATTATAAAAAGAGGAAGATTTTAAAAATTATGGTACCTATGGCATTTTTTTCTTAAACTAAGTCAAGACTATTTAACATAGTTACAACACCTAAGTTAATAGGTAGCATGAATGTATTTCAGTTCAAAAATCAAAGAAAAACAAATTTAATATCAGATGAGCACACTCTAACCTACCTAACTTTACACACACATTAAAAAAACTAATTTCAGATCAATAGAAATTTATTACTTTTTAAATATTATTCTTAATGTTAATTTTTTTAGGCCTGATACGCGCAAGATTCAGGCTTTAAGAAAATTGTTATCATACACCATTTCAAAACATTTCTGAACTTAGCAAAAACGGGCTGCTTAAATTATTTGGATAAAAAACGGAAGAAATTGATTGAAAAACGAATGATGGAAGATTCTCTTATAAAATGGAAATCTTCTGGCTAAAATGGAAGAGTTGGCAGCAATATGAAAAGAAGCCAACTGCAGTTAGGTGCCGAAAAACTGTACTTTCGCGAAATATCTTTTTTTTGTCCGACTTTTCGGCAGAATGTGATCCTAAACTCTGGACTTGATGGCATCTAACCCTTATAAAGTTGTTTTTTCCTCATCGCGCTTACAACACAAGAAAAAGCCGAATTCTATTAGCGCCTGGGGCTGTCAAAGAAAGAAGTTGGGGGGGACCCAAACACTCCACAAGCCAAACGAAACTTGTGCCAAAAATTGCGATCTTTCTGATTTTTTTCCCGCTAGAAATCGTCATTTTTCTCGGGAATAATATGGAGAGTGAAAAAGCTAAGGATTAACTGGAAAAATCCAAATTAGTTCGCGGGCCGCAAATTGATCACTAATTCACTAATAGTCGTGCATCACTAATTTAAAAACTTCAGAACTTCGCCAGTATATCATCGCAGAATCGAGCTAGTTACTGATTCTTTGAGTGAGGGCGTGATTTTATTATCTGTAGGGGAGACCGGGGAGGGATGGGACACTTTTTCCAAGAATATTTTTTTAAAATTTAGTTTTCATTGTATAAATTTGAAACTTTCAAACTAACATCTTGGAACATTTTAACATGTTTAAAAAATATAACCAAAGTGATAGCAAACAAAACTTAGGATTTCTGAACGAATTTAAGTAACCTCTAAAAGTGGGATGGGAGATATCTTTTTAAATTAAAATTTATGATTACTTTTTAAATATATGATTAAACACCAAAATATGGAAGTATTTTACACATTTTAAAGATTTATTACAAAAACATCAGTTATTTTACCCTATATTTCTTCGAAAACTTTAACTTAAGTGAAAAATACAAAACAGTTAAATTCTTCTTTAATCTAAAAAATATGTTTTCAACTGCAATACTAATGAGTTTCAAAACAATGGTATCCAAAGAATTGTATGCAATAGCTTGTATTTAGGTATTGGGCATGTTCCATCCCACCCCAAGTCATGGTGTCCCATCCCACCCCGGTTGCAACAGTTTTAAAAAAATTAGGTTCTTTCAAAAGAACTGTAGCTTTTAGGCTTAATTCAACTATATATTCATAAAGAATACATTTTTCTGTTTAGAAAACAATGTAAACCATTAAGAAAGCAACCAAGAATCAGATTGAAAATTCGCTTTGAAAAGTATAACACTTAGGGGAGACCAGGGATGGATGGGACACTGGGTAGGATGGGATACCTTCAATAATCTTAAAATTATAAATAAGTTTTTAAGTGTTCCACCAGGTAAAGCCACCAGGGCTTCATACTTGTTGCTGTTTACTATTTTAGTTGCAAGCTCCTACAAGTTTCTGAATGAAAAAGATGGTTTCACTATAGCAAAAGTAAGTATTACACTTTTCAAAGTGAATTTTCAATCTGATTCTAGGTTGGTTTCTTAATGGTTTATATTGTTTTCTAAACAGAATAATGTATTCTTTATGAATCTATAGTTGAGTTAAGCCTAAAAGCTACAGTTCTTTTGAAAGAACCTATTTTTAAAAACTGTTGCTACCGGGGTGGGATGGGACACCATGACTTGGGATGGGATGGGACATGCCCAATTCCTCTCAATACCTAAATACAAGCTATCTTTAAAATGTGTGAAATACTTCCATCTTTGTGGTTTTTAATCATGTATTTAAAAAGTAATCATAAATTTCAATTTAAAAAGATGTGTCCCATCCCACCCCGGCCCGAGGTGGGATGGGACACTTTTAGAGGTTACTTTAATTCGTTTAGAGGTTAATTTAATTTGTTTGCTATCACTTTGGTCAGGGTTCGCATTTACTCGCTGTAGCGGATTTTTAACGCAAAACTCCGGCAAAATACCGGGTCCGCGGGACCCGGAAAATTTTGAAAGAAAAGACGCGAAAAAATAAGATTTCGGACAGGAATGCAAATTTGGCCAAATTTCCGGAAGCAAATTGGTCCTGTCGGCTTTTAACCACGGTAAAGTTGTTTTTTCTACATCGCAATGACAACGCGAGACTCCCGCGGCTGTTTACGAAAGCAGTCGCGGGAACAATCCGCAAGCAAAACGAAACTTGCGCGAGAAGTCGCGATTTTACGAGTTTTAACGCAATAACTTGCAATTTTTCTAGGAAATAATCAGGGAATTAAAAAAAGTGGGGATTATTTGAAAAAATTAAAATTTATATCCCTTAAATATAGTGAGAATTTCCCCCAACTCGCTAAGTATATTTCAGTTCTTCAGTTAAGTTCTGCTGTAGTTGTAAGAGCCCACTCATGTATGAAAAGAGTAAAGAAGACCTAAGAAATAATTGGGAGAACTAATCAGTAATTTAATGATGATATATATCTTTTCAAGGGTCTGATTCAAAAGATGAAAATTTAAAAATGCTATAGTGCAAACAAAAAAATTTGTCAAAAGAGATTGAATTTGTAAGAATAAATCAATACTTTCTTATTTTATAATAATTTGTGGAATATTATTGTGTTTCTTTGTTTAAAAACACGTCTTTCCCATAAAATTTTAGGGACTCAATTTTTTTGTTTCCGGACCCACATTATTTTTCCTAAGTGGGTCCCTGGGACTCAGGTTGACAATAGCTCACTGCGAACACTGCTTTGGTAATATTTTTTAAACATGTTAAAATGTTCCAAGATGTTACTTTGAAAGTTTCAAATTTATACAATGAAAACTAAATTTTTAAAAAATATTCTTGGAAAAAGTGTCCCACCCCTCCAAGTATGAAGCCATGGTGGCTTTACCTGGTGTAACACTCAAAATCTAATTTTATTTATAATTTTAAGATTTATTGAAGGTGTCCCATCCATCCCCGGTCTCCCCTATTTCATATTGATGTTTGCAGGGGTCTGTCTAGACTTTTTGTGAAGGGTCCGTTTTTTTAAAAATTGTGAAAATCTACTCATAATTTTGTGAATTTTAGTTAGTGTTAAAATAGTTCTTTTCAACCAAGATCCTGTTTTTGTGAAAATAAGCTCACAAATTTGCAGCATTGTGAAAAATAGTGTCCATTTAATAGGGGTCTGTTTAGAAGAAATTTGGGTCCGTTTTCGGACCCTTCACAAGATGTTTCATTGTGCAAACGGACCTTTCACAAAGTATTTTACCTTAAAAACGGACCCTTCACAAAGTATTTTGGTCTTTAAATGTGCACTATTTTTCACAATACTGAAAATTTGTGAGCATATTTTCACAAAAACAGGCTCCTGGCTGAAAAGAACTATTTTAACACTAACTAAAATTCACAAAATTACGAGTAGATTTTCACAATTTTTACAAAAACGGACCCTTCACAAAAAGTCTGGAATGACCCCTGTTTAAAGGCCAAAATACTTTGTGAAGGGTCCGTTTTTAAGGTAAAATACTTTGTGAAGGGTCCGTTTTTAAGGTAAAATACTTTGTGAAGGTCCGCAAACGAACCCAAATTTCTTCTAAACAGACCCCTGGTTTGGTATTCTCTAAATTTAAAAACCTGTTGTAATTGTGTGTAAATCAAAAAGTATTTGTGATTATGTATTATATGTTAAGTCATTAATTTATTTCTCAATTTTTATGTATTATTTTCTACTATTGTATAAATGGGCACCTGCTCATTACATTAAAATTTTGATTTATTCTGTTGTATTCAGTAGCAGTTAGTTTATTTTTTATTATTCAATCAAGTTGCTTCAATGGTTTTCTTTTTAATTCAAAAAGTATGATCATCTGAAGGTACTAGATAAATTCTATTTTGGTTGACAGGTAGACCATTCTGGAATAGCCACTTTTTTTCACCTAACACTGGAGCCACAGATGCATCCTCTGAACCATTGGCTCTTACATCACTAGGAACATTTAAAAATTCTTGCCTTTTTCCCATCCCTAGACATTACAAATATAACTTTTTGGATTATTATTATTTGTGAGGAAAGTTCTACACATTATTCATAAAAAAGATAGTTTTTTTCTACATGCGGACTTAAGTATTCTTATTATTCTTTAAAACTCATTTGGTATACTCCTCTAGAATACCGGCGCAAATCACGCCGAGCAGATTTTTTGGCGACAGCTGCTCACACGACCTTCCGAAACAGAAACAAGGCTTACCAGCCGTTGCATCATTATTGGCGACTTTATTGCTTGCACATGGGATTATGGAGTAGTACCACCCATTTTTGTGTGTGAAATGTGAATGGTGAGGAAGACATGTCTGCGAGAAGGGAGCAACTAAGAAGGAAAATTGAGGGGTTGATTCCCCAACAACACTAACAAAAGTCTTTAGTTCTTGTATTGACTGAACAAATAACAATATAATCCATATATACACGATTTTTTGGGCTACGCCACTATGAAGTATAATTGAAATGCTCCATCTCGCAAGTGGAGAAAATGCTTTTATTTTTCAAAATATGTGCAGAGCTTTATCCATATACTTAAGTAGGTAAAAAATAGATAAATATAAAGGAACATCCTTCATTTTGAAAATGAAATTCCCTCAGTTTCAAGTTTCCTCCGACCTGTTTGAATCATGTTACTATATGGATAATAGTCAACATATTTAGGATCGATCATTGAGTACATAGAAAAAACATACCTCGGTGTTCCTCCACACACCCCCTTTGATCATAATTCTAGGCATATTTATGTTTTAAGGTTTAATTTTTTCCAGATGATCGCAATAACAAGCACGATCCAAAAGTTTTTATTTGTGATCCGCAAGAATTTGTTGCCACTTCAAGGTAAATAATTTTTACACATTTGGTGTTGCCAAAAAGAAATTTAATATGAAGTTGATTTCACCAGAGGGTCCATCAACTTTTTAAGTTATTATCATGGAAAAAACACCTCACGTAATTTATGTATGTCCCCTATAGACGCTAATGGCAACTTTTTATAGCATTGATTTTACCCTAGACGGGCGTTGGAAAGTTTGCAACGTCTCCTAGTCCTAGCCAGCCTATAATAGCTCTATCTCCCTCCTGCAACGTCACTCAAATCGGCAGTGGAGGGAAAAGAGCAGCACCGGGCCGATGAAATTAACCCTTATTTACAGACGGTACTTGTAAGTACCACTTCCCAATGTTCCAAATTCGTCCAATTTTCGTCATGTAAGGCCAAATTTAGTTTGCTTATAGTTGCAGTTACGTAAACTTGACATGTTTTGGATGAGGATCAGGAAAATAATTTGGTTCATAAAGGGTTCAGTGATTTTGGCACGTTTTTGTTTGGGCACTGGGTTGGGGGGCACTCTGTCCAGAAAAAGAGACACACCACATACCTCTTCTTATTCCCTCTTTTTTTCATGTTTTGGCAGGAAACCAATTTTTTTGGGGGGGGACAGTTAACAGATTCAGAAGCTTATCCAAATATTTAGTGGGACCAGTGGTAGAAGTGGGTCGAACAAAAGTGACGGGATGGCCAAACCCGAGTCCTCCCCCCTTAAAGTTATTAATTTAAAGATACTTCTACTTCTAAATTTTTCTTTTGAAATGAAAAATGTAGCTTTTTTAAACCTTGGATTATTAATAACTGGATCAACCATAGTTGAATGCAAGATATCAAATGTTTTTCTAAATTGACTAAACATGTAAAATTTACATATATTACTTATTACAGACCCCCCCTCAATTGCCTATATATATTATTCAATGTTATAAATTTAGTTTCACTATTGTCTATAATCAGAAAGAACTAAAATTATCATATTCATTTAACTTGTGAAAAACTTATTTTTTAAAGCAGGTTATACTATTGAAAGAAAATGGTCTAGGTTCTAACACATTTGTTGTTTTAATGAATTAACAGCATTTTAGTTTTTTACTCGGGAGAAACAGATACAGAAATATATCAACATTCACATACATCAATTTTGTTAACATTTAAAGCAATATTGCTTTAAAAATCTTAATTCTCCAATATTAAATTTCAATAGTATACACATTTTATAAGGAAAACAACTTGGTTTTTGTAATTTGACTCCTCAACAAGATCTAGGTGGTTTAGGTTGGAGTGTTGAGCGGATTTGGAAAAGAGCACAAATGGACTAATCGTTGATAAACCGAAAATCTTAAGAGTAAATTTTCTAGTTTTTTTAAATGGAAGGAGGGATTTTTTTAGAAGTGGGGGGGATCGATGTGTATTTTTATGAAAAGTGGGAGGACGCGTCACTCCGCAATTCTAGCACTGAGTGGGACAGTGGCGGATTAATGCAATTTTCTGGGAGGGGGCGGATAGATGGAACATTCAACTTACAGTAAGAGTAAGGCCTCCCTGGAAGATAAAATTTTTTCAAATGGTATCATTAAAACTAGCACTGTCAAGGTTTTAGTTTTAGAGACTTAAAACTGGTATAAAATAAGTTCAAAAATACCAGTTGCGTATCTAGATAATTATTTGGGAAGGGACCCAAAAATATTTGTCAGTCTCAACCATTGTCCCCTTTCATATAGAATTTGCTTCTGAGAGAACTTATTATTAAAGAAGTTATTGCTATTAAAGGTCCAAGTAACAAAGGGGGGTCTGGGGGAACTCCCCCAGAAAATTTTAGGAAATTTGACCCTAAAGCTAAAGACGAAGTTTTTAACTGTTATTTGATACACGTAGCCCAAATTTTGGACATACATTTTTAGGTAGGGTTTTGATATTTTGATGAATTTATTAAAAAGTGAATAAAAGATTAAGTAAAAATGGGGCCCTGGGGGCAGGGCCGCCCATAGGGGGCAGCAACCCCGACAAATGTCGGAGGGCCCGGAGCTTTAAGGGGCCCGGGCCCACGAGTTCCACTTTGTTTTTTTAGTCAAAGTCTGTACTTTTATTTTCCAAATAAAAATTGAACTCGCTGAATTCATATAATTTAGCACAGGGGTCGGCAACCTTTTGAAACGGAAGATCCAAAATTTACAAATTACAAAATTTTCCAGTTTTTAAAGAGCCACTAAATTTTTTGTTTCAATGTTATAGTATATGCTTATTATATTTGATTTCAGATTGGGATGGTAATTTATAAATTTGTGATTTGTGTGTTGGGGAGGTATACCCTAAATTTTTTCTGAGGTACCTCCTTTCGGGTGCTTTTTTACATCAAGTTTTAGATGACTTACATACACATTGAAAATTAATTTTAGTAAACCTTATTTCAAAACTTTGTAAACACTGAGAACTCCAAGAAAAATCTGAGGGTTTGGGGGTCCTCCCCCAGAAAAAGTTTTGGAAATTTTCCCTTCAAAATAAGGTTTTAGCTCATTTTTAGGTCTTTTTGGATTGCACCTTAAGAGCAAGGCTCATTATTTATGTGGCAGAATTTTAAAGGAAAAATAGTATAGTTTGTTATAATAAACAGGAGGGGGGGTCCTACTTCAGAAAAATTTAGGAAATTTGCCCCTAAATGTAGTGTTTTAATTAATTTTTTAAGAACTTCTATATTAGACCAAATGAGGATCACCCCTCATAAATCACAGAATTTTCAAGGAAAAACAGCACTTATCCAAAATTTTGAGGGGAGTTTGGGGGTTCTCCCTCAGAAGTTGTTTGGAGTTTTACCCTTAAAAGTAGTGTTTTGACTCATCTTCAGAACTTTGGGTTACACCTCTCTTTGTGAGTCACATTGATTTGATTAGGTACTTAAAATATATTTTCTGATTTTTTAAGGGTTTTGATCATAAATTATTAATCTTTTCGAATGGAACTGGAGAGTCGCAACTTTACATCAAAAGAGCCGCATGCGGCTCGCGAGCCGCAGGTTGCCGACCCCTGATTTAGCATATTCAGTTCCCGAAACGGACGGGCCCGTCAAAAGTGGTCGGTCTCTTTTTCAGAAGTTTCATCTCCAATCAAATTCTGAAACATGAGATAACACAACCCCTTCCCAACGTGACCACTTCCCGCACACTGGAAAAAGCTACCAATATTTCTTGCTCTGTGGCATTTTATGCACCAAAATGAGTTAAAACCCTGTTATTAAGGTGAAATTTTGAAAAATTTTCTGGGGGAGAACCCCCAGCTCCCTTGGTACTTGTAACTCTATTATTACAACCTTATTTTATATTAAGTTCGTCAAAACGCGGAAATTCTACCATAAAACCTATATCTGAAATTCGGATGAGGCGTATCAAAACGAGTTGAAAAAGATGTTTTTTTACTTAAATTTCCAAAAATTTTCTGGGGGAGGACCCCTAGTCCCCCCTTTTAGTAGTTGGAGCAGGATAACTCCACTACCCTTTCCATATTAAAATCAAAAAGAAGATTCAATTGGACTTTGGAAATTCTTAGCCCTCCCCCAAAACCAAATCCTGGATCCGCCCCTGCAGGCAGAATTTAATGAAATTCGGTTTACAGGGGTTTTCGAGGGTGCTCTCTCCGAATCTGTAATAATAAATGAAGTTTTCAGTAGAATAAAGTAGTTATAAATGCTACTCCTTCGCCGGCAAACATCCTCTAGCGGACTTGGGTTCCTATGAAAATCTTGTTGGCCATGGCATGACAGACATGCATGCTAATATTCTACTCGACCTTTTGAGATACCCTGTATATTTTACTTAAGGGATACTTTGTGAAATGTAAATTCCTTATTATACTTCAAAAACTTAAAAAGTTAGGGGGCCCGTGAAAAAATTTTGTCGGGGGGCCCGGTAGAGTTATGGGCGGCCCTGCCTGGGGGTTCCCCCCATAAAATGTTTGGAAATTTGACCCTAAAAAACTGGGTTTTAACTTGCTTTGGTATGTCTAGTCTGAAGGGGATAGGGAACCCTCGTCCCCCCTTATATACTCCCCTGAAAAATACACTGTAAACAAAAAAAATCAAATCAGGAAGGCAAACAAAATTCTCGGCAGACAAAATTCGAAATAGGATTTTCCGGGCGATATTGCCGAGGTCCTGCTGGTAAAAGCACAAATGTTTCGCCTGAAACTATGTCAGGCATCTTCAGTGAACACGTTTTCTCTCACGTAAGCGTTGAGATCGTCCTAATGTGGTGGAACCTTCGGCTTGAAAAAATCAGTTTTTATATTTGCCTATTTTAAAGCTTTTGGATAGTGATGGGCAGCGATACCAAATACTTAAGTACTCGATACCTATAGGTATCGAGTGTATTCGATACCCACAAAAGTATCGATACTTTATTGACATATTTCGTTTTAAATTTTTCAATGAAGTAATCTTTATAATACCTACTGTAGATCAAACGCAGCCTGTTTCCGTTTTCATTTTGCAACGCTCAAACCCAAGTCGTTATCATCCGCGAGAGAAATTTGACGCGGCTAGGTTTTTCCCCCGCCAAATCCTTCTCCTCTATCCACCTCCAGGCCCGTAGGTACGGGGCTTTTTGATGGATCGCTTTCAGTTTTTTGAATATTAGTCTGATTATGGATAAGCCCTAAAAAAATTGTCCCTTCAGGTTCATTTCCCGACATTGAAAAAAAGTACTCGATACCTATAAGTATTCGATACCAAAGTATTTGATACCTAAAATTATCGATTTTGCCCATCACTACTTTTGGACTGAATAAGCTTTAAAACTGGACAAGCCAACTGACAACTTGAGTACCGCAGCCTTTTTTTTGCGCTACTGAAGACCAGGTCACTAAAATGTTCCCTCAAGCCCCTTCCAATGCATTGATGTATTGTAAAAATATCCGTGTTGTAGAAAAGGTCTTGTTAAATCCAGTTGTTTTCGTTACCCTATTATTTAAAAAAGTTTGTGGTTATCAAAGAAATTCAAGAGGGGGGTCACCCCCAGGAAATTTGACCCTAAAAACAGTATTTTAACACAGTTTTATCCACCTTTGCTTCGTTTCTCGGGAGGGCGGTCGCCCTCCCCCTTTAATCCGCCCTTGGAGTGGGACAGTGTCCCCCCAATCACTACAGGGAAATATTTCTACCTCCACTTATACCCCAATCAAACCTTTTTCAGGGCAACTCACTATATTTACAATCTGCAATATGTTTGCAATTAAGGTAACCATATAAAAGTTCAGAATAAATTTTTTTACTTATTTTATAAAGAGAACTACTTGAAAAATAAGAAATATAGGAATATTTGTTCTTAAATTTTCCTAGGGCAATTTAGACCAAGGGTAAAAAGTATTAAATTAACCAAGAAATTGACAAACCACAGAAATATAAAAATCCAGAATTCTACTAAAAATCTTTTTCAAATTATATAAATTTTTTCTTTATTTGTAAAAAAATCTGCATATTTAGAATAAGAATCACACTGTGACAACTGCCTGGACACTGCTTTAACACCAGTACATATTTTTAATTGTCCAGCCATAGCTGTTGACCTACTTAATATATTGGGGTCCTATTCTCTGAAATAGACCTCTACAATGACAATATTACAGAGATTGCAAGGGCTGTCATCTGCGCTCATGGCAATATTCAATTTGGACTCGTTGTGGGCATGACATCAAAAGATTATAAGGGTCAAAAATTAATATATCCCCTAACATTTTTGAAAATACAGTAGTACCTTGACCTTCACAATATCTGTGAAAAACCTTCATCCTTCTCTCGTCGGAAAAGATCCCTTAACCCTCTGACTGCTCAATTCGTAAGCCGAAATCACTTCAAAAAATGCATTAGTAATTTTTTATATCGTATATTTAACCAATTTAAGATGTTATCACCAAAAAGAATGTTTTTTTATAAATTTCAATTGAATTTCAGTAATTTTTATTTAGTTCATTGAATCATGATCAGATTCATCATTAATTCATTAAATCTGATGTGATCCTCAATAAAGGAAAGAAAACACATGCACGAGAAATCGAGGGATGCACAGAATTGGATACATTTGAGTTACCTGCGGAAATCAGGGGATGCTCAGTCAGAGGTTTAAAAGACTCTCCCTCCCCCCGAAAAATATATGATGAAAACAAAAAGGAGTCTGATTATTTTGCGGCCCGCCACTTGGCTTGTGATTTTGATTGCAGCCCGAGTACCTTGAAGTCGGAAACCTCCGATATAAATCAATGTTCATAAAATGTAAGAATGCTTTTATGTTTGATGCAAGAATTTTGTTTAAAATAGTGCACTTAAAATTACTATATTTAGTTTGTAATATCAAATAAAGTTTTTAATTCACAACAATATATTGAATAAATAAAATTAAACCAATACAAATATTCATATACCGTTTAGCTGATTACAATTTTTTATGAAACTCAATAGACATTTAAAAGGTGATTGCTTATGAAGTGTCCTTAAAACAATTTATTAATAAAGAAATAACTCATTTTGAAACTGTTTTTTATTTACAAAAAAGTAAAATGCTTTTTATTATAATCAAATACATATGGTAAAAACATGTATAAAAAAGAAATTATCATACTTTTATTGATTTCATAACAATTTAAACAGGAAAATAGTAATAGAATTCCTCTTCGACAGTATCTCAAGATGCCAAACACTTTATGCTAAATGTTATGGCAACCAATGTAAAATTTGAAATATTAATTAAAATGAACAAAATGAGTTTATATGCAATTAATAGCAAAACAATTATAAAGTGCCTAAATGGATTAAAATGTCAATTACAAGAAAGAAAACTACTTGTAAAATTAAAATAACTAGTTAAATGAAATAAAATAAATTCCAACTGATAGCCACTAAGATTGTTTAAAGAAACTGGTCAAGGAAGACTGCTTTCTGTATGAAAATAAGTTCTGTTTTATGGTTTCCTTGTTATTTCTAGGTATGGGGCTTTCATCTTCACTTTCAGAAGCTGACACCAATTCCTTCTCTTGTTTTGTAACTACAAGAGAACATATAGATGGTATAGCTGCAAATCAGTAGTTTAAAAAACATGTGGTTATAGTATTCTGTAGCTTTCTGATTTGCACAGGATGTTATCCAAGTTTAGGGTACTTTATAAGTACAAGGTGTCCATAAAATAACTTATCCTATTTAAGGGCCTCTCTCTAGTAACCAAATCGTTCATTGGAATTGAATGAAATTTTGGTGGAAGACGTTTTGAGGGATGTGGACAAGAACGATATGGGGTGGAACAATTAAAATTAATCAGTTATGGTTAATGCTCAATCTATTCTAAATCCCCTTTTTTATTTGTGCTATGTGATTAATGTGAAAAAACACAAATACAAATATTTTTGAAACTGTACCTCTAAGTCACTGGTTCTCAAAGTAGGCCTGATGGGTTGAAAGGAAATTGGGGGCATTATTGGAGTAAAAGGGGGGTGTTGACTACTTTTAAACTAATGTCATTTTTATGGGGAAAATATTTAAAAAAAACAAGTAAAAGTAGCTTAAAATCCATTTTTAGCAGGTTAAAATTCAAAAAAATTTCCTGCGGGAGGATCCCTAGACCCTCCTTTTATCTAGGAGATAAAATAATTAAGATAAAAGGTTCAATTCCGTTAGAGTTCCCGCTAAATATGGCCATGTTTTTTGAAAGCCAAAAAGTAGAAATATTGCTAATTAATTTCAAAAGTCATAGTATAAAATATTTCATTAGACCAGGGGTGGCCAACCTTTTTTGGAAGAGTGCCACTATTTGAGGGGGAAAGTTTAGGCGTGCCACTCACTATTTTTCTACCACACCAAAAAATATAAAAATTTGAAAACAAAAATTCATAGGCTGATTATAGGATTTTTTATTAGCTTTCACCAGTTTCCTTTTCATCACTTTTATCTTCTGGAATAAGGATTGTTGCCCCGCTAAAAATTTCTTTTTTATGGATGAATTCGGTTCGCAAATGGGATCCAACAGGATATTTTCTATTAAAATCACCATGAAGTTTTCGGCACTGCTACACACATTCCACAGATGAATTATGATTTGTAAACAAAAACTGTTCTTCCCAGGCAGTTTTAAAATCACGAATTTCGATATCCTTTTCATATTTTCTCTTCGATGTCGAAGATTTACTCAAGGACATATTTAAATTTTTAAAACACTGGAGAATAAAACTTTAAAAGCTGAACATTTACTTGGAAGATAAAAGTTAACTGAGCAAGACAGGAAGTACAGAGAACAAGAAAAAATTTTTTTTTATCCAAAATGTCTTTTTTTCTGCTGGACGCTTTTTCTCGAAAGAGTTAAACCAAAGCCAAGACATGATGGCAAACTGCCCTCAACCCATCTGTTATTGATGACGCCTGAAAACATTTTTTCCCAAATTTTTTCCAATACCTGCGCGTGCCACTGGTGCGGCTCTGCCGTGCCACCTTGTGGCACGCATGCCGCGGGTTGGCCATCGCTGCATTAGACCAATAAATGTTCAGTTTATCAATAAAAATATGTTGATATTTGAATATAATAGCGTTAAAAAAACATGGCGATATTTAGCGGGAACTCTAACGGAATTGAACCAGATAAAATAAATTTTATAACTTGGAATATGAATACACAGGAAATTTTCAGCAGGATTTACCAAATTCCCTTCGGACATAGACAAATATTTCAGTATATTCAGAATAACGTAAATAATAATTTTTAAATCTAAGCTTTTAAAATGGTAGTCTTATAAAAGGTTGAATTTTTACCTAATTATTTCAAATTAAATTTCAAGGTGCATAAAAACCTTAACTTTTAATTGTCCATACACTAGCTTTTGCTGACTTTAAGAAAATAGATAAAAAAGCATTGGAACATCTTGTTTCATTTGAGATGGTTCCATGCGACAAGGGCAAAATCGCCAAAAGTGTAATTCAAGAGAAAAAAACTCAAAGAAAAAGCAACAAAAAATGAAAGGACTGTCAAATTTGCCCTTGTTGCACGGAACACCTCATTTGCAACACTACATTTCTTTGTGAATACACATATTTATTTTGTTTTCTAAAAACATAGACACTACCTCAATGTTGAACTACATCAGAGAGGGTTAAAATAGCCAATATTGAATCAGATGTGGAAGAATAGTCAAAAGCAAAATAAGGAATAATTTTTCCATTACGATTAAAATTGTATTCTTAATTGCATGATGCTTGAATATTTAGTTGTTAAAATCATACAGTACTTTTACCAACAACTCCTTATACTCACAGATACAAATATTCAAAAAGTGGGAGGTCCGTGGCTTGCCTTAAAACTAAAAAGGGATCAGCGTGTCTAAACTAATTCATATCCATAAAAATAATACTGGATGTTTTTAACACAGAAAGAGGAAATGTGATTAACGGCCGTATTCACCGGTAACCTGACCGGCGGTCAGGTTACCGGTGAATACAGCCGTAAGAGAAATGAATACTAAGTAAACTTTCAAGTCATACATACCAAAAAAACCATCTTCATCCTTGAATGTTTTTTGAACTGTTTTCCAGATTCTTTTCCTCCCTTTCGTGGTATCTTGTGGAGTTGGTGGAATTGGTTCTTCATCATCAGTTAAATCCATAGGTGAAGAATGGTTTTTAGGAGGTTCTACAGGATTTTCAGACTCCAACAAATTGCGTTGAGCTTTATCTCGAGCTTCTGTAATGAAACAATTGATGTGCTTTAAGTTAAAAATTTCCTTCAAGATAATATTTTTACAGCTGTATGATTCAGAAACTGTTATGAAGGAGTAATTAGGTAAAAAGTAAACATTCCAATTCATAATTGCAAATTTTTCTACTGGTTGTTAAGCTTTACAAGTGTGCTTCTCTTCAGTTTCTAACTGCTATTCCATTGAGATAAAATGCAATGAGATAAGAGTCTCAAGACTCTCTCTAAGACTTCACATTTTATTCTAACTTTTCTTCACTGGTTAAAAGTTGTCTTCTGAACCATTTTTACCATCACTTCACTTTTCACCAGCTTTTTAAAAAATACATAAAAGATTATTAATTTTAAGAAAACTATTTCTGAATCTCAAATAAAAACAAAACTGGACTAGATTGTAGTTGGAACAAGAATGTACTGAAAAGTTTTCTTGATTGAATTTTTGTTTAATACTTTGTTTTCTTTCTATCAGCAGCTGCTTTAAATTACATTTATACTGTTAGGAATTGTAATTCCATTTGTTGGAATCGAACTCACCAAACTTGTTCGAGATAAATTGCTATCTAAGGTTTTCTGTTGAGTGGCGTTTTGAAGAAGCATTTTCAGATCAACTACTTTTTAAATGTTTTAAGGAACTGTTTTGAAGTGGTGGATGTGGCATCACAGTTCCTGATTGGTTAAGGTTTTGTGATGTCTTATCTACCCCACAACTCTGCAGTAGCTCTTGGATATATTTGGTTATTGGGTCTGACCTTTTTCACTGAAATCACAATCATCCTCCAACTTATATTATTTCATGATACAAGTTCAACTGATAAAATTTTTTTTCGTAAAATTTGGAATAATTTTCTTAATTCAGAGGGCCATAATAAAATTGATTTAAATATACCATAATAAATTTAAATTTCTGAACCAAAATTCCTTCATTTTACTTTTATTGCCAACTTGGCAGTTCATTAAAAGTGCTGGCAGCGAACATTTTAATGGCATATACATATGTATTTTACTTCAACTGTTCATTAGAAACAGAGTAGGGATAACATGTTTGTAAAAATTATAAAAATATTATTTAGTATATAATTGGCGTGGGTCGCGACACACAGTTGAAAAACTCTGCCATAGAGAGTTACTAGCTGCATTTATTTAGAACCAATAAAGCCCAATTTCCATGGGATGGGGTTTTAAATCTGCAAGCGAAAAACGCTCCCTTACTTTCCCTACGTTTTCTGTAAAAGATCAATCTTTTCTTTTAAAAATAGATTCACACAGGAGCACATGACGAGAAGAGGCCAACCACAGGCCCAGAAAAAAACGCTTGTAAATTCGCTGGTCCAAAATTTGCCTGCGATTTTTCTTGGTTTATATTCAACAAGTCAGCAAATTCGCTAACTGTTTTTGGTCACGTGATTCCCTCTGACCAATACAAAAGCCCCATCAAACAATAACAGCATCCATTTTATTTTGATGTTTCGTACCAGATCATGATTGGCTATTTCACCGAATTTAAATGATACATCCTAATTAAGATGAGATAACTACTCTCAAAGTTAATAAAATTACTAAAGTATCTTTGTTACGATGAGCGGCTTTCAGATTACAAGGAATAATTTTAAAAATAAAGCAGACAGCATGGGAAGTAGGCAAGTATTCTGGAGATTAGTGGCGAGTTGATGTCTTAAAAGGATATATTTAAATTTGTAAAAAGAACTGTAGATTGAAATAACTTTTCTCATTTGCTTTTCTGAATTATTAAACTCCTTCAGATGTATAAAAAATACAAATAGCCCTTGGATTTTTCTATTATGATCCAAATCAGAAAAAAGGTCCAATTAATTTGAATGTTTGAAGATTTACTGTAGTATTTAAAAAAGAATATAAATACATTTTTATCATGATTTGGATACATACCGAAGCTAATATTTTCATCAGAACAATGTTAGAGAATAAAAAAATTATGGCTATGTGAAATCAGAAATTATTGATGTTCTTCATAGGCTCTTCTTAAAATATTTTCAGTCAGATAATTATTTTAATTTTTTGTTCTTAATTAAAATAACTTCCATTTTATACAACAGCTTCTGTATTATATGAAACATTTTCACCTCGGAGCTTCTCGATGTCTTATCAAGAATAAACTTTAAAATATTAGAAGGAATGATTTAAGCATTGATTTAATTTTAGTGGATACTACTAATTTGATGAAAAATGCAGGCTTTTAAAACTTAATAAAGTTGTAAAAAGTTTAAATTTATATGCTGTAAATTTTGGCGCCAATACAAAAGTGGGCAAAAGCCAGCAACCTCTAGTGAGCGGTTTAAGAAACAGATTGGGCAAAAAAGCTAGGGGAAAAAATCCTTGAAAAACCGTGAGCGATGGAATTCGCTGGTGAATTTACAAAAACCACATCCCATGGGAATTCAGCTTAATAGTAGTATTTGAGTTCAAAGATTTTACATCAAAGCAAAATTACCTTCATTTTCACTTTCAGAATCTGAATCATCAAATGTGCAAATACGCCGATGCTTTTTCTTCTTGGGCTGCTCGACTTCATCCTCTAATACACAAAGAAATACTATTGATCAGAGCATTCCTTACATTGATAAATGAAACAAGAAAAAAGTGAGGGCTTACCAGATTCAGAATTATTTTTTTGCTTAGATTTCTTCGAATGGCTAAAAAAAAGGTTCACCATAACAAAGGATTTATTTTTTATTCACAAATACTAAAACATTTAAGGGGCCGTTCAAATATTACGTAAGCACTTTTTTGGTCATTTTTAACCCCCCCTCCCCCCTTGTCAGCAAAGATAAGCAAACCTCAAACCCCTCCACCATAATTACGTAAGAAACTGCCGGACCCCCCCCCCCCGAAATTTTGACATCCCTATTAGTAAGTATCTCCAGAAAAAGTGCTTACGTCAGATTTCCTAATTCTATTTTTTGTTACATTTATTTTTGGTTGAATACTTAAATTATTTATGCAAGAAACAAGAAATTTTCGAAAATGCACCATCTTATGTAAGCATCACTCATATCCCCCCTCCCCCCTTGTCAGCAAAAATAAGCAGAGAGCAAACCCCCCCTCCCCCCTTGGGTGCCTACGTAATATTTGAACGGCCCCTAATAGTTAATAAATAATTTGAAGATTCTGTATAAAAAATGTATTTCTTATTTTTTGAAGATTTCAAACATAAAAACACAACATTATGATCCTTTGGTTTAAAATTCTAAAATTTAGTTCAACCCCACATGCAATATATACATTAGAAAATAACAATAAATAATTCTGAAAATGTACTTTAACAATTAAAATAAACCTTCATATCTACAAAAAACAGCAAAAAAAATTTATTTACCTGGTAGACTTTCTTTTTGAACTACTAGCTTTCACAGGTATTTGTTTGCTACTAGTTTTGTTATTTTGAACAACTTTTACCTTTTCTTTAGGTGTGGCCAAATTTAGTTCTGTTTTTGGTTCAGATGGTTTGCTACTATCTTTTTTAGGATTTTCAGAAATTTTAGCTAAAAATAAAATGGGTATTTTGTTACAGCTAATGTGCTTAGTTTAACATATAGAACCTAAAATAAAGTATAAAAACATATTAAAGGTAAAATTTAGAATTTCCAAAGAAATAAGGATCATTATGCTAAAAATTCAAAATTTTAAATACATATTCTCAATTGATATTAAAGGAAGTAAATTTGACTTATATTCATCACATCACCCCAAAGAATAACAGCAAGAGTTAACAATTAATGAAGGAAATTTTTTGAAATTATAACAACAAAATATCTTATAATCCATGTGTAAATATCACCAAATGTTTTAGTTATTATCAATATAACAGATTATTTAAATTAATTTGTAAATTTTGGCGATATTTTTTTCTCACCAAAAACAGCTAGATAATTTTTAACAGTGCAGTTAATAAAGTACCAGGTCTTGTACCATAATTGTACCAGGTCTGGAAACTGAAATTCCAGCCAGCTTGTGAGGGCTATAATTTAAGGGCTGGCGGGCTAGTTTTGACCAACTTGCCATACTTAAAGTACAATACACAAAAGTATTCATAAATACAGGTACTTAAGACACAGGCCATACCCCTGCTTTATAAGATAGTTCAATTAAAGAACCTAATGGTAAAAATATTCCTCTAGAAACTCCTGAATTATACAGTAACTAGGGGGCTCTGCCCCTGTTCGCTATCGCTCACCAACCCCCGGAACTGCTTCGCAGTTCTTTGGAGATGGCTTCGCAATCTAAGCGAGCAGAGCTTGCTTGTTTCATCTCAACAATCCAGCAGAATCCCGGGATCGCCTGCTTAGTTAATGCTCCTTTAATACTGAAATTACCTATCTCTCTAGCTTGTCTATAATTTAATTCGGATCACTACCTCAAAAATATTATTAAAATCGCAACTGAGTCGTTTTTTTCCCCAACTGTACTATTAACATGCATATGTTATACTTAAAAGTTGATATAGGTGCTTTTACTTCCCCATTATTTCATTACTCCTCTAAAACTTCTTTGTAAACACAATTACTCCTGCTTGGAGCTACAACCGTCACAGTTTCTAGCTCTACTTAAATCAATCTTTAGATTGCTTTTGATTTTACGAAATTAAACAAAACAAACCAACCGTTGCCAACGGGAGAAAATAAATACCGCCAAATTTCAGCGTCATGTAAGAGAATTATATATAGATTGAATCAATATTTAAAATAAAAAGTAAACATACCAGTTTGCTTTGAAAACATACTCATAATACTATTTTTTGCCACAGGAACAGTTTTAGAGTTCCCCTAAAATTTAAAAGATATGAATATCATGACAATGACATATAAGATATGAAAGACATGAATTTTAACAAATTATTAAACAAAATCGCAAGTTGCAAAAAGTATTTAATATTCAAACAATTAAAACTAACACCAGTAAAGTTTAATGCCATACTTTGGTATGAAACCTGACATAATATTTAAATATAGTATGTCCAGGTAGTTTGTTTTTGGAATTCCTGACCCTCAAATGTTATGCATACTTTATTAATTTTAAATTATAATATTCAGGGGTGGAAAATCCAAAAATGATTTTTGTATCAGCTTTAGGGCAGTTTTGTATCAAGTCAAAATGCATTTTTGTATCAGCTTTTAGTGGTTTTGTATCAAAGCAAATTTCATTTCAGATTCAAACACACACTGCATTCCTGAATCAGTTTTTAAAACCACTTTAAAAGTCAAAATGTTAACTAAAATCAATTAAAACAAAGGAAATTAGTTAACAGAATCATTATTTAAGTAAAAATTAAATTGCAAAAACGATATTGTCAAAAACTTTTAGTTAAGTAGAAAAAAGTAAGAAATTATTATTTTTGAAGGTATTTTTAGAATCTTATGAATCAGATCAGATACCTAAAACAGGTAATAATCTAACAAGATTAAAAAAAACACTGTATTATCAACTTATTAAGTTGCTATAAAGCGACCATTCATTAACATTTATAACTTAGAAAATTCTCTCAAGTTGAAAATACTAAATAAAATAGAGAAAAAATCATCTTATTAGACTTATCAGGCTGGTCTGACCAAAGTAAATTTGTTTTTTCTGCATCGCCGTTGAAGCTAACTTCAACAGACGTCCGTAAGTCCGTAGGAAAAGCATCCCGGAAAAAACGGAACTTTCGCGAAAAGTAGCTATTTTCCCGATTTCCGGAACACTAGACGGAACACCGGACTTGTTGACTTCTGACCACGGTAAAGTTGTTTTTTCTACATCGCAATAAAATGACGCAAGAAGAAGACAACTTGAAGCAGCACCGCGGACGTCCAAGAAAGTCGCGGAAAAACGGAACACTCCGCAAAAAAAAATTCCGAAAATTGCTATTCTTCCGGCTTCCGGAACACTAGACGGAACACCGGACTTGTTGACTTCTGACCACGGTAAAGTTGTTTTTTCTACATCGCAATAAAATGACGCAAGAAGAAGCCAACTTGAAGCAGCACCCACGGACGTCCAAGAAAGTCACGGAAAAACGGAACACTCCGCAAAAAAAAATTCCGAAAATTGCTATTCTTCCGGCTTCCGGAACACCGGACTTGTGGGCTTCTAACTACGGTAAAGTTGTGTTTTCTACATCGCAATAAAATGACGCAAGAAGAAGCCAACTTGAAACAGCACCCGCGGCCGTCCAAGAAAGTCGCGGAAAAACGGAACACTCCGCAAAAAAAAATTCCGAAAATTGCTATTCTTCCGGCTTCCGGAACACCGGACTTGTGGGCTTCTAACCACGGTAAAGTTGTTTTTTCTACATCGCAATAATGACGCAAGAAAAAGCCAACTTGGATCGGCACCCGCGGCCGTCAACGAAAGTCGCTGGAAGAACGAAACATCCGGGAAAAAACACACACGAAACTTTCGCGAAATATCGCGATTCAGGATGAAAATCAAAGAGTTTTTAAGGAGCACAACCCAAATTCAAGGAGTGCTTGAAAATGAAATTGATTTTCAAGGAGCGTACGAAACCCTGCTTATCACCAAAAAACACTGCCAAAAATCAAATCAACGCATAACGTACTCCGTTACAATCGTCCTATTTCCACCCCGTTTCATAGCGATCCTACCGGGAAGAGAATCGATCATAGTGGCTGAGGATTGGTTCTTTTTTTATCAGTTGGGTTTTCAGGGTTACGGATTCAGATTGAACGGATTATTGCGTTTTTGGCGCAGTTTGGCGCAAAATTGGGAATTTTGCCATTTTTGGAGCAGATTGGCGCAGGTAACCAATTTCGGCGCAGTTTGGCGCAGTTGGCGCAGATTTTCCACCCCTGAATATTGTTACAAGAAATCTTAAATTGATGTGGAGGCTGTTTTCAACTTCTGGGGGTAGAAAAACTAGGAACAGTTAGTAAAGCAATAACAGTAAATATTTACATTTTGCAGAATTTTTTAAAAATTTTTATGTGCACAAAAAAATTTTTTGTTTTATCCAAGTATGGGGATGTTACCCCCAAAATATTTACTTTTTAACGCTGAAAATAACTATAAATTTTCCATGTTTTCTGGCCATGTTAAACACACATTAGCTAGAGCAACATATAAAATATCCCCTCAAAATAATTTGAAGATGTCCGATCACTATCTAAACATATATTTAGATGAAATAAAAAATTTCAGAGTAAAATTACAGGATTTTTAAGAGATAAAATTTAGCTCTAAGAAAAATTAGCATTTCAAATTCTCTTAAAAAGAGTAAAAACAAAGAAAAAGTTTAATAAAAATTTAAACACTGCTTAGCAACTCACAGGAGATTTATTTTTTCCTTTTGTTTCAGGTTTGGAATTTTCAGGTTTAACTTCCTTTGATTTCTCTTCTTTTTTCTGCCACATTGATGCAAGGGGATTAGACTTTTGGCCTTTAGAAGGAGCTTTATTTTTCTGAAAAGATTGGAATTTTAATATGCAGACAAGATGTAAACCATATTTCTTGATACTTTTTAATTTAATAAACAATGTTTTAAAAGCTTCAATACTAATTTTAATAAATATATTATTAGTAGTAAGAATCTTGTTTTATCCAAATGAAGAAGTTTCAAGTTGTAAAAGAAAAACATCCTATTTATTTTATTTACAAACTAGATCTTTCCTATATTCTCCATTCTATTTACATCATTTTCAATTCTAAGCAATAATTAAAAATGCCACTCTTTTAAAAAGTAAAAGATAATTATAATAATCATAAACAGATCATCATTTCCAATTCTAAGCAATAATAATTAAAAACGCCACTCTTTTAAAAAGTAAAAGATAATTATAATAATCATAAACAGATTGCTCAGTTCAATAGTCTTTCTCTAGCATTTGCAACACTAACAATATGAACTTTTAAATCACGCAAGAAAATTATACTTACTTCAGACTCTTTTTTATCAGGTCCCTTCTCTTCACTATTAGTTTTCTCTTTGATGGCATCAACACCCTTGGCTTGTATTTCTGTGCAGTCTTTTTTATTTGATGATCCATTTTTTGTTGAAATTGCACCCTAAAAAGGTTTTTACTGAGAAAAGATTTTAAACATTCGAGAAATTACGCTAAGAGATTCAAACAGAAGCTATCGGTATGAAAAAATCAGCTATAACCACATTCTTTGATATGTATCTATATAAGCACTCAAGTTATAGAATTCATTTTGCTTGGCATTTAGGTTGGGAACGCATGACGTCCATGAGACGTCCATGCCCTGCTCGTCTTCAAAATGAACTGTTAGAGCTATCAAGAGATCAGGTAATAAAATAAACCACCAAAAATTTTTCACTATCAACAGTAGGGTAGGGCAATTAATGGGAAAAACATAAAAATTGTTCAAACTGTAATAAACACACCAAACTTAGTGGAGTAAATGTTCGAAACATGTTGAATCCAAATTTGACCAAATGCACTCTGGCAGAAGCAACATTACAGTCAAAAATAAAAGGGTCGCTCATTGGCCTATTGTAAATAAACTGGGTTTTTTTAAAAAAACCAAAAAAACCGGGTTTATTTGGTTTTTTTGGTTTAAACCAGGTTTTTTTGGTTTAAACCAAGTTCTTTTAGAATTTTTTTATCAGAATAAGTTATTTTAGCATTGATGTTTGAAATTGAGTTGTAAATGAGACATTTATTTCAGGGGTTGTTTATAATGGATAAATGATTTGTATATTTCAATTAATTAATTAAAATTAAATTAATTTGTTTTAAAAATAATTTTTGTTTCTAAAATATTCCAATTTGAATATCTAATATTATTGTAGTGAATAAAAATCAGTGTTAATTTATCTTGGATAAATGGTTGAAATAATAAAATTATTTATCTTAATTATATATGGATTAATTTATGAACGTAAGAAATTTCTTTAGAAAGAGAAAATTTTATTTTTTAAATGAGAAGTAAAAGTGAAATGTAAACTAATGTTAATTGAAATTGGATAATTGATAAAGATAATTAATTTGATTAATTATTAAATGGTAAAATAATCAAATTAATTATATGGATTATTTATGAACTTAAGAAATTTCTTTAGAAAGAGAAAATTTAACTTTTTTAATAAATAAAAGGGAAATGTAAGCAACTAATGTTAATTGAAATTGGATAAATGATTGAGGTAATTAATCCGATTAAGGAAATTAACGGTTTTTATTAATTTAGTAAAAAAACCCAACTGGTTTTTATCTGTTTATAAACAAACTAACTGGTTTTTAGTTTTTATCATTTAAGAACTCAACGGTTTTTATTAATTTACCAAAAAAAACCAACTGGTTTTTATGACTGACAAATAAGACAAATTGGTTTTATTAATTAATTAAAATCCAAGCCATATTTTATCACTGAAAAACAGATAACTTTTGTGTATGTTTAGTTACTCTTTGAAATAATGCTTCATTTTAAAGGAAATTAATAAAGGTACTATCTCTTGCAAAATATAATAAGTTTAACTTAAGCATTTAAGGTTAAGTTTAGAGAGAATTCAATAATTAAAACCATTAAATTAAAAGATTTCTGATTTTTAATCACCTTAAAATGTCAATTTTTTATAAATCTGACCTTTTAATTTTGTGCAAAAGATTATACTTAATAACACTTACACTTTCTTTAAAAAATCCTGAAAATATTTTATAATTTCTAAAAAAACCAAGTGGTTTTTTTGGTAAAAAAACCATGGTTTAAACCAAATGGTTTAAACCGGCCAACCCTGTTTACAACAATGTTTAATATAAGATGACGTCACATCCAAACTCTTGGCGTTTTCGCGCGCTTTTAAAAAGGGGATTTTTGTTAATTTTTTTGGCAATCAAAAAATTTCTCGATCGGCCTCAAATTTTGGGTAGTTGCTTATTTTTGCAAGAGGAATCGATTAAAAAAATTAAAAAATCATGCAACTTCCTCATTGTGACAACAAATAACCTCACAATTTTAAAGAATTTAGGGTGGATTTAGAGTTTGTGTATACATGCCAAAATTAGGAAATAAATTAACAAGTAATGAAAAAGATAAGAACTAATGTTGAAAACTTGCAAGACAGAATATCAGCTAGTCCTAAATAAATTAATAATACTTACTTGATTTGAAGTCGAACTTTTAGCGTCATTTTTTACATTTATTTTCTTCAAAACAGCTGGCTTCGTTTGAATTGTTGGATGCTTGATACCAAAGTACCTGTAAGCATAGTTCAAGAATGTTATCACACATTACATAAGTTGCAGTTTATAAATATTTTTTTAAATTTTAAGCTGTATGAGAATTGTATAATTAATAGCAAAGAATATAAAAATGCTTACTTATTTAATTCACCATTTTCATTACAATGTTTTTCAGTTGATAACAAAGAACATTTATCCTAAGAAAGAAAACTATTCTTGAGCACAAATTAAACAGGGATTAAGAGGCCATGCAAATATTAGCTAATAATACTTTTTGTGATTTTGACCCTCATCCCCGTCAGCACAAATAAGCAAATCTCCCATCAGCACAAATAAGCAAATCTTGTTAACCTCCTTCTTACAATTATCTAACTACCCAACCTCTCTCCATCTACAAAATTTCCTGCAGACCTCATTTTAAAAATATAGAACTTAAAATTTAAAAATAATTGCTAATTACAAAATTTTTTTGAAAATACAATGTTTTTGAAGTGAAGCAGATGGAAATATTCTAATTCAAATAAATTTGACATACGTATAATTTATTTTTTCATTCCCAATCTAGATAAATCCTACAATAACTGGATAAAACTTGAAATAAAAAATACATAGTTGGCCATACCACTTTACTTTTACTAATGGAATATATATGACAACTTGTAACAGTCAGCAGCTTTTTTATATCTTCTAGATTATCTTCAGACACAACAACAACTTTTATCACCTAAGAAAAATATAAATTGAAAACAAATTATAAATTTTAAAAAATTCAGTTAATATAAATTAATATATCTTTTTACAATACCTTTCTTCCATCCTCTTCTGATATCCCAGCAAGAAAATAGGTAACTTTCAATGGAACATTTTTAGATTTCTGAATCTTGAAAAAATCTGTCAAATATCTGTAGAAAAGAAATAAGAGCACCATTATTAACAAAAATGTTAAATACTTATTGTGTCAAACAATTTATCATTTTGCTGTCATTCAAAAAATCAACTTGCTTTGATTTAGCATAGTTATTTTTGTTGACCACTTTCAGTTCTGATAATCTGAAATTATTATTAAACCACCAAAATGGTTTTTTTGAAAAAACATTTGGTTTAAACCATGCCAACCCTGATTAAAAAGATTATAAAATCCAGTAATATCATTTCTGACGTTGTAAAAAGACCTTGATTCCCTCTATTGCAAATTGTGCACGATTTTATGCGTTGCCTAAAGTACACAAACTGAATTTGTCTTTCAGACCCATTGTCTCAAATATAGGCACAGCTTCCTATAAACTTGCCAAATATTTAGTAGATTTTTTCTCAATTATTAGTCAGTAATTCTTTCACAACTAAAAATTCCAATGATTTTGTATCTAAACTACGCCATGTCCCTCCTGACGACCACACCATGGTTTCATTCGATGTCAAGTCATTATTTACAAACGTCCCAGTACGTGGCGCTTTGGATTGTTTGCGAACTTGATTACAAGAATTTCATTTTTTAAATTTCGAAATAGATGAGTATGCAAAATTAACTGAAATATGTGTAAAGCAAGTGACATTTATATGCATTACTTTGAGTTAAAAATGTTTAGGCTTTTACAGTTTAGATTTTATGTTCGTTATGTTGGATGATTCTTTTGCCCTAATTAATCCCGATCAAAATATAGATTACATACTCAACATCATTAATTCCATAGACCCCTGTATTCAATTTACCTTTGAAGAAGAGGTGGATCAGCGGTTACCTTTTCTAGATGTACTCATCATACGCAATTTTTCCCAGGGATGCAGAAAATGTTTTTACTTCCAAGATTTCCCCCAATCCATCCAAAAATTTCTCCAAAATTTTAAAAAGTGATAACGGCCTAAAAAAATTCTGGATAATCGTCGGTATCAAAAATGTGTTAAATAAAAGTTCTATCTTTAAAACCAATAGACTTTTGTTGAATGCCAAGGTACTAAAAGTTTAATAAAGCTAATACAAGTATATCTCTCTATTCTAAAAAAAAGTTTTTGGTGAACGGTTTCCAGAGAAAGGCTTTTTAATTACTGATCCGTATAACACATATTTGGTATCAAACTGTCCGGATTCTTTTGAGGATGTGCAAAGTGCCTTTAGAATTTCTAAAAAAAATCTCAATTTTAAAATATTTCCATTTTTTTAGATTTCGGATAAGGTCGCAGTTACAAAGGAAGAAACTATGAATTTTAAAACAATTGAAAACATATTTCACTGGTTTTTTAATATTCAAATAGATTAAATAATCATCTTTCTATTTATAACACGAATTTAAAAAATATATTTTGTGTTATTTTTAACAATATTTATATTTTTTTTTGTTCAAACGGTATTCATTATATTTTAAACTTATATATAATTAATTTATTTTTTATTTTTTAAATAACAAATTAATATTTTTATATTTATCTTTGTAGTTGTGGCAACCTAATCATTACTATATTTACAATAAAATATACACTCGCTTTCGGAAATTTTGAATTTTGCATTTATTTTGCAAGTATGTTTTTTAAGGTAGTAAAATGTAACTCTTTATTTCATAATGACAAAACGCAAACAACTAAATAACACGGGTGAATGTTTTAGATATAAGGATGAAAATGTTGGAAGTCTTGACATTCGGTGTCGTTGCTATGAAAATGACACAACTTCGAAGTTTGTTTCTCATGAAGATAAAATTCTAAATTTTCGAGATGTTTAAGATAATTACTACATTTGTAACAGTCAATCATTACAAATTTTAAGAAAGTTAAATTTATTCCTGAGATATTTCAATGCTTCCCTTAATGTATCTGTGAAAAAACATTACCTGAAGGTGGACACAAATTGGAGCCGAGCGGCGAAACGAACAGCCACGAACCTGCTCTGCGCAAGCGCCGCTCTTAGCGCCTCCGAGTTGCGCTTGCGCAGAGCGTGTTCGTGGCTGTTCGTTTCGCCGCTCGGCTCCAATTTGTGTCCACCTTTAGGGAAATGGGTAAAAGAATGTTTACATTGCTTTGTTGTTAATTTTCTTGGGGTTCAATTCCGTTATAGTTCCTGCTAAATATCGCCAATCTCTTTCGAACGCTCAATATTCAAATGTAAACCAATTTTTAAAATTTTTAATGATAAACTGAATAGTTATAGATCTAATTAAAAACTTTAATCGATGAATTTGAAACAATTTAGCAATATTTATACTTTATAGTGTCCAAAAGAGATTAGTGATATTTAGCGGGAACTATAACGGAATTCAACCCCAAGAAAATAAACAACAGAGCAATGTAAACATTTTTTACCCATTTCCCTAAGGTAATGTGTTTTTCACAGATACATTAAGGGAAGCACTGAAACACTAAGGGAAGGTTTATATTTAGCGGGAACTATATATGAACCTTTCTTGGAATTATAAAGCGATCCGCCAATTCATGTTACCATAAGGGAAATGATAAAATTCCACCACTGAATAAATATTCGCCATTTTTGAAAGAATACCACGGAGAAGTAGTACCCTGTGTTAAGAATGTTTTATTAAGTGAGTAAGTGCAGTGAGCTGGGTTTTGTGGGGAATTGTGAAGCGGTCCAAAAGTTACTGCGTCAGCAGTTAATGGGGGTTGGCGAGCGATAGCGAGCAGGGGGCGGTAGCCCCCTAGTGTTTTAAAATAAATATTCATAGGAAATTCCTTAAATAAATAAATTAACAATTTTACAAAGAAATAAAACATTTATTACCATTTCTGATAGTGATAATTGAATCGTCAGTTTGAAGAAGGGAATAAGTCCAAAAACCAAGTTTTGAGAAAATCGAAAAAAACTGTATAAGTAATAGAATTTTCATTGTATAATCACCAAATTTTTACTGGAAGTTCACAACCCTATTTAGAAAACAGAGCAACTATCAAAACAAATATAAGTATATTCAAAAATATTTTACAGTCAAAATAAGTTGATGGACTTATTCCCTTCTTCAACCTTATGAAATTTTTCTGATGAAAAAATCTTAAAAAACCCTTAAATTCACATTTAAATTATATTTCTCCTTAGTTTTCACCACAAAAGGGTGAAATAAAAGGAATAAGACAAATAAAATTCAAAATTATAGTGAAACTGAGTTATTAGAGCAGTATCAATGGAGTGAGTGAATATGAATGGAGTTAAAACATTCCCTGCATAAAAAAAGTTTGAAAAAAATTTTAAATTAAAAGAAAATTTCATTTTAACTTAGTTTACAGCTCAAAGAATAGGAAAAGAAAGACAAATTAACTTTAACTCCAAATTAACTTGAAAAATACAATGAATGTGAATGGACATCGATTTCACAACTTCAAGGGGCGATATCTCCCTATAGGGGTTAGTTATTTTCCCCCTCTTTTCACCCATATGTAGAGCAAAGCTTGGAGATTGTTTTGAGCACAAAAAGTCAATTTGTCATTTTTAGGACTTATTCCCTTCTTCAAACTGACGATTCAATTATTGGAAACAAGGATGAATCACAAGGGTTATGGGCTGAATCCCATAAAATCATCAAATAAATCCATTTTTCACACTTTAGCAAATATTTATTTTCAGTTTGAATTGAATCTTAATTTTTATCGTGGTGAAGGTGAAAATTGCCACGTAAATTTTTATTACTCTACTGAAATTGGAAATTGAATTCTCTCTCTCTCTCTCTCAACAGTACTTTTCCCACAAAATTTCCCCACATGGCTAAAATTTCCCCTGATCCTAGATCGCCGGATCGGACATATTCTGCATCCCTGATTTTTCCAAATTCCATACAACTGTGTATCGCAAACCCTTTGCAGTATCTTTACCCCCACTGTAAATCCAATCACCCATATAATAAAAAAATTGCTGCATTTAATACTTTTGTATTTCGCGCAATTAATATCTGCAGCAACAGTTCTATTCTCAAAATTGAAATAAATTTTATCAAGGCCTTTGCTATTGATCGTGGTTTTAGCCCTACAATGGTTGAACGCATTTTGGAAAAATTTTTAAAGAATGGTACTAATAAAAAATACAAATTTTTTTTCAAACCTGATAATTTTACCTTACTTTCTGCAAATCACTACCATTACTACTAAACATTTTTAAAAAATACGAATTCTCCATCGTCATGGCACCTGTCAACAAAATTTCATTTTCTAAACTAAAGGATCCTATTGACGTTTTTAATAATTGGGGTATTTACAGAATTAATTGTAATTGCGGACTTTTTTACATCGGGCAAACAAAACGGGCATTTAAGTTTAGATTAAAAGAACACGAAAACTAGATGAAAAACAGGAATTTCAAAAATCTTCCATAGCCAAACATGCCTGGAAAAGCAGTCATGGTTTTTTTATTTTTTTTTTGGCGACCATTATTAAAAGTTGCACTTCAACACCTGACCTTGATTTCTATGAAAGTTACTTTATCAACAAATTTGTGCCTTTACTTGTGAATGATCTTAAAAACTTTTGTATCAATTTTTGATCTCACTATGTTTTAAACTTGTGCATTTTGTTTCTGTACTTTGGCATCATCCCTTTTTTTGTGTTTTGAAACGTTTATATGTCGTGGTCATAACATCATTGTTGCATTTGTCATCTTTCACTGACGAGGGGGATCCAGACATCCCCGTAACGATCGTATGAATCGTTTTTTAAATTCAAATAAATATGTGCATAGTATAAACGTTGCCTTTTTACTTATTTTACAGGTAATACTTGCAGGTCCTAGGCTAGGCATATTGACCGCTGACAGTCCTTGTAGCTATTGTAAAATAACTCCAAACTATATTATTTTTAGTTATAAACTGTATACCTACAGGTAGTAGCCATAGAATTGCATATTGTACAACTTTGTCTTTAGAGAGGTGAATGCATAAGGTACGATTTTGTAGGTGTATGTTCAACCGCAATAAACCAAAGATTTTTTAAAAATTACATACATATTAAGGAAAATTTAATAATATTGATGTGTAAACATTCATAAAATAAATATCAGGGATTCCAAAAAATAACATTATGTACCTTAAGGAACTGAAACACGATCGGGCGCAATGTGTCAAATAGTGAAATTATGGTGAAAACCGAAATAAACAAAGCGCACGAATTTAATGTATTAGTTGGCGCCATACATCCGATAAAGATAGGAGACTACCAGGAATTTCATACTTTTAACCCCAAAAATAACGGAAAGGCGAACGAAAATCTATGCGATATCCAAAAAAGTACAGTTAAGATCGACGGAGGGTTAAGTAATATAACCTGTAATTTAGGCCTTAACCCTCTCAATACGGCAGGACATGTGATGTCCCATCGTTAAAGCTAGCAACATCTATGTTGGGCTTAAAACTAGAAGGGGGTTTAATCGCTAAGCGAAGTAGTGCCAAAGTGCACCCAAGTATCAAAGTGAAGTTGGTGACAAAAAATTCGCTAACCCACTTCTAGAGTTTTACCCAATGTTCTTGCATAAACATCCTTATGGGATTGCTTGAGCGAATGTCTGAAGGTCTAAAAATGACTGATAAACGATCCATATGGATATATCATATGTCCTGAAAGGGTTAAGCATGAAAACTTGTCATCATAAACAAAAAAAGGCTTAAAATTCACTTACTGCTTTGCAATATTTACATGAATGTCAAGTTCCTGACTCAAAACTTTATACGTCACCTGTAACATAAAAACACTATTTTTACCAACCTTTGATAAATGTCTTAAAATATAATAAGTACAGTTTAGAGGCAATTGAAAAGGACAGTAATAACAAAATATGATAAATTCATAATTCGATACACTTAGTGTAATAATTAATACAGAACAAATGAAAGCAAAGGTGAGAAACCTATTATAACCAACTTCTGGTTTATAAAATTTAAATATCACATACCGTACGGTCTTCATCAAAAATGAACTGCTCAAGTAATTCGATGCATGTCTCACGAGAAACCATCGTTTAAATAATAATAGCTCCCAATTGTCCCAATCCCGAGAACAGATTTAAATTAAATTTAACTTTCTTAATAACAACTACATTCGCGCCAATTCCATTTATTTGTTTAGGTTGTTTTAACGTTTTTCACTTCACTTTCCGTCTTGTCTTACCGGAAGTGGAGTTGGAAATGGAACATGCACGGTGGGTGGGGTACCAACCGAGGTAAAAAAACATTAACACAGTAACTAAAGTTTCTCATGATCTATCCATAATAATATTTCATTTTGATTATTCAGACTTAGCTTTACTTAAGAATTTTTAGGAAAATTTTATAAAGTATTTCTTTACAGTGGCTCCTCTAGCCCAATCCCCTTTGCACCAATCACTATTCTTGTGTGTACCTGTTTTTTTCATAGAGGTCTTTTTACGGTTCTGGTTTTGTTTTTTGTTGATGTTTTTGTAGTAACATCAAAGTTGATGTATGAACTCTATGAACTTCAATCGCCATGGGTTCTGACAAATCTGAAGAAGGCGTTGATTTTATAATGGAAGTTTATCCAATAAAAGATGCTATTGTACCCGGATCACAAAAATCTAATCATCTAAAAGCTCTTGAAATGAACGATCCAGATTCTCAGGAATCCGAAACTTCTCTACGATGTAAACTCTGCAATGCTACCTACAAAACACAGCATTACTGTGAAGCTCACCTCCTAAAACACGAACGAAAACAGAAGATAAAATGTAATATATGTTCCAAGTCATTTCTACACAATCGTTTCGCGAGTCATGTGATGGTGCACACAGGAGAAAAGCCATTCGTTTGCTCTGTTTGTGGCCGAGGATTCCGATTAAATAGAGATCTGAAGCAGCACAACTACACCCACACTGGAGAAAAACCTTATCCTTGTAATATATGTGATAAGAGATTTTCTGATGCAAGTGCCAGGAGGAAGCACTATCAAGTTCATACAGGGGAAAAGCCTTACAGCTGTGAGTTATGCCAACGAGCATTTTCTCAAATTTCACATTTGAGAGAGCATCAAGTAACTCATACCAAAGAAAGAATACATACTTGTGAAATATGCAACAAAAAATTCACCACCAAAAGTAGTTTGCAGCGTCATGTTTCGACTCACACTAATTGTTGTGATATTTGTTCAGAGACTTTTACTACTGAACTAAAGTTGCAACGTCATAAAGAAATGCACGATGAAAGTCGTCCATACTCTTGTCCTTATTGTACTAAACGCTTTTATAAAAAATGTGATGTGACTGCTCACCTAATTATCCATAGCACTGTTAAAAATATACTTTGTAAAGTATGTAATACAGCCTTTAAGAGTTTTAAATATTTACGAGTTCACCATTACCAGTACCACAAGGGAGTCGAAACTCCCTACGTATGTTCTGTTTGTAATAAAGGTTTCTTCCAAGAGACAGGTTTGAAAAGACATGCCTTTATTCATATTGATGAAAAGCGTGCTCTTTGTTCTAGTTGTGGGATAAGTTTTACCACTAAAGAAGATAAGTCAAGGCATAGCTGCGGTGAAGTTGGTGTGTTTTATAATTGTGAATATTGTGAAAGAAGGTACCGTCACAAGTCAGATCTAAATAAGCATGTCCGTAAATTCCATAGTGATGACGATTGAATGAGCCAAGTTTTGAACTTAAAGTATGATTGACAGCTGTTTTAAATAATATATTCTAAATAATCAGATGTTTCATTCTTTTCACTGTCTGGTGTCTCCTTTCCAATATTTACCAGGCAGAGATTTCATTTAAACTCTGAAAGTTTGGGTGGGCTAGGAATAATGCAAGAGTTGCTTAATCTTAACAATATGGGCTAATCAGTCATTCCATGTTGCATTACAGTGGATATAATTTAACCTATAATGTAGAAAAGTGGCTGAAAAATGTTGGTGTTAACAGAATGACAACAGTATCAAATAGACTTACTTAGACGACCTTGGCAAGGAACTGTACAAAGCGCTTAAGATGAAAAAGATTTCTGATTAACCCTTTCGGGACGGGTGGCGCATATATGTGCCACCAGCGAGACGCTCCTACGGGCCGGCTGGCTCACCGGTGAGCCACCACTTAAAGTGACTCAGGGGCCGGGTGGCACTTATATGATACGCGCTTGAATTTTCAAAATAATATTTTTAATTCTCATTAGATAACGCTGTAGGTCTGCTACAGAGAAATTATTCAAAAGCGAACATCTTTACCTTCATGCCCATAAATTATTTTGTATTTTTGATAATTTGTTTCGGAGAAATAGCGAGATTTATTTATGATGCATTGGGAACATGAGTAATGCGAATTAAGAGCACTTTCTTTCAATTTCTGAGCTAATATTAACTTATGTAAGTTTTCTGCGAGCATTAATATACGTTTTTTAGTTTTTGCGAGAAAAATGGATGTGTTGATGGTTTTACTATGCTTTAGATTTCGATTGCCTTCGGATATAATTATTTATTGCTTAAACCGAAATAATCCATATGTTTGAATGCCAAGTTGAAATCTAGATTAAAAGAGATAAATTGTTAGTGTTATTCTTAGAATAAACTATGTTTCCACGATTTTCGAGTGATTATATAAGCTGTGCGAGTTGCGTGTTTTCAGTAGAAAAGAATTAAAGTGGGTTTTGTTCCAGATGTGTTTAATATATCTTCATAAATAAGTTCCTTGAGATAAAATCTTTTCATGTTGAGATATTTTCCCCAGTAAAATTAGTTTTAGGAGGTGGAAAGGGTGAGTATTTACGAGTTACGTGATTTGTAAAATTTTTCAAAGAAAATAGCGGGTAAATGTTTTAAATGTGTTTAGCATGGACTTCAAAGGTGTTCCTCTGATCATATACCAAAAATTATATACTTAGGATTACAATTTTATTTTCTACGATTTTTTTTCTGAAGTTCGACCTAGACGCACTAAGTGCCCGTCCCCTGGGGAAGTTCTTTCTACTCGCGCTCCGTCCCGTGAGAGCAGTTCAGTGACTGAGGCGCCCGTCCCGAAAGGGTTAATAAATTAATTTCTCCCTACCGTTGTTGCTCAAGAAGCATTAACACGATATTTAGGCAAACAATGTCGCTGTAATTATGTTTTAAGTATACATATAAAGAACTGGGAGGGTGCTAAATTAAATTGCAGAAATATTTAAAAAAATTTTTGAGTCAGGAAAGTTTTTTGTTTTATCCTACTATAACGAATAAGGTTAACTCTTTATTATATTATTATTACTCTTTATTATTTATTATATTAACCACCAACTTTTTTATACTAAGATTCCTTAAAATGCAAATTCTACTAAAAAATGTTTTTAAAATTTACATTGTACCTATAAAATATATGGGAGGGGATGAGAAATAATTTTGCCCCATCACTGGTCTAATTGGTTATTAAGTCCAGTGAAAGTTAATTTCAACGCAATTTTGAATAAGGAGAAAGGGTTGCTTGGTAATGGAAGATACTTTCATTATTATTTTAATCGACTTCTCCATCTAATAATATCAAAATATTAGATATAGTATGAGTTTTACATGTTATGAAACAATAAGTATTTTTGTGTTATCCTGTCAACCATTCAGCAACACAACTATAAAACAGTCAATGGTTTTCGAATTCAGCAGTATGGTCGATAGGAAAATACATAAGAACCAAATAATATGTATATAATTAATATTCTGAAGTTTGATGAAAAATATGACTGAAATATTAAATGATATTATACTATTTTTAGATGTTTTTAAGTTTGTAGAAATGAGAATGAATTGACCATCAAGGTTTTTAAGCATGTATCAATCACACATGTATCTTTATTACTTGATTACAACTTTGGTAAAATTAATACTGTTTTTTACTGTGTATGTTCATTTTAATGTTAGGTTTATTCTCTGCATTTTTAGGATAGGTAACCTTTACACTCATAATTTTACTCCATTTTTGTATTCAATGTACACGATATATTGGCAAGAGATGCTTGTGCAAAGGCATGGGCGGATTTAAGGGGGTGTAACGCCCCCCAACTCTTTGAGAAAATTCCATTTTTATCGGGGAAAATCATGTTTTCAAAGTCATCAGGGGCAGCTTGCACCCCCAAGTTTCCCAGTACGCACCCCCAGGGTTCACCATCTAAATCCGCCCATGTGCAAAGGATAAACCAAGAAAGATGAAAACAATGTAAATTTATTGCCCAGTTAACAAGAGTAAAAAGTAAGCAATAAGGGAGTTGCATGTGTCAGATTTTCAAAACAAACAAGTGTTCTGAATGATTTTTTGTATGGTAAAATGAAATATCTAGTCAATTTTCCAAAAAAATTACAGGTAATTAAATAATTTAATTTAAAAGTCGAGAAAAAACACGTGGCTGAAAACATTTATTGTTTAAATCGTAGGATGACATCAACAATCATACCATCAGCTCCATTGCTTTACAACAATGTTTATTGTAAGATGACGTCACATCCAAACTCTTGGCGTTTTTGCGGGCTTTTAAAAAGGGATTTTTGTTAATTTTTTTGCCAATCAAATTTCTCAATCAGCCTCAAATTTTGGGTAGTTGCTTATTTTTGCAAGAAGAATCGATGAAAAAAATCATGCAACTTTCTCATTGTTTCGGGGATCAGTGGGTCCCCTTCGTCAATGCATAAAAATATACACTTTTGATTTTTATGTACTGACAACATGGGCGGATTTAAGGGGGTGCAACGCACCCTCAACTTTTTGAGAAAATTCCATTTTTATAGGTGAAAATCATGTTTTCAAAGTCATCAGGGGCAGCTTGCACCCAGTGGCGGATCTACGGGGGGGGCTTTCGGGCTGAAGCCCCCCCCAAAACGTCTGATATTTTACTAAGTTTGTCAAAACACAAAAATTAATATCCGAAATTCGGATGAGGCGTACGAAAACGAGTTGAAAAAGTGGGGTTTTTGACTTAAATTTCCAAAAATTTTCTGGGGGAGAACCCCCAGACCCACCCTTTTTGTGGTTTGAGTAAGATAATTCACTATCTTTTCCGTATTACCATTAACAAGAAGACTCAATTGGATTATGAAAATTCTTAGCCCCCCCCCAAAACCAAATCCTGGATCCGCCACTGCTTGCACCCCCAAGTTTACGCACCCCCAGGGTTCACCTTCTAAATCCGCCCATCCCACAAAGGGGATCCATTGATTCCCGAAACAACTGTTGGCTTTTTTCCCTTTTGTTAATTGGGCAATGAATTTTTGTTGTTTCCATCTTTCTTCATTTTGTACAGGTTATATACTTCTGAATAAAGACTGCAGTAGACTCCTATGTAAGCATATCATCATCATTAGAGCGACAACCCTATGTGAGCCCTGACCTTCCTTAACCCTTTCGTGATGGGCGCCTCATCCAATGAACCGCACTCACTGGACGGCACCCAAGTAGAAAGAACTTTCCCCAGGGGACGGCACTTGCGCGTCTAAGTCAAACCAGTTGAACTTCGGAAAAAAACTGCTGAAATTAAAGTTTTGTTCCAAGTTATCTAATTTTTGGTTTACGATCAGTAGAACCCCTTTGAAGTAAATGCTAAAAATTTATAGTATTATCTCTGTATTTTCTTTGAAAATTTAAAGAAATAAATAATATTAATAATTAACATTTCCACTTACCCAAGATGAATGAAATCGGAAAAATAATATAAAATGAAGATAATTTATCTCAAGTAACTTATTCATGATGATAAATGAAACATATTTAGAATAAAACTCACTTTATTTCTTTTTTACTTAAATCACGCAATGCGCGCAGCTGATAAAAGGGGTCCTGAAATCGTTAAAAAGCATTGTTAATTCTAAGAAAAATATCAAATAATTTATCTCTTTCAATCCTCAATTCAACTAGGCACTCAAACATGTAGATCTTTTCTGTTTAAGCAATAAATAATACCATCTGAATGCAAGCAAAATCCAAAAAAAATAAATAGTAATAACTGTCATAATAAAAACTTCAACTCATCCTCATATCCAATGAAAGAAAAAAAATGATCCTGAAGCTCGGAAAACACGTGTTTAAGTTCACTAAACCTCAGAAATTAAATATATTTTATGAGAATGAAGGTCAAGATGTACCCTTTCGATTAGTTTCACTGTAGCAGGCATAGGGCAATATCTAGTGGGAATAAAAAATACCAATATAAAGATTTCATCGTGTATCACATATGAGACGCCCGTCCTCTGGTCCTTTCAAAGCAGGCGTCTCACCCGTGAGACAGTAGGCCAGTGGAAGCACTTCGCTCCCCCGTCTCATGGGTGAGACACCCGTCCCGAAAGGGTTAAAAGTTTCTCCCATTCTGCTCTTCTTCTTGAAATCGATCTCCAGTTTTTCCATCTGGTCAATCAACATTTGCAAGCTTTTACTATGATAAAGAGTAAAAGCTTGAAAATAAATTACAGAAACAATTAGACTTTGATAATTAGAAGAGATTGCAAATGAGTGATTGCCCACCAGCACTGATTTGGCGACTTATTGTACCTTAGTGCTTTAAATAACGGAATTAAATGATGGTGCTGTTTTCATCATTTAGGTTTGTAAACTTGTTGAATGAATATTTTAATTTTTTTTAACAAAACATAGAATGCTAATTCCTTAAACTCCGAACATATTACTTGCAGTTAAGTGGAGTCTACTGTGTCTGTTTATTATTAAAAATTTTGTTAAATCTTCATTAATATTTATTTTGTTATTTTTTGGGTACTTTTTCATTAGCCGGGTGCAAACGTAGCCAATTGTGAACCAAACACGAGCCAAGTCGGCAAGCGAAGTGAATGACAAAACAGTCAATGGTCGCCAATTCTACATTATTTGGTGATTTTTCGCTTGCGCCCGACTAACGGAAAAGTACCTTTTTTGTAACTGTGTTTATTTTATGAAGAATGATATTGTAAACTGTTCTGAACTTAATGTAAATTTATGATGTTAAATTAATAAAAAAAAGCATCTGATTTCTATGATAGTTGTCATCTACCCATAAAGTCCCAATGAAACTGCTACTGTTTCCTTCTTTTTTAACAGTCTTGTTCTGAAAAACTATAATGTGAATTAGCCTCTCACTAGTTTAGCGAAGCCTGGTGGCGTTGAGATAGCGCTTCGCGCTTCCATGCACCGGCCTGGGGTTCAAATCCCAGTCTACAGGGCAAGTCATACTCAGCCCTTCATCTCTCCGGGGTTGATAAAATGAGTACCAAGTTTACTTGGGGAAATCAAGAGGGTGTTAGCATCAATCTAGCGTGCTCAGCTGACCGTGACATTTAGTCGCATGTTCTGTAACAGCTCTGCCAATGGCCTCACCCAGTGAGGCTAAGTTATACTGGGAGTTTGAAGGTCCGCTGACCTAGGTACTCCCTCAAGTATCCCCCTTGATTTTTTTTACAGTTTAGCATTTCCCTTTGTGAATTTTTTTATTTGAAAACAAAAGGCAAGGAACTGAATAATTTTTCTTAAAAAAAGAGGTTCTATTTCCATGGATTTAAACCATTAACATTGCATGTATTTGCATAAAATTAACTCCATGAGGGAAAAAAGCAACAGTTCTGGTTGGCTCTTAGTCCGATGATGTTAGAAACTGGTCAATCATGAACAATAAATAATTTTTGGGATAATATTGCATTGGAAATCAGTTTTGTGTGAAAAAAAATTTTCTTCAATGATTTCATAATTAATTTTTTTAGAAATGGCTTTGAAAACTTCCCCTTTTTCAAATTATTATTTTAAAGTAAAAATGCTTCTGTATTGTTTAAGTTGTAATTCGGTGTAATGATTTAGTAGTACATGCATTTAATTTCAGTCGTCGATGATTAAACCAAGACCAAGAAGTAAGAAAGGTTACTAGTTTGATTTAACCCTGATGACAATTTCAGGTGATATGATGTTGTAGTCAATACCATTAATTTATCACTGATATTTTATTTAGTGAGGGTAGATTTTGAACATAAAAAAATTGTGTGTTTATTGTTATCCTTTTCATTTTGATATTGGCACTCGTCACCATGGTCAGTTTTATTTACAAAGAATAAGAACCTCTGTATTACCTATTTGTATAATCAGTGATGTAGAAAAGAGCGTCCCGTAACTGATAAATTTTCCCATTTTGAGTATAGAAAGCAACAAAAAATTAAATGCCACACATCCCCATAAAATATCAATATCCCCATTCAAAATTTTGATATGACTTGAATCTGGAACTTGGTCATAATGGTCTTTATTATGGGGAGCCTTTTTTAAAGGTAAGTGGTAAGATTATAGTTTTTCTTTCTTTATTTGAAAGGCATCCAACAAAAATAATTTAAGTGATATATAAAATTCTATCTAAAAGGGGAAACATCAAAACTAAAATAAAAAGAGGTCAAAATTGTTTCTTTATCTCTTAAATCAAAATCTTAAATTAGCTATGGCCTTTATTTTTTGTTAATTTCACATTTAGCCTTTCTTCGTTTGCGCATTAAAGTATGATACTAAATATAATGAAATCTTTTTATTTTCTTCGATATTTGCTGTCTTATTATGTGTAGGGCACACTGGGTGCAACTCTTATCACATACCTACCGATAATAACCTAATAACACCATTTCTCCAAAATACATTCATTCGTATTTGCTCCAAATCTAAAGATAGATAAGGATTTCAATATTTTGTACCCAGAATTATTACAATTTTTTGAAGGCAGTGTTCAGTATTTAATGAAATGTGTGACTGACAGCCGAACTAACGAAGTATTGTGGATTGGAACCGTCACCGTCACCGACCTTCGGTTGCCGAGTGCATGTGAACTAATCGGCCTTGTTTTGTTGCCAGACTGAATACAAAACAAGTATATTTATAATTTCATTAAACGTTTCTCGTTGATGTTGAACTGATGTTTACAAAAAAATCAAGATTCCTATGAAACCTGAATTGCTCTTAATTAAAGTGAAATATCTTAAGTACCTTTGCACTGCTTTACACTTGCCCAGTTCTGCTACGTACCGTATTAGGTGCTTTTTTGTGAAGAGACAGTTCATGTCATTTACTGCAGATTTGTTTGGTTTGTGGTTGTAAACAATGTTAAGGTCGTGCGTTTACTAAATTTCTTCGATGTTTTCCGCATTATTAATTTTGTTGGTCGTTATAGGCTTCGGTCTCTCAATATTTTTGATAATCTTGCTTTTCATAAATCCTCAAAAGTATCAAAACACGATCAAGGTAAGTCATTCGTTAACACCTTCATAGCGTGTTATGTTCACAATTTACCTATTAAATATTATTTAGATGACCCTTCCTTTAGGTTTTGCTATTTTAGTTTTATTGATTGTGCTGTTTTCTCACTCGATATTCAATATTAGGATGTGATAATAGTTGATACTTAAGTTGTTAAAAATCTTGCTGCTATTTAATTTGTTGACCTAAATTGTTTTTAAAGTCAAATACTTTTTAGATTTATTAGTTTTCAGGCTGCAGTGCTCTTAATAGTGTTACCCTAGTTATCTATGTTAAAATTCAGGTAACATAGATATACAGCTCTAGTAGGGTGGTCCAAAAAATTTTTTTTTGTTTTTTAAGTGCTAACCCCTAATTTTTGTATCAATCCCAAAACATGCTTGTTCACAAAATTTCAGCAGAATTCAATAGGGGAGACCGGGGAGGGATGGGACACTTTTTCCAAGAATATTTTTTTTAAATTTAGTTTTCATTGTATAAATTTGAAACTTTCAAACTAATATCTTGGAACATTTTAACATGTTTAAAAAATATAACCAAAGTGATAGCAAACAAAACTTAGGATTTATGAACGAATTAAGTAACCTCTAAAAGTGTCCCATCCCACCCCGGGTTGGGATGGGACACATCTTTTTAAATTAAAATTTATGATTACTTTTTAAATAGTATATGATTAAAAACCACAAAGATGGAAGTATTTCACACATTTTAAAGATTTGTTACAAAAACATCAGTTGTTTTACCCTATATTTACTTCGAAAAATCTAATTTGAGTGAAAAGTACTAAATAGTTAAAATTCTTCTTTAACCTAAAAAAATATGTTTTCAACTGCAATACGTAACAGTTCCAAAACAAAGGTATCTAAAGAATTGTATTCAATAGCTAATAGCTTGTATTTAGGTATTGAGAGGAATTGGGCATGGTGTCCCACAGTGGCGGATCCAGGATTGGGTTTTTAGGGGGCTAAAAATTTTCGGCACAGCTGGGATATGCGAAGCGGTCGCCAACTTGTTGGCGCTTATCACGCCCGAGATGCCGATCGCCTGTTCCGGCCGCCATGTTTTTCCGACTACTCAGAACGTTGTCATAGTCACTATTCCCGGATGGTTAAAATAAAGACAAAAGCTGGTTTGATTAATTGTTTTTAATTATTAAATCAATTAAATTCTATGAATAATAATGATATTATTTATTGGGTTGTCCCATAAGTTCTGTTACTTTTTACGAAGTTTTGTCTTTGTAAATTTTTTATGAAAAACTGGTAATAGATGGAGATTTCAAACAAAGGGGATTTTGATATATGTATATTTATGAACATAATGTGTGATTTTGGTAGTTCTTGTGATATTATTTCTTTTCAAAATGGCGGTTTGAAAAAAAGACCAAAAACGACGATTTTCGCGTAATTTTCATATTTTGTTTAAAAAACTAGGAAGAACGCATAATTCATGGTTAAAAAAAGTTTTACTGCATTTTTGAAATGTTAAGATTAAGATGTCATAGTTTCAAGATGATTCGATAAGTTTAAGGTAGGAAATTTTGACTTTAAAACTTCATATATTGGTAATTTCACGTGTTTTCTAAAGCACACCTATTGTTTTTCTAAGCAGCTGGTATGAAGCAAATTAAAGGCAGATGTTTTTTGAACCATAATGCTTGTTTCAACGGTTTAAACATTGAAAGCCTCTTTTCATAATGTCGTTGAATTGATTTGTTTCTAAATTCCAACGAGTTGTTTTTATTGTAGTGTTTTCGTATGAAGCAAATAATTGCTTTGCTCGCTTAGCATAAGTTCAGCGAGTGTAATCCTGGTAAGTTAAAACGTTGCGCGCTTGAATATTGCGCACTACTTTCTGAACTTAATTTCAGATATAATATAATATATATTGCATATTTTGAATACTTGGGTATTTCTTAAGCTTTTTTATTGATTTTGATGCTTTTTTTCGTGAAAATTTCTTTGAAATGACTAACATTACTGAGGTAAGTTTCTTGCAAGGATGTTATGTTTGAGACCGAAATTTCCTAAGTTAAACTTATCGAATTATCTTGAAACTATGACATCTTAAACGAAACATTTCAAACATACAGTACAACTTTTTTTAGCCATGAATTATGCGTTCTTCCTAGTTTTTTAAACAAAAGAAAAAAATTACGCGAAAATCGTCGTTTGCGGTCTTTTTTTCAAACCACCATTTTGAAAAGAAATAATATCACGAGAACTACCAAAATCACACATTATGTTCACAAATATACATACATCAAATTCCCCTTTGTTTGAAATCTCCACCTGTTTCCAGTTTTTCATAAAAAATTTTCAAACACGAAACTTTGTAAAAAGTAACAGAACTTATGGGACAACCCAATATAATATTGTTCTTCCTTTATTTCGAATCATAGAATTTCGGATCTTGCAAATCATCGGAAATACGCATGCGTCAAATCTTAACGTCCAAAATATAATTTTGTTCTTATTTTTAAATTAAATAATTACCTGGTGGGATCAAAATATGTATCTCCCGGATACAGAGCGTGCATAACAATACTGAAATCGTAATAACTTTTTATAACATCCTTTTTCTTTGATTAATCTTCATTTGAGTGAGTCGTGGGGAAACATGGCGGCCGGAACGGGCGACCTGCCGCTCGGCCGTGATACAGCGCCAAGTAGTCTTCCATTTGGCGACCGCGTCTTCCATTTGGCATGGTCGACGTATATCCCAGCTGTGCCAAATTTTCAAAATCCAATTGAATCTTCTTGTTAATGGTAATACGGAAAAGGAAGTGAATTATTCTACTCAAATCACTAAAAGGGGGGTCTGGGGGTCCTCCCCCTGAAAGTTTTTGGAAATTTAAGTCAAAAACCCCACTTTTTCAACTCGTTTTGGTACACCTCATCCGAATTTCGGATATAGATTTTTTGCGTTTTGACAAACTTAGTAAAATATTAGAAGTTTTGGGGGGGCTTCAGCCCAAAAGCCCCCCCTTAGATCCGCTACTGGTGTTCCATCCCACCCCGGTAGCAACAGTTTTAAAAAATAGATTCTTACTAAATAATAGTGGCTTTTAGGCTTAACTCAACTATATATTCATAAAGAATACATTAATGTATTATATTTATTCTGTTTAGAAAACAACATAAACCATTAAGAAAGCAACCAAGAATCAGATTGAAAATTCACTTTGAAAAGTATAATACTTAGTTACTTTTGCTATAGTGAAACCATCTTTTTCATTCAGAAATTTGTAGGAGCTTGCAACTAAAATAGTAAACAGCAACAAGTTAAAAGCCATGGTGGCTTTACCTGGTGGAACACTCAAAAACTAATTTTATTTATTATTTTAAGATTTATTGAAAGTGTCCCGTCCTACCCGGTGTCCCATCCATCCCCGGTCTCCCCTAATATTTAAAGGTAGCTCAATGCTTACTTAGTTTTAGATTACGGTAGATTTTTGCCAATTTTAAAAAATTACAAATTCTTATAGCTGTTTTAATATTTTATTTATGGTATACTTTTTAAAAATTATTATAAACAAATATCTAGTTTTAGCATTTAAGAGAGGGTAGAGTGTTTTGTGTTTTTGAAAGCCTTTCTATGAGTTTCTACAACTTGCAGCAAAAACTGCTTTTGTTCCTCCCTTGGTTATTAGTCGACTGTGATCAGAAATGAGGGCAACACCTTGTTCTGCACAATCATTAATAACTCCTATCTTTCTTTTGTCCCTAAATGAATATATCACAGCTTTACCATTGTGATGGATCCTCATCTGTAAAGTCCTTATTTATATTTTAAACTTCAAATTAAAAGTAATGAATGATTACTCACAAAACTGCAACGACTTTTGAGAAATGTTACCCTTCACTTGACTTCAATTACTTGGGAAAATGCACATTGTCTTCAAGATTGACTTTTTTAACTCATCTACCATAGAACTTTTTTTGCTCAAGTTATTTGGCCACTAATTAAACTAAGCATAACCAAGTTGCTTGTAACGTACCACAAGTGCCTCTTGAATCTTGATTGCATGAGTTGCAACATCAGCAACTTTTCTGGTTTCATTCTGGTATGAAACACATATTTTTAGAAAATCCAAATCATTAAATGGCGCATCAACTGCAACTGGACTTGTGAACTAAACTATCATGTAAATGAGAGTGCTAAAGTCATTAAACTCTTTTAAACCTTGAACTTCTCGTTGTTTGAGCTGAAATTGTTCCCTAAGCAAGTAAATCTTAAGACAATATATAACTTTTACCATCCAATCCGGCATAGTGGAAGATACCAGGTGTTTAAAAGAAAATTCTTCTTGTGGAATTTTACCCAATTATATCAATGCTCACTATAGAAATCCCTTGTTGTCATCTCTTGCTAAGTTGTTCGTTCGACTATCTAAAGGATGTATTGCACACTCAATGGCTTATTCTTTAAGTGTTTTTACAAATTCAGAGGTTGTATTTATCTCATAGACAGTTATAAGAGTTCCTGTCAATAAAATCGAACTTAGCTTGGAATCTTGAACAGAATAATATCTGGCCAACTAGAAGGGCCAAAAATTGAAATGAATACATCTCCAATTACAATATCATAGATAACAAACCAAGTTGGAGAAGCTGTCTTTCCAGCTTTTGCTCTAAAAGGGTTATATGCCCCAATGTTAATTCCAGTGCTGCAGGAAGTAGTATCAAAGCACATGCATTGAATCAGTAGCTTTACAATCATTGAGTGTTTCCATAATTGCATGTGCCATTGCTCCCCAGGACCACTCAGTAGTTTGGGAACCCCTAATAATTTCTTTACATTGTCTCCAGTGACAAGAACAGGAAGACACTCTGTATTCCGACTATTCAATTGGATGGTATTGGTAAAACCACAAAGGTCTTGAGCTACCTCTAAATATTATTTAATTTAGCTGAAAATTTGTGTATATGCTTATTTTGGGGTGGGTACAAAATGTAGGGGTTAGCACTTTAACATTTCCAAAAAAGGTTTTTTTTGGACCACCCTAAGCTCTAGTAAGAAAATTGCATAATACTAACACTGGTAAATCGGTCGCAAGTTTTTTACAAACTATTGGTTAACTACCCCAAAAATAATCCATTTTCTGGTACAGTTTTAGAATAAATCCGCTTTTTGAATGGTCGCCAAGTTGGCAGTATTTCATGGCCCGGAACAGCTTTAGAATAGTGATGGGCAGGTATCGATACCAAATACTTAAGTACTCGATACCTATAGGTATCGAGTGTATTCGATACCCACAAAAGTATCGATACTTTATTGACATATTTCGTTTTAAATTTTTCAATGAAGTAATCTTTATAATACCTACTGTAGATCAAACGCAGCCTGTTTCTGTTTTCATTTTGCAACGCTCAAACCCAAGTTGTTATCATCCGCGAGAGAAATTTGACGCGGCTAGGTTTTTCCCCCGCTAAATCCTTCGCCTCTATCCACCTCCAGGCCCGTAGCTACGAGGCTTTTTGATGGATCGCTTTCAGTTTTTTGAATATTAGTCTGATTATGGATAGGCCCTAAAAAAATTGTCCCTTCAGGTTCATTTCCCGACATTGAAAAAAGTACTCGATACCTATAAGTATTCGATACCTATAAGTATTCGATACCAAAGTATTCGATACCTATAAGTATTCGATACCAAAGTATTCGATACCTAAAATTATCGATTTTGCCCATCACTACTTTAGAATAAGTCCGCTTTTGGCAACCTTGGCGCTGGCTGCCTTATTTGAAACCCGGCTGCCATGTTTACCTACGATTTCATGGCCTGTCGGCCATGTAATACCGCCAACTTGTCGACCGTTTAAAAAGCGGACTTATTCTAAAGCTGTACTTATGGCCCACAGGCCGTGAAATCGTAGGTAAACATGGCAGCCGGGTTTCAAATAAGTCTGCCAGCGCCAAGGTTGCCAAAAGCGGACTTAGGAACAACTTTGATGAGTCGACCAGCCACCATGTTAACCCACAGTTCAAATGATGACACACAACCACATAGATCTAAATTGAGCTGTGGGTAAACATGGCGACTGGTCGACTCTTATTGAAGCTGTGGCCAGACTTATTCTAAAGCTGTTCCGATTTTCTTTTTCGCCCATGTTTAACAATTTTAAGGTGGTTTTGAATCAACTAATTAACTTTTGCCCATGGAAGTAGGAAGATAGGCAACTGCCGTGAAAAGGATTGCCAGGTGCCAATTATCGCAACGCTTGGGAGAGCCACGTGCACGGCATACTTGCTCACAATAGCCGCTTCATCGTCCTAACTCCCGATTCACAGAAATAAAACAGCTGAGAAAGTGAATACGCGGTATAGAAAATGCGGTTTGGTAAAATGGGCAATACTAGTATTTTCTAAAAATGAATAATAATTTAAACTGTTCTGAATTCAATTTTTCGCATGAAAACAACCAAAAAAATTTACTTTCTTAATTATTTAAGTTTTAAAAGCGTGGAATTTGAACCTTACTTGAATCGTTCTCCCATTGGCTGCTTCGATTGTGACGTACTTCATTTCAATCCTATACAAACAACCTCGTGTATTGCCACGCCGTTCATTTTGGCTGCTTCGGCTTGTCTTTGACTGTTTGGTGGGTATTTATTGATATAAAATAAATATATAGGGGAGGGTGACTCAAGAGAGATGACAAAGTTATTAAAATAAAATATTTAATGACCTCAACCGCTTTTAGTAAAAATCATTGCTGCATATTTTCATTAAATTTGGGTCCTTTGGGAATAGTTGAGATCCTTTAAAGATGAATTATGTAAAAATAACAGGAAAAGTAGTGTAAAATAACCTTTATGATTTTATAAGATTTTTTTTGCATTTTTAGAGGGTAATAACCCCTTAAATACTATCCATTCACTAAAAATTTTCATAGTTTAGAAATTTCAAACTTTTTTGTTCTCTTGGGAGTTAGTTTAAAGACTAAAGCAGGGATGGCCACAATGTGCACAATGTGTACGCGGCACGCGTGCCACAATGTGGCACGGCAGAGCCTTTCCAGTGGCACGCGTAGGTATTAAAAGAATTTGGTGAAAATAATGTTTTCTTCAGGCGTTATCAATGACAGATGGATTGAGCGCAGTTAATGTGGTGTCACGAAAAATCCAGTCAATGCAAAAACCGGTCATACAAAAACCGTTCAAAAAACATAAAAACTCATAGAATAAATTTGTTTTTATTGAAAGGTTTTTGTACCGATTTTTGCAGTGACTGGATTTTTCATATATCCATTTGCGTTGCCTTGCTTTGGCACCATCATGTCTTGGTTTTGGCTTTACTCTTTGGAGAAAAAGCGTCCACCAGAAAAAAACATATTTTAGTAATGAATAAAAATATTTTTTTCTTGTTCGCTGTACTTCCTGTCTGGCTCAGTTCGCTTTTATCTTCCAAGTAAATGTTCAGCTTTTAAAATTTTGTCCTCGAGTGTTGTTTTAAAAATTTAAATATGTCCTTGAGTAAACCTTCGACATCGAAGAGAAAATATAAAGAGGATACTCAGGGGTCGATCCAGGCGAAAATTAGGGCCCTTTTGCGGCCCCTTCACAAAAATTAGCTTCGATAAAACGGCCCCTTCACAAAAATAAACTTCGGAAGAACGGCCCCTTCACAAAAATAAACTTTGTAAAATCGGCCCTTTCACAAAATTTCTAGTGACAAAAAATCGCCACTTTCAAATTTCAAACGAAGCCCTTCAAATTTTCTCCGAAACGAACGCGATCCTTCGGTTGAGAAAGAACCATACAATCCATAGATCGACGAAAACAGCAGTTTGCCTTTTCAATCCGGCAACCCTATGCTCTGCAATGAATTACGGAAAAATATATTTTTCACAAAAAAACCCAATTTTCACAAAAATAATTTCATTTTCACAAAAAATAATTTCATTTTCACAAAAATTATGAAAAACAGGCCCCAAAAATTAAAACCTGGATCTACCCCTGATACTGCAATTCATGATTTTAAAACTGCCTGCACTATTGTAATTCACATGAAAAATTTATGTGTATAAAAATCCTATTATCAGCCTATGAATTTTTGTTTTCAATTTTTTATATTTTTGGTGGGGTAGGAAACAGGGTTGGCCGGTTTAAACCATTTGGTTTAAACCATTGGTTTAAACCATGGTTTTTTTATGGTGGTTTTTTTACCAAAAAAACCACTTGGTTTTTTTGGTTTTTTTAGAAACTATAAAATATTTTCAGGATTTTTTAAAGAAAGTGTTATTAAGTATAATCTTTAACACAAAATTAAAAGGTCAGAGTTATCAAAAAATTGACATTTTAAGGTGATTAAAAATCAGAAATCTTTTAATTTAATGGTTTTAATTATTGAATTCTCTCTAATCTTAACCTTAAATGCTTAAGTTAAACTTATTATATGTTTCAAGAGATAGTTCATTTATTAATTTCCTTTAAAATGAAGCATTATTTCAAAGAGTAACTAAAGATACACAAAAGTTATCTGTTTTTCACTGATAAAATATGGCTTGGATTTTAATTAATTGATAAAACCAATTTGTCTTATTTGTCAGTCTAAAACTTTTTTACTAAACTAGGGAGCTACCGCCCCCTGCTCGCTATCGCTCGCCAACCCCCGTAAACTGCTTACGCAGGACCTTTTGGAATTGCTTCGCAATTCCCACAAATTCCAACTCGATGAATTTAATACACTTTATAAACAATTAAACAATTTGCAAAAAAAAACGTCAACCAACTTTCCAAAAATACATCCCCAAATCCCCTCCATGAATAAATCTTCCTTAAAAGTTTGAATATTATATTAAATTAACTCTAACTTTTCAAAAATTTAAACGAAATGTTTTTAAAAATATTCAGCTAAATTATTTTTAATCTATTATTATAAAAATAACTATTTCTAATTGTTAATCAATATTCTGTGTGTGTGACCAAACAAAAACCATTATTTTAAAGTAACTCGTTAGTATATGCCTAGTGTTTATCATTCATATTTTTTTAAACCCAGACTTGTTAAACAATACCGTTTAAGCAATTGAAAATAATAAAAGACAAAACCTACACATCACTCAATGTTTACAATTAATTTCGATGAAAAATTATAAATATTGGACAAAAAGTGTGAAATTTTAGTTTAAAATGGCGTTCATGCAAGTTTTTCAAATAGGTTTTTATCAGTCCTTGAATAATATTTAATTTAGAAAGTATTTTTTTAAAAGGTGAAAAACATGATTCATCATAAAATATGGCGTCAGTCGGTCGTTGTGATTGGATGCATAATAATTTGATTGACAGTACTTGCTTTGTAACTGCGACCTTATCCATCATCTAAAAAAATGGAAATATTTTAAAATTGAGAATTATTTTGAAAAATCGAAGGGCTTACTCGGAAATCCGGAGATAATACGGTCATTTTGATACCATATATGTGTCATTCGGTTCAGTAATTAAAAAGCCTTTCTCTGGAAACCGTTCACCAAAAACTTTTTTTTAGAATAGAGAGATTAATAAAAACCAGTTGGTTTTTTTACTAAATTAATAAAAACCATTGATTTCTTTAATGATAAAAATTAAAAACCAGTTGGTTTGTTTATAAACAGATAAAAACCAGTTGGGTTTTTTTACTAAATTAATAAAAAACCGTTAATTTCCCTAATCGGATTAATTATCTCAATCATTTATCCAATTTCAATTAACATTAGTTGCTTACATTTCCCTTTTATTTATTTAAAAAATAAAATTTTCTCTTTCTAAAGAAATTTCTTAAGTTCATAAATTAATCCATATATAATTAAGAAAAATAATTTGATTATTTCAGTCATTTATCCAAGATAAATTAACACCGATTTTTATTCACTACAATAATATTAGATATTCAAATTGGAATATTTTAAAAACAAAATTTATTTTAAAACAAATTAATTTAATTTTAATTAATTAATTGAAATATACAAATCATTTATCAATTATAAACAACCCCTGAAATAAATGTCTCATTTACAACTCAATTTCAAACATCACTGCTAAAATAACTTATTCTGAAAAAAAATTCTAAAAAAACTTGGTTTAAATTAAAAAAACCTGGTTTAAACCAAAAAAACCTGGTTTAAACCAAAAAAACCAAATAAACCCGGTTTTTTTGGTTTTTTTAAAAAAACCCGTTTTTTTGCCAACCCTGGTAGGAAAACAGTAAGTGGCACGCCTAAAATTTCCCCCTCAAATTGTGGCACTCTTCCAAAAAAGGTTGGCCACCCCTGGACTAAAGTAATGCTTTTTACATTGAAAATCGAATTCAAAGTCATTAAGTCAACGAAAAACGTAAAAAAGGGGAGGGAAAAACTCAGCATGTTCTCCGAAAATGCTGAGTCAATTTAGAACTTTAGTGGTGATATTCGTGTTCACCAAACCAAAATCTAATATATGAAAAGACTATTTTCGGCGCAAGTTCAGACTTGCGTATGCGCCAAGTTTTTAGCGTTGAAGATGACTAATATGGTAACCCTAACTCATGTTAAGTGAATGATTTGGCTTCTAAATGTGCCGCTAAACAGCCAAAATTCGCCAAGCATACGCAACTCTGAACTTGCACCCTATTTTTATCCCTGTAAAAAATTTGAAGTTAAAATTTGTTGAACAGTGCAATACATGTCCAAAAAATCGCATGTTTCTTGATTTTAATACTAATGCATATTATTTCCCACCCAGATAATTAATTCAGAATTTGTTTAAAACAATAATTCAATGACCTTTGGGGACCTCTAAATATTTTTTAAAACTTCTGAAAAAATTCAGTGTCTTATGTTCACAGAAAGAACATTTTTTGAGGGTGAGGGTTAACCATTTCAAGAGTCGCATTTTTTTGGGACACCCTAGTGCCCATGGATCTACAAACCTAAACTTTCATATTGACTTTAAATTTTTTTAACAGTGAGCCTGAAAAATTAGGTTAAAAGCTACCTATAAGAATAATTTTTTAAACTTAGCTTTCTGTAATTTCATTTGGGTCATATCTTTACCTTTAATTTTATAATAATTTATAATAGTGAAACGAATATAAAATTTTAACCCTTATGTCTACTTTTTCATGGAATTGTCTTGATTTCTACTTAACTGGTTAAAACCCCTGAATGTTCTCCTTCGTTATTGCTGGGCTTACGCCTGTAGTTGGTCGACTTAATTTGTATTTGTATTTATTTGTATTAGGTATGTCATGGTTATCTTTTTCTTTTTCTAGGATCCTACTATTGTGATTGTAAAAATAATTGAAGAGCATCGTGGTGTAAGTGCCTATACTTTATCATTTATATAAATTTTGAAGTTGTTTTATTTTTAACCAACAGCCTACCGATGGAAATTTTCAAACAATTGGCATCAGCCCATCGACCAAAAAAATGCTATTAGTCGAACCCTAAACTCAATATAGCTGTTCCTGCAACAATTCTCTATAGTTTTACCTCAAAGCTTAAGAAACTTATTCTTTTTTTTCAAGTATTATGTATTATGACAAGTATTATGTATTAAAGGTATTATGCTACTTTTAATAACATGTGTGTGTTGTGTTGTTGTTGTTTCTTATGCCACTTGGAATATCCAAGCTCCATCCGCAGATTTTTTTTATGTATCCGCAGATACATTTTCCATATATTTTAGTTAGTACTTACTGTATTAAATTTGTTGCATTTAATGCTTATTAAATTGATCCACAAAAAATACACATCCTCCCATTTTTAATATGTAAACAGATATATGTATTGCAGATAGTTTTTCGTTATCAACTTAGTACTCTAATCAACATTAATTTAAAAATGAAAATGCAGAGATATTTTGAAGGGAATTTTGGTCAACAGAAATTGTTTTCTGGGGAAATATTGGGCATTGAAACATTTTATGCACCGCTGAAGATAATTTTTATGCTAGATCTATTGCTTTTCTCAATGATTTTATTGCTGTAGCTTTATAGGTTAAAAGTGATACCAGGAGAATTAGAAATGAGGTTTATGTTTTATGAGTCATCTAAAACAAATATTTCCTTTCAATTAACCTTTCTACATTTTATTACCTGTCATAAAATGGAAAACATATTTATCGGCTAATAAAAAGGCCATGCAGTTAGGAAACCTTTTTATCACAGTTTTCAACCAATTGTGAAGCATTGAAAATGTTGTAAACAATCCCAAAATTTATTTTAAAGGTGACTTCTGGCTAGTTAGTCAAGATATGCTATTGATGTTGATTTAAAAGACAATCAATAATTGTAAACAGATTAATATTTTGATTTTTGTATTGACATGAAAGGAAAAATAGGGGTTACTCTAGGTGCATTCTACATCAGGTCGGTGTCTTAACTCCTTTAAGCTGTGGGCCATTTAAAATGACTATGTGCTGAGGACACCTGGTCTACATCATTGGGATATGATATGCTTATGACCCAAGTTTATGCCTTTTTTGAGTTATTTCTATTCCTCAACTCAAATCTTCTTAAACTCTAGTAGGCTGTTTCAAGTTTTTTTTATTTGAATGGAGTTTATTCAAAAATGCTTTGAGATCAAAATAACTTATTTTTAGTTCCAGTAAGTTAGCTGATATTTTTTGTATATTACAAAAAATAAATGTCAAAACCTAGCATTTAATTTAATTGCTATCCTTAGATTTTATTAATTTTGTCTTGACATTTTAAATGATTATTTTTAATCTATCTTTATGAATTATGATAAAGATAACAGTCTTTATCAAAACAAATTGTCACAAATGACAAACAGTCACTGATATGTTTTATTTTCTTCCAATTAGCATTTACCTGTAAACTCTGCCCACGGATGGGTTCTCATTCCATCAAACTGTGATCTCAGATGTTGGCAGAAAGACATCTCCCTCAACATTCTTGGATCTCCTATATCAGTGTATGGTTGTTCTAAAGAAATACCATGTGCTGCTGTGGTAAGAATTTTAACTCTTAGTCCTACAGGAACTTCAAAAGGCAAGTTCCAAAGTGCATTTTTAAACTGAGCAAAGTTAGCATTGATGAAACCACTTAAATCTGGGAGAGTTATATAATATCTTTTTTCTACTGCCCTTATATATTTTTGATGATTAGTTACTTGATTTCAATGTTTTATTTCAGATACTGTTAAATGTTATTGCTGATGTTTCAACATGGCCAGAATGGGATGTATTTGCACAAGATCAAACAGTTCATTTGGAGTTACCTGAAAATTCATCATTGCATGCTGATGCCTTTATGCAATGTGACCAAGTCTTGACATCTAAGCAAAATACTAAGCCTGAACTTGAATTGTACAGGTATTGAAGATGTTGGTTGATAATGGAATTTTCTTATTAACATATTTTGCTTTGCTTTTATAGTTGTTTTTAAATGGGAAAGTTTTTCTGTTGTTTTTTTTCAAGTTTTTATTTCCATATTTTTTATTCAAATGGAGCATTATTATTTTGCAGGTTTGGTAATCTTGAAAGTAATGGAACAGGCTGGATTTTATTGTGGAGTGCAAAAAGACTAGATTGGACTCTCTTTATTGCTCAACCCATTGACAGTGATTCTGGTGTGTTATTCACACCTCTTTATAATTTTTCTCATTTATTGTGCACATTCAAAGGCTGGTTTTATTTTGAAAAAATATCAGTTTCTACGAGGAAGAATTTTATGAATAATTGTTCTACTGATGTTTTAACAATTTTTTAAAGAATTAAAAATATTATTTTTCATTGTTTAAAGGTGCATCGACAACCTAAAATTTTGATGCTTTTTGACTTTTACATTCTTGTTCTTGATTAACTTGTTTTCTTATAAGTATAAGCAGGGCTCAATTTCTAAAAAAAGAGGTACCGGAACGGTAAAATTATTGGTATCAATACTGAAAAAGCGAATACTTTTTAATACCAAAACTTAAGCACTTATTTTTAAATTTAAATTTATAAAATAAATTCAAATGTGTTGTACTAGATTAGGAAGAGTGTTCTAACTTAATTATTAATTGTATAAGACGATGAACTCTTTTACACCTTTTTTTTACAGTGGGTTATACTTTTTTCCCAACAGGGTGCCTCTTGTAGGAGGTGAGACGGCTTAACATCAATGAATCATTAGTGTTGTATATTTTGCCAATTTAAAGAATATAATGCGGAGTTAAAGTCCTTAAATGGTAGAATTTAAGATGTAAATTTTCTTTGCAAATTTGCCCTGCGATATGGCAAATCTGGTTCAAATAAAAAAGAATCAACACGAGGAGCGGATTGTGGGTAGTTCAAATGGGGTTTCACAATCATGTTTAAAAGAACAATTAAGTAAAATCCTTATAATTAAATCACAAATATTGTTATTTGCAAAAAATATAAAAATGCATTTAAAAATATTTTTTAAAATTTGAAATATGCCTTTTTTATATTTTCTGGTAGGATTCTTACTTTTATGTACTAATCTGAAAACAAATCTGATAAGTTTAGTTCTAAGTACAAAAAGGGGGTCTGGGGATTCTGCCCCGAAAAATTTTAGAAATTTGACAGTAAAAACAGGGTTTTAATTCATTTTAGGACCTTTTTTCGTACATAGAAAGGTTTCCGCGCTGGCCTGATGAATGGGTCTCGCGGGCCGTAGTTAGGAGACCCCTGAAATAGAATATAATTTTTTTTTCCAAAAAAGAGGTTCCGGAACTGCGTTCCGGACTGTTCCGGCTGAAATCGAGCCCTGAGTATAAGGATACAAATTTATGTATATTATGTTCAGTAATCAGCATTGATCAGTCTAAGGAAGAAATGTTTGGGGTTTTCTGATCCTGATGGGGGAGTCTGATTGGTTTTCTAAAGCTAGTGCTCATTTGGATCTCTCTTTGAACTTCTAAACACAATATTGTTTTTAATAATAGCCCTAACCCTTTCTAAATTTGAGCTTTGGATCCCCGTTATTTTGAACTGTTCAAAACCTTTTTATACGTAGATTTAAAAAAAATGCTGAAATTTCTTTTTCATTTCATTTTAGATGAAGGTGAGAAAGATTCTCAAGAAAAATGCCTACTAACAGCAATATGGGGCTGTGATCCAAAAGAACCTTTTAATGGCACCATGCCCGAATTGCTCTGCAGGAAAGTACTCAACTTGTCTGAAGCCATTTCGTGGAGCAAGTTGAAAATCCGTCCTTTCAAGTCTCTGCTGCACCCTTCCTCACTGAACAACCCTCATTTCCCCACCATTCACTCTGTTCTGAGTGATCTTCCAAAGAACCCCTGTGTGCTCTTAGAAAGGAAGGATAAGACTGCTTTTCAGAATGCTGCCTTGGCCGTCATTCCTTTCTCCTCTCAGAAACTAATCACCCCCAAAAACATCGCTGGCTTTAGTTTAGTGTTGTACCACTTGAAGAAAATATCGAATTCAGGTGTATCGAGTAACGAGACTGCGGCTTCCGATGAGAAGAGGCGGTCTCGAAGGCGACAGAAAGTCCGAAGCGATTCCATGAATTCAGGGTTTCCGAGGTTGAAGGTGAGTAATTTTACTATCAAAGAAAAAGGGTTCTATTGGAAGTGTAAATGATCCTATTTTATCTGAGAATGTATCAGATTCAAACCATGTCTGATTTTCACCTGTGACTTGTTCTCGTTGTAACTGCTTGTTATTGTGGATACCGGTAACATGTGCTTTTTAGTTGCCTTATTTTTACTGTTGCACAAGCATGCATTGCATTGTGCATATTTGTGTGTCGTGTATGGGGTTTTCCTGTGCACAAGTTTTGTATGTTTTATCTACTTATATAGAGTATACTTTTGTATATTTTCTTTTTTTGTAAACTTTCAAAGCCAAACAGTTTACTATTTTTTTATTCAGTGTGTTCAAATTTTGTGTTTAATATATTGACAGCATGTATAATGTTGCATGTGAATAAAATTTATGTTTACTAATTAATTGTTCAAACTTTATTGTAAAAACCCCCAATTCCTCCCCCAAAAAAACTTTTTATTGTGGCATTTACATGTTCATTTTCCTTATCAACTTTAAAACTCCATTGGGATACACTTGATTTTGAATTAGCTTATATATATAAAAATGCGGGAATACTCTTTTTCTAACTCCGATTTGATACTTATGATGTTAGTTGAGATCTTGTCATCTTATTAGGATGCTTAAAATATTAAAATTGCAATTTAGATGCTTAAAATATGAACATCTATATCAATAGTTTGAGTTGATAAAATTTTACTCTTCAAATATGTATTTTCTCTTTGGAGTTGTGTTTAAACTATATTGTTACCACCATGCCAAAAACCCGAATCTGCATACGTAAGTAGGTAAAATCCTAGAAGTGGGTTCGGGTTGGCGCCTCTTGGCGAATTTTTTGTTGCGAACTTCACTTTAATACTTAAGCGCACATTGGCACAACTATTTCGCTTGGCGACTGAACCCACTTCTAGACTAGATCCCGTAATTAATAAAATATTCGTGTTTCTGGCTTGGTGGTAACAATATGTTAACTGTTACATAGGTCGGATTTTCTATATCCTGAATTATAAGTATCAAATGACTTCATATAAAATATTTTTCTCTTTCAGTTTCAAAATCTATTTTAATTTGGCTGTGTCAATTCATAGTTCTCAAAAGAAAAATGACAAAAATCAAAAGTTTCACCATTTTGATACAAAATACCAATACATATTCATAATAGATCTTGAGAAACATAGTAAAGGATAATTATTGTGATATTTGTAAAACTCATTTTTAAGTAAAATTTTTAATAAACTTTTATTGCCTAATTTTGTGTTTTATTTCCTCACCCTCTTTTAGTTAACAAAAAGGTACTGAAATCACTGTTAGAATTTTAGAAATAGCAGTTTTGATCATATAGAAATGAAAACATGCTAAATTCCATGTTAAAAGTAGCTCCAACATATGATTGGGTACTAGGATTAGCCGGGCTAAAGTACTTAGTGTTTTGATAGATAGCCAAAAAACCTAATGTATCAAAATAAAAAAAACAATCAAAATATCTCAAACAGCAGTGCTGATTTTAAATTTTTTACATTGTTGTATGAAATTTATAAATGCTACTGATAAAGTCCTATTGGCAAGATTTATGCCTGACCAATCCTTAAGTACTTAAAATTGGATTTCATTTAGTTATTAGAAAATTATTCATAAATTCTTTAACTAAAGGTTATCAAGATAGTTTAATTATATTGGTCATTTATAAAAAATGTTTTCAAGGTTTTCTTATGGACTAGTGTTAATTATTAGCTGTACTTTGTGTTCTTTGATGTACTCTACATGACAAAAAACCTAATTGCTTTAAGTTAGTTAATCTGTCATCACAATTTCTATTGTAAATGGTATATGACATTCACAAGATGTACCCTTTTCTGAGCAGAACCATTATTATAATCTGTACCAAACTTTTTTTGACTACTTTTTAAATTTTCTCTTCAACTGATACATTTACTTACCCTTGTGTAAAATACAAGAGCATGTTTAAAACTAATTCTTGATAAAATAAGAGGTTTTATCAGAAAATTTATTTAATAAAAAACAGACTGACAGCTTAAGTCAATTTGTAACTGCAGACCAAGTTAAAAAAATTGCTTGTGTTCTTTTCTTGGTAATTAATTAAATCACCTAATATATCTTGGCATTGGATGGTGGCATAAATGTCAGGATTACATAATGTGCCCATTTTCTTCCTTATTTAAAACAGGGTTCCCACGGGTCAGGGGATAACTGAATCACCTGGAAAAAGGTCAGGAAATTTTAAATTCACCAAAAAGTGAAAAATTGCTCATTTTTGCCAAAAACATAGAAAATTATATGGAATACCTGGAAAATGATGGGCGCTAGAAAGTAAAAAAAAACTTGAAAATATATTTTTTAAAATGCAAGAAATATTTGAAAAATGTTCTTGAATTGCAAGTTTTTCTCCAAAAATATTCAAAATTAACCTGGAAAAGTCGGGGAGTTTTATTTCTAAAATTGATCGGGAACCCTGTTAAAAACAAGGCAGACAGAACTATGTCTGCATTCATGTTTTGCAGTCAGTTTGTTGTTACAGACTGACATTACATTGAGAGGTTTATATTAATTTATAGTTCTTAAAAAAATAATGATTAAAATACCAACTGAATTTACCTAGCTTCTACTGACTCACTGTCATATCAATAATGTGTGATCAATTTATTCTGATGTTTTACTGAATCTCTCAATCAACTTTTTTAGCAATTAGAAATCGAAAATCGTCGATCATCTTCTTTGTCGGCTCCCATCCGTAAAAAACCTCCTGAGCTCACTGTCACTCAGGCTGAAGATGATGACAAACTTCCACAGCGAGCTTCTAGTCATTCCCTTCTCGACGTGCTCTTCCCCAGACGACATTCTTCGGATGGTTCTTGTCAGAGGAGCAGAAGCCCTTCTCCCTCTCGATCAAAGAAGAAACGTTTCTTCAAGTTTGATAAGACATCGTCGCTGTCAAGTCAGGAGGATATCTCTGGCAAATCCTCATATCACGACCCAGATTTGTCTGATTCACAGGAAATCGATAGAGATTTTCTCAAAATGGCACAAAGTGTTCAAGGTATAAATATTTCTTTTGCTTAAAACTTCTGTCGATTTCCACTGCAGTTTTTCTAATTTCCTTTTCTGCTGTACTTTCTCTCGATAATACTTCTGCAGTATAGTATATTAAAAAAGACAATAATATCTAAACTGGCTAAAGTAGTTTACATTTTGCTATACTGAAAACAAATTTTTAGCTTTTAGATCTTAATATAGGTAATCTTATTCTCAGAAAAAAGTTAAGCATCTTTAGCTCCTTCATAAATTCATACATTCATTCAATCAAATCACTATGTCAGACCTGCCAACTCTCCGGCTTTTATTTTGAATCACCAGTCTCTATTTTGATTGGGAGTTTTATAAGAATCTTTTTCGGAGTTTTATCAGGCACCCGATCGTAAAAATGAAGCCGGAGAATGAATACATACAATATGAAATAAAAGCAGAAAACTCAGTTCAAAATCAGTGGAGTTGGCAGGTCTGCTATGTATTTTATCCTGAGTATATTTAACTGTTGGTCTTACTGGTAAAATATATGATCATTACAATTTGTATCTCAGTTTAGACTATTATGATTCATTAACAAACATTTTTAAAACTCTATTTAAAACTTTTTTAGATGAAAACACCGATTTTAAAGCTTTAGGAGAATACTCCATATCTGCTGTTCTTCAAGAGGTGATTAGTAAATTTTAATTTGCACACTATCTGGCCTAAAGTATCTGGACATCCAGTGTCTGGATATTCTGCGTCATATAATGCTATTGGTTCCCCTTTCCATCAATGACAGCCTGCAATTTTTTAGGGAGACTTTCTTCCAGTTTTTGATAGGTGGTTATATAAATTGACTTCCAGACATCCAACACAAGTGAAGTGAGTGCTGGAGTAAGGATGGGGCTTGTTAGGTAATTTGCATTCTAATTTATCACAAAGATGTTCCAGGGGATTTAGATCAGGGCTCTGAAAGGCCAGTCAAGTTTTTGAACTCCCCTTTTATCCATGACAGCTCAAGTCTCAATATGGGAATGGAGCGATTATTCGGCTAAAAGAGAAATAGGGCTTCCTCAAAATGTTTGCCTTAAAATTGGAGGGCATATACATCTCAGAGTTCATGTTTGCAAACACAGGAACTAAGCCATACAGGTAAAACCATGAAAAAAATCCTCACACAGTGATGCTACTAGGAAATGTCCAGATACTTTTGGGAAGATACTGTATAATATCTTTTTAAATCTTTATGATGTATTTTCATACTCGTATTTTAAATTCCAATGATTACACTGAGCAAAAGTTATTATTGAACTCAATCAAATCTGTTCTAATATTTTTTTATTAGATTATGAAGGTTTCTAACATGATTAAAGTAAGTATCATTTAGCAATTTTTAATTATGTTACAGTCGACTCCGCTTAATGTGAGCACTCTTGGCTGAGATTAAACTGATAACAATATCTGATTGATGCTAATAGTAAGCAATTTATAACATTTGTAGAAAACAGTGAAACTACATTTTTTGCCTAAAAATAATATAGTTTTTATTGGTTAAAAGTAGGGCTAGGATTTATATTTAATTACATATTTGTACAGGAATCTGATATTATAGTGTGCTCTTGAATTCTATACATTTTAAAAGATTTTGAATCGATTAAGACCATATTTATTTTACATATTTTCACATATTTCGGTTCATTTACATATTTTTACATATTCAACCTATAACTACATATATTTATTACATATTTATCCATTTTCAAGGTTTTTAAAAATAATCAAACGTTTGACCGATTTTCAAATTAAAGTAACCCATAAAATGAAATACGCATTCAAATTCGTTGTTAAAATTAGTGCACCCAATGCTGAATTTAACTTTTGAAAGGTTGTGAAATCAGGATTGTCAGAAGAAACGTGTAGGCGTGCCAGAAAGGGAATTGGACTAATGATTTTCATTTTTTTTTCTCGCGACAAGACAGCAAAAAAACCATGAGCTATCGGCAAATAGCGAAAACCACCCTTCCCTCTATGTGCTTGCATAATATTTGAAGAGTCCCTTTAAAAAAATTACTTAACCTTTTCTTTTTATTACATTTTTGTCATTTTTTTAAACATATTTCACTAAAATAAGCACATATTATCTCTACATATTTTGGATTTTTAATTACATATAAATCACAGCCCTAGTTATAAGTTATGTAAAAATGTTCTTATTGTATTATTTCACAACCTTAAATTCTTGTAGGAAAAATATAACAGTACAATTAATATTAAAAAATATACATTTTCCTTAGCTTATTATAGCCACAGTTTATTGAAGTATTCTATGTCATTCATCCTTATGAGACTGAATTCTTTGTCTTTAGCCTTATATTGTTTTCTAATGAACATCACTGACATTCTAATGAACATCACCATTTTTTTATTTTAAATATCCATTTTCTTTCTTTTTTCTAGAATCAGTGCAGTGCAGCTGATTTTCTTTTTTTTTTAAATGCAGAGGATGATTGCTTGTAAAAACTATACTTCAAAACCAGTAGCGGCTCGAAGCTAAAATTATAAGGGGTGCTGCTCCGGCGGTACCAAGTTGGCAACGTATTTTAAGCGTTATAATGCCAAATAAATCACTAAAAAAACTTGGAAAGTGTTTAAGTGTAGCCTTAGTCAGATTTGAGTACAAAGTATTAATAAATCTGATTCTGTCTTTAAATTTTAAAATTCAGTGAAAGAATACTAACAAGGAAATAAAAAGATCATAAAGCAAACTCATACATTTACTCAATTCGTATTTTTACACTAAAATATCACTATATTAATTTAAAATTGAAATAAGACAAGTAAATAACATTATGGTAGAAAAAAATCTCATTTATCAAACAAAAACGTCGAAAAAATCAAATAGAAAAAATGGGAACTATTTAAAATTTTGATTTCACACTTAATTAATATTCAAAAACCTGTCACTTATATTTAGCTGATTATTACATCTTGTAAAGATTAAGTTGATTTCATAATAGTACTATCTCCTAGAAAATGAAACTAAATATCTACATTGCGAATTTAAATTGTTCGGTATAAAAAGAAATAAAAACGGGACTACAAAAAAGTAAACAAAGATCTTTAAGCCGAAACAGGCAGAAAGATTATGATTATCTCTGTTGAAAAGAAAAGAGCTATAAATAAAAAATTAAAACTGTGGTGAAATGCTTAAAAGCCAATGTGATTTATTAGTAGTAGATATTGTTTATTTTTCTTCTTCCTCACAGCTCTCTCAAGAGAAAAAGCTATCATTCTTTTGGTCGGGGCTGCTGAAAAGCAGCCCCTTTTCCCCTAACAGATTCGCATGCTAAATTCTTGATTTGATATTGATAACTAAAAGTGTTGTTTTGTTCACCACAATTGTAACTGTGTGTTTAACTTTGTTTTAATATTCTGATTACTTGTTTGACCAATGTAATTTCTGAGGTTAAGAGTTCTAGTGTTATGTATTCTAAGGTTAAGTGTTGTAGGGTCAAAAGTCTGTTTAATTTGGACTGTCTAGATTTGACTATGTAACTGAAGTGAACTGAGTCTGTGATGTCATCACCTCTGATTGGCTTAGGTTGATAGGACATCACATAGTATTTCAGATAAAAGCCCAGTGTGAGGCTGGCTGCTTCTCTTACTTTCTGCACTGTTTATAGAATGTGTACTTAATCTTTATGTTTGTGTCTTTGTTCCTGCTAGTCAGGATGACACATTTAATCATGTTATGTCTTTAGATATTATAGGGGTTTTTTCTTGATAACTAGATGTCTTCTTAGTTTGGCCATGTGTCAGTTCTACTTAGATTTGTTTACAGTTGTTAAATTATGTTTACATTAGTTATGTTAAACGGAATTATGTTAAACGGAAAGAATTATTCCTCTTGGTCGGTGGATATAAAATTCTTATTGATAGAGAGGGGCCTATGGAAAATAGTGAATGAAAAGGAAAAGGCACCCACGAGTGCCGATCAGAAAGACTCTTTCGGCGACAAATGTGATAGGGCTTTGTCAACCATTTACCTAAACATAGAGCCCGAGTTTAAGAGGCTAATTAAGAATGAGGTTGGCCCTGTTGAGGCCTGGAAGAAGTTAAAGCTCTATTTTGAACCCGATGACAGGGTTCGCCATCAGATACTTTTCAATCGGTTCCTTGAGGTGAGGCCGGCTAAACAAGAGGGTTTGGCTCTCTACTTTGCAAAAGTTGGAGAAATTGCAGATCAACTGGAAGGAATTCGTCACCCGATGGACAAGGACAGAGTAATATTCCATGTATTGAGATGGCTCCCCGATGCATTCTCATCGTTAGTACAGGCCATCATGGCCTGGCCTGAACCCAACTTCACCTTCAACAAGGTCGAGGAGGCTGTCCTGGCGGAGGAGGCCAGACTTCAACAGCGAAAAGCAGACCAGACGGAGATTTCGGTCCTCTTCACCGAATCAACTTCAGGCTGCCAAGTTCCGGCATCTGACCAGCGGAGGCCAAGGTCGGGGACCCGACAAAGGGCTGTCACATGTTACAGATGCGGAGGAATAGGCCACATCGCACGGAGGTGCAATGAGCCAAAGGAGAGGTCCATCTCACGGAAGAGGAGGAACGGTTTCTCGCCAGTCAGAAGGAACCAGTCACCGGGGGTACGCGGCAGACATCAAAAAGATAAGTATACCTGCTTATTAGTCCAGACTTGCCTTTCAGAGACTGACTGTGATGCGGATGCATTTGTTGTAGACACAGCCGCATCACATCACTTTTGTAAGGACTTGTCTTATTTTTCCACTTTTGAAAAAGTTAGTAATGAAAAGGTCCAGGTAGCTACTAATGATTCAACCTTCATGGTTGAGGGTAAAGGAAATATCCATTTAAAATTCAATGAGGAAAATATTGTGTTGAAAAATGTTTTGTATTCACCTTCACTAAGGAGGAATCTGATCGCTGGCAATATTATAGATAAAGCTGGTTTAAGTTTTAATGGAGAGGGAGGTGTAATCAAAATTCAAAATCATGAAAGAATTTTGTTTTCGGCTAAATTGAAAGATGGGATTTATTGCACCTACCCTGAAGTGATCAAAAATTCTAATTTTGAACCAGTTTTGTCAAAACCCAAGAAGTCTGTTACATTTGAGACTTCTGTGTCTGAAAAATCCAGTCCTCAAAAGTCCAGTCTAGAATTATGGCATAGGAGACTGGCCCATGTTAGTCAGGGTTTGATCTTGAGAACTAAAAACAATGATTGTGTAAGGGGACTGCCAGATCTGCCCAATCTACCTATCGAGTGTGAACCATGCAGATTAGCAAAAAGTAAAAGGAAAAGTTTCAAACCAATTGGTGGTGTAAGGTCTAAGAGACCGTTAGAGCTTCTGCATATGGACCTGTGTGGCCCTATAACTCCTGAAGGTAAAGATGGTCAAAAATATCTTTTTGTCATTGTTGATGACTTCTCTAAAAAGGTTAATGTGTTTCCAATTAACAGTAAAGCTGACACCTTTGAAGTATTTAAGAAGTTTTTCACTAGAAATGAAAGGTTTTTGAACTCAAAAGTTGTTTCTGTAAGGAGTGATAATGGAAAAGAGTTCTGTAATAATGAGTTTAACGATTTCTTTGAAAATCTAGGTATTGTCCATGAGAAAACTAATACCTTTTCCCCAGAGCAGAATGGAATGGTTGAGCGTTTTAACCTAACTGTCATGGACTCTGTAAAAGCTATGATTGAAGAGTCAGGTCTGCCCCGAGAGTTTTGGCCAGAATGTGCCCTGCATTTCACATATACGTGGAACCGGGTTTGCCACTCGGATCAAACAGAAACACCCGTTGAGTTGTTTAGTGGCAATAAGCCCTCAGTAAAACACCTAAAACCCTTTGGGGTTAAAGCGTATGTGGGTATTCCCAAACAGAAAAGGGGTAAACTTGATAATAGAGCCAAACCGGGAGTAATGGTTGGTTATGCTTTGGGTACGAAGGGGTACCGGATATGGTTACCAGATGAAAACAAGGTGGTTGAGACAATCAATGTGAATTTTAATGAAAAAGAAATGTTCAAAAATTTTGGTAACACAACTAACTATTTTGTTGATAAGGAAGAGGCACCTTTAGATTTTGGAATTGCTTACATCCTGGATGATGAGTGTTCTGATAGAGGTTTAAATCAAAGTTTTTCAGATTATCCCAGAGATTATCCTCTAGAAAGTGAACATCATCCCGACATTGCTGGACCGGATTCTGGGAAAGGCGAAACCAGCGACGAAGAGACTGAACCTGAACTTAAAGAAATCCCATGGAGAAGAGACGCTGTAAGAAGATCGGACAACTCACGCGTCGATATTTACTTTTACCCAGGGGACTCCACTAAAAGACTACGCTCACTGAGGGAAGTGGAGGATTATTGTTCTACAAATCAGGTAAAGTTTGATCCTTCAATTTTTGATTTTGCTGGAAAGAACGAGTACGTCGGCCCGATCCCATTTTCTGATGTCAGCCAAAGTTCGGCAAGTTTTACATCCTGACTAGATGTGGTAGTTCCGAACACCTTCAAACAGGCTGTGAAGTCGGAGTTTAAAGAGGAGTGGCTAAAAGCAATGGAGGAGGAACTTCAAACAATGAGAGACAGGGAGGTATGGGATTTGGTTCCAAAACCATCTGACGCTAATGTTTTAGGTTGCAGGTGGGTGTTCACGGTTAAACGTGATGATAAGGGACAGGTCGTAAGGTTTAAAGCTAGACTTGTGGCCCAAGGCTACAGACAAGTCAAGGGTGAGAGTTACGACGAAACGTACAGCCCTGTCGTTAACTTCAGTATAATTAGATTCTTCTTCTCTTTGCTAGTATGTCATCTAGGATGGGTTCATCGCCAGTTTGATGTTAAGTGTGCATACTTGTATGCTCCTTTGAAAGAGAATATATTCATGTCACAACCCCCTGGTTTTTCTGATAGTCATAGAGTTAACTTAGTCTGTAAATTAAAAAGGGCAATTTACGGTCTTCACCAGAGTGGCAGAGAGTGGTTTTTCGAGATGGATAGGGTTCTTTTGAGGATTGGATTTACCAAGTTTGATTATTGTAATTGTGTTTACAGTTATAGTAACGATGTGATTCTGCTTCTTTACGTAGATGATTTTGTAGTTTTTAGTAAAACAGAAAGTAAAATTAATTGTGTAATACAGTTATTAAGTAGTAATTTTGACCTTAAGGCTTTGGGTAAAACTAGGAAACTCCTCGGAGTAGAATTTGAAGAATGTGACAATTTCTTGTTTATGCATCAATTAAGTTACATCCATGAAATTTTTGATAAGTATAGATCCTTCAGCATTCCAATAAGGTCTCTACCAATATCTAAGGGTATAATCTATTCGAAGAGTCAATCCCCACAGACAAAGGAGGAAGAAAACCAAATGGTAAATTATCCCTATAGAAATTTGCTTGGGTGCTTATCCTTTTTGGCTAATAGAACTCGCCCTGATATTGCGTATGCAGTCAATATTTTTAGCCAATTTCAGAACTCTCCTGGCCTAGATCATTGGAATGGCTTGATTGGTTTGCTCGGTTATGTTTGGAGTACACGGACATTTAAGTTGAAGTTTTTCTGTGAAAACCCCAAAATTGTAGTTTACTCTGACGCCGACTTTGCGGCCAACAGAGATGATAGGATATCAATGGGAGGACAGATCATCTTTCTCGGTAATTCCCCAATCCATTGGAGGTCGTTCAAAGAGAAATGTATCAGTCTCTCAACGATGGAGGCCGAATTCGTAGCAATGACGGAGGCTACTAAAGAGTTGGTCTGGTTCGACAATATCTTTAATGAATGTATTGCTAAAAATGTTATAAGTTTAAACAAACTAAAATCAATAATGTATATTGACAACCAAGCAACCATAAGTTTTGTTAAATCCCCCATAGAAAACTCAAAGTCAAAACATATTGATATAAAACTTTTATTTGTTAGAGATCTGATATTTAAAGAGTTATTTTCTATATCTTATGTAAGAAGCAAGGATAATTTATCTGACATCTTCACAAAACCCCTAACTAAATTGGCTTTAGATTCTTTTGTTAGTAGAATCTTTGAATTTGGAAATCGATGATTTAAGTTTTGTCTTTTGGGAATTGATATGTTTTCTCAATTTTGTTTGAACTATTTTTTAGGAAATAGCGTCGGATTTTGGTGCTAACCTGAATTTCAGATGGAGATTGAGACTTACGAAGAAAAAAAATATAAGTTTGTTTCTCATCTCTCATTGTAATGGACACCATCTTCCTGACCTCTAGGACTTTTTGTAAATTCATATCTAGTTGGACGCCTGTGTGAAATGTATGTCTGAGGCAACGGTTGTAAATTGAATGTTTATGTTGTAAAATATTGATATGAATGTACCAGCCAACTAGTTGTAAATATTATCATCATGTTTTTTAAAATGTTCATGATCGCTCCCCGGGGAGGTATACCTATTTGTATTTTTGATACTAGTGTCAAGAGTTAAAGTGTTTTTCTATGTTGAATTTTGTAAGGCTGTGGCCAATCTAGAAGGTTTGGTTAGTTTGTAAAACTTTTGAGAATTGTTTAAGTTCTTTTGGTCATCACAATTGTGGTGATGGGGGGCATTGATAACTAAAAGTGTTGTTTTGTTCACCACAATTGTAACTGTGTGTTTAACTTTGTTTTAATATTCTGATTACTTGTTTGACCAATGTAATTTCTGAGGTTAAGAGTTCTAGTGTTATGTATTCTAAGGTTAAGTGTTGTAGGGTCAAAAGTCTGTTTAATTTGGACTGTCTAGATTTGACTATGTAACTGAAGTGAACTGAGTCTGTGATGTCATCACCTCTGATTGGCTTAGGTTGATAGGACATCACATAGTATTTCAGATAAAAGCCCAGTGTGAGGCTGGCTGCTTCTCTTACTTTCTGCACTGTTTATAGAATGTGTACTTAATCTTTATGTTTGTGTCTTTGTTCCTGCTAGTCAGGATGACACATTTAATCATGTTATGTCTTTAGATATTATAGGGGTTTTTTCTTGATAACTAGATGTCTTCTTAGTTTGGCCATGTGTCAGTTCTACTTAGATTTGTTTACAGTTGTTAAATTATGTTTACATTAGTTAATAAATTAATATTTGATTTTTTAAAACTCTGCTATTATTTTAGTCTACCTTTTTAGAGTTTAAGGGTATCAGATATGATAGAGCTAGTGTTTTATACCATGATTGGTATATCTGCGGGGGCTGATCGACCTGGAAAGTTGTTGAAATCTGTTGGCGAGAGCATAGCAGAGAATTATTAATTGAAATAGGATTATAAAAGACAAAGATTAAAGGGGGAAATAGATAATTTTTTAAATATTGTAAAGCAAATAAAAATTGGAATTTCGGGAAAATTTGGTTGGGGGTGCTGCAGCCCCGCAGCCCCTATGGACAAGCCGCCACTGTTCAAAACTAAAAAAAGGATAGTTTCTGTTGCAGATAGGGACAAATTTTGATAATACAGGGAAATCCCATTACAACGAAAAATCCTGTTATTACTAAAGTCCCCAACCGTTTTTATTTGAATTAGCAATAGTACGGTTCCGTTGCAACTAAGAAATTTTACGGTCCCGTGAAGTTCGTTATAACGGGATTTTACTGTATACGTTTTTTTAAATAATGTTTTGATCACATGAAACAGTGCATTTTCCATTAAATAGCAGTTATTGGGACCTGTTGATCTTGATAACTTTAATTTGATTGATAACATTAACCGTGATTACATTAAGTCAACTGTATTTATTTGAAACTTTCGTTAGTAGGTAGCATAATAAGTAAGCATATTTTCAAATATATTTCCAAAAAAAAATTTTTATTCTTAGATTTTTATAATAATTTCAGAATCTCAGAGCATCCTTGGTTGATTTGGATGCAACAGAAGAAGAGCAGAAAAAGCTGAGTGGTGGTTGGGTGTAAGGATTTTTATTTTTGTTATATAGAATATATTATTATATGTGAAAAATATTTAATTTTAAAAAAGGATTTGTGTTTTGTGTGTAAGTTTTTTTAATGAATATTATTGTACCATTGAAGGTTTTTTTATTGATGTTTTTTTAGGTTCAAAGAAGTGAATAAAAATATTGCTATATTTAAGAAAACCACATCGTTAGATTCTTGTGTTTTTATGAGGTAAAAGGAATTTATTACTAAAACAATTTCTGTCACTTATATGAAAAGAAAAGTTTGTTATTTTAATTTTTCTTAGATACTCTTAGGCTGATTTACTATAAAATATTTCCAACCTTAATTTTAATTATTTAAAGTTTGTTTGATACTAACAGTATAAATGTACTTTTAATAGTAAAATTATGCCTTTATTGTTTGACTATAGTGTTTTAACTGTAAATAAAAATTAAATACACTGTAATTGATACAAACCCTTCTTTAGTTTCAATGAGATATTTTCACTATTGTGTAACTGAACCCATAATATAATTTGTAAATGTACTCAGAATTATTTAAAAATCAACTTTTTTTACAAATTTTTTAACCTTTGCTGTTTACTTGAAACTTTGAATAAAATACACCATCTCTTTATGTTTCTATTTAACCTATTCCTTGATCTTTTTAATTTTAAACTCTTTAAATTAGCCTATTTAAGTATAAATAAATATATTTTGCGAATTCATGTTACACAATTTGAGGCTTGTGAAAAATTTTAAAAGAAAATTAATGCCTGTGATTTTATTACATTTAATTTGTTTAATTAATAATTACATTAGATGATTAACTTAAAGTGTTACTGCCATTATGATTCTCATTAATTGTTCAGTGTTTGGTACTGTTATGTTATATACTTTCATTATTTTGCACTCTTTTAGCTACTTATGCAGAGGAGTGATTCCATCACCTCTTAACACTGTTTGGAAAACTCTCTGCAATCCCCTGACTCGATTCATGTATGATGATACGGTGAAAGTAAGATAGTCATAAACATTAATTTAATAACAAAGTAGTTTATATTAAGTTAATAAAAAAGTAGAAAAAGGTGAAATATGTACTCAAATTAGACAAAAACATTGGTCAAAGTTTTTTAGGAATGTTTACAATAATAACCCAATTTCAACGTTATTTATTTACCTTTGATCGCTTAGCACTGTATACTTTGTGAAGATACTTGTGGTCCTGAGCAAAAACTTCTTTGGCATTCTTGTAGTTTTAAGTCACATTTCCTAATGTAATTTAACTCACTTTCAGTATCATCTCTTCTTGAGATTTAGGAGTTTTGTGAGTTCTATTTTGATTAACTTTACTCCATAAAATTATTGTCCCTATTATAAAGAGAAAAACCTAATTTTTCAATTAAACTTTTTAGCATTCACCGATAGTTATTTAAGCGCAAGATGTTTTGATACATTTTTATTTTAAAAATTAACCCCTTAATATTGATACTAAAATATATTCCATTATGTTCATAATATTTCTTTTAGAAAATAACAGTATTGAGTGAATACCCTAGTGGACAAAAACTGAGTGAGTATTACTTCAATTTTAAAATATGTTGTTAAGTAAAACTTCATTGAAACAAATAAATAGTTCATTAAAATTCGAGATGTACTCATACATGTGATTCATCCGCCAATTGGCGGAAATCCGCCAATTTGTTAAGCAAAATTAAAATCTGACAATTCGATATACAAAACTATAATTCCACTTTCTTATTTTCCAATCGTTTTTACTGAAAACTGGCCACGACTGTTGCCTAGTAACAGGCATGAGTTTTTTCCGCGGAATCTTGATGCTCCGCTTTTTTCATTTTATTTGCTTTTAATTTCATTTTGGATATTTTTATGCAGATTAGTTGAAATATGCATTTCATATATAGAGATATTAAGCTGACTTCTATTAATGACTAGTTTTATGCAAGTTTAAAGTTATTAGAATCCCCCATTATATAACCCAGGTGAATAAAAATTTGCTAATTGTTAAAATTATTCGTGTCACGCTAAAAATAATTGAACAAAATTAAGCTCTTGTGCTTTTTTCTTCTTGGGACAATTCATCCCTGTAGTAATAAATTTTAAGTAAAATAGAAAAAACATAAAAGTAATATGAAAACTAGTTAATATTTAAGCTGAAAAATATGACTATCATATCGAATCGTATGATCTTGGGAAGTAGAAGCCGATGGGCCCCCTCTACTAAAAATGAAGAAAAATTTAGGTGCCATAGAATTTTTTTATAAATATTTTCTGCCAATTTATTGTCAGAGTAATCACATGTATGTGTACTGTGATTAAATATTATCAACTGTGTATTGTTCAGGGGGGCATAAAAAGGTCCATTATGACTAAGAGTTAACTAGAATGGTTATAAATTGAATTTGAGTTTTAAAAGTTTGTCGTCATTTAAATATTTAATACTTAAGTGGACTGAAGTGCTGCTTTTTTAAAAAAACTTCTCTGATCTTATAAATAAGTTCTTTTGCACTAGTGATGGGCAAAATCGATAATTTTAGGTATCGAATACTTTGGTATCGAATACTACTTATAGGTATCGAATACTTTGGTATCGAATACTTATAGGTATCGAGTACTTTTAGGTATCGAGTACTTTTTTTCAATGTCGGGAAATGAACCTGAAGGGACAATTTTTTTAGGGCCTATCCATAATCAGACTAATATTCAAAAAACTGAAAGCGATCCATCAAAAGGCCCCGTAGCTACGGGCCTGGAGGTGGATAGAGGTGAAGGATTTGGCGGGGGAAAAACCTAGCCGCGTCAAATTTCTCTCGCGGATGATAGCGACTTGGGTTTGAGCGTTGCAAAATGAAAACGGAAACAGGCTGCGTTTGATCTACAGTAGGTATTATAAAGATTACTTCATTGAAAAATTTAAAACGAAATATGTCAATAAAGTATCGATACTTTTGTGGGTATCGAATACACTCGATACCTATAGGTATCTAGTACTTAAGTATTTGGTATCGATACCTGCCCATCACTATTTTGCACACACCTAAATATTTACCTCATTTTTTCATAGCATTAATTTTTCACTTAAATATCTTTCAGTCCACATGTACAATGAATCAGTGACCCTTTTGCACAAAGAGGTTCAAGATTTTTGCATTCTTCAAACTGAGAAAGTACAAGGATCTCAATTTATTCTGGGTTTTCATTCAGTCAAAGACATAGTTTGTCCACCGGTCAAGGACATAATGCGAGGAACTGTAAGTCTTCTCTTTCCTTTTCTATAGATTTTGAGAAGTAGAATGAAATTGATATTTTTCTGGCAAAAAAACTTTTTATTTTAGCTTTTGCTCAACTTGGTAAAAATTTCCTCCTAAACATGATAATATGGAAGCTTTGATCATGCTATAATAAATAACTGTTTATGTAATGTGGCTGGCTGATAAGTGAAATTGTCATGAACGCTTACCTTTACTCGACCTATAATTACTATTAATTGCTATATTGTTCATAAATTAACTTTTTATTCAGGAATGTTGAACATATTTAACCTTAATACTCTTTAATTGTGTTCTTAATATCATTTTCTTATAGGTTGTTGCTAGTGGATGGGTTGTGGTACCGATTCAACATGACTCCAATTCTTGCCAAGTTTCCTATTTGGTTCAGGTAAAAAAGTGTTGTGCCACATGGTTCTCTACTAATGTCTAAAGCAGGGGTCAGCAACTGGCGGACCGCGGTCAGCATCCATACCGCGTGAGGTTATTTCCCGAATTGCCAAAACATTTTGAAAATCATTAATATGTATTTTTACACTACAAAAATTGGTTTGACCCGCTTTTTAAGGATCAAATTTCAAAATATTTCTATGGGGAAACCCCCAGACCCCCATTTTAACGTAAACATTTCTAATAATATTTAATTTACCAACTTAGTTAAGCAGGTAGCGTACTCAAATTACATCTTTGTAAAAAATATGTGTATTTGAAGATAAGAATTTAAAGTAGTAATACAGTAACCCAGGGGTCCCCAACCCTATGCCTGCGGGCACCATGGCGCCCGTCGATCGGTTTAGGTGCGCCCGCCTGCTTGTGCAAAAAACTATTATGTATTTCAATTTTCCATTATCCCATAAAATACAATGCAATTTTTTTTGCTCTTTTAATATTCATGATAAACACAACCAAAATAGAAAAAGCCAGAAAAAGAGCAGCATATAAAATAAAGTAGTTTTTTGGTTCAACATACTTGTGTGAATCATTATTTTCGACAATGAATCAAAATATAGATCACGAATTACAGATGAACGCCTTGACGATTGTTTGCGAGCAGGAATTTCATCATATTTTCCCAATTATGAAGCACTGGCTAGTGAAATGTAATGCCAAAGATCACATTGACTGTATTTTATATATTTTATAAATAATTTTTATACTTCGTATAAAAATTAAGTAAATCAAAGCAAGAAAATAAGTGTAATAAAGTAAGTAAGTGTAAGGAAATTAAGTAATCATTTATTTTTTACAAAATAATATTAATACTAATAATATTCATATGTTAAATTAATTTTTAAAATTAATTTTTTTGTGCATTATATGTAGGGTGTATTATTAACTATGTCCACCAACTATAAATTTAACTTGAAAAAATAATTGGTGCCCGCCATTCAACCGATATTCTGGTATATGTGCTCTTAGGTACAAAAAGGTTGGGGACCCCTGCAGTAACCTATTTTTTCTCCAGACTTCAATGAAAATTTGCAAAACTATTTGGACTACAAGTAAAATTACTTGCCGACCCCTGGTCTAAAGTGTTAGGACACAGTTATTTCTTTATCATGGGATAATTAAAAACAAGTGATTGTGTGTAACAATAGTGCTCTAAATTAAAATATGATTTTTTTGTTAGTTTTTCCTTAGAAATGGTCTAAATTATGTTCGTAACCATCAATATAAGTATTTTTTAAATAATTATTTGTTTTCTATTAGAGTTTTTTTAACTGATTTTTATGCCAATTACTTTTTTTTAAATGTAATTAACATTCTCTTTTATGTATACAATTGTACTGATGCTAATAAAACAGGTGGAAAAGTTTGAAATATTTTGTGTAATTGAAATCCAGTGATTCTTTTCAATTTCCCTAACTGGGACTGCATTAAAAAATCTTACACTATGCAAAATCATGGCTTACTGTCTCTAACAAAAACGCTTTTGTGACTTCTCGGTTTTTCTCAAGTTTGTATTTAAGTTATCTTGCAATTAATAACTTTTTTTATTAAAACTGCAAAGTATGTAGACTAAAGATGGGTGAACTTTCAGATGATTGTAAGCGGTCCAGATGCTAACTCTATGGAAGAAATCAGTAACATGCAGTCACAGTGCATTCACAACCTGAGCATTTACTTGTCAGCGAAACCACCCACTTATCTGCCAGTTCATCGTTAGCTACTTTCTCCAAGTGCTTAATTTGACAGTTGTTGACACGAAAATGCTGTTTTCTACTTGTTGAACAAATATTTTAATATGTCTTCTTTTATTGTGACTTGTGGAAATGGAACTTAATTTTTATATAAGCATAGTTCTGCTCTCTAATTTTGTCATGAAGAAATGGTTATTAGCTGATAGATTTTATATTGTTGGAGAAGGGATACCTGAGGGAAATTTAGTTGTGTGTTTTCTTTAAGGTAACTCATTGTTGAATACATTATACCTTTCAAGGAAAAGTGTTTTTATGGCAATATAACCTTCATAAATTTTCTGCATTGAGAAACCTGTAATTAAAATTTCTTAAGCATTCAAAATATTTGAATTTAATCAAATTTGTTGTTTTTAAAACTTTATCATTAATCTTTCATTTCCTTATATTTTGAATCAATTCAAAACAGAAAATCTAGTTTGTACTTTAAAATCGTACAGATATTAATAATTTATAAGGTTTTAAAGTCAATATCAAATGAATGGGTGGAAGCCAACAGATACAAATGACAATGTATATAAGATGGATTGATTAATTATCAAGGGCTTTTTTACCATGTATGCTCTTGATAAGAAGTTCTACCTTCTGTTGTCATTTAAAGGTAGTTTGTTAATCAAAGTACATAATAATAAAACCCAGATAATTGTTGGAAACAAATTTTTAAGAATTTACTTTTTCATTCACCACACATTGTAAACTTAATGTACATTGACACTTGTACACCTTGGCTTCTCACCATTTTCTTGTATTCTTTTATCTTACTCTACAGTATTTATCCTTTCATACTGAGTTAAAAAATTTATTAAACTAAAATGGGATGTATTTGTTTTTTCTTCTGTAATTTTTTCATAAACATATTTAAACTTGAGTTATATTTTTTCTTATCTTATACATGTCAACAGCAGTTATTTCAATTAGATAGTTCAGATCAAAATGAATAGCTTTCCTATGAAAAAGAAGGTTAACAACTTGTAGCATTTTGAAATTTTAGTAATTTAGCTTACGATTTTAGAAATATGCTTTTATAGAATGGCTATATTAATTTTGATGGATACATTGAGTTACCTTAAAATTCCCATTGATAAATTAGGATCTATGAAAAATATTTAAAAATAAGTAGTTTATGCTACCTAGCTTAAAAAAGATACATTTCTTTTTCTAAAGTTGTTAGATTTCTTGCATGAGGATGTAGCTGTTGTATTAGTGTATTGCTAAGCCTGTTAGTACTTAAAATTTTATCATAATAGAGCATGACATGGAAAAAGCAAAGTAAACTACTCTTTGCACCTATATACCAAGGCAAAATAAGGAAAATATGCATTAGTGGAAATTACTCATTTTATTTATTTTTCATAACTGTTTATGAAGTCTCAAAGGTTTTCATCATTCCTTGTTGTTTAAAAATGTATGAATTTAATCATTGATTTAAGTGTTTTAAAACTAATGAATTATGCATTAATTTTCCGAAAATTATCTCTGAATTACATAAATTAAATGAAAGAAATTGTGTTTATGTACTGAACTATTGGAAAATGAACTTAAATAATAGTATTTATGTTGATTTATTTATCATAATTATTTTATTTTGTAACAGCATTAGATTTGTAATAAAATAAATTTATATTGGAATAGAGGTTGTTTCAATTCACAATGTATTCATGTTCTTAACACACCACTGCAGAGGCCCACATCTTTCAGTTTTTACATTACTTTAAATTAAGGAAAAATTAATTTTCTACTTTTTTAGCCACTATAAAATAAGCTCATATTATTAAATGGAAAATAAAGGCAAATGTGTATTTTCAAGCAAGGCTCATTTTTACACTGTTGAAAGGAAGATCATATTTATCCTAAGAAAGTTATTTAGCTCTTATAATATATAAAAAAAAACTAAGGAAAATGTCCTTTCTCCCTGAATAGTTGGGTATTTCCATGGGAGGTTTCATTACTGTCAATCTGCCATTGAATCTCTTATGGTGTTTTTATTTTTAGAAAACATTGGGGCTGTGCTGTTTTGTTTTTGTGAGAGAAGATTATATAACGAATTGTTATGAACAGATTTTTGATGTCTCCATAGAAATGGTTTTGAATATCTGTCATTCTATCATCCATAAGATAAGACTGCTTGGAATGAGGAAAAAGAAAATACCTTGGTGGTTTATTTAGTAATGTGATCACTTTTGTTTAGAGGTTAAAACTTATTAGAAAATTTAATAAAATATTCAATACCAGCCCAGATTAAAAAAAAAAGGAAAAAGAAACTGAATCCCCCTGATTTTAGTTGATTTTTTTATGCTGACGAGATCAAGGACCTGAATAAAACTTGATTAGCATTTTAAGTATTACTCTTAAGAATACCACCTTTGAAAGCATCAGGTTTTATCTTTGAAACCTTATTAATAGTGGTAAAACTAAATTTTGTTTACTTAAATCAAAATTTTTTAAAATTAAATCCAAATGCTTGTATGGCATTGACCACTATAGATAATATTTTGAAAATGTGTCTTGAGTCATTTGAGTTACTTTAAAGCTTTGATAAAACTTTTTCTTTATCAAACAACAGGCTACATCATTTCTATACAGCCAGTTCTCCCTAAATTATTGATATCCTACTTATCTTATTTCCTCATTATTCTCTTTCTCTCTATCCTATTTCTGTCTAATCTCTCAATCTTTTCTCAGATTTTCCGGATCCCTATATTGTCTCCTTTCTCTTTTCTCCACATCATCATCCCTCATATTCTCATTATGTCTTTCCTATTTAAAATATTATCTTCTTCATTCTATAGAATAATATTGTCTTCTAACCTCTTCCGTTTTCTCCTCTCCAATTCATCATCTTTCTTATTCTTATTTACTCTAATGAATGCTAGTTTCTAAGTAAGGTGCAAGCTAGGGATATCAATTCTCTAAAAACAGATTACATATCCTTTACCCTTTAAGACCTAGCCTCCCAAAATTCCCATTGGATTCAATGGTCTAGCTAGGTCTTAAGGGGTTAAGAAAATTTAAAAAATAACGAGAGTGTAAATATTTTCTTCCCTACTATATCTTTGATTATATCTATTGTTTCATTATATTTATCCAACTATATCTTAACATCCTGTTCCAAATCCATGCACAAAGGTCCATCACAAACGATGCATTTCAAAGTACCCTTTCAACTACTTATGAAACACATCAGGCGTTGTTTTCATGCTTGATTATATAATGTAAAACTGAGTTGAATTACAACAAATTCAGTATAACTTTAGGCACACTAGTTTATCCACTGAACTAAGCATATCTTATCTTCCAGCTGATACTAATAGAAGCATAGAGATCCCAGCACTTCACTTTTGACTCTCCCGCAGGTCGCAATGGTTGTCGCCGCATCCCTCCTCGTTGCCAGTGTCGTTCTCCTCGTGATCTACTTCCTCTTCCAAGGAAAAGGGGGAAAGACCCCTCCAGGGCCCATAGGCCTCCCCATCGTCGGATACCTCCCTTTTATGACAAGTCAACCGTATATTGAACTTCAGAAATTAGCAAAGAGATATGGACCGGTTTACAGGTGATGTTTTGATTAACAATCGACGCTCCTTAAAAAAACCACGATTTTGAAAAAAAAAAACTAAAAACTAACGTGATATTTTATTTTGTAAAACTTCCCTTTTTATGCAAACTTACTCATTACTACACTTCCCCTGACAACTCGCTTCAGACAATGCGTATAAAAACTTTTTTAAAAATAATAATTGGGGAAATTCTGGGAAGAGCAACGGCTGGTGGGAGGCCTCTTATTGGGGAGTTAAAGTCATTTTAAACAATATTAAATAGATAAAGGGGAGCTCTTACACTGAAAGGTAATTAAATTATTTTTATTTGGACTACTTTATGAAATTCTTGTAATATAGAAACGCAAAAAATATAATTTAATCCCTAAGTATTCGTTTTATGTATTGACAGCAAGTTCTCAGTTACACAATGTAATTGTATTTAAAATTATTATAAGCACATTTTGTACATTCTTGTCTGTTTTGACAGTACCTATTTTTTACATTAAGAACAAATTTCGTATTATTAAAACTTCAATATTATTTTAGGAAGAATTCTCATAAAAATAGTTCCAAAACTTCATAAGCACTTTATGAACTCAAGTGTTTTCCCGAGTTCGTAAAAACTACCCGTATTAGAGTATAATATCTCAACTTAATGGTGAATGAAGCAGGTATCCTGTTAGATTTCTAAACACAATTTTTGCCTTTCACATTTCACAATATCCCCTTCTATTTTTACAATTTCAGTATCCTCATCCCCTCGAAAGCTTATTTAAGTCCGCATTCTCTTTCAATTAAATTTTAGTCTTTCGGGTTTATTTTCAACTGATACCTCCATCGACCTTAGACCAGTATTCTAAGGTCGATATATCTCTCTATATTTTTTTGTATTAAAAAATCTTACTATATTAATTTGTAATATAAATTTCATTCAGTAAAATATTTAATGTTTGTTAACTAATGAGAAAATTCTGTAAAGAAATTTATTGTTTGAACAGATATGGATAAATTGTGTATACCGTTAAAGTCTAAGAATAAGGCAATCAGGTAAAAATTTATGAATTCGATTTAATATCTTAAAACATATAAACATGACAAGAAATTATTGTTATTTTTGAAGCCATGTTGCTTTTATCATGATAATTGAAAATTCCGAAGTCATCATTTTCCAAAAAAAATGTTATATGTATATTAGGTACGTATATATAAATGTTACGGGCAAAGTGATTAATTGGGGATTATTAATAATACCCAGAGTGGAAGCGGGCAAAGTGATTAATTTCATTCATAAATTTCGTTGAATTTAAAATCACATTGCCCGGGCATTATTAATAATGCCCAATTAATCGTTTTTATAATTAAATAAACAAAATTGTAGTATCAATAAAAATAAACAACTTTATCTCTTGTCTGAACTATTCATTCATAAAAGGAACAAATAGTTATTATCTTCGATTCTTCAAAGGATTGGCAACTTTATCTTTATTTTATTTTAAGAAATGATTGCTCTTATCTTCTGAAGCCATTGTTTTACAATGTAAAAATGACTTGCAAACTGTTAGGGATCCAAACACAAAGGCACGTGTAGGGTTAAACTAAATGTTTTCTGATTTCGACGAGTTTCAGATTTCTTTTACTGAAATTATAAAATTTGTGTTTCCCATTTTTCTTCCTGCTAAGCAAACGTCGAGGAACATAATTTTTTCTAAATCTGAAATGTTTTATCAAAAGCAGCAGTATAGTGGAAATAGAAAAAGCCCAGCTATAGAAACAGCACTTCATTAAATAAACATTTTAATAAATTATCTATGGCTCAATATGACTTGTTCGTTTCAGTGTTCAACTTGGAAGTGAAACTTGCATCGTCTTGAGCGACTTTCAAACAACCAAGGATGCCTTTGCTCAAGATGCCTTCATGGGCAGACCCCCTGTGAATCCATTTGATTTGTCAAAGCAGACTTTAGGTACTCAAAATCTCTCAGATTAATGCCTGGGCTATTGTAAAAGAATCATATATTAAAACAAGCTTTAATTTTAACAAGATTTGATTATTCCTTTTAGAGACCGGAGCTTTTAACGGACTTCCATGGAAGGATCAGAGACGATTTTCTTTACAGTTGCTGAAAGATTTGGGATTTGGGAGATCTCACTTGGAGGATATGGTTAAAGTACGTAGAATGAATTATATAGACCCCCGAATCAGGACGGGCTCGGGCCGACATAAAAAGTGTTGCTAATTTATGGAGTTATAGCAGGGGTTTCCGACTGGCAGCCCACCGGTTCATTTGGTGCGACTTGCGAAGCTCCCCTTTAAAAAGTAGCTTCAGAACACTTTTTTGCATACACTCTTAAAACGACAGTCTCAAAACTGAGTAAAAAAGTACTCAAACTGGCTCCGATCCAAATCTACTCTAATTTGAAAACATGAATATACTCATTTCTAAAAATGTGCATACTCAAAAATGAAACATCTTGAGCTTGAACTCAAAAATGAGCTCATGATGATTCATTTTTGAGTATGCACATTTTTAGAAATGAGTATATTCATGTTTTCAAATTTGAGTGGATCGGAGCCAGTTTGAGTACTTTTTACCCAGTTTTGATACTGTCGTTTTAGGTTTTAAGAGTGTACTAAAATTCGAAAATATTTAGGAGGAGGAGCCCCGAACCTCCCTATTTACTTTTACTTAGATTCCGGAGTATAGCTGTTTCGTAGTAGTAGGTCGTTTTCTATGGTGAATAATTAAAGGTATGAGGATTCGAGGGAAAGAACATTTTTGTATACAATACCCCGAAGTATGTGAAAGTTTATTCTTAGGGAAATTTACAAACATATTCTTGAGGAAGACTTACTTTCCCCTTTATGTAATATTCAGTAATTCATTTTTGCACACTTGGTCCACTTTTCACAGAAGGGGCCCGGCCTCGGCTCTCATCCCCGTTGGGGTCGCGTCCTACAGTTTGAGAACCGCTGGGTTAAGGGTTAAGGCTAAAAATCCCTTTTAAATAATCCAATTCTTAAAAATGCGCTCGTATTGATTGTCCTCGGTGTCAGGTTTAAATGTATATTGCACTTATTTCCGGAGTCAATATGGAGTGTCATTAGTGTCATTAAATTCCTGCTTAGGGAACATCCATAAATTACGTGAGGTCAAAAAGGGGGAGGAGGGGTTTGGTAAAGTCTCCCCAAATCTCACCAAGGGGGGAGGGGGGGGGTCGATTAAAATCTCACGTCAACTTTTTAAGTTAGAAATTACACCGATTTTTTTAAGGATGAGAAAGGAATAATGCCCACAGACAAGTTACTGTGGTGATTTTTAGGCGGAATAATGTCCTTTTCCCTCGCATCATTAATAATGGAAAAGTTATGTTCTGTGAAGCACAAAATGCAAACGAATAGGATAGAAAATTATTTTTAAAGGTTGTAGGTAAATCTCACGTGGGGGGGAGGGGGGTCCATATTTTGGAAAAAACACCTCACGTAATTTATGGATGTCCCCTTATTGGAATTGGAATCGAATAGGATTAATAGGTGACACTAATGCCAGTGAATACGAAGGTAATTGTTAATGACATCTTGGCAAAATCTGGTTTATATTTACCGAGTGCGAAAACTATTTTTAAATTTGTTGTTGTTCCTTTAGGTAACAAAAAAGTTGAAGGTATTTTAGTTTATGGGCGTAGCCAGGGGGTACAGGATAGGGTACCTGCCCCCTAAAAAATGTTCTTTTTTATTTTCATTTTAACTAACTAATTAAGGAATATTTGAAAACTCAGATTACTAGTGTTGACTAAAGTCAAGGAAGATTTAAAATTAAATTAAGAGCTCCCACCCAGGGCCACTGTGTGCTGTTTTTGCCTTGAAATTTCTGAAGATAATAAATATAAAGAGTGATTTACCTTGAGTGGTCCTTAAATGGTCCCTGCTGTCCAAAAATTAGTCACAAACTCCTTTTTAGTGACAAATTACAAAAATGAATCGGGGGAGGACCCCCAGACCCATAACTTTTGTTTGGGGCTATTATCGAAAAAACTTATGGATTAATTTCATGAAAGGTCTAAAACCCCTTTGAAACAATACTGTGGCTACCGATTAGGTGTACCAAAAAAGGGTTGAAAACCTGCTTTTTAGACTTAAATTTCCAAAATTTTTCGGGGTGAGGACCCCCCAGACCTCACCGTTTGGTAATTAGAACACGATTAATCGCAACCTTTTTCATATTATATTCAGCAAGAAGATTGAATTTGATTTAAAACATTCTTATTCCCCCCGAATAAAACAAGTCATGGATCCGGTTGTGTCTACCCTCCTTGTCTCCCCCCTAGGCAGAACCCTAGCTACGCCAAAGTTTTAGTTATAGAATTATTAAATTTTTAAAAAATGAAGTGATGACATTGGTAAAATTAAAATTTACAAGGAAGTCCATGCTTGTACATACTCAAAAAACCCTTCATTAACAAACCAACAACATTATGCTGCGTAATCTTTTCTCTTTGTTTGAGTCCATCAACGCTCACTGATGAACATTCATTCCTTTCCATCACCAGGAGGAGATTAGTGACCTCTTGACCAGCTTCGAAGAGTCCAACGGGCGTCCCATACTCCTCCGGACCCTCCTGACACCGAGCATGTCCAACAACATCGCTTCCCTTGTGTACGGCAAGAGACGATCCTTCGACGACCCCGTGCGGATCCGGATGGACAAGACCCTGACAGAGGGCGCTGCGGCGGCCGGACAGGTAGCCTGGCAGATCTTCTTCCCCTGGGTCACCAAACTGCTGAGGACCCTGGGGGTGGGACACCAGAAGAGAGTCAAGGCTATTCTGCAAGAGTCGAAAGAATTTACCAGGTGAGATCGAACTTCTTCTTCAACAGCTCAACAACCTGTTACAGGTCTTAGCTGCCTCGACAGCACGCCTCTTCCAACTCAGTCGGTCCCCTGCAACTCTTTGCCTGTTTTTGATCTTTAATATTTTAATGTCGTTTTCGGTGTCATCAAGCCATCTTGTTGGTGATCTTCCTCGGGTACGGGATCCCTCGGGGTGTCATCAAGCCATCTTGTTGGTGATCTTCCTCGGGTACGGGATCCCTCGGGGTTCTTGAAAGTGCATATTCTAGTTGGGTTGTTTTCTGGGCTTCTCCAGACATGCCCAAGCCATCTTAGTCGATTACTTCTGATGACTCGAGGGATTTGAGGTTGTTTATACAGCCTATATAACTCGAAATTATACCTGGTTCGCCAGCATCCTTGTTATTGCACAGGCCCGAACATGGTTCTTAGTATTTTCCTTTCAAAGATGGGGTTGGGGGTAGAAAAAATGGGGTTGGGCGTAGGGTTGACAGCCGTACCCCGTAAAAAAACTCTGGTTATGGAACCTCAACAGAATGCTAAAACCGGCTCGAACTTACCCAGACGACTCGGAACGCAAAAGGTGAGATCGGACTACGTCGTTTTAAATTATATGAGCCCAGTATGAATGTCAGGAACACATCACCACATAGGTAAACTTATCAAAACTTGATAAATTTTAAATTAAAATTAGAAGAGTAACGTAAGTCCTTCTAGGGGCACAGATCTCCCAGCACACAGACTTTTCTGACCTCAATTTATATTTGGTTTGAGAAAAAATTTTTTGTTTGAGTTTCAGAGAAATGTATGCTTGTTGAGTTTCAGAAATATGTGTGTTTTTTCTTCAGGGCAGAGATACAGGAACACTTAAAAACTTTAGATGAAAATAACATAAGAGATTACATTGATGGATATCTTGTAGAGATTCGTAAAAGGAAAGATCCAGCATTTTGTTGTAAGTAACTTTTTTAGACCTTACTTTGACAATCAAGAGATAAATTGGAAACCACAGTTTTATTAGTTAAATTAATTCTTTTTTTGCTAGGGTGAAATCATTATACATATACGGATTATTATATGATGTTTAAAATATGCTAGTATATTTCATACAATTTTGAAAACTTAACACTTTAAAGTTTAGACGTGTTTGGTATTTTTTCATAAAACTACTTACATTCATTCATCATAATGTCATATTAGTAAATTTTTTTGTCACTTTTAGATAAAAATTATCTTAAAAGTGACGATCTATGAAGGGAAACAAATATACCTGCGTATGTACTGAACAGTTCACATGTACTATAAAAGGACGAAATATTTGGGTCAGTTAAGTTAGATATTTTGCACCATATTGATACATTCTAGTTTTTACTATAATATGTTTTGAAAAGTTAATCACAGCATTGATCAATATTTGGACTTCTTACTTTTACCACCAATATTTAAAATGTTTCACCTAAAAACGTCTATAAAATTCTTCGCTCAGGTTTCCATAGCCACAACTGATTTACAATTCTAAACATAAAACCAGAGATTGTAACCAATCAAATTTGCATTTTTTTCAGTGGGCGTGCTGGAGGACATGGTAGGGGCGTTCTTCGGGGCGGGTAGCGAAACTGTCAAGCTGACCACAGATTGGCTGATGCTAACCATGGCGGCGTACCCGGACGTGCAGAAGCAAATCCAACAGGAAATCGACAGCGTGGTGGGCGGGAGTCGAAGCCCCTCCTACTCCGACCAGGCCAAGATGCCCTACACTCAAGCTACCATCATGGAACTGATGCGGTGGAGAACCATCATACCCATCAACGTCTTGAGATAGTGAGCAATTTTTTCTTACGTCAATGATGAGCATTTAATCAGTAGATTTTTCCTATATCTGTCTGTTCTACAATTTAAAAATCAATACCAAAGATTATAATTCCAATTTTTAAAAAATTCAGCTGGTTCAGCTATGTTTAATTTTTTGCAGACAATTAATGCCCACATTAAAAATTGATAGGGAAAAACTCACTCATTCACATTAGTTATTATTTTGAAAAAGGTTAGTGAGGAAATGACAAAAATCTTGAAGTATATCGATGTTCTCAATATCTGACATCAAGCCTGCACGGCATAGGACCCTCCTTTTTGTGGCCCGATAAGTCTTAAATGTTGAATAAGTCATAAACTGACTGAAAAGGAAGTAAATTTAATAAAAAATTTGTTTTTAAAAATTTTATGGATTAGCGAAACAATTCCCCCATGGAAGAATGTTGAAATATTTAGTTCACTTATTAAAAGTGCATATAAATAAAAAAATTTTACAGAATATATATAAATATCTTCTTTTGTTTAAATTCGATTATGAATAACAATAATACATTTTTGCTATCTTTTTTTATGATGAATGATAGAAAATATTAATAATACTGTTTTTCTTTCATATAAGTCCCTCCTAAGTAACAATTTTTTAAAATTACTAATCTAAACTTAACTAATTTCATTTTCATCTCTTAATCAATATCTCGTGCCGTCATCTACTCATGCTGTTGAGAGGGTCCAATTAGGGGTTACATTTAGCTTTAACAATATTCACTAGATGGCAGCATCAAATTGGCTCCGCTGAGTCCTTTTTATAGAGCTGTTTTTATAATATTCTTCATAATATTTTTTATTTTAACTTTTTAAAACAAACATACAGTTAAAATTAAAACCACAATTAAAATAAAAGTTTATTTTTTAGTTTTTAATTTCTGATAATATTTAATATTTTTAATGAAAAATCGTCCGTAATGATTCATTTTAGTTCCTGTCTAATATTTTTCCACTATGGACAAGTTCAATTCTGTAGAAATTCCTCAGATAAAATTTACCCAAATTTGAGGAGTTCTTCTTTCATTCCCTAGCACTCTTTGGGATACGAAACTGAATGGCTACTTCATCCCTAAAGACTCCTACGTGTTGGCCAACTTGTGGGCCATTCACCATGACCCTCAGTACTGGGGAAATGACGCCGAAGTGTTTCGTCCAGAAAGGTTCCTGTCCGAAGACCGGAAGGACATTGTGAAATCTGAGTACTTCATCCCGTTCTCTATTGGTAAGATCAATTCTTCTACCTTCGAATATTACAAGATTCTATTTAATAGAGGTTAACCAAAAAGTGTTTATTTCAAAAGAAAAGAAAATGTCATCATTTCCGAGAGTGAAGATAATATTTCAAAAATCATTCTGTTTTTAAATTATTTAACCAGAATATCACATAAAAAGGGGGTTGGTTTTCGGATATCTCCCAAAATTAAAAAAACCCAAGACCTTAAAAATTTAGTAAAAATGTTTCAAACTTTGTTTTCACGATATTGTCTAGATTAGAAGCGCTAATGAATATTTGCAGAAGAAACCAGAGTGCCCCTGTAAAAATTTACAGCCCTAGGGCGCTGAGGTGGACAGTTTAAGAAGCACTGTATTAGGGTATTTTACACGGGTATATTACTTTAGTAAAATTAAAACTAAACTTAAGAACTAAATGAAAATGAATCGCATTGTTTATTTAGGAATATCAATTTTAACTATTTGGTGGTGAGCTTTATACTCTGTGGGGGTGTGGCCACCACATATGTATAAGGTACAAATACAATATGTTTATAATTGGGAAACTTACTTTGAATTTAATGAAACACAATAGAAATAAATAACTCTGTTGCTAAATCAATTAAATCGTTCCATAAATAAATATTCATAATTCTATTATGCTAAACTATGAGTTTTTTATATTTGTATGGAGTTGATTAAGCTCTCCAAACCTACCTGGTACTTTTTGAGAGACCTATTTTTCTTATGAGGGAGGTCCTTTGGAAAAAGTTTTACCGAGGCAGAGGCAGTGATTATACGTATAACTGTTTTGATCATCCTCTACTTTTTTCAGGTAAGAGATCTTGTCCTGGAGAGTCATACGCCAGGATGGAGGTATTTTTGTATTTTACGTCCATAATGCAGAAGTTTAACGTGACTCTACCAGAAGGCTCCGTGCCCAACTTTGACGGTGATCTAGGAATCGGTCTTTCCCCAAAACCTTTCGAACTGTGCATAAACAAGAGATCTTAACCCTGTTATAAAATATCTAATGTAGTTTTTTTTTTTAATAAAATGTTTTTTTTCTGTGTGTTAGGTTTGATTTTGTCATTCATTCGTTTCGTTTTTAATGTGGTGTTGAAAAGCTCTTTAAACTAACTGATGATTCCCAAATTTTTAAAATATAATTTTAAACTATAGTATAAATACTAAGGTAAAAGAGTAGTAATTAATACCTTATTAGGTATTGTTTTGCCTATTTGTTCAATGTTCACATATCTCAGGCCGAGTTTAAATCATAAAAATTTATGGTGAGTAATTAATTATAACACACCAGCTCTCTGACTTTAGGGATATACAAGTATCAATCTGTATAAGTGAATGTAAGAGTCTATTATTATTTTTTCTGAAAGATGAAATTTATTCAATAGTCGACATTCAGAAAAACAAAAATAAGTGAGATCCAGTAGTTGACACAATTTTTGCACCAGTAGTTGACCAAGGGCAAATAACTGTAAATGAACTAATCTTGGTTATTGATTATTATAATTTAGGAGTAGCGTTGAACCGGGTATAAGAGTATATTTTATCTCTTTTTTAGTATGATGTTTCATTTATTTTCTTTCTACTTATTTCTCTCTCTCTGGATCTCATCATTCTTCATTTTCTATAATTTTTATTTATTTTGTTTTCTTCAAATTTTCCCCTCATCTTATCTTTCATTCTCTTTTGAGTTCTTTTCCTCTTTTTTGCTAGGAGAGAAATAGGAAGACGAAGATTAAAATGAAAAGAAGAGAAAATTAGTTAAAAAAGTAAAGAAAATAAAAGAAGAAAAATAGATTGGATGAAAGAAGACAAAAGAATAAAAGGTAGAGGAAAAAACAGGGGGAAATATAAATAAGGAAGACATTAAAAAGTTGTTTTGGAGAGTGAGAAAGGGAAAAAAAGGCGAACATTATTCCATATTTCAATAACAATTCCCTTATCAATTTATGTAATTCGTCCTCTAACATTTCTTACAATCTAATCTCATTGCCATTGGCCTACGCTGGGTCAAGGGCTTACTACTAATTCAAGGGCTTACTACTGGTTCAAAGGCTTAATACTGGATCATGGACTAATTTTGGTACTAGTAGTTAACACCAGGCCCTGATTTACCCTAAGGCCTTTCCTTTGAGGCCCCTGGCCTAGAGGCCCCATAATTTCAAGACCCTCAAAATGATCAACTAATTTAAAATAACTCTTTATGTTTTCTGGAATGAATTTTAATATTCTCCCCCCAAAGATTACAAAACAAAAATCTAAACACATTGTTTAATGCGCTTTTTCTGATATCTTAGAAGCAGTCAAACGATTAATATGCAACTACTAACTATTGCAGATTATGATATTTTTTTGATGGACCTATGACATGCGGGACCCTTTCTGCGGGACCCCATTTCCCCCTTTCTTTCCTACCAAAGCAAATTTTCTTAATTGTGGATGACACCGGGTCTAATGGAGGCGTTTTAAATTATGTTTTAATCATTTTCAATAAAAGTTAGTATTTTGAATTTTTTAAAAACACAAATTCATGTTTTAACCCAAAATTATTAAATACAAATAGAAATTTAGTGTAATTACATTTCAACAAGATGCTAAGCACTTAGAATAAAGCAACAATTGGAAATTATAAAAGTTTACCTATTTGCATTTTAAATTGATGGGTCACTATGAGAATAATCACTTTGAAAATTTTTTGTTGCGGAGATTTTTCAACTCAGTTTTTTTAAAAAACGACGAGAAATTAAGATACAAATCTAGAAACCTTACGAAATCTCATAGGAAATCGGAAGAATGGAAGAACAAATTAGAACTCAAATCTTTGAAAATGCTTAAAGTTTTGAAGGCCGAAAGGAAAAGAGAAGGCCCTTTTTCAGAAACTTCTGGTGGCTGTGGGTAAGTGAGCAGGTGTGGTTGCGATAAAAGAAGCGGTGTGATTTACCATCCGTTTTTTTTCTCAAGGCTATAAATATGTATCGGAAGATTGATGAATAACATCTCACTCAATACTCAAGATGAAGACCTGCATTTTGGTAGCTTTTGCTGTATGCTGCGCTCTCGCTGTAAGTAGTAATTAATTTCCCTCGGAATTTTATTAATAACTTAATACGGCTATTGAAAAATTTTATGGAAATTTGTACTGAAAAACTGAATTTTCATTAGCATCATTTTTTGAGATAGTAATTTCAGGAAGTGTAGATGTTGGAATTAAAAATTTACACAAGTTTTCCCTTTGTGACTCTTTATATGGACCTTTCATCTGATGTCTATAAGCCATGTATCAATAATGTTCGGCACTAGTTAACTAAAAGTAGTTGAAAAGTAGTTAACTACTAGTTGCAACTACTAGTTAACTAGTAGTTCAACTACTTTTGGTTTAGAGTAGTTGAACTAGTAGTTGAACTACTTTTTTCACCAACTACTAGTTCCAACTACTTTCAAAAAGTTCAACTACTTCAAAAAATATTGAAAGATCAAAATTTTAAAAAATATGTTACATCTACTAACAATGCCATTTTTCGTGATACATTTTCATATTTAGCAACCTTGAAATATATTTCATTCCAGCAATTGACATATAAATGCAACCCTATTTTGAAATCCTCTCTAGAAATTAGGGATAGTTCAGGGTTTTCTCTCCTGGAAATTCCAGCACTTTGAAAAGCGATTTTAGACTAGGTTTACGAGGATTCTAGATGTTTTTCCTGCATTAAAAATTAGTAAGACAATACTTAAAGTTAACTGCCCAATTTTGTGCTTAAAATATTGTTGTTCAGGCTAAGGGGGTTTAGAACCCTTAACCCCCCTTAAATACGACACTGTACTGACTAATATAAATACAACTTAAAAACTTTAAGACACCAAAAACTTGTAGGGGAGAGTGGGGAAAGACGGAAAGACGGCATTTCCCCTAGTAATTATAAATTTAAAAATCTGAAAAAAATACCAGTAGATGGAAGCATGACTACCACCTCCAGCATGATTTTTTAAAGCCCTGGGCCATTTTGTTGTATATACGTACTAGAAAAGAAATTTGCTAGCGTTTGAATAAGCAACAAAGTAAATTTTCTTGTCATTTTGTTGGCGTAAAATATCAATCAAAAATAACTCTCAAGTGGACATTCAGCATTTTATTCAGTAGAGGCACTACTAAAGCAGGGGTGCAGAAAATGTTCCAGGATCCAAAATTTCCCCAGAACACAATTTTTTTCTCCAAAATTTCCCCAAAAATGAAATTTCATTAAAAAATAGTTTATTCAGTGTATACTTCTTTCAGATTCAATAATTTTCAAATAATCCATAAATTTAAATTTTAATGATCTTTATAATCTTTTTTAGTCTTTCTTACACACTTATAATCTTTGCTCAAAAAAGTGCCCCTTTCCCTAAAATATGAAAAATTTTCTAATTATCTCAAATTAGAGCTACCTGTAAATTTCTCCTTAATGAACTCGACATTTTAATTAAGAACATCGATGTGATTGAACAAGAACGCTATTAATAATGAAAATTACCCATTCTACCACGGATAGGTTGTTTTTCCTGCATACCAATCGAAAAGGAAGGAAAAACCAACATCCAGGTTAAGAACCTAGAAAATAAGTTTTTTAGCGCAGATCCGTAGTTTTTCCCACTCTACATCCATAACTCTGCTGTTTTCACGTTGAAATTGGAGGTTATGATGTAGTCACAGCACAAAATATCTGTTTTTCAGCTAATGATGTTGGATTTTTTAGTTTTTCTTTCTATCTTGGGGGAAAATTTCCACAGAGCTCCTCAAATTTCCCCCGAACATCGTTCGCGCGTTCGGACATATTCTGCACCTCTGTACTAAAGTAAGCTTGTAGAACGGTTTTATTTCCCTGAACTTTAATTATAAATATCTTGTTGGGACGTGGTAAGCTTGAACTGGTAGATGGGGCACATTCGTACACATAAGATGGGGCACATTCGTACACATAAGATGGGGCAGATTCGGACAGTGCGAATGTGCCTCATCTTTCCCATTTTTGATTATGAAAGTAACTTATACGTTTATAAGTGCAGTATATTTAATAACTTGAAGTTTAATTGTTTCTTATTGTAATTGTTTCAAAATTTGGTGATAATAGAAAATAACATCTTAAAGAAAGTTTCAGTTTTAAGGAATTTAGACCCAGATTTAAATATTGAAGAAATAAATGTCCCTGATAATTGTTTAATGCCAATTGACTTGGACCTAAGTGATTTTATTCTGGTAGAATTTGCTACTAAAAAGAAAATTTTGTTCTGTTGGTCAAATAGAAAATTTGGAATTGAATGATGCTAATTTAAAATTAATGATGAAAAACTTTAAAATTAATGACGAAATTTTTATTTTCCCAGTAAGTAATGATTCAACATTCATACAAAAAGGTAATATCTTATTAAAAGTTCCCCAACCGTCAGTTTCAGGTGTTAATAAGCGAACTGTTGGTTCACTTTCCTTTGGAATAAAACCTGACAGTTAAAATATTGGTTGGACTTTTTCTAACTAATTATATTATGTGAAGTATGTCAATAAGCAATATACTCTTCATTACTACATTTGTTTTCCTCATCAAAAACTTAGATGTTCAATATTTCTAAAGCTGTTTTCTTTTTTGTAAAAAATCTTCAATTTAGAGGAAAAATCTGTTAAAGTGCCAACTATTTCGTTTAATTATTCCTACTTTAAAGTGCAATAAACTTTTAAATTTGTAAAAATAATTATTGTATAATTTTTGCATGTGCATGAATGTGCCCCACACGTGTGCGAAACTGCCCCACCCATAGGTCACATTCGCACGAAATTTCTCGTTTTTAGATTGATGATATAGGTTAGAAATTCTAGATGAATGCGACCAATTATCGTTCTAAAATATCGGGAAAGGTCATAACTTTCATTTGAATCCGAGTTTGTTTCAATATCTCATCTAGATCCAGAGAAATATGCCGAAATGCACTTTTTGTTGTGCGAATGTGCCCCACTCTCCCCTATACCTATCAAAAATTGGCGAATCTTTAGCCATGATATTTTTGCTATAGGTAAGAAAAAGTTATCGAAAATTTGGGGAAAAATATCTTATGAAATTAAATAGACTAGTTAACTAGTAGTTAACTACTTTGGGAAATCATCAACTACTAGTTACAACTACTTCCAAGAAAAAGTAGTTAACTAGTAGTTACAACTACTTTTGCCCAGACTAGTTGGTAGTTGGTAGTTAACTACTTTTTGACCAGTAGTTGCCGAACACTATGTATCAATAGGGTTTTAAAAAAGTACTTTACATTAATAAAGAGGCTGGTAATGTCTCTATCTTGCGGTAAACGTGAAATGTTTATAATACATATGAAAGCGAATCTTTTTTGCTCAGTCAACTATTACGTGTTAACTGATAATGGATTTTTCAATTCTTTAGCTTTTGGAGTGAAGGGAATCATCATATTTCGCAACAAAATTTTTAGGGATGATTGGGATAGGGGGAGTTGGTGTTTTATGAGGTTGAAATTTACAAAATATCAATTTTGAAATTAGGGACGGTTTATCCAATGTCCAGTACCAAAGGTTTAAAATCATCGTAGGAGTAAGGAAACCGCCATTTGAATAGTAAGCCATGATTGAGCCATCTTTGGTTGTTTTTAGGTATGATATGAAGGTGGGTCTGGCAAAACTCAACATCTCCACCCCCGATCAAAATAGGTTTTAAAACTGTTTTGGACTGAGGTTCCAGGATTACACAAGAGGTAAAAATCTCTTCTTCCAAAAGTAGGTATTTCCCCTCAAAAAAGCGGGGGGAAAATGAGTGATTTCATTGAAGCCAATGGGCTATGTATCACGTTTTTGGGATCTCATGAAAAATTTCTGAAAGTGGAGATAATGAGTTTTGCCAGACCCACCTTCATATGAACTTGATAGAGAAGTATATGTATTTTTCCTTCTGAACAATTTTTATGAAAAATACGTTATCTTCAATTTAAAACTATTCAATCTTTTGAGCGCCAGAGAACTCTGATGTCGAATTTGCTATGCTAGTCCTTATAGCGACTTTTTTGTTGCTGTCAGGTGTGCGAAGCTAAGCGGTGCGACACCAACGAGGAATGCGCCAGCGATGAGTGCTGCGTGCAGGTCGTGCGATTCTTGCCATCCAAGTGCCTCAAGCTGAAGAAAAAAGGTGAGCAGGGTTGCAAGGGGAAAATGATGAAAACCAAATCCTGTTTAGATCATTCTGCTAAAGCAAAAAACAGCTTAAAAATAGCATTTAATTTTAAGTAATACTCTCCTGAAAGAATTCCACCTTTTGTTACCAAAATGTTTCCCTTTTAGAAATAGTATTCCTTATTGCATAGAGCTTTTCACATCACGTGATTCGACCCTAGCAACAGGTTTGCGCATGCACATTCTATTGTTTTGCCCTCCACAGTCGTGAAAATAATAGGTCGTGACGTCATAGCAAAAAGCTCAATTGAATAGTTAGCAGAGTATAAATCACAAAGACTTGTTAATTTTTAATTAAGACTTATTAATAATTTTTGCACAGAGTGGATCTTAATCTTTCACAAAGACTTTTGAAAGAAGTTTTGTTGTTGACTTATTCCCCTTGGTCCAGCCGCAGGCTAGACCAGGTCCGTGAGCTCAAATATCCTCAAAAAATCAAAAACTAAAAAAGGATTAGAAAAAATGTCAATTTTTTCCAGACGAACACAGTGCAACATGTGATCAGGAGAAGCCTGTACACACAGAGTTACACCTGGTGCACGTAAGATAGGTCTTCTACCCGTGCTCGAAAGAAAGACACCTGATGTGTCCGCTAATGAGCTTGCTTATGATGGTCTGCGTGGCTCTATCAGCCTTGATGGCACACCAGGAGCCTGCCTATACCAAGGGTGGGTCGGAGGGACACTTCATTGTGGCTGGTTTGAGGCTCTGATTGACTTAGTAATAGGGGAGAGTGTTGTACCTATGGACAAAAGTCACGTTTGGATTTTTCTAAGACAGGTAAAATCATATTTTTAACATTTAAAGTGCCCAACCTATAGTCCAAACTTTAGCAAAGAGGGTAATATTTTTTATTAGCTAAAATCTTCAAAATTGGATTTTTAATTCATTTTAATAACTTGACGAAATTTGTGTCCATAGGTACAACAACGTGCTCTCCCTATGGACAGACCCAGTTGTACCTGTGGACACCCTTAAAAAAGAAATTTTTAGTTGAAAAAAGCTTAAAATGAACATTTTTACTGGTGTATTACCTTCTAATAAACTATTTCAATCATTTTTAAAATTGGGAACAGATTTTTTAAAGTAATGTAGTTTTAGATCGTAAATGATCATTAAAACGAAGTTCATTGATAAATGTCTTAATCTTTTACCAAAAATACATACATCACATAGGATTTTCAGATCTAAGTTTGAGGTAATAGTTTCATCAATCATGCTGATAGATCTGATCACTTCACTGATCCATAAAAACAATTCGATCGACACTTAGTTGTGCAAGCATTTGGTGGTATATAACTTTCGCAAATCTTCTTCTGTGGAAATTTTAAGTTTTTTGTAATCATCATACTTAAATACGATAGGGTGATTAAGATTTTATACCATATTTTACATTAAATGCAAAGTAAAATCAAAAATTTTAAAAAGTAGTTTAGATCACAAAATATTTGATTTTTTATCTAAAAATCCCTTGAAAATAATCGCCGACAAATAGATAACCATTTAGAATTAATTTAATATGCATTAAAATGCATTCACTTTAATGAAACCTGATTCAAAAACGCCGATTAGCAACAGACACCCACAAGAACGTGTCCGTAGGTACAACACTTATGGTGTCCGAAGGTACAACATCAGGTGTTTTTGCATTTAAAGTTCTATAAAAAATAAAAGAAAGGTATGACAATTTCTAATATCAAAAATAAAAAGTCAAAATCTTGGGGATTCACCCCTTATATCTCATTTTATCGTATTATAATTTAAGGGGAAGAAAAATATTAATGTAGTGATGCACTAAAAAAAACTTTGAGCACCTAAAAACAGCAAATTTATTATATAAAATATAATTATTATTTTAAAGAGCTGATTTCACGTTAGCAACTAGATAGCATCTGTTTACATTCAAATTCAACCACAAAATCAAATTTCCATTTTTTTCCAAATTTTAAAATGCGGTGGCTGAAGGTACAACCGTCCTTAGGTACAGCACTCTCCCCTATCGATTGAGGAAAATTTTTATAAATGCAGTGAAATATTTCATTACTTACATGAAATTACAGTGTCATTGCTTGAAATCAGATTTGAGGAAAAGTACCATAAGTTAATGGTCAAAATTTTATCCCACATAAATTTAAAAGGATATTGAAAATTCCAACAGTTTATATAATGATAGTTTCTGGTTTTCTGAGTAATACGTATTCTGATTATATTTTTGAGGTTATTAGTTGGGTATTATCCTTAGGATGAGGCCGCTATGTAATGAGTTTACTGAATCATGATACTTTAGAGCAGAGTTTCTCAAACTGTGGGTCGCGACCCACTGGTGGGTCGCCAGTCAATTTTTAGTGGGTCGCGAGAAGATTTTAAATTTTTCTGAATATGAAGTATCTTTTTTATAATTTTTACAAACTTGTTATTGACTTTTATTTTGAAATTTATCGAATTGCCCTATAGTAAAAAGAATAAAAATTTGAGGAAAAACTACACTACTTGGTGTCGAATGGAAAAGGCAAATTAATGTAAATACGCACTATGTTTGTCATTTAAATGTGCCGATAACGCAAATCTAGTCGGTTATTCAAATAAGATTTGAAAAAAATATTCAGTGTTTCTCCCCATCCACACCGGGGGGGAGCAATGCAAATTTTAAAAATTTTCTTAGGAAAAGATGCAACTGCAATTTATTCTATATTACTAAAAAACAAGTTAAAACCTTGCTTTTAAGGGTCAAATTTTAAAATTTTCTCTGGGGGAGGCCCCCAGACCCCCCTTTTTATTGTAAGGATCATTGTTAGCCCACAATTTAACTATTTCATACGCTCAAACTCAAAATATTTATTTGTTTCTAAAAAGTTCTTCTAATACGCCTGCATGTAAATATTTATTGTTGTAACTAAATAGTTGGTGAACACCCCCACCCCAGTCAGAGAGGTTAAAATTCTGTGGGGGGCATGAAATAATTATCTCAGTTCAGTTAATTATAATTAACTGAAGTCGGTGGGTCGCGTTAGATTTTGTTTCTCAAAAGTGGGTCGCGATGTTAAAAAGTTTGAGAACCCCTGCTTTAGAGGAAGACCATGGGGAGACAAGGTAGTAACTCTAGGAGGGGATATAATTGTCTTTGAGTTACCTTAAAAAATGGGAAAGCTTTAAAAGGTTAAGGGGGAATGGAATGCCCTGATGACTTCCCCCTCGTAAATCCAACCATCCATCCATTGACTCCGTCCCTTTCCAGACGAGCACTGCCTGAAGGATTTGGAGTTGGAGAACAACCGCTACTCTTTCAGCTGCCCCTGCGCTGAGAGTCTGGAGTGCAAGCCTAGCAAGGACAAGGACCACAACGGGGTAAGCTTATTCTCAGTCCTTTTGAAATAAATGAAAAAAAAATCAAAATAATTAACATTGGATCTTCTTCTTATATTGATACGTGAAATTTGGACTGCATGCTGAAAAACGTAAAATTTCTTTTATTTACTATATGTTACGAGAAAGATAAGCTATCGCATGTAAGTATATCTCTGTATGATGCCAATTAAATATAATTTTATCAGCTTTCTTGAAAATGAATGGATCTTAAAGTACATACACTACAGGTGATCATATATATAAATAAAGCATAATCGTTTAAAATCTATAAAACAAGAACCCTTTGGCAAAATTACCTAACTCTTTACCAGAGGACTATAGAAAAAAGTTTTTAGCCCAAAATTACTTCATAAATGATAGTTAACGCAATCTATTCAAGTTGGAGAGCGAGTTACACTGTATTTTGCATTAGACTCAAGGTCAATGCTACTTCATCTATTGATATCTGAACTATTTTATGACGTAACTCATATGGCATAATTTACCTCTCACATACAAATATTAACAGAGAAAGAAAATAGTTTTTTAGCAGCCTATTAGTAAAAAGCAGCAAATGCATATTTTAACCACATTTCCTCAGACAAAACAGGAGTTAAGAATAAAATCTTAGTCCACAACCGTATTGGTAGTTATTATTTCAAAATCATTATTAGAAAAACAATAATTGTCTTTTTCATAAGATTTAATTATATTTGGCTGTGTTTTTAATTCCCAAAAATTTGTAAGCCAGGGTCTGTGGTCTGTATAGTTAACTAATGAGTTAATGCAATGCTAACTAACTTTTATTTATTTTTCAGATCGTCAACTTCCTCAACGACAGATGCCAATAGATGCAGATGGAATGAAAAGGACTTGTATATTTTTTTACTCTGAATGACCTCATTTTGACTGTTTGGTGTAATAAAATAAATTTATCCACATCTTATACTTAATTCTTGAAACGCACAAAAGCTTTGAAACACATGGTAAGGTTCGAGTGGAGGGAATAATAGTTTCTCAAATTTGTTAAGACCTTGAACCTTGAGTGTAAAACCTTGAAACAATTGTGTCGAAAATTTCGAAGTACACTATAATTTTTAAAATTTAAGGAATAATTTTTAAAAGAACACAAATATTTTAATTAGAGTTATTTTATGTGTTTTTCATAAGTAAGATATGATGTAATAGGTAGATAAGATGAAACAAGTGTACGATGGGAAAGAGTGCAAGGGATGTAATTTCCAAATGCCCCCTTAAACCCTGCCCCATCCACTTGAAAATACAAGCCAAATATTCATTTAACCCTCAACTCCCTGCAACGGGACTATACCATAAAACCAATCTCGATTTTTCCTCCTATTGGTATAGGTATTGGGAATAATTAATCACATAAATAGGATCAACTTTTATTTATCTTGGCCGCATGACCCGCAAAGGTGGACCTTGAGTCCAGGTAGACACTTTGAAGACTGGCGTGGGAAAATTCTCATCACTGCCGTATGCAAATAGATTAAACCATCGTAAGTCCTTTCTTTTCATGTCCGGTGATTATACCTACGATTCAAAAAGACGCCAATTAACCCCATCCTTCCTAATTGCTCATCAGACTGTGGCGAAAAAAGTAGCATTGTCTCTGGTCAAAAACTGTTGCACAAAACATCCTGCAGCTCATAGTGAAAAGTGACCTTGGCATATACGTAAACGAGAGCCACGCCATATGTGGTAGTCCTACACCACATCCTATACCATATGTGGTAGCCCTACATGTAATCACTTAATTAACTTATTTATAATTTTTGCACATGACCCTTTGGTTCTTTGAATTGATTCAGTTCTTGAATTCTTTGATCAGGGATGTTCGGGCATGAGGGAATTAATTTCATACATACGAGTCTATACTTATCAGATATAGAAGATAGAAAATACCAATATCTTTTTCAATAGGTACCTAAAAATTACTCTAAGATTTACTTTAATTCATTTATTGAGAGAGATATCCGTAAAACACATAATGCCTATAAGGATTTTAATATTTATTTCGGAAAATACTTTTATAATAAACAGAATAAATGAAAGCAAATATTTAGGTAGAATGATGACCGTTAATTTCTTTTACATGTTTGATAAGATTCTATTTAACATTACAGGATTACAGGTAAATAAGATTTCTCAATTAAATTCTGATAAAATTCAGTTTTGGTAAGAAAGGGAAATATATAATTCCAGGTGTTTAGAATTTTTCCTTCCCAATGCTTTTTAAAGCATACCACTCTATTTCGCTAGGAAGTCTTTAGGTATGAGCAATTCAATTTATTTAAAGATATTCCTTATACTTTTAAACTCGTTCCATAAACTTTAAAATTAAATTTTTTCTCAGTGAAATTATAAAGTCAAGCCAGGTACGTTATAGAGTGGAGAACTTCGAAGGTATTTAAAAACTTTAGAATTTGGTGCTTTATTTTTTGAGACAATTTGGCAGGCTGCTAGCATTCATCATAACATAATATATTACTTTTTAAAGTTTTAATAACAAAATCAATGTATTAATAAAAGAAATGGAATGGTAAATGGAAATTCATCATTGATTTTCGAAGGTAAGAACGATGTGCGAATACAAATATCTTCCTGTTAGAAAAAAAGTATCACTGTTGCTGTCCCTATTGCGCGAAATTGCTGGTTCCGACTCTTTTCATTATATGTTTGTCGCTGTCAGTACCTGATGGATAGACAAAGGGATCAAAGTTGGCTAGAACATTCTCTCGCCAAAGAAATTTGCACCAAATCTCGCCAAGGTCCCTGAAAATTCATTGCTATTTATGCATACTGAGGCTCAAAAATTCCAAAGCAACATTTTGATCTCAGTTCACAACTGGTTAGCTGAGAACTATATACACTTCTAACGATGATGTCGGCATATATGTTTAAGAGAATCACGCTTCTGATCGTAGTTTGGACTTATTTGACACAAGCTGGTGAGTAGAGTAGGGGTTGACAACCTCTCAGTTTTTTACTGGACTTATTTTGTATGAATACTTTACAATGATCAATACATTTTAGATAACCCGCTTAAACCCGGGATATAGTGAACTTTTGGTTAAAATTTGAGTTTTTATGGGTTCCTTCTACTTTTACTGACTTTCATTTGACTAACTTGAAAGTATTCGTGGAATGCTCAGAAAAAAGTATAATTGGATTTAGAATTTACTTTTAATAAAAATAAATTAAAACAGAGGATATTGCAGATAGATTTAACTAATTCATAAAAATGTTTAAATTTATTTATCGTACATCAAATAAAGACAAAATAGAGGTTTTCTTCTAACAATCGTCGATTGAACCATTCTCGAATCAAAAGTGTAGTAATCCATCAAAAGTTTGCTAACGTACTCTCCTCCACCACATATAAAAGGCAATAGGGGAAATTACATTATACTTTTCTTAGACATTCCATTTAATTTAAAAGTTAATGCATGTAAATATTTCCTTAATAAGCTCGTGTTTTTCAGCTCCAGTCGAAGACATGAAGGAAATAGAAGAGGCTCCAGAGATCCCGAAGGAATGCCTCAGGGAAGCTCTAGCTGAAGAGAAGGTACTTTCTTACGAGTTATTCTAAGTTTCTGCCGTGTAACAGGGTGTTGCTAATTCATATGAAAACAGTTTTAAATAAAGTGGTGGTTGTAATTTACTGTCATAAATTAACGATTTTATTGATTTGAGACATTCGCCGTTTTACCAACCTGCTCTGAAAAAATTTGTTCTTAGTCTTTGGGCTTTAGTATGTTTTACTAATTTGCAATTGGAATTTCTTTTATTTTTAAATATGTAAAGATTGTTGTTAAAAAACTAACTTTATTAACTTTATTTAACTTGATAAAAATAATTTTACAATCCATTTTTAAATAGTAAAAAAAGTAGGTATTCATTCAAGTGGTAAATAATAAATAATACTCAAAAATATGTTTCCTTAGTTTGCTAAAAATCCAAATTGAACTGAAGAAATTTCGGACACTGACTTTATATTCATGGGGTAAAATATGAAAGAGAATGAAAGAAGAGAGAGAGATAGAAAGAGGTGGAATCGTCAACAATTTTACATTGAGTAGAAATATTCATTTGTATATCCCTTAATTACTTTTTTGATCAAAAATATTGTGTCCTTCTCTATAAAAAAATACAAATTTTAAGTGTCTATTTTCCTTTGTATGTTTCGCTTGAAATTTGTATTTGATCCTGGATAAGAACGTTTTAAAACGTACGTTTCCTATTAGAATTATCATCTACTTTGTAGCATCTGATAAATGAGGTATTCAATAATTTCAGCACTTGTAAAATAGTTAAAAACCTGAACTTGTTTATTAATTCTTTTTTTCAGTTGCAGGCAGAGTTTGATGCTTGTGTAAGTGAGAGTGAGTCTCCAGAAGAAGTGCCTACAAACAATATGGTATGTCAATTTAATTTGATACTTGATTTTTATCGATGTTCTTTGGTACAGTTTTAGTACGACTTTGGGGGGATAAAAACTTCAGAGGAAATGAGGTCTAAATTTGTTCCCATTATAAATTTTTAGGGCCATATATTTGAATACGTGTATTAATTGTATTATACACATAACTTAGGAAGGGGCAGGGATTTTTGGTAGAAGCATAATAGTTAGTCTAGTAGTGGCATAGGTACCACCAGAAAAAATTTCGGAGGGAATATTATAAAAGTATTAGAATACTAATTTTTAGAACATATAATAGACAATAGTATTAATATTAAAGTATGTAATTAGTATTAAAGTACTATTAGAATAATCGGGAAAACAGAGGTGCCTTTGCTAGTTTTCTATGGTCGTGAATTTTCTGCCAATCTTTAAGAGATACATTCTAAAATCCCCCTTTTAAATTTATCATCCCCCATAGTTTGGTGTGGGGGGTTAGATGGAACACCCTGGGGATAGAGTATGTCTCTGGGACTTTGAAAATAGTATTTACCATTGTAAACAATAAAACTACAGAGGAAGAATATTGCGTCACGACCCACTTAAATCTAACCATGTGAAAGCGGACTTGACGAAAGTTACTCAAAAAGTAACAATTAATTTGTTTTAAAAATCAACAATGACTTTGACCTGACGTCCGAAAGCAATCATAAATTAAAACTGCTGGGTCATTCCACGCCAAATCATCCAGGGTGGTACACCCTCCTACCGCATATTTTTATGAAATTTTGTATGTTCAATGTATGCATAAAGATAAGATGAAAGACGAAATTTTATCCAATTCTATCAATTACTTTCGGAGATTCGGCGGTTTAAAGTTAAGCCAATCATGATTTTGAGCGGGCGATTTGGGCTCGTGTTATTTTGCGTTTAACTCTACCAAATTCTTATTTATGTAGGTAAAAGCTTCAAATTTCATTTATTTACAGCCAATAGTCTACAAAATAAAATGACGGAGTAAAATTTAAAATTGAAACACTTTATCGTGGTTAAAAAGTTGTCTAAACACGAAAAAAGTGTTTTTCATAGTGTCTTACAAAAACGCATGAAGCGTAAATCTCTATGAATACTTTCTTATAAACTACGCATTAATCGAAAGAAGAGGAAATTTGCTTTCAAACAGTGTAAAAAAATTTGTGGGGTTTGGGGTTTAAAGGGTCTTTTTGGATTGTTGAAAATTAGAAAGTGGTTCTGATTAAAAAACACCTTAACTAAAGTGCCAATAAAAAAAATCTTCTGGTCCAAATACCACTAAACTTGATAGTAGTTTGAAGAAGAGTTGGGATTTCACGTTTTTACAAAAAAAAATTAGTTTAAAACACACAACTAAGAGGAAAGGGGACTTCGTCATGCCTAAAGTCTGTTATAGCTAAGCTTACTTTCCGCGAGCTTTTCTTCTTCCCCAATAGATGGCACTACGAGGTAATGTCAAATTTCCCGCTGACGCGTGCTGGATCTTATTATATAAACAAATTAGATTGTCTTCTACAGAAATGACCATAAAACAAAAACTACTCGAACAAACATTATAAAAATTGACAGAAGAAGTTTTGATAAGGTACTTTTGTTATTCCTATAAAATAGAACGTTTATATCCAATAGGTTTTTCTTTATTGGCACTTAAGAGGGTCTCCTACTTTTTCAGCGCCCTATACCTGTAATGTTAAATTTTTACGCCCATCCCCACGGCCCATAATTAGCTTACAGAACCCTCATTTCTGTTTTAAAACGATGAAAAGTGACCAACGTTTTACCTTATGCACAAAAAGTTGACTATAATTCTAATAATTTTCTTAAAATAACAATTGAAATATTTCTGGATCGAAAGGAAATTATTTCAACCCTTGTAAACATATGGCGCCATCTATACACTGTGTCAGAGATATTTTCGGATTTTATTTTTTTAAAAATATAACGAGTTAACTTTTTACTTTGAAAGAAAGTTTAAAAAATAAGTTGAAAATCCAACTAACTTCAGTATTTTTCTCAAGTGTTGTAATTTTATGGATTTTTTAAATGGATGTGCGTAAAATATATCGAGTCTTACGCGCTCAAGAGTCCCAGCATTGGCGACTACTCTGGCGAGAAAATCTTATGAGTCGAGTGACGTAATTTGCAACCCTACCGCTGTTTACAATGTGGCGCGCAATTTGAGTTGTTCGGTTTTTCATAATTTTAGTTTCTATTTTTATGCTTGTCTAATTTCGATTCGATTTCAGCCAACTCTTGTCCTGGTAGTATTCAGTGTTGAAACACTTATAACTCAATGTAAATTTCTTAACACTACACTATATTGAACAAAGTAAGAAGTAGTTTTCCCCATCATTTCTAACTATTATTTTCAATTATAATTCTTAACATTTTTATGCGTTAACCAAAAATAGAAATGGGTCAGTGAAGATAATTTTTTAATACATATTGACAACGGTTTCTACTAAAAATACTTTAAAAGAGTAATTTTAACGTTATGGAGTTATAATTAGCCTATACACATTAAATTTTTCAATACCAAGTTAATTTATTACTTTTTTTGAAAACTTTTCAAAACTCTTTGTCCTAAAAAATTGTAGGATTGTGATAAAAATGCTTTTTTATTTATCTATTATCAGTTTATTAAATGTATGATATTCAATAAACAGAAGAGTGACTGGTATCATGACTTTTACGCCAAATTTAGTTTGGAATTATCTTATTTTTTTACTTTGGAAGAAACAATCTTATTCCCCAAAACATATTAAACGTCATTATATTTTTAAGCTTTCGAAATTTTGATAAAAATATCTTTAATGCTTTCATCTATGTGGCATGTGGGGTATAAGGAGTTCATGTTTATATACACTTTTTAGTATATTGCATATTAGGTCACTACAAAAACGGACTTCAAAATGTACTATGTTTAAAAACCTTTCAAACTAACCCAATATTAATAAGTTGGTTAAATATTTTTTATTAAGTGTTTTTTCTCTGAAAGAACAATTCTATAGCAATAGGTACACAATCAATAATGCTATTCACTAAGAAAAAAATTAAGATGTTTTTTTTCTCGACGGTGTTTTACATGTTTTCGAGAGTGGTGAATCGAATATCTCCTTTGTTAACAACCCCTGAAACTTTAAAAAAATATTAAAAATTCCGAAAGTTTTTTTCCTCTAACACGTAACACGTAACTTTTTTCAAATTCCCGTTATTGCTATTTACACTGTAAATATCATACTTTTAATCCTGTTTGGAGTCTTTTCTACATAAATCGAGAACTTAGAACACGATAATGAGGTCAAAAATTAAATTCGAGTGTAATTTCTTGAAAATATTTTAAAGTTTAAATTATTTAAAAAAACAGTCTTGAAACTTTTCCAGTTTCCTTAAACTTTTACCGTACATTCATAAACAAATAAATACCCTAAATCTCAAATTTCTAAGCTTTATCTTAATTTTGGACTGAGATATGGTACCTTTAAGTTTAGAAATTTTCAATAAGGCGGCCATGTTGGATTCCTAAATGGGGCATTCGAACCCCTTCAAATATTGATCATGATTTGGAACTTGAAATATTCATTCTAGGGACCTATAATATGAATTTTCAATCGGAAGCCAATCAAAAATTTTCTTATAGTTTAAAATTTTAAACTTTTTAAATATTTTTAAATTTTTGTCATAATATATATAACTTTTATATATATTATATATATGTGGGATGAGGCCACAGAGAAAACGACTAATTGATAAAATTAAAATGTTTAATAACGGTGCTAGGGGTAATTACAATTATCTGAGCGGGGCGGGAAAAATCATGGCACGCGCCCGCTCGCTCGCCGATGAGAACAATAATAAAAAGAGCAGAACATATGCATTTGAAAAAAAGGAATTCAACAACAAAAAAATAAAACAACCAATCGTAAGCTGAGAGAGAAAAAAAGAAAAACGCGCGCCAAAGAAAAAGAATTAAACACGAGGCGGAAACGAGAGAGAGAGAGAAACCGAAGAAGGGTAGTTTCTCTCAAATCCCACAACTCGGCCATCCTGCAGAGTCGCTGACCTCAGCGAAACTACAGTGGTTAGCGAAACCGAGAAAAAAAACAATTTGGAAGAGCTCTTCTTACGATTGACTTACATAATGAATGAAAAAAAATTGGAATATACTATAAACACTCTAAGAAAAATACAAAAATCACAACAAAAAAGAGCAGATGAAAAGACGCCTTGGTATAAAATACAAAAAAATGTCCAAATCTTCTACCAAAGTCAAAAGGTCCTCTAAAGTCAATAAGAGTCTTTCAATGTCAAAAAGAGTTTTTCAAGAGTTTATGAATTTTCAAGAGTTCAAAAGTTTATGACTGTTCATGAGTTCTTGTTATTGTCCATTTTACTTTCATTACATCTAAAAAAATAGATACCAATATTTTAACATTTTAATATTACGCAGGTACCCAACTTAAGGGTGATACCTATACTCAAAATAACTCAAATTTGATGAATTAATATAAAAAAAACTACTTGTAAATACTATTATCTTATTCTGAAATTAGCATCAAAATCTTGAAAGCTACAATTTTAAAAAAAACTGAAGTTCGTTAATCAGATCCTAATCTTAATCATTTCCCTTAAACTGATACCCTTATTAGGAACGATTGTGTCCCGTCTTTGAGAAACACCACAGTCCATCTTAGATAGTTAAAGTTTCCCATGGTTTCATTAAATCTGCAGAAGATGAAGTAAGGTTAGGTCCCTCGTGACTGCTTATCTTTTTGACATCGTAACGATCATGGGGTTTGATCTGGATCACCTTGTATGGACCAAAGAATTTCGCTCTCAACTTCAATCCTGTTCCATATTGAGTACGTTTTATCGCAACCAGATCTCCAAGTTGATACTTCTTTGCCTTTTTACATTTTCTGTTATAACATCTTCTGTTCTCACTCTGAATCTTCTGTATATTTTCTGTATTTTTTTCGGCTCTCAATTCCTCTCGACTTCTAATGAAAAAATTGCAGTATTCTTCCTCTAAAATCTTCTTTATCTCCATCTCTTCTTTACTCTTCATTAGGATACCAATCATCAATTGAAACGGTGTTGTATGAGTGCTTCTTGATATAGTACTGTTGATTACCTTCTGCACTTTTGGAACGTGCTTGAACCATTTGGATGGATCATCTGCGGACATTTTTGCCATTATCGGGATCAACGTTTCATGCAATCTTTCTACTTGTCCGTTTCCTCTTGGTACTCCGGTGGTGATTTTTACGTGCTGAATGCCTTCATCTTGGCAATAGGTTTCAAATTCTTGGGACGTAAATGCAGATCCTCGGTCAGCCCTGATGGACTAATAGGAGATGATGGGTTATTGGAGGTAAAATGCCCCTACTCAGCCAGAAATGTGCAAAGTGATATAGGAGAAATATGTGATAAGCATAACATTGGGATAAGAAAAGGGAATGACGGTAGCTACTATCTCCCTACTCGCCATAAGTATTTCTACCAAATACAAGGACAATTGCACATTAGTGATAGAAAGTGTTGTGATTTATTCGTGTGGTGTCCCAAGAATAACATCACCATAAGAATTCAACGGGACTTAAAGTTTTGGAAGTCAATAGAAGAGAAATTAATTCTTTTTTATAACGAATGCTGCCTTCCAGAACTCATTGATCCCCGGGAAATTAGGAATTTGCCTCTAAGGGAGCCCAAACGAATTCTGGAAGCTGTCGCAAAGAAGAAGGAAGAAGATATACAGAAAAAGGAAATGAAGGCAAAAAAAGACAAATTGAAAAAAAGTGGAAAAAAGATTGACACAGAATATGTTCTTCATTCCACTCCAGTTCATAGGCCAATTACAAGTACACCAACGTTAAACAATAGCCCCGTAAAACGCAAATCACTAAGACCTGATTGCAACGATATGCCTGATGGATGTCAAAGGCCTAAAAGAACCCGAAGATGCAGAGACATTTTAGATTTATAGGGTACAGCACACAACCTTTATACCTTGTAGCATTTACTCTTCGCCTAAAAATTTTGCTAACCTCAGTAGCAACGATCTTCTTGTAGCTGCCATTAATTGCAACAAATTATAAGTATCAAATATTTAGGAATTTTTCATGGATTCAAATCTTTGAGGGTTCTTGGAGGTAAAATTAACAAATTACTTTTAAAGAGTAGGCACCAGAAATTATATTCCTTTACCTTTCTTTATTCGTCTCTTCTGATGTAAATGTATCAATAACTAGCACCCAAGCTTTTATTTTTTGTGATTTACTTACTGAAAAGTTATTTTCTACTCCCCAATAAGTTAATTGTCAACACTCAATAAATTATTTTTTACCTTTTAGAACATCCTAATAAAAGCTTTTTTAAAAAATCTTTTATTTTATTTTCATTTTACACTTCCCTGAGAAACGGGAGGAAAAAAACTAATTTTCAGGTTAACCTAAAAGGTTAGGCTAATTGTAAATATGGCCGTAAGAGGATGTGAATTTGCTGTGGAATTCACGGCGCTTCACTCAACTCTCAAGGGCCGCACGGCTTATGACTCTTATGAGCCATTGGTTTTCGGGTCTCGACGTAGATTGTATAATATAATTGTGTTCTGAATAGTCAAAGGAAAATTTAAATCCCCCTTGACTCCCTGTTGACCCTTATTTAAAACTTTTTATTCATAAAATAAGGTTGGGCAGTGGCGGCTCGTGGGTAGTTCCAGGGTAGCAGACCTCCTATAATTCCTATATTTTGGAAAAATTAGTAAAAAACCACCTATATTCTCCTATATTTTGAAAAGCCTCCTATATTTATGCTGTTGGTGCTAAAATTCCTGCTTTCTTCCATTCGGTAAAGAACAGTTCTCTCTCCGGGTTGGGGAAAAAAACAAGGTTATCGAATTAATAAGAGTATATACTGAAAAAAAATGTTCTATAAAAATTTTAGTTAAACTGAAAAAAAACCAAATAGTTTTTATAGAAAAGAACCAACATATCTTTGATTTGATCTTTATAAAATTACCATTTATTTGATTTGAAAAAAGCAGTTGGCTTATGTATAATAAATCAGTTATTTCTCAATAAGCAAGAGTTACTTTAGTTCTTTCTATGCATAGGCTTGAATGTATTAAAGTAAGATAATTTTTAAGATAAGATTTAAACTTGGTGAATTTGCAAAAATGTTTCAGTAAACGTTTTGTTAATTTTTTTGAAAAAAAAACACTAAAGGTTTTTTTTACTAAAAACATTTGGATTTAACCAAGTGATTTAAACTGATCCACCCCTTGCTCAAAGTGTATTTTTTCCTCCTCAGTATTTCTACAGTGTAAAATGCAATTGTCTTGTCTTAGCAGTATTTAATGAAGAGTATTCGTATTTTAAAAAAGTATCCATAATGCTACATTTTTGTGCAATATTAATGTAGCACAATGGACCTCAAGAAAAAATGTATGCAATACAAATAAAAAATGTTTAAAACGTTTTTCAAGGCTTCTTTTTTTAGGGATCCTATATATATTTTTTAGAATCCTATTTTTTTTAAACGTCACTGCTACCCCTGTAGTTCAAATGGGGGTTCACAATTATATTTTGAAAATGCAATTGTAACAATCCCAAAAATAAAGCATAATTCTCCGAGACTAGGAAAAAAATATTTTGATTAATTCAGTCATTTATATTCATTTTTATATTTCGTATGAAATATCCTTTTTAAATTCGCTTTTTATCTAAATGCTTGTAATTAATTTTTTATCAGCAGCAATTAAGAAAATTCAATGCTCGGGTTAAAAAACTAAATTTTTTCCACTCAGTTTCAAAAAATTCACAACCAATAACAAATGAATTAACTAATAACAATTTATTGACCAAAATGAAAAATAATCATATTTTGAAAGTAACATCTCATTTTTCAATTAGCAAAAAAGAATCCAGACCCCTAACCAAAAGAAGCAAGCTGAGCTTCAAAATCTCAGCACACAAAATCTGTGCTATGTGGAATTTCCAATTCGTTACCGTGCGCTGAATTTCCTCCCGCCAAGCAATTTGGTTTCTTTGGCATCTCTTATTTTTCTGGGTCTCGAATGGGGAAATAAAAAAAAAGCCACTTTCTTTCTTTCATTCATATTCCATTAGTAAATTGATAACATTGTCCGTTTGATAACAATAAGCAATTTTATATTAAGTGTATTTATAGTAACCGGGACCTGTTAATTTCGATAACAATAACCGATTAATAACATTAACCGTGATCACATTAAGCGGGTTCGACTGTACATTATTACGTGTATTAGTATTATAATGGTGCAAGGATGCAGACATCCCAGAACTAGTAACCATATTTAATTAGCTTTGTGAATGAAATAGTTCCTCAAACAGTTATTTCTTTACTTCATAATAGTTTTTGGTTAAAGAGTTTTCATAAGGAAATCCCTAAACAGCTGCGTGGTCGATAATATTTCTAAAAAATATTAACGTAGTGAACATATTTATTTTTTACATTCTTTCTACCGCTTTTATTTTTAATTGTTCAGAGTCTTGCAGAACGATAAATTTCACTAAAAGCAGTGGAGATGGAAGTTGAAGAGAACACGCCTGTGAAACAATTTTTCTTGTATAAGTTCATGTATGTCATTAGTTTTTCATAAAAAAATCTGTGTTGAAAAAAACTATTATAGACATTATAATCGAATAAAAGTTTTTGAAATGACGACAAATATCATCAGTAGCAATTGGGGATCCCCTCCCGAAATATCTACATTCCAGTCAAAAAATTTCGTCCTGGTTACACTTCCGCTTTTTTTCTTCATCAGATTTTAAGAAGGCGCTGCTTTCCGCCACATTTGGCATTTATCGCTTCTCCGGCTCTACCCGAGTTCGTAATTCGTGGCCGAGTGGAGTGCCATCTAGTGGGAAAAGGCGCAGTAGGAGTCAAGTAGGACATCCTCTTAAGTTAAGGTGATTTTTAATCAGAATCACTTTCTAATTTTTAACGATCCAAAAAGACCCTTTAAACCCCAAACCCCACTAATTTTTTTTCACTGTTTGAAAGCAAATTTCCTCTTCTTTCGATTAATGCATAGTTTATAAGAAAGTATTCATAGAGATTTGTGCTTCATGCGTTTTTATAAGATACTATGAAAAACACATTTTTCGTGTTTAGACGACTTTTTAACCACGATAAAATGTTTCAATTTTAAATTTTGCTCCGCCATTTTATTTTGTAGACTACTGGCTGTAAATAAATGAAATTTGAAGCTTTTACCTACATAAATAAAAATCTGGGAGCGTTAAACGCAAAATAACACGTGCCCGAATCGCCCACTCAAGATCAAGATGGGCTTATCTTTAAACGGCCGAAACTCCGTAACTACTTGACAGAATTTGATAAAATTTGATATTTTTTCTAATCTTTATTCATACACTAAGCATACAAAATTTCATGAAATTCTGAGAACCTAGGGTATCAAATTGGGTTTTCGCTGGATGATTTGGCATGGAATGACCCTGCTTTTACCAGCAAAATTTGTCGCAAATTCCTTAGTTTTCTCTAGCCAGTTATGATTAATCCAGGCGGTTCCTATACTTTATCCAAATTCAAATATTATCCATGATTTTTTAGGTACTACTGTGCATTCTTAAGAAAAATAACATGGTAAGTATGAGTTTGTTTGGAATTTCTTAATTGGAATACTTTACTTTTACTTGGAATACTTTATGAAACAGAGTTACTACCACTTAATTTTATTTAAAGAACAAATACCATGGTGAATTGTAATAAAATCCCTCAGTAATGGATAATTTTTAACTCTCAATAACTCTAGGCTATAACTAACCTTTTAATGGTCAAAACTGAAGGACACTATTTATCGAGGTCTTAATGATTCACTCTAATGGAGTGAAACCGTATAAAAGCAAGATTTAACTCGTTGTTGTTGTTACTAATCCCAATTGGCTTAATAAAAACTAGATTCCGATTAGACTTTCAGATTTAACTTCCCTAGATCCATTAAAATATCTGTATTAACATTTGAGGGAGGCACGGGAAGATAGAGTTTTCACATTTTTTGTTGTTTTTAATACATAGGAAAACCTTTTTTTATAGATCTGTGTAATTTTTCTACATCATAGTATTCAACTAAAGTTTTGTTTAAAGTAAAAGTTTGTAGTATTTATTCCTTTTTGATTTTTGTCAATCTAAAGGTTGAGATTGGAGAAGAAGAGCCTTCACTGACATGGAAAGATCCTATGCCCATGGATGATTCTGAAACAACAACCAACCAACTCGATTTGGCTATTCGAGTTTGTAAAGACGCAGAAAAAGAAGTAAGGTTAAATTTCGGTGTATAATTAACTAAGATATAGCTCTTTTTAGCAAGACCCTTAAAAATAGTAAGTTAATCAAAATCTTAATATTTCCATGTAACAATAGTTTTTATTAAGATAAAAACCTTAAATTATATACCACAACAAATGAAGAAAGTACAAGCTCTCAAATTCAAAAAATAATAATTTAAGATTCAGAAAAATCATATTATTCACAACCGCTGATAATTCTCACTAGTTAAAAAAATCTTACACAATTATAAAAAGAAGATGACATCCGGAACAGAAATAGTTTGCATAGCTTTCGAGCATACTATGAATTAAAAATGACACTATGATGATGTAATTAAGTAATCTCAGAATTAATTGAAAAATATTTACAACCACATAATGTTTTTCTATTTTAAATTACATACTTTGCACTTTAAAGTAAATACATTTTATGTGTACATATTTTGAGTTTTTATTTGTAAGGATATCAGAGCCCTAGAAATAATGGAGAAAAAAAACTTGCAGATTCCTCCTGCTATGAAATGCCTTGTTGAAAATTTGCAGCTGGTAAGTTGATCCACACCAACAGATAACTTTAGTATTTGTTTTCAACAAATTCATTCAAATTTTTTTTTTTTGGGGGGGGGGGGTTAATTTACAACTTTACTACCTCTTAGCTTTTTTAAAAAAGGAATATTTAGAAAACCTTGGAAGGAAGAGAGAGAGAGAGAGATTATATTGGAGTTAAATTTAAGTTATTTAATTCATATAATGTATTAAAAAATGCCAGTTTGATAAAATGTAAAAATAAGTGCTGTAATTGGTATAACCTTTACCATCGGAGAGTTCTACTTTTCAGTATCATCATAGTCCCTCCACCGTCATATCCGAATAAAATCCCGTTTTATGAAAACTATTGCGTTATAGATTGGTGGCTTGGGTAAAAAAAGGACCGAAAACCGAAAAGTGTGATATGTAGATTTCTTTCTTTGTAATGAAGCAGTAAATGGGGTGTTTTGGAAATAAAGGGAAATATAGGCATTTTATTAACTGGATTTTGAATTTGGCTGAGAATGGTACTGAACCACAAAATCCCTTTAACTGAATCCCAAAAGAAGAAATGTGTATAAAAATTCAAATAATAGGGGAAAACCTGTTTACTTAAATTTTAAATATGGTATTTTAAACCTATTATCCCTCATTCTTGAAATTTTATTTTAGCTCTTTATAATAAACAATCATGTTTTTTTAGACTGATTTTACAAAATTCTCAAAACCCCTGTAAAGTATGTTTTTTTGCACTAAGTCTCATATCAAGGAAAAACAACTTGTACAGGGAAAACTTGTATGGCAAAAAAAAACAATGTGCAGGTGTAAACGCTTTGCTTTGGTAATACGACGGGAATCTCTCTATTCTAAAAAAAAGGTTTTGGTGAACGGTTTCCAGAGAAAGGCTTTTTAATTACTGAACCGAATGACACGTATAAGGTATCAAAATGTCCAGATTCTTTCCGGATTTCCGAGTAGGCCCTTCGATTTTTCAAAAAAATTCTCAATTTAAAAATATTTCCATTTTTTTATATTTCGGATAAGGTCGCAGTTACAAAGAAAGAAACTATGAATTTTAAAACAATTGAAAATATATTTCAATGGTTTTTCATTATTCAAATAGATTAAATAATCATCTTTCTATTTATAACACGAATTTAAAAAATATATTTTGAGTTATTTTTAAAAATATTTATATTTTTGTTGTTGTTCAAACGGTTTTAATTATATTTAAAAATAATGTATAATTAATTTATATCTTATTTTTAAATAATGAATTGATATTTTATATTTGTCATAGTGGCAACGTGACAACCTAATCACTCACTAACTCGCTTTCGGAAATTTTGAACTTTTGCATTTATTTTTTACAATAATTATTATTTTTTATATCTTTTTGCAGGTATGTTTTTTAAGGTAGTAAAATGTAACTTTTTATTTCATAATGCCAAAAAGCAAAAAAAACTAGATAACACGGGTGAATATTTTAGAAATAAAGATAAAAATCGAAAACGTTAAAAGTCTAGACATTCGTGTCATTGCTATGAAACTGATACAACTTCGATGTTTGTTCTGATGAAGATAAAATTCTAAATTTTTGCGATGTTTACGATAATACCTACATTTTTCACAGCCAATCGATAAAAATAGCTACAAATTTTAAGAAAGTTAAATTTATTCCTGAGATGTCTCAGTGCTTCTTAATGAATCTGTGAAGAAGAAGAATTTTCAGAAGAAGAATAAAATTTCTTCTTCTTTTTCTTCTTCTATTGAATCTGTGAAAAAACATTACCTTGGGGAAATAGTAAAAGAATGTTTACATTGCTCTGCTGTTAATTTTATTGGAATTAGAGGGCGATTCGCCAATTCATGTTACCATAGAGGAACTGTTAAAATTCTGCCACTGAATAAATATCCGTCATTTTTGAAAGAATACCCCGGAGAAGTACAACCCTTGCTTTAAGAATGTTTTATAAAGTGAGTAAGTGCAGTGAGCTGGGTTTTGTGAGGATTGCGAAAATTTCTGCGCAAGCAGTTAACGGGGGTTGGCGAGCGATAGCGAGCAGGGGGTGGCAGCCCCCTAGTTATTTTTAAATTAATTTTTGCAAACTCAAAATGTTTACTTTCATCTTTTCAGAATTGTACGCGAGGACCAATGGAGGAGATGGAAGAACCAATGCCCGACAGTCCAGATGCGTGAACCCTCTTGATAGCTAAAATAGTATAGGAGAATTACCTATTTTCACTCTTTAGCTATCATTTTATTCTTATATGATTTTCAAGGAAATGAAACATTTGTTTTCTACATGTTTTTGTCTTATTTTAATGTGTTAAAACCTTTCCTTTTATATGCATAACAATACAGTATGTTTGTGACAAAAAAAACTATATCGAATGACACAATTTTTATAAAAATCACCTAAATCACCGATATAGGTACATGGATAAGATAATACATGGCTAGATGGATAATACTGAGATAATATATTGCTTTCTACTCTATACTTCTCCATCACATGATAATTTCGTTACCTAGGGATAGAGTTTCAATTGTAACTGAAATAGAGTTTTGAGTTGTTAAAAGGAAAAGTATTTTTTTCTTATATTCCAAATCTTAAAAATATATCTTCATCATTTATGCGGTATGCACTATTATAAGTAGTATTTATTACTCCCCGCAAAGGAATTTTTTGCCTTTGCCTAAGAGCCTTTTGCCCTTGTGTTTACGGATCAAGCTTGGATCCAAGGGAATACCAGCCTTCTTGAAAACTAGCTGGCTATAGAATAGAATCTCTCAATGCAAAGTCTGAACTACCACCGTATAAAAAGTTTAATTTGTGTTGCTTCTGTTCAGGGAGTGGGAAAGGGAAGGTTAGAACCCCATCATAAAAAGGAGTGTGAAACTACTTAGTAATAATATACAAACTTTAATGGAGATAAAAACTTAGTTACATAACAATAGCCTGTATTATACTCTGTTCATTTTGAACTGGCGCGTGAAAATATTTCCTTTCCCCACCACCGATCGGTAACCATAGCAACTATCCTCGTCAAAGTGACGAAGAAGGCTTACTATTGGCTGCGCAAAGAGCGTAACTATGGTTACGCTTCTAGCGTGGAGGAAAGAACTATTTTTCAAGCGCCAATTCTAAATGAATAAAGTATAACTTCAAAGGATACTACTCTAGCCTCCCTTGGACCTTTACCACGCTATTTTAGTTTAAAAATATTATAATATGCAATAAAAGGTGTTAAATACTCACATCGCTATTGTTTTTTAATTAAATTCAATCTCATTTTTGTCTTTTATAATGCGAGAAGTTTTAATAATTTATATTCATGATCATGGTCATTTCTGGTAGGAACGGAAAGTTAGAGGTTCGTTTTCCGAAATTTTCCGAAAGCTTCATATTAAACATAGTACATCTTTTCAACAATCCTCCCCAAGCAAACTTTTAAATTCAACCATCCTTCCTCGAAAAACTTTATATTTCAACTTTTCCGCAGAATGTGATCCTAAACAACAGACTTGATGGCTTCTAACCTCTATTGAGTTGTTTTTTCCACAACGCTAGAAGAAGCTGACTTCAACCTAGCACCCGCGGCCGTCCAATCCAAAAGTCGCATGAAGAACGGAATACTCCGCATACGCAAGCAAAAACACGAAACTCGCGAAAAAAAAATCACGATTTTGCAGCTTTAAATCGTCATTTTTCTCGGAAATAATATGCTAAGTAAAAAAAATTTAGGGATTATGGGAGAAACTTCTCTGTTCTTTAAGGAATAAGACGTTTTCAGCGCGAATTTTAGCAAAAATATAGGAGGCTTATCAAAATATAGGATAATATATAAGAGGTTTTTTACTAATTTTTCAAAAATATAGGATTTATAGGAAATATAGGAGGTCTGTGACCCCTGCTCTAGGTATAGTAAAGTGACTCTGCCATATCCGATGCAACATTTTTCAACGCTCTCTAGCAGAAATTTTAGGATTTATAATTTTTTTTAAAAAACTAATAGAGATTTACTAAATTAGTCAATTACTAAGTTGTAGAGCAGCATCGATTTAGTAGGAAAAGACACCTTAACCCTTTATGTCCCAAATTATATTTTTCAGAAAAATTGTGCTGTATATTTTTTATAAGACCCTATATATAGCTTCATATTAACCCTAGTAGCACAGCTTGTCCCAAATACTATGTCAAGTTTACGTAACTGCAACTAGAAGTAAACGAAATTTGGCCTTACATGACGAAAATTGGACGAATTTGGAACATTGGGAAGTGGGACTTTCAAGTCGCGTCGGGGCATAAAGGGTTAAGCAAAATATGGGTAATATTCTGTAATCGAGGTTTTCGATAAATTACGTCAAATTTTGGTGATGACCATTTTAATGTATGCAACAATGTTTATAGTACAGTCAAATTAGGGTTTGAGGTAGACATTTAGAAATACAAGCAGAAACCCCCTGGGATGTGTTTAGAGGGGTCTCAGGATGCCTCACCTGAAAATCCCAAAAAATCCGGTGACGGGTTTTCCGCCATTTTGAAAAAGAAGTCGGCCATATTGGATTTTTCCATAGTTCATAAAAACAGCTATAGCAGGTGAAGTAATTGGTTTAAAATGTTCGTTCTTGTTTTAAAATGCGTAATTCAGTGCGTTTTTTAAGTTTCAGTCGTCAATTATTGGTTCTAAACAATACATTTTTTAAAAATTAAGCTAAAATAGCAATTTTTTCGTATTTTTTTCGGTTGTAGTTCTTTCGTTTAATACTGCGTCGTAACTATTATAAATATCAAGACCGAAACAACTGGAACTTGTTTAGGAGTGTTTTAGGCTATACCAAACCAAAATTCTAAGAAATCCCACCATTAGTTTTCCGCCATTTTGAAAAAAACGATGGCAATACTGAATTTTCAATGTTTCTTATAAACTGCTATAACAAGCGAACTTATTGAAATAAAATGCTCAACTTTTTTATAAAATGCGTGTCTAAGTGTACGTTTTTGAAATATCCTGCAGTAAGTTAATATTCTTAAGGATTTAATTTTAAAATCTAGGAAAAATTAGTAATTTTTCTGTCTTTTTCTGTTGTAGTTTTTTTATAGTCCAGCCAAATTAGACATTCAATATAACAGGCTGAAAATTGGTGGAAATGTAGAGGATAGTGTCCTTCTTGATATCCTGAAATTTCCGAAAAATCCCTCCAGGCGAAAATCCGCAATTTTGGAAAAACCAACGCCATCTTGGATTGAGTTTTCAAGCATGGCGACTGAACCAAGGGGCCGATTAAGTTCGTTTTTGTCCCAAATTGTTTAATATTGTGTATTTTAAGAGAAAACATCAAAATATTCGAAATGAAAAACTTAATTTAATAATAATTAATTTTTATTTAACTACTGCTTTGCTGTCTTAAAATGTTGGTAAGCATTCAAGATAACAAGCTGAAAATTGGTGAAAATAGAGAAGGCAGTGTCCTTATTAATATTCCGAAATTCCCAAAAAATCCCTCCAAGGGAAACCGCCATTTTGAAACAACCGCCGCCATCTTGGGTTGTTCTTTTAAGCGTAGTGACTGAACCAAGGGTTCGATTGAGTTCGTTTTTGTCCCAAATTGTTCAATAATACGTATTTTTAAGATAAAACCTGAAAAAGTTCGAAATAAAACACTTAATTTAATTATAATTAAATTTTCTTAATTAATGATTTGCCGGGTGAAAATGTAGGTAAGAATTCAAAATAAGAAGCTGGAAATTGGTGGAAACGAAGAAGATAGTGTCCTGATCGATATTCCAAAATTCCCAAAAAATCCCTCCAGGGGAAAATCCACCACTTTGAAAACACTACCGTCATCTTGGACTCTCAATCTCTCATATAAAAGCCCACGTCACTCACTGACTCACTGATTCTGGAACGCTCGCACACTATGATGCCATCTCGCAATAATCAGAAAAATAAATAAATAAAAGTAATTAAAATTAAAATAATATAATAGCTTTTAAATATCTTTCAAGAAAGTTGGTTTACTTAATAAAGGTTAAAAAGTTACTTTTAGGGAAGTTGGTTTCTAAAAATCTAATAAATAATCGTATAAAAAGCGCTTTTTGATTTTTTTTTTGGCAATAATCTTTATTTACTTTCGGAAACGAAAAATTAATTATTTCTTAAGTAAGTAAATAATTGAATTTTATTTATTTTTCAACTGATTTATATAACTTATTCACTTTTAGAATCAGCTTTCAATAGTAATCATCTCAATTTTTACTATTCATTTTTTTCTTTCTCATAGTCATTGTCATGGGTGATGATGAAGATCCTACCTCAAAAAAACGTCGCTTAGCTAAAGAAAGAAAGCAAAGATGGCGTGCTAGACCTAAATACGTGGGCGCCGTAGGCGCCCCATAACAAACTATCTTCAAATAATGAGGCAAATTAAAATCAAATAATAATTTAATAATGGAATGTTTGGGGAGAATGCCATTTAAAATGAGTTTATATAAGGGTAGTAAGATTTGATTTAAGAATAAATTTGCCCAAATCAGCTCGGTGGTGGTCAGCCGAAATTGAGTGACTTATTTGAATATGATAAATTAGTGATATTTCAGCGGTAAGATAAAGAAGTTAAACTTCTTATTTAATGTATAATTAATAGGAACTTGAAGTAGTAACGAGGGAAGCTCGCATAAAAGGCTAGCCTAGCTGTAAGACCCGGCTTTGCCGGGTCGTAACAGCTAGTTTAAGCATAGTGATTGTGGAGTTTTCTCTTTCCACAACAATGAAATTTCCCCAAAAAGGCATTATTGAAGCTGAAAAAAACTGCAATTTTAAAGTCGAATATTTCAAAAACTATTCGTGCGATTTAAGTACATTTAGGCTTAAAATGTAGTTTATTTATTCAAGAAAAACATCCATTTAAGTGCATGGTCAAAAATGTGACCGTTTGATTGCAATATCGTTTGAGAATAGTTTGTTTTCTTCAATTTTACCGTTTTGTCCATTCTTTTTTATTTGGTTGCAACCAAACAGTGATATTTTTACCATGCACGTAATTGTATGTTTTTTATTGAATAATTTATCTACATTTTAAGCCTAAATTTACTTAAATCGCGCGAATAGTTTTTGAAATATTCGACATTAAAATTGCAGTTTTTTTCAGCTTCAATAATACCTTTTTGGGGAAATTTCATTGTTGTGGAAAGAGAAAACTCCACAATCACTATGCTTAAATTGAGAGTCCAAGATGACGGTGGTTTTTTCAAAGTGGTGGATTTTCCCCTGGAGGGATTTTTTGGTAATTTTGGAATATCGATCAGGGCACTATCTTCTACGTTTCCATCAATTTCCAGCTTCTTATTTTGAATTCTTACCTACATTTTCACCCGGCAAATCATTAATTAAGAAAATTTAATTATAATTAAATTAAGTTTTTTATTTCGAACTTTTTCAGGTTTTATTTAAAAAATACGTATTATTGAACTATTTGGGACAAAAACGAACTCAATCGAACCCTTGGTTCAGTCACTATGCTTAAAAGAACAACCCAAGATGGCGGCGGTTGTTTCAAAATGGCGGTTTCCCTTGGAGGGATTTTTTGGGAATTTCGGGATATTAATAAGGACACTACCTTCTCTATTTTCACAAATTTTCAGCTTGTTATCTTGAATGCTTACCAACATTTTAAGACAGCAAAGCAGTAATTAAATAAAAATTAATTATTATTAAATTAAGTTTTTCATTTCGAATATTTTGATGTTTTCTCTTAAAATACACAATATTAAACAATTTGGGAGAAAAACGAACTTAATCGGCCCCTTGGTTCAGTCGCTATGCTTGAAAACTCAATCCAAGATGGCGTTGGTTTTTCCAAAATGGCGGATTTTCGCCTGGAGGGATTTTTCGGAAATTTCAGGATATCAAGAAGGACACTATCCTCTACATTTCCACCAATTTTCAGCCTGTTATATTGAATGTCTAATTTGGCTGGACTATAAAAAAACTACAACAGAAAAAGACAGAAAAATTACTAATTTTTCCTAGATTTTAAAATTAAATCCTTAAGAATATTAACTTACTGCAGGATATTTCAAAAACGTACACTTAGACACGCATTTTATAAAAAAATTGAGCATTTTATTTCAATAAGTTCGCTTGTTATAGCAGTTTATAAGAAACATTGAAAATTCAGTATTGCCATCGTTTTTTTCAAAATGGCGGAAAACTAATGGTGGGATTTCTTAGAATTTTGGTATGGTATAGCCTAAAACACTTCTAAACAAGTTCCAGTTGTTTCGGTCTTGATATTTATAATAGTTACGACGCAGTATTAAACGAAAGAACTACAACCGAAAAAAATACGAAAAAATTGCTATTTTAGCTTAATTTTTAAAAAATGTATTGTTTAGAACCAATAATTGACGACTGAAACTTAAAGAACGCACTGAATTACGCATTTTAAAACAAGAACGAACATTTTAAACCAATTACTTCACCTGCTATAGCTGTTTTTATGAACTATGGAAAAATCCAATATGGCCGACTTCTTTTTCAAAATGGCGGAAAACCCGTCACCGGATTTTTTGGGATTTTCAGGTGAGGCATCCTCAGACCCCCCTAAACACATCCCAGGGGGTTTCTGCTTGTATTTCTAAATGTCTACCTCCGGCCCTTTTTTCGCCTAATTTGACTGTACTATTAATGTTGGCGGGATTTCCTCCACGCTTTTAAATCCGATCTCTCCAAGTTTGGCGAAAACCTCGATTTTGGAATCTGTCCCCAAAATATCTTGAATAGAACCCCTTAAACGCACAGAAGTCCAACTCACACAATGCTAGTCTATGGAGATATTGGTTTGTTTTGCCTCTTTTGCTGAGCAAAAGGGGCAACTGTGGGTCTCACATAATGGATAGTAAAAAATATAACATACAAACGCTCCAAAATGCGACATTACTTTCCAGTTTACCTTATAGTTAACGTTTCTTATTTAAATTTTAGATGATACATTTTTAAAGAGGACCACAAAGTTTACTCTACATGGATTTTGGTAAAAATTCAAGCATATTTAGTAGGGATTTTGTTTATTGATTGTTCGAGTAAAAACATAATACAGTGTTCCCTCTTTATTCGCGGTAGTTACGTTTCTTAAATATACCGCGAATAGCGAACCCAGTTTTAAAACGCGCATATATGATAATATAACAGATATAATGGTTCGATTCCATCATTTATTACATAAAACTGATTCATGCAAAAAGTAGTTTTAACTGTAAATAATTTGTAGTAAATACCAAAATTGCTACTAGCTAGAAAACTTGCTTATTAGAAGAAGAAGTTACATTTTTCAAAATGGTTTTACATAATAAATACCGGAATCGAACAATTGTATTTTTTCTGCTAAATAGTATGCAATTTTCATTGCTAAAAAAATTTTGAGATCGAAATCCGCGAATATGCGTGGGTAACACTGCTCAACCGCGAATATGCGAGGATCCACTCGGCACACTGTAGTTCAAAAAACCCACGAATGGGTATTTTAACTAGTTTGAAATTTTTCAAACTTTAATTATTGCAGTAGAGTAAAGTGGTAAGCGTTTTTCAAAAATTCGGGTTGCAATGAGGTATTCTCACGTTTTGAGATTACATTTTATTAAAATAGTAGATAAAAAACCATGAAGAATGACGTTTACATCAACTATTTCCGTAGCCTAGTTTCTGAGATATAAATTTTTGAAATTTCGATTTTTGTTTTGGCGGGAAAACACTTTCGAATCACAAATCATGCGCTGTGAGGTCACATCCAATAGAAGCCCGTTTTCTGATCACGTGACAACAGAAAACACAATGGTTTTCATGCGCTGTGACGTCACATCCAATAGAAACCCGTTTTCTGACAGCGTGACTTTTCTGACGTTTTGGCAAAAATAAAATTGAATTTTATATTATTTAAAACACATTTTTGAACTTAAAAATCAGAAATTTGGGAGTTTTAGACCATAATGTATCGAAAAAGTATAAAATCAAGCAAATCCCTCACTTGTGCAAATACCTCATTGAAATTCTAAAGACATCCAGGAATTTTTAAGCAAAAATGTTGCCCACTGGTTCTTATAAGATTCCACTACATATTTTTTGCTATTAAAAGTGGAGGACCCCCATACCCCCGCTTCAGTACCAATAAATCTATTATTTACAACTTTTTTTATTAAGAGTTCGTAAAAAATGTAAAAAATTCTACCAAAAAATATTTTAAATTCTTAAGGTTACGTCCAAAATTCGGATTAGGTGTACGAAAGCGAGTTGAAAACCTGCTTTTTAAACTTAAATTTCCAAAAATTTTATGGGGAGAAACCCCAGACCCCCTTTAGGTGACTAAAGCACGATTATTCACAACCCTTTTAATATGCGAATATTTGATTTTGAAAATTCTTAGCTCCCCTCAAAACCGAATCCTGGATCCCCCGAGGAAATCAGTGAAAAATTTTGAATGACTTCTGATTTACAACTAGCTATTTAGTTTTGTGAACTTGCCACTCCACAAGTCTTAGGTTTTCAAATCCAGCAATAGCATTTGACGCTGGCATCAATTCTAAATGGCTCAATATTAATCTCATTTGTAATTAACGATTATAAAAATAGAAGCTATTGAGAAATTAAGTAAAAACAGATTTTCTTGTTTTTTAAAGGTTTTGATAATAAAGTTTATAATAAATTTTTTCGCATGGAACTGGAGTCGCAACTTTAGATCAAAAGAGCTGCATGGGCTCGCCAGCCGATCCCTGGGTTAGGGGGTCGCAAGTGGGGTTCAAGGGGGTAAAAAACACGAGGGGAAGGGAAATTGAGGGCTTCGGGGGCAAGAACCGGGTATCTCCACACTGAAATCAAGTTTATTTTAAGTTAGATTCGCCAGTTCAGCAATACAATGCCAATCAATGCAACCCTAAAATATGCTACTTTCTTGCTTGACCTTTTTTATGGCTAACAATAATTTGGCGTAACTCTGATTAATCGCCAATTCTTGCTAGCTGATTACTAAATTTCACAGATTCAGCACAGTGAAATGTTTACCCAAGCCCAACAAACGTTCAAGATTCGTCCAATTTTCGTCATATATAGCCAAATTTCGTTTACATCTAGTAGCAATTACGTAAACTTGACATATTTGGTATGCGCTGTGCTACTAGCCTACTAGGGATCGACAAAAATCTTGCGCGCATTTTAGCTATCTTCGAGACTCACTTAGAACTAACGCCGCATTCAATTTTAGTTTTTGTAGGAACAACTGAATTTGGACAACTTTATAAGGGGATGGGGTTTTAGGTTGATGGTTTAGGGTAATCAATAAGAGGGGGTTCTTTTAGAACTGTTGCACCGAGTATCTAATCTTCATTGAATTACACTGAAAACCTTTTACGTTTTTACAACTTTGGGATGGTAGACCTGTTATGCGATGTAAACTCTATTTTATAATATTTACTTAATATCGTGTGCTTTTAGGGTATAAAATATCATGCTATGTTCTAATTCACTTTGAAATTTTAGGTATTTTAAAATCAAACTTTAAGTTACATGGTGCGAAGCATTGACAAAAATATTTTAACCCTTCACTGCACGGTGTGCCGAATTCGGCACATACCAATAAAACTCCTCAATTTTCCCACATGTGTTAAATGTAAGTTATCTGAGTTTTGTGCCACATCTAGAACATACATATATATAATATTAACTACTCAGTGTGGATCTGGATGGCAGCTTCTCACTGATAATTAGGTTTTTATGTCTCCAAAACAGTTGCATCCATTTTGTATGCAATCAAAGATTTTGATGGATCTTTTTTTACCAGTAAATCTTGAAAATATCGCTTGGTAAATTAAGTGACATTTATGTACACAACATATACTTCTTATTTAAATTGATTTTTCGTAAAAGCAATTATTACACCAGCTGTAAATCATGTTTTTAGGTTTGTGCCATATCATAAAAAACCCCTATATCTTAATGAAAAATTAAGTCTGGAATTTTTTAAATATTTTTCCTGTATTCGTGGATGTTAGAAGATATTAAATTATTTTTTTCAAAAGAAACAAAAAAATCGTGCAGTGAAGGGTTAAAATCATGAAAAAATTAAAAGTGGATTTGAATAAAATTATACAAAATTAAAATTCAAGGAAGTTTCATTTTTCTAAAAAGATCGAAGGTTTCGAAAATGTTAGTAGACAAAAAATAAAGATAATAAACTTTATAAGAAAATTAATTCCTGTTTTTAAATGTAAGAGTTCACAGAAAGGTTTTGGTTCTGACCTCACTCGATGAGGCCATTTAATAAGCTCCGCCCATTGACTAACTGATTTGTCTGTGAATCAAACCCTGGACTAACGGAAAAATTCAATTTCAAAAGCACAGATCGATGGTTCATTTTAAGAGTACAAGGGTTACTATAACTCTTGGAAAGTAATTGAACAGTTTTTAATCCCGTACATACGCCAATCATTATACAGAAACCCTAAACAAACACCAACGTTGAAGACGTCGCCAAATATTTTCCGAAAGTGAGTTTGAGTCGAAAGTGGAGATACCCGGTTCTTGCTCCGAAGCCCTCAATTAGCAAAAAAAACCCTTCGCATATCTCTGCAGAGAGATAAAAGTTGTTCGATTCCGGGCAGCATTTATTACCTAAAACCAATTAAAATGGTTTACGTAAAAATCATACATTGGCGCAATGTGATCTCACTTTATTTTTGCGCCATAAAACCTCAACTAAACCAAACCTAAAAATCATATGCAAATATTTATTCTATTCAATAAAAGACCAATAAATGCAACAGGTATGCGCACTATTTAGAATGACTGCCACAGAAAATGCCACGACGAAAACATCTTATATCTTAGTCCTACAAATAAGGGTCAGTTGTAACTTTAATCTGCAAATAAAATTTAATCTACTTAGCAAAATCAAAATTAAAAGGTAAAATTTCGTAATTTCTTTCAATGCTGCGTCATGGTAAAATCTGGATTCGGATCCAGCACCCCAAAAACTTCATACAGAGAGCAAAAAATCTCAACTACACCAAAAATTTCCCAGCAAAATTTGATAGGACTACATTAGCAATAGACGAGATTAGTGTGACGTTTTTTGTTTTGTTTGGAAACATAAATTCAGTCTGTGATTGGTTCCGTGAACTGTACGGACAGTACGGATCCGTATGTAACCAATCACGGATCGAATAAACGTTTCCAAACAAAACAAAAACAGGAAGTGACGTTTTCACTAATCTCCTCTATTGTTGCGTTGTACTCGAGGGTAACAATGACTGTAACTGTTTGAATTGAAGGGGAGGGACTTTCATGACGTTTTGCCTGGAATGATCATCTGATCGCTTGACCCAAATGAATAAAAGGACGTGGCGGGAGTAGAGCGATATATACTTAGTCCACGAATAGTGAACCAGAGATGACAACTGGATCGGATTCGATTGAGATTGAGCTTTAGAAGGATTTCTAGTTTCATTACGAACCTTGTGACTATCCAATTTAAAATCGGCGTTCCGAGGTTTATTTTGTTTGATTGTTTTTGTCAGAATTTGCTTTAAAAAGCTCTGTTTGTATTTCTGACAGCCGCAAGACGAAGCGGCCGTGCTTTACTCCCGGCCGGAGTCTTCCCAAGACAGCACTATTGCTGCCCAAAGCACTTTTGTGCTTAAGCCAGCCTTGCTGGTCCCTCCCTCTGAGGCCCCTATGGCCAACTCAACAATTGATGCTGAGTCAAGTTCTGCGATGAAAACCCAATCGATGCCTACCCTAGAGGATTTAGAAATGAGGATGGAAAACTCTCAGCCAAATGTCTCCCCACCCGACTTGGATATCGCCCTCTCCTCTTTCAATCTTCAAAACGCCCTGCAATATGCCACAAACTGCGCTGATATTTCCCAGCTAGAGAACGCCAAACTTCACCTAATAACCCTTCAAACCGCCCTTATTGGCAAGCTGCAATCAGGATCACTCCCATTAAACGTACCGATCGCTCGGCTCTCAGAGCTCCACTCTGCCATCGGGAAAATAACGGAATGCCAGCAAAAAATTTTCCTCGAAAACTGTACCAACTCAGTAGTCCACACCTTAGCCGACATAACCGGCGGTGGAACCCATACCCCTCCTGACTACCTCTCCAACGCAAACCCTGACAAAGACTTCACTGTTGTCAGAAGCAAGCGAACTAGAAAAAACAGCAAATCCTCCAACCCCGATGATCTACCCCTGAAAAACAAATGGCAATGCCTTGATACTGATGAAAACGGCTCTGAAAGCACAGAAATGGATGACCTCACAAACCCGGATGATGAAGATGAAATCGATCCCCCTCCGAAAAAAGGCCCACCTATATACGTTGCAAATGTGAAACATCCTAAATCCCTGCTGAAGACCCTCTCCAACCTCACCAAATCCGCCATCCTTGGAAAGATGGAAGGAAAAGATCTGCGTATAGCTCCACCCAACCCCACAGCTCACAAAATTATCAAACGCTATCTTGCTGAGGAAAAAATTCAGTGCCACTCGTTCCCACTCAAAGAAGAAAAGCAATCTAAAGTCGTAATTAAAGGTCTGGATGTCGACTTCGACAAAGAGGAACTTAAACAAGAACTTATAGCACTAAATCTACCAGTTGAGAATATCACCCAAATGCCTGATCGCTCGGAGAACAACCAAAGAACGAAAAAATTCCTGCCAATATTTATCATCTACCTGAAAAAAACTCCCACCACTAAAGAAATATTTAACATCAAATACCTTTCGAACATTAAAATCAAAATTGAGCCCTTACGCCCCAAGAATAACACCCCCCAATGCTATCGTTGTCAACTTTACAACCATTCGTCTTATTTCTGCTCCCGTGATCCAGTGTGTGTTAAATGCGCTGGTGACCATCACTCCTTTCAATGCACAAAGCCACGCAGCGACCCACCAACCTGTGCCAACTGTAAAGGCGATCACACCGCAAATTTTTCCGGCTGCCCGAGAAACCCACAGAACCTGCCTTCCTCCAAACCTCCAACAACAAATTATTGGATCGAAAGACAACGGAAATACGAAGAAAGTAAAAAAGTTTCCACAGTCAACCACGCAGATGAAGACGTCCTGACTCCTCCCCCTGCTGTACTAACTCCACCCACCTCCTCCAATCCGATGCGAGATTCTCCAGATCCTCTCTCCGGCTTTCTCAATGCTGGATTCTTTTCCAAATTTCAAGATACATTTTCAATTGTCAAAGAATTATTAAACACCTGGAACTCCGCTGCCTCAATTTCCAGCATCTTTGGAGAAACCATGAACGCAATCAATAAAATCCTGAAAATCTGGACCCAACATGCCTAGTGCAAAGAAGCTTCACTCCATCTCAATTTTATCATGGAATGCGAACGGCATCAGGGGAAAAATCCTCGAATTTAGACATTACGTAAAAGAAAAAACTCCTGATATCATCCTCCTGCAAGAGACGCACCTCCGCCCCTGTGACTCCCTCTCTATCCCAAATTATGTCACACTCCGAAACGACCGGCTGACCCACAGAGGAGGAGGTACTGCCATCTGCATCCGAAACGGAATACCGCACCACCAGCTTGAGATCAAAACTAACTCCTTCGAGAATACAACAATAGCCTTAACCTACTCCCCTAAACGTCACTACACTTTCTCCTCCATTTACAAGCCGCCTACTTCCCACCTCAACACTGCAGAACTGAAAAAGCTTGCTAAAGAAAATGAAAAATTTATCCTGTTCGGGGACTTTAACTGCCGCCACACCAGTTGGAATACTGGTTCCGGAAACAAAGATGGGAATACACTTTTCAACTACAGCCAGGAAAACCACTACAGCATCGTAGCTCCTCCTACCGGCACCTATCAAGGATACCGGGGATCCTCTATACTTGACATCGGCCTGGCCAATGGATTGCTTCCCTCCAAAATAATCAGCGATGCAGCCCTCTCCAGCGACCATAACCCAATACTTTTAACCATCCACAATACCTCTTTCCTACCTCCTGAAGCAAGAAAAATAAGAAAAATCAATTGGCAACTTTTCCACGACACTCTACTAAACTCCGTCCCAGGAAACCCCCCCATAGCCTCCAAATTGGACATAGATGTAGCCATCGAAGCGCTCACCACCTCCATCACGCAAGCAAGAGAGAAGGCCAGCAAGCAAAAAATAATAAACAGATCCCCCCGCAGCATCCCACCAGAAATAGTCGCCCTTATCAAGTACAAGAATAGAATCAGAAAGCTGTGGCAAGATACCAGATATCCTCCCTACAAAGCACAAGTAAACCATCTTCAAAGGAGTATAAAATCAAAACTAGCTACCTTCAGTAATAACAGCTGGAACACCTTCCTTTCTTCCCTTAACACGGAAGACGGCTCCCTCTTCAAGTTAAACAAAAAGTTGATAAATAAATACCAGCCCATTCCAACTCTCCTCCCCTCCGTGCACAACTCCACCCCTGCCATCTCTGACTTCGAGAAAGCCGAAGCATTTGGCAAAGCACTTGCCGAAACTTTCACTCCAAACTCTCATCTCTCAGTACCCATCTATGAAACAAACGTTTTCGGCACAACGCAGGCTTTCCTTAACTGCACACCTCTCTCTCCAGCCCCCTTTTTCATCACTCCAGCCGACATCGCAGAACATATCAAGAAACTAAAACCAAAGAAAGCCCCTGGCCCTGACTCTATCGAAAGCCTAGCTCTCAAGAAAATTCCAATAAATGTTACCACCAACATCTGCAAGATAATAAACTCCTGCCTCCACCACAACTATTTCCCCGACGCCTGGAAGAAAGCTAATGTAATAATGATTTCCAAACCAGGTCAACCCTCAAACAAAACCAGCAGCTATCGTCCAATATCCCTCCTTAACAACCTATCCAAAATCTACGAAAAGATAATTCTCCAAAAAATGAACCAACACTGCCGAGAAAATAACATCCTTCCACCGGAGCAGTTTGGCTTCAGAGAGCGCCACTCCACTGTTCATCAGCTTCTCCGCCTTACCAACACCATCACGGCTGGATTCAATCACAACAGACGCACTGGTGCAGTTTTCCTGGACGTGGCTAAAGCCTTTGACCGTGTTTGGCACGATGGACTAATTTATAAGCTCATTGCCTCCAAATTCCCACCCTACTTAACAAGGATAATCCACTCTTTCCTCCAAAACAGGACCTTTAAAGTCAAGGTTGCAAACGACTTTTCCACCCCTTATCCCATTAAAGCCGGCACCCCGCAAGGCGCGATCCTCAGCCCACTTCTCTATAACATCTTCATTGCTGATGTCCCAAAAACTCCTGACACCTTCCTCCACTTATTTGCCGACGACACGGCCATTGTGGCTCAGAACTCACGTCTAAGAACCATCAAAAGCAGGCTCCAGAAAGCACTTACGGATCTCGAAACCTGGTGCTGTAGGTGGAAAATTGCCCTAAATTCCTCAAAGACCCAAGCTATAATCTTCAGAAAGACACATAGGAAAATATTCCCTGAGATGCTGACTCTCCAAAAGACTAAACTCAAATGGCTTCCCTCCGCCAAATATCTAGGAGTACATCTCGACGAGAATCTAAGTTACAAGCTTCACGTTGAAAAAACTGTCGAAAAATACCACATTAAATTCAGACTCATGTACCCTCTTTTAAATAAGAAGTCCCACCTCCACCTTCGCAACAAAATCCTACTCTACAAGATGGTACTCAGACCCCTAATGTCTTATGCATCCCCCATCTGGGCCACTACAGCGGTAACTAACCTCAAAAAACTGATGGTCATCCAAAATAAAATCCTGCGTGGTGCTGCTGGTGCTCCCCGGTGCTTCTCAACAAAAACTTTACAAAGGGAATTAAAAACCCCTAGTCTCCCTAATTTCATCCAAGATGCAGCCAGAAAATTTTATGAAGCTGTGGAGTCACATCCCAACCCATTAATCAACGTACAAGCGGTGATGAACAATCCAAATCTTGAAGAAAAATACCCTTTCACTACGACAATACTCTCCAGCCGATTTCCCGACTAGCTCCTCCCCTTATGCATTTGAGGCTGTAGCTCCGCCTACTCTCTTCCCGGCGCTCACGGCCGTTTTACCTTGGTTTTACCCTTCTATCTCATTTCTCATCTAGCTTCAATTCAATTGTATTTTTAACTCATGTGTCTACTTCAAGCGAAGTAAAAGCGCCTTCGGCGCTGAGAACTTCTTATATTGATGATGATGATGATGATAGAGCGATATATAGATCGAACCTAGTGTGCGAATAAGGGAATGATTACCCTTCTGACGCTGTCCCGGGTATTTTTGAATTACGACCATCAAGTGTCTTCTGCGGTGCTGGACGGACGTCTCTCGAGGATCTGGAAGTACCTGATATATGATATGGTGAGTTATTTTTGGATTTTTCTGGAGTCGATTTTTTTTGCTTAAACTCTTGTTTTTGGCTGATGACCTGTTACTTTCTTGTTTTAGTGGTACAGCTGGGATAAGCGTCGACCAGCCGCCATGTTTACTCACAGTTCAAATTAGATCTATATTGTTGTGTGTCATCATTTGAGCTGTGGGTAAACATGGCGGCTGGACGACGCTTATCCCAGCTGTACCGTTTTAGTTCTATAGTCGACTCTCCGTTACGGTTGATGTTGTCAATCTGATAATTTTATCAAAACTGACCTGTCGCGATTATTCCTATTTAATGTAAAATGCGCTGTTTCATACGATCAAAGTTTTGATCGTTTTAGAATCGATCGTTATCTAATTATCAAAGTTTGGTGAAATCCCCTAATAACCTCCTTTTCCCCCTTTGAAGGCAATTTTTTATACCTTAACTTACAAATGAGTAATTTATTTGTAATATATTCCACACTCGTATTTTTCTTTAGGGGTTTAATTTGCAAAACACAAAGTAGGGAATCGTTTTAAATAACACTTCAGTTAGGACTACGTATTTTTAGGGTTCATACGCTCCTTGAATATGATATTCATTTTTAAGCACTGTGGAATAGGGTGTATCGAAAAAAACTTTTTTTTTATTTTGATGATGCCTTAGTGCGGAAAAGTTGTCTAAGGTGGCAGAGAGTACCTGTGAATTTTTTCAGAATTTTCGGATAATATCTTGAGGTGCCGCTAAGGCCCTGAAGGTCTCCATGTTAATCCAATGGAGCGCGCAAGCCAAGAAGGCCGATAATTGGTTTTTCTCCCCTCATTTCTACCCTAATCACACGACGAATGTCTTCACTCGAGTTATGGACCCTATATGATTTAGGCTATCCGACAAAACTTGAATAATAGCTTAAATCTCTATATTACGTTTTTTTGTGAGCTCCAATTTCGTCGAAAATCGCGTATTTCCTCGTTCAAATCGGAGCCCCACAATCAACATAATATAGAGATTTAGGCTATTATTCAAGTTTTTTCGGATAGCCTAGATCATATAGGGTCCATAACTCGAGTGAAGACATTCGTCGTGTGATTAGGGTAGAAATGAGGGGCGAAAAACCAATTTTCGGCCTTCTTGGCTTGCGCGCTCCATTGGATTAACATGGAGACCTTCAGGGCCTTGGCGGCACCTCAAGATATTATCCGAAAATTCTGAAAAAATTCACAGGTACTCTCTGCCACCTTAGACAACTTTTCCGCACTAAGGCATCATCAAAATCAAAAAAAATTTTTTTCGATACACCCTACTGTGGAAACTCCTTGAATTGGGGTTGTACTCCTTGATTTTCAATATATTTCTTTCTTTTATAAATTTATCATCCTGAGAAAAATGGTTTCAACTCGCAGTATTTAATTTGTTAAAAATCGTGATTTTTGCGACAGTTTCGTGGATTTTTTTATAATTGGTGAAGTGTTCCATTCTTCCCGTAATTTTCTTGGATCTCCCGCGAATGTAGTAGTTTTTTATAAATCTTTCTAGGTTAGGGGAGACTGGGGATGGATGGGACACCGGGTAGGATGGGACACCTTCAATAAATCTTAAAATTATAAATAAAATTAGTTTTTGAGTGTTCCCCCCAGGTAAAGCCATCATGGCTTTATACTTGTTGCTGTTTACTATTTTAGTTGCAAGCTCCTACAAGTTTCTGAATGAAAAAAATGGTTTCACTATAGCAAAAGTAACTAAGCATTACACTTTTCAAAGTGAATTTTCAATCTGATTCTTGGTTGCTTTCTTATGGGTTTATATTGTTTTCTAAACAGAATAATGTATTCTTTATGAATATATAGTTGAGTTAAGCCTAAAAGCCACAGTTCTTTAGTAAGAACCTATTTTTTAAAACTGTTGCTACCGGGGTGGGATGGGACACCATGCCCAATTCCTCTCAATACCTAAATACAAGCTATTGCATACGATTCTTTAGATACCTTTGTTTTGGAACTGTTTAGTATTGCAGTTGAAAACGTATTTTTTTAGATTACAGAAGAATTTTAACTATTTTGTATTTTTCACTTAAGTTAGATTTTTCGATGTAAATAGGGTAAAATAACTGATGTTTTTGTAATAAATCTTTAAAATGTGTAAAATACTTCCATCTTTGGTTTTTAATCATGTATTTAAAAAGTGATCATAAATTTTAATTTAAAAAGATGTGTCCCATCCCACCCCGGGCCGGGGTGGGATGGGACACTTTAGAGGTTACTTTAATTCGTTCATTAATCCTAAGTTTTGTTTGCTATCACTTAGGTTGTATTTTTTAAACATGTTAAAATGTTCCAAGATGTTAGCTTGAGAGTTTCAAATTTATACAATGAAAACTAAATTTTTAAAAAATATTCTTGGAAAAAGTGTCCCATCCTTCCTCGGTCTCCCCAATAACCTGTATCAGGTATCTGATCTGATTTTAGATCCTAAAAGTACTAAATTTCTTTTTTACTTAACTAAAATATTTTGACCAATGTCATTTTTGAAATTATTAACTAAATAATTATTTAATTATACTACTCACTTATTTCATGTATTTTTATTTGCGTTTAGTTACATTTTGACTTGTTAAGTGGTTTTAAAACAGGAATGTAATTGCGTGTTTTAAGCTCTGTAAAAAAATTTCTTTCTTAGATTATGGGAAAAGATACTCCTTGAATTTTTCAAAAACACTCCTTAAATACTCCTTGATTTTTATTTGTGAAAGTTTGTATGAACCCTGTATTTTTAACTTTAATGCGAAATTCGGGTCGGAGTGTTTGAAACTCTTTAATATTAAATTGTCGACTGTATGTAGTAAACACTGTTCTTGAGTCCATAACTATTCCATAACGTCCATATTTATTGCTATGCTTTTATACGTCCATATTTATAAGAGGTGTTTTATCAAGATTTTGTACCCCTCCCTTCCCTTGGTGAGATTTTGCTGACCCCCCCTACCCCATCATATTATCATGCAGGATTTTCTCTATAAATTTTTAGTTAATGAATTTCTTTTAAATATTCAAGTATAATTTGTTTCGTATACGGCCCCTTAAGATATTAATTCGTTTTTATCAAAAACTATTTGATAATAAAATCGATTGGTATTTTAGTTTCCTACATAAAATTACTACCAGAATAGAGTACCCTAAAAAAATTTCCCGATTTAAAATTTTTTTAAGTTTATTTAAAAAAAATAAAATTTTTTAATCAATCTGGATAAAACTGGGTATTTAAGGGTTTGGGAGATGGCTTTTCAGAAAAACTAATAATAATTGGGGGTCCCCATTGGAAAAAAAGTAAGTGTTTCGTTTAATATGAAGAAGACCCCCTAGGCCTCGAAAAATGTTTTGGTAATAAAATTTTTTAATTAATGAAAAACGACCCCTACTTTGTCTTCCTAACCCAAGTGGTTCGCCAGAAATCACAGCTGAGTAATTTTTTTTCCTCAACTGTGTACACTAGGGTGGTCGCTAAAAATGAAAGTGCGAATTTTTTTCGCGGCACCCCCGCAAAAGGTGCCATTTGATGTCAAACTAATATTCTGAAAGTTACAGACCAAAAAAATAATATTTTGACCCGGCGCCCAGCCGTCAAAGTTTCGAAAAAACGCGATTTTTCACTAAAAATTGCGCGTTTTTCACCATAAAATTAGAACCAGATACAGTAGAAACAAAAAAAAGGATTCATTCTTTAGATAAGTTAATAAGCTTTAACTTTTCTCATTGAAACTTTTTTGTGTGACCCTTAGATCAAAAGATACAATGGGGATTCCACACCCCACCCCCAATATCAATTTTTTAAGGAGACACGGGATTTTTTATTTTATTCTTTAGATATTGTTTACTGGTTTAATAACATGAAAGAAATCATTTTTCAACCATATAAGTGTGAAATTTTAGGATGTAAAGTGAAAAGAATTTTTTTGAATTAATTTTTTTTATTCCAAATAACAGTTAATAAAAAATACACTTAAAGTTACAAAATATATTAACAAAAGCACGCATAGCATACAAAATTAGGATTATTATTCACACAACAGCTTCACATTTAAATTTAACATTTAAAATTTACAAAATATAAATGAAAATTAAAGAGGCAAGGGTTTAGAACGATTAGTTTTTTTTACGCCCGGGTATAATTTTCTACACTTAGATAGAACTTGTAAAAGGTATTGCTTTTGTTCTTCGTCTTTAGTTATTGATGTATTGAATTCTTCCACTAGTTTAATACCTCTTTCAACAGCATGATTAACCACTTTCAAATTTTTTACAATATCAAATCCTTTTGGTGAACTCCAAGTTAATGCACCACTCATCTGGATCATACTTTAAAAACTGTGTCGAAATATTAAACCTTTTAAAAAAGTTTAATGTAAAATGAGTTTAGGCTATCTATTTTTTTGCTTAAAAAAGAATGCCAGTCATTTAAATGCACTTTCAACTTCATTGTTCTATTTTCTTCATTATATAGTCTTCGTCCACATCATTTTTGTAAGACAATACTTTTAAAGCCATGTTAATTTTTATATCTTTATGTAGGCTTTTATCAAAAAACCAAATCCAATTATTTGGGCTTAAATACCATAAGTGGTTTATAAATTTAGTAAGTGCAACTTCTTCACCATCTGTTTTTATAATTAATTAATGATTTAATTAATTTTAAATCTTGATTCGGAGCTAATGGGGGATCAGGAGCGTTAAACCAAGCTTTTACATAAATATTTATGATGAAAACACAGATAGTTCTAAAACAAACACAGTTCAAAACATAGTTCTAAAACACAGATAGTTCTAATTGCTTCCCTCTCTTGGAGGGTTAAATGAAACTCGTTTCTAAAGATGAAAATTTTTAAGCACTAGATTGCTTTACCCATCCATCTAGCGTGATGCATATCACCGGGAGCTCTTAAGGATATTTGATGTGGTTTTGAAAACCCAATAAATAAATATTAAACACAGAAATAACAGTTCCCTGTAGTCTTCTCTAGGAATATATTTTGAGTTTTGCAACTACCCGGTTATGAAGCTCCCGACCTCTTCCACGTCGTTTATTTATTTCTTAACCTTTTCATCTTCGATTCCAGGTTTATATTTATTTTTATCAATTTCAGACCAATTCAATTTAAACTTCTTAAAAATTTCAGGTTGAGGACCTGTAGTTGCCCCCATTTTAATACCGAAAACTGCCTTAAGCACTATTTATAAAATGTGATGACGGCATACGAGATACAGGAGATCTTTATTGAGAATTTGCTCTAACAAAACGCATGTACGTTTCATACGGCCAGTATTTACAGAAGTTGTGTCGAAACACATAGCTTCAATTTTTTCTGCAGCTCCCCATTTTTTCAAGTCTTAAAATACAGCTTTAGCTTGGGTAGATCCTTTACTATTTTCTAGAAGTGGACATCCTATTAATTGCTCTAAATTTCCTAGGCTAATGAAAACTGCTAATCTTTCTATTTATTTATTCAATAGATGAGGTAGCAATTTCCCATCCCAGTGCAAAACAGCTCCTTTCAATTCTAAATTTTCGAACGTACGTTTAATTAATTACATTCTTTCTTCTCTAAATTTCTGTCTGAGGATTCTTATAGTGGTCCTAACTTATAGATGACTTATCTACACACAGGGTGGTCTTGTACAAAAGGATATCGGTTGCTATACTCCATTACATATGATAGTGTACAATTTCACATTTAAGGAAACCTTAAGGAATTACAAAGTTAATTACTAGTGTTCGGCAACTACTGGTCAAAAAGTAGTTAACTACCAACTACCAACTAGTCTGGGAAAAAGTAGTTGTAACTACTAGTTAACTACTTTTTCTTGGAAGTAGTTGTAACTAGTAGTTGATTATTTCCCAAAGTAGTTAACTACTAGTTAACTAGTTTATTTAATTTCATAAGATATTTTTCCCCAAATTTTTGATTACTTTTTCTTACCTGTAGCAAAAATACATGGGTGTCATTTAGGGGGGAAGGGGGGGGGCAACAGCCCCCCCCAAGGTTTCTACTGTTATGTGAAAAAAAGCTGATAGTCCCTTGAAAATTCTGTAACTTCCACAAGGAGGTTTGGGTGCAACTCAAAAAGTCTCAAAATGAGTTAAAACACTACCTTTAAGGGTTAAATTTCAAAAAAAAATTTCTGGGGAAGGATCCCCAGCCCCCCTTTAAAATTTTACGTCGGTGGTTATACAGATTTTTCCTCCTTAGAATTCTGCCATTTACAAGAAACTTTTCCCTTTACCAGCTCCACAAAGAGTTTGAAAGATATAAAGCACTAGTTTTAAGGGGAAATTTCAAAAAATTTTCTTGGGCATACCCCAGCCCCCTCTATAATTTTGACCTCTGTTAAACAGTGTTTTTCCCATTGAAAATTCTGCCGCTTTCAAGAAGCTTTTCCTTTTTAGTGCTCCCCAAAGAGTTTGAAAAAGAGATGAAAAACCTGAGTTTTAAGAGTTTAAAGTAGTAATTTCAAAAAAAATTGTCCAGCTCCCCTCTAAAATGTTTACGTCGGTTACACAGTTTTTCCCTTTAGAATTTTGCCACTCTCAAGAAGCTTTTACCTTTGGGGACATACATAAATTACGTGAGGTCAAAAAGGGGGGGAGGGGTTTGGAAAAATCTCACCAAATCTCACCTAGAAATTAAAGGATTTTCTTTTTTTTAAGTAGGAGAAAGTAATATATAAGAAGGAAGGAGAATAATTTAAAGGTTGTAGGTAAATCTCACGTGGGGGAGGGGGGTCCAGCAAAATCTCACCAAGGGGAGAGGGGGGGTCCAGATTTTGGAAAAAACACCTCACGTAATTTATGGATGTCCCCTATAGGAGCTCCTCAAAGAGTTTGAAAAAGAGATAAAACACTAGTTTAAAGGGGATTTAAAAAAAAAAATTCTGGGGGAGGCCCCTTGATACTTTGACGTTTATTTACAACTCTTTTCCCTAGAAAATTTTTTGGTTTACAAACAAGAAACTGTTCTCTTTGGATCCAGTCCATAGGGTCTCAAAATGAGCCAAAACACTACTTTAAAAGGCAAATTTTCAAAATTTTCCTGGGGGCGAACCCCCAGACCCACTTTTTCCTTGGAGTTCATGTCAAATTTTGACATTATATGTAATATCATTCAAATACTATTTTTCAGTGTTCTAACACTTAACCTATAAATGTGCTCGTTAGGGGATACCTTAAGAATGAAGTTGAGGCAACCCCCCCAAAAAAGTTAGTTACAGCGTGATTCAGACCCATTTAAAAAATCCTTGCCCCCCCCAACCAAAAACTGAAATGACGCCCCTGCAAAAATATCATGGCAGTTTTTGGATTCGTGGAGTTGATCTAGTTGTAACTAGATCAACTGGGATCAGACACACACACAAATATCATGGCTAAAGATTCGCCAATTTTTGATAGGTCAGGTTTTTGGTGTCTTAAAGTTTTCTTTGTTGTATTTATATTAGTCAGTACAGTGTCGAATATAAGGGGGGTTAAGGGTTCTAAACCCCCTTAGCTTGAACAACAATATTTTAAGCACAAAATTGGGCCGTTAACTTTAAGTATTGCCTCACTAATTTTTAATGCAGGAAAAGCATCTAGAATCCTCGTAAACCTAGCCCTAGCCTAAAATCGCTTTTCAAAGTGTTGGAATTTCCAGGAGAGAAAACCCTGAACCCCCTAATTTCTAGAGAGGATTTCAAAAAAGGGCTGCATTTATATGTCAATTGCTGGGATGAAATATATTTCAAGGTTGCCAAATATAAAAATATAAAAATGTATCACAAAAAAGAGCATTGTTAGTAGATGTAACATATTTTTTAAAATTTTGATCTTTCAATATTTTTTGAAGTAGTTGAAATTTTTGAAAGTAGTTGGAACTAGTAGTTGGTGAAAAAAGTAGTTAAACTACTAGTTCAACTACTCTAAACCAAAAGTAGTTGAACTACTAGTTAACTAGTAGTTGCAACTAGTAGTTAACTACTTTTCAACTACTTTTAGTTAACTAGTGCCGAACATTATTAATTACTACTAATGAGTTTTTCATCCTAATCCTTTAAAACATTTACACTTATCTAAGGATCACATATTATAAATTATGATTCATTTAATAAGAACACCTTTATAAAATAACTTCGTAAAAAACACTGTAAATGCTAAAATTTCACTCCTATATGGTTGAAAAAGGTTTTCTTTCATGTTATTAAACCAGTAAACAATATCTAATGAATAAAATAAAAAATCCCGTGTCTCCTTAAAAAATTGATATTGGGGGTGGGGTGTGGAATCCCCTTTGTATCTTTTGATCTAAGGGTCACACAAAAAAGTTTCAATTAGAAAAATTAAAGCTTATTAGCTTATCTAAAGAATGAATCCTTATTTTTGTTTCTACTGTACCCGGTTCTAATTGTATGGTGAAAAACGCGCAATTTTTAGTGAAAAATCGCGTTTTTTCGAAACTTTGAGGGCTGGGCGCCGGGTCGAAATATTATTTTTTTGGTCTGTAACTTTCAGAATATTAGTTTGACATCAAATGGCACCTTTTGAGGGGATGCCGCTAAAAATTCAACGAAAAAAAATTTTCCCCATCTTATTAGCGACCACCCTAGTGTACACTTATAATGGTTTTTCTTGATTTTCTCAAAATGTGTTTTTCTCATCTTTGGGTACGCTCGTATCAAATTCTACTCATTCAAATAAGATGAAACTTGGTATAATAATAAAACACAATAATATGCATGCATTAAAATTAAATTTATGGGTGTTGTGACCTTATATTTGTTTTTAGGGTCCAAAATGTGTAAAAAAACTGTCATTCTTTTACAAGTTTCAAAAAAAATATATAATCAGTAATTAAGAACAAAAACTATTTCATTGCAATGTTTATATATTTGTGGCGACACAGTAATCAACAATACTAGTTACAACCATACAATACCGTTACAACAATGCTACAGAAACAAAAGTGATTGGTGTCTTCTGGGAATTAATACTTGACTGTAAAAAATAGAAACTTGAAAATACACCTTTTTCTTAAATATATTAAAAGTAATTTTTTGTAATAAATACATTCGTTATTTTTATTATAACTTAGCACAAGCCACATATTTGTTACAATACCTAAACATGTTTAGTGAATTTTTTTTTCAGAAACTTTTTCTACGAGCGGAACTTTCCATCACTATGTTATAAGGCTGCATAGAATAAGCCTATTTTCTTTAGTAATTAGTTTTCTTAGGGGAATAACGAAAAAAATTATTTATCTGTCAAATGCTAGTCTTTAACCATTAGGTCATTAGACTTCAGATAGTACTCCAATATTTTTCCACTGTACAATTAAAGCAAGTGCAAAACTTCTCCGACTTTTTGTATCTTAATACTAAACTCATATCCTTGCTTCATGTATTTGCATTAACGCACCAATAATCGGAATTGATGTACTTTTTACTTCAATATTAAGAATACTATAAATCAGCGGTTCCCAAAGTGGTCCATATGGACCCCCAGGGCCCATAGCGACTTCTAGGGGGTCCACAGGCATGAAAATGAAAATTGGGGGTTCACAGCTACTTCTAGAGGGTACACAGCGACTTTCAGAGGTCCACGGGAAAAATCTCATAAAAATTAAAAATTTTGATAAGTTTAAAAAATTTTGTCTTTCTTATAATCAAATTTTAGTATTGTGAAAAGTTTTTTTTATCACAGAGTCCTCGCAATGCGAGCAGGTTTTTTCTCATGTGTAACTTGTTAAAAGTCAAATATAATTGCATGTTTTCAAGATTTGAACCCAGCTAATTAAAGTGCCTAATCTTTAAAATTTAAATATCAGTTTTCTTATAATTTTTATGTTGATAATCACTTTACAATTGAATATTTTCATTATGGTACTCCTTTGGTGAAACATTAACTATCAGTATTTTTTCTGCTATGGAAAACTCTTGAAGTTATTTCAAAATTTATAAATGCTGTTCATATGTAAATGCACATAAATTTTTATGTATGTATAAAAAACACATTTTTTATTGCAAAAACATATTTTTTTTTCAATTTCATAAATTAAAACTAAATTTCCGTAATGCATGATTTTTGATTTCTTTTCATAGTTGCAGGGTCTGATTTATCATTAGGCCTACTAGGCCCAGGCCTAGGGTCCTCACAATTTGGGGGCCCCTTAATTTTGAAAAGCAAATTAAAATTTATAGTAGAAATAACTTTTTATACTTCCTAGAAGGTGTTATTTCATTACTTGTTGACCAAATAAAGCCAAAGGCACGCAAAAATGTGATTATATTACTACGCACTTAAACTTTTATATTTTTACTTGTATTAATAAAATCCAAATTACCCAACTCCTGCACGGGGTTGTGATAACACATAGGTGGGGGCCCTTTCCTCAGAAAATGTTTGAAAATTTGACCCTAAGAAGATGGTTTCTAACTTTTTTTGGTATACGTAAAACCAAATCTGGACATACCAGTTTTTTAGGGTCAAATTTTGAAAAAAATGTTTTCAACTTAAGTGAAAGTAAATTCCTCGGGACTTAGCTGCCCCTCCCTGCCCACGCCCATGGGTACTGGTGATTTGATTGTTCAATGCTTGGTGAATGAAGTCTCCCATTTTACTAACTGCCCTTTCCTTTCGTCACTGGAGGATAGCGTACAACACAGGAGTAGCGTGCAAATGCCACGGCGTGTCCGGCGAGATAAGAACCTGCTGGTGGCCCCTGCCCAAGTTCCAGATGGTGGACAGCCTGCTCTCGGAGACGACTACCACTGAGGTTCTGCCCAAGGTTTGTGGAATACCAGGTTGGCTCTTTCCATTGTTCTGAAAAAATCTCGTGACGTCATATTTCCACTTCCAGTGACGTCATTCTCCACGCCTTCTTACTGTTCGAACAACGATTCATTTTCACTTAGGAGTGGAGTGAGGGAAAGATACAGGGCGGGGGGATTTTATGATTCAGCGGAAGGATATTTGACTGCTTGGTTTCATATCGGCAAACAACGTTTCAAAACCATTTCTGAACCACCAAGAACTAGGTAATAACCTCCTTCTCTGCAGCCATTATCAGGGTTTTTTGGTAATCGAACTAAGCTTTAATTAAACTAATTTTATTAAGCATGGTGATTATTTATTGATAATTTCTAACAACCCCCGACAGAATTTAGACCCGTAGTAAATGCAAGATTTATAGAAGGATTAAATAATATTTTATTTAATGTTTCAATTGCTTTTCCGGCTGCTGTATTTGAGCCTCATAGAAAATTCAATTCTTTGGGTGTACGAAGGGTCTTGACGAAGGTGTTTATAAGCGGATTCTTGAGATCAAGCACACAAACGGGAAAATGTATATGTACCCACAACCCAATCCAATTTTTTAAAAATCAGAAATTCCTTAAAATTCAATTAGTAAACATTCGATTACTTCATTTTGGTAATGTTAATTATCTAAAATTAGAGTATTTATGTCAAAGTGTGATGTATGCTTGTCAAAACAACCCACGCAAGACGCGGGATTCAACTATTAATTTCAAACAATGATTCTGAAATATTAGATAGTCGGAAATAAAAACAAGTTTTCAAAGTGATAATCTTTTCGGCATAATGCTTACTTCTAATATTTTTCAACTTTATTTTTGTTAAAGAGCTCTTAACCTTTGTAAATATTATTTGCTACCGACCGTTAACGCGACTTTTTTTTCTGAGGTATCTCCATCAGAATACTAAGGTTTAGGTGAGATTACTGTGTAGGACGTAGAATTTAAATTTTAGTGTACTAAATTTCAATTTTGTGTAAAAATGTGAATCCCATGTAAAAGGGGAACCACCCCCCAGAAAATTTTGGAAATTTGTCCCTCAAAATAACGTTATGGCTCATTTTGAAACCATTTAGATTGCACTCAAAGAGAACCGCTCATTGTCCTTCCTTCCTCAATGGACAGACCGCCCAGGGTGGGCTTGCGTATTTGTGCATATATTGCAAAAAACTTGCATATTTGTGCAGAAACAGATACAACTGTTCGATTCCGGCATGTATACATTCAACCAATTCCAATACTTTATACAGGGTGTATCTGAAATGGTGCAACAAACTTTCAGGGATGATAGTACTCATCAAGACGAACAAGAATCGGCATAGAAAGGGGGTCCCAGACCAAATCCCAGGGAGTTAAAAATGGAGCGACACCCCAAAAAATCATTGAAAAATTCAATTTGTAGAAGAACTACTATTGGTAAAAACTTAATTATGGTCACAAAAATTGTGGTTTAATATGATCTTAAAAATATCCTCAAAAGTCTTCACTTTAAAATTTGTTTTATTATGAAAAAAGTTAAAAACACAAAAAATGTGAAAACTCTGCCAAAACCTTATTTTGTATTTCGAAATCCCATCTTTTGATTTGATAATCTGAAAGATCATAGTTGAAAACCCTTAAGTCCAAAGTTTCACGTAAATACAATCAATATTAAACGCTTGAGATCCTTTTAAAGTTTGTGTTTTGGGTGCGCAAGCAGTTTTTTAGAGCTGTTTCCAGAACAGCTGTTAGCGCACGCAAAAAACAAACTTTAACAGGATCTCAAACGTTTAATATTGATTGTATTTACGTGAAACTTTGGACTTAAGGGTTTTCAACTATGATCTTTCAGATTATTAAATCAAAAGAAAGGATTTTGAAATACAAAATAAGGTTTTGGCTGAGTTTTCACATTTTTTGTGTTTTTTAACTTTTTTCATAATAAAACAAATTTTAAAGTGAAGACTTTTGAGGTAATTTTAAAGATCATATTAAACCACAATTTTTGAGACCATAATTAAGTTTTTACCAAAAGTAGTTCTTCTACAAATTGAATTTTTCAATGATTTTTTGGGGTGTCGCTCCATTTTTAACTCCCTGGGATTTGGTCTGGGGCCCCTCTTTCTATGCCGATTCTTGTTCGTCTTGATGAGTACTATCATCCTTGAAAATTTGTTGCACCATTTCAGATACATCCTGTATAAAAGTATTATGAGATTGTTAATTTAATTAAAAAACAGACCAATAAATGAAACAAGCATGCGTTGTAGGTAGATTAAAGTTAAAATTGTTCCTTGATCGGACTCTTGTTCCTTTGTGCCATAAAACTAAAAACAATCAACTAGACTCTAGTATTAAAATGTTTTCGTCGGGGCATTTTCTTTTGCAGTTTATCTGCCTACAACGCATTCCTGTTGCATTATTGGTCTGTATTTTAATGAAATTAACATTTTCATAATACTTTTATACAAAGTATTGAAATTGGTTGAATGTAATAAATGCCGGAATCGAACAATTGAATCTGTTTCTGCACAAATATGCAAGTTTTTTTTGCTGATTTTCACCCCTTAGAACTCATTTGCGACCCCCCTTTCTATACCAATTCTTGTTCGTCTTGATGAGTACTATCATCCCTCCAAGTTTGTACTAGACGCGCGTTTTGAGGCCCCTGGACTCTACTACACCCTGTCTGAGCCCATTTGAAACAACAATAGGTTCTGAGAGATTATTCTGAATTTTAAACTTAAGTTTTGTCTCAGTAGAATAGAATTTTATTTGCTTTCAGGCCGAAGCCCGCTTACCAAGAAAAACTACAAAATACATAATACACAAAAATTGCAAATTACAATAATAACAAAAAGTATAAAGTGTGACAGGTCTAAAACTCAAAGGAAATGTTTTCGTTTAAAAAATTATTTAATTTCTGGGCATTTTTAATAAAGTATGCTATTGAGCGAAATAGCATGTTTAAGGGAAGGAAATGTTTAAGGGAGAGAAAATTATTTATGTTGTTACGGAAATGAATTAAAGAGGAGATATATTTTAACCGATAAAAATTATAAACTGGACACACGAAAAACACATGTTCCCAGGATTCTAATTCTTTTAAATCACAAAAATTGCAAACTTGCTCAGGGTGTATTTTAAATATTTTATTTTCAAAAAATAAGGATTCCTGATTAGGGGCCGTTCAAATATTACGTAAGCACTTTTTTGGTCATTTTCAACCCCCTCCCCCCTTGTCAGCAAAGATAAGCATACCTCAACCCCACCATATTTACGTAAGACACTGCCGGACCCCCCCCCCCCGAAATTTTGACATCCCTTGTAGTAAGTACTGTTTTTTCCTTGAAAATTAGGTGACTCTTACAAGGAGCTGTACTTATTGGGTGTAATCCTAAGGGTTCAAAAATGAGTCGAAATACTTCTTTTCGAGGTTACAATTTCAAAATGTTAGGGTGGTCCATCTCCAGAAAAAAGTGCTTACATCAGATTTCCTAATTCAATTTTTTGTTACAGTTATTTTTGGTTGAATTTTGAAATTATTTATGCAAGAAACGAGATTTTCGAAAATGCACCATCTTACGTAAGCATCACTCATATCCCCCCTCCCCCCTTGTCAGCAAAAATAAGCAAAGAGCAAACCTCCCCTCCCCCCTTAGGTGCTTACGTAATATTTGAACGGCCCCTTAATTCTAAGTTGAAATAAAATTTTTTTAACTGAAATATCGGCAAAGGAAACCGAAAGGGTTAGATTTTATTAATTTATAGTGCAGATTAATTGTATTATTAGCCAAGCTAATCATGTCTGACTGAGCGTATTGATTTATAAAACTTATGATAATTTGAGGAAGGAATTTTGTGGCAATAACAGGGTCCTGAGAAAACCAGACAAAAGAAAAACCAGAGTTGTCTATTAAAGATTTAATGTTTAATGCCCAGTTGTATTTTATTTGCTCTGAACCGTTATAATAAAATTGTTATGCTATTTTCGTAAATCTGATCAGCCATTTTCAAAATTCGTATCCAAAATTTAAGAAGAAATTTTATTATAGTAACATCCAGACTAGTTTGGCTGAGTTCCAGTCTTAAAATGTAGCCTGGAGTATATCTCGATAGATTAAACAACTTTCTTATAAAATAATTCTGAATTTGTTCCAACTTATTAATGAACGATAAAGACCATATTGGGGAGCCGTAACTCAAAGTGGACAAAATGAGAGAATGAAAAAGTTTAAACCACTGGTTTGGAGAGGTTATTTTAGCGCCTGTAAGTATAGGCCACATCGCTTGGATCGCTGAGATTGATTTGTTGATAAAATGTTTTTTGCGGTTAATGTTAATCTTGTTTATTAGGATGATTATAATTGTCTTGGTTACATAGCAAAATACATATTGACAAAACATAGACGCGCTGCGTCTTCATGCGGACGGCATCAGAAGTAAACAAAAAGGTAAACACACTAAACTAGGTTTTGGCACTGTTGCCACTCACTTTCTAACTAGATACATTATTGAATTAACTTTAACACCTCCCCTTAATTTAATAATTTTTCAACCCAATAGCCTGTCTTTGAGTGAGAAGCAAAAGTCTATTTAGGCTTTTCGTAAACATGTCTGCCCAGTTCATTTTAGTGTTCACATAGGTGAAAGAAAGTTTTCCCTCCTCGACCTTCTCCCTCAGGAAGAAATATCGGAGGTCAATATGCTTATTCCTTTCGGAAGTCTGGTGGTTCTTGGCTAAAGAAATTGCCCCTTGATTGTCCACAGAAATCTCTTGAGGGAAACACTTGTCTTCTCTGAAGACCTCCACAAAGAAGTTCTGGAACCATAGAGCTTCCTTAGCTGCCGAGCACATAGCCAAGTACTCCGCTTCTACAGAAGACAAAGATGTAGTTCTCTGCTTCTTGCTGCTCCAGGAGATTCCACCACCAGCCAGGATGACTACATAGCCACTCAGGGGCGTCATTTCAGTTTTTCGTTGGGGGGGGGGCAAGGATTTTTTTTAAATGGGTCTGGACCTTGCTGTAACTAGTTTTTTTGTCGGGGGTTGCCTCAACTTCATTTTCAAGGTAATATCATGTCAAAATTTGACAACGTGAACTCCAAGGAAAAATGGGGGGTCTGGGGGTTCACCCCCAGGAAAATTTTGAAAATTTGTCTCTTAAAGTAGTGTTTTAGCTCGTTTTGAGACCCTTTGGGCTGCATCCAAAGAGAGCAGTTTTTTGTAAACCACATAATTTTCTAGGGAAAAGAGTTGTAAATAAATGTCAAAGTTTTAAGGGGGCTAGGGGTCCTCCTCCAGGAATTTTAATTCCCCTTTAAACTAGTGTTTTATATCTTTTTCACAAATGGGGAAAACACTAAATAAGAGACGTTGAAATTTTAGAGGGGGGCTGGGGGTCCTCCCCCAGAAATTTTTTGAATTTGAACCCTCAAAAGTCAAAAGTAATGTTTTAACTCCTTTTGAGACATTTTGAGTTGCACCCAAAGCTCCTTGTGAAAGTTACAGAATTTTCAAGGAACTTGCAGCTATTTTTCCTATTACAGTAGAAACCTTGGGGGGGGGCGGTTGCCCCCCCCTGCCCCCCCTAAATGACGCCCCTGTAGCCACTGTAGGAGCGACGGTCCACTCTGTCGCCGGCCCAATCCGCATCGCAGTAGAGTTGAAGCTCCTTACCCGTCTTGGTATAAGTTAGCTTGAGGTCCTTGGTGTGTGCCAAGTATCTAAGGATGTGCTGCACACCAGACCAGTGCTCTCTGCTTGGGCGGCTATTGAACTGGCTCATGTAGTTGGTCGCAAAGGCCAAGTCAGGTCTCGTCCCACCTGCCAGGTACAGTAGTCCTCCGATGGCTCTTCTGTACTTGTATGCTCCATCAGGATCCAAGCAGTCCTCCGCAGTAGCAGGTATGTACCTCATCCCTGGGTCCAAAGGGGTAGATGCACCTCTTGAGTTAAGCATACCGGTAATCTCCAGTAACTCTTTGGTATATGCAGACTGGTCAAGAGTCATTGACCCACTTTGGCCTCTCTCAATCCTGATGGAGAGTAAGTTGTGGATTTCTCCCAGGTCTTTGGTCTCAAAGCTTGAACCAAGACTGTCCTTGAACCCCTGGACGAGTTTCTCATCTGGAGACATCACCAGCAAATCATCCACATAAACTCCTACAATGAGTTTCCTTTTATCATCAAAATACACGCAGGGATCTGCTTTTGATCTACTTAGGCCAAAAGAAAGGAGGAACTTATTTAGACAAATATTCCATTCTCTTCCTGATTGGTGAAGGCCATACAGGCTTTTCTTCAATAAGCAGACTTCATTTGATGGTCCCTGGTGCAAGTAAGTGGTTGGCAATTCCATGTAAACGGTTTCCCTCAGTTTGCCATTCAAGTAGGCTGCGGTGATATCAAGTTGGTGAACTACCCAGTCGGCCTCAACTGAATATGCCAATAAAGCTCTTATGGATTTGGACTTGATCACCGGGCTAAACGTCTCATTGTAGTCGATGCCTTCTACTTGAGTGTGTCCCTGAGCCACTAGTCTTGCCTTATATCTTTTCACGCTTCCAGCTTCTATTTTCCTCCTGAAAACCCATTTGCATTTCACAACTCTCCTGTCTGTTGGCCTGGGGACTACCTCCCAAGTGTGGTTCCTCTTGAGATTTCCCAACTCTTCATCTATCGCTTTCTTCCATTCTTCAGCATCCTTGCTGTTTTAAAGCTTCCTTGAGAGTTTCTGGGTCTCTTTGAAGATTCTTGGGTCTTTTGTCCCCAGCAGCCAGTCAACTGGACTCTTGCTTGTCTGTGGTCACAGCCAGCTCATCATAGGTCAACGAGTCTTCCATAACAAAGTCTTTAGTCCACTTAGGTGTGTTTCTTTGTCTCCTTGGTCAGGCATCTTCAGAGTTCTTTCCTGGGCAATGTTCTTGACTGGATTCCTCAGGATCTTCTTGGCCAGATTTCTCAGGATCTTCTAGGCTGGATTCCTCAGGATCTTTGTGTTCATATGGATAAGGTAAGGACGTCTCCTGGTTGGAGGTTGATGGCTTTTCATCAAATACCACATCTCGAGAACAAGTGACAGTTCCTGTTTCCTTGATATAGATTCGATACCTCTCATCACCATCATAACCAATGAGGTATCCTTTTACAGCTTTCTTATCCATCTTCTTCCTCTTCTGAGAAGGGATATGGGCGAAACAAACACTTCCTATGATCCTCATGTGTCTGATCCTTGGTTTCTTGCCCATCCACAGTTCAAAAGGGGTTGTATCAGGAACAGAGGATTTACCTGTTCTGTTGAGAACATAGACAGATGTGCTGACAAATTCTGCCCATAGACTTAGGGAAATCTACTTCCTTGTTTCCGTACTTCAGAGTTCTGGCCATTTCAACGATGGTTCTATTGTCCCTTTCAGTACTACCATTTTGCTCTGGGCAGTATGGTGAAGTCAGCCTCTGAGTCACTCCAAGTTCCCTTAGGACTTTTCTGACATTCTCGCAATCAAATTCACCCCCGTTGTCACTAAGGATCTCTCTAACATTGTGCCCGAGGTTCTTTGCATGGTTAATGAATCCACCCACAATGTCTTGTATTTCTGACTTATGTTTAAGGAAGTAGCAATACCTGAATTTGGTAAAGCTATCTTTGAAGATTGCAAAATACCTGAACTTTCTGTGAGATTCATCGAAGGGGCCACAAATGTCAGTAGTAATGAGTTCTCCAGGAGAAGTTGCCTTTTTCCGCTGACCAAACTTTAGTCTATGTGTTTTCCCATAAGCGCAGGGTTCACATATAGCGGTTTCAAGCTTAACTTTTAGGTCTAACTCCCTCTCTAGCACAGCCTTTACGTGTCTCTTGTCTTGATGCCCCCATCTTTCATGATATAGTTGGAGAACATCTTCAGTAGCCATGTCCACCGGGATGTTCCTGTCTGGAGGTAGTGTTGTCATGGCAGCTTTGAACAAGCCTCCACCAGCACTTCTTGTTCCATGCAACACTGGTATCCCACCTATTTTCAAGACACAGTCCTTATAGGTTGATTCAAACACGCTGTTCTGATTCTCATCTTGGGCAGCCAGTACCGAAAAAAGATTTTTGCTTATTTCAGGCACGAACCATACATTCTTGAGAACAATGGAATGTGTGTCACCTTTAACATCAGTTACTATGTTAATTTTTCCTTTCCCAACAGCAGGTAAAGCCTTGCCGCTGGCAACTGTAATGCTGTGGGGTGACTGGAATTTCTCAAAATCAAAGAAATACTGAGTGCTGTTGGTCACATGTTTTGATGCCCCATTATCAATGAACCAGTCCTCTGATCCTGACTCAGAAGAATTCACTTCCTCATCCAGAGCCACAAGGGTGTAGTTGGCTGCAACCCTGCTTCCTCCATCCCTTGAATGGGAAGCGCTTGCTTTCGGTGGTCTTCCGTCAGCGATCCACTTTTTACAGGTTTTCACCCAATGTCCTTTACGGTGGCAATAGGCACACTTACTGTTTTTGCTGATTTTGATCTTAGTCTCTTGGGTGACTAGAGCTTCTTGTTCATCGTTCTTGATGCTTGGAACACTGTCCTTCTTTAATTCTCTTTCATGGGAACAGAGCTGAGTTGTTAACTCGTCCAGAGTTCTTTTCTCATCGCTCAGCAAAAGCCAGGTGGATTTGAAGGGACGATAACAGGGTGGCAAACTGTCAAGTATCTTACAAATGAGCAACATCTCAGGCAGTCTGTTCTCCCTCTTCATCTCTAGCCCCTTGTTCAATTCTTCCCAAAGGTTTTTCAACTTTGATAAGTGGGCAGCCATATCTCCATTTTCCCAGGCCTCCTGGAAAAACCTCATGCATGTGTGGTAGAGTTGATTGTCAGAGGAATCCTCGTAGATCTTATGTAGCTCCAACCAAGCCTCTCGAGCGTCTACAAATCTAAGGATCTTCTGGACGGTTTCTTCTGTCATTGAGTTTGTGAGGACCATCATCGCATAATTGTTGGCCTTGCCATATCTTGCCTTCGCTGCGTCGTAAGCTTGTCGGGCTGCTGCGTTTACACCCGCTTCTGGTTCATCAGGATTCGGGAGAGTTCCTTCAACAACTTCGAGGGCGTCTGCACGGCAGTTGAGCACGAACCGGATCCTATACTTCCATATCGGCCAGTCGCTCTTGCCACTCAGTGGTTTCACTTGATTCTTATTTGAATCCATGACGATTGACGATGCTCAGGTTTTCAACTACGCGCAAGCCGATCCGATCTACCGCGGCTGCGGCATCTGAACCAAGTTTCAATCTTTTTGCATCGAGTGCGCAATTAGCATCCTGGGCCTCATGACCTGTTAATCTTGTTTATTAGGATGATTATAATTGTCTTGGTTACATAGCAAAATACATATTGACAAAACATAGACGCGCTGCGTCTTCATGCGGACGGCATCAGAAGTAAACAAAAAGGTAAACACACTAAACTAGGTTTTGGTACTGTTGCCACTCACTTTCTAACTAGATACATTATTGAATTAACTTTAACAGTTAAAAACATACCTGAAGAAGTGAAAGGAACTCCAAGATAAATATATTCACTGACAATTTCAAGTTTAGAGTTTTGATAGTAAAATATATCATGTTTTGATAATTTTCCTCCCTAGTTTTGTCTCAGTACGAGTAATGGTAATCAAATTCATAAGTTTTTCAGGTATTGCAAATTCTCTCATAGCTTCAATTAAATATTCTCTGTTTACCGAGCCGTAGCAGTCTTAAAATTATCAAAGAGGAGGTGTTATGCCACATATATATATATTTTTTTCCCAAATTCGCCTAATGTTAAAGATTTGTTCTGTTGTAGATCTTCCTTTACGGAAACCACATAGTTAATCTCATTCAATGTTTTCTGTAAGTTACAAGTCTACTAAAAAGTCTATATTTTATTTATCTATGTAGAATGGAGGTGATGAGTTCGACTCCAGAGGAGCTCCTGATTAAGAAGATCCATTGTCACTGTGAAGAAGACTCGATATCAGTGACGTCACCTGGCAGATCAGGAATGAAAACCTCAAAGGCAGAACATGGGCTGAGCGCCTCGAGAGAACATTGGGTGAGTACTAGGCATGTGCGGATCCAAGGGGGGGGGGGCACTTTTCAGACGATCCCCTTGTGGTACCATTGGGGGTATGGGTACTTACCAAATCCACTTTTTATTCATGTAAAACTTCTTTCATACTCATCATTCAGTCTTTGTTCATTTTACAGTCTGAACAATTAAATTAATTAGTTACATGAACAAACGCATAAACGTCTCATTACTCTACCATACATTAAACCCCATTTAATCGTCAAAAAGATATTTATTTATAACTTATGTCTGAATTAGCTTTAAAGTCGGGTTTAAAGTCAAAATCTGGAATACAAGGGCGTGTGCGAAAACAACTTTGTTTCTATGAACAAGAACATACTTCTCTACCTTAGCTCAAAACTTACAAGTTACACATATTTTGACGTTGGCTACGTTGATGCTATTCAGAAGACAAACTATGTATGTGCTCTCTTCGTCGCCATGGAGAAAAACGTAATTTCTGACTTATATAATTACATATAGACAAAGTATTGTACTACAATTTGATTTTATATCTATTCTTGCCACAACAAGCTGTCTCAAGATATGTGCAACTTGTAAGTTGAGCTAAAGTAGATAAGTATGTTCACATAGAAACAGTTTTCGCACACGCCCTTGTATTCCAGATTTTCAACCCGACCTTAAAGCTAATTCACAGACATATTAAGTTATAAATAAATATATTTTTGACGATTAAATAGGATTTAATGTATGGTAAAGTAATGAGGCATCCTTCACAGGAGATATTATTATGCGTTTGTTCATGTAACTTGGTTCACACTATAAAATGAATAAAGGCTGAAGAATGAGTATGAAAGAAGATTTTCATGAATAAAAAGTGCATTTAGTAAGTTTTACATTCAATAGTGCCTTTATTTTGTAAGTGCCAAACTTTAGATTTTTCAGTAAAATTCATTAATTTTAGGCCTTTTCCCCGAATTTCAAAAATGAAGTAAAATTTTTGAAATATTTTTATTGGTCATCAAACTGCTAAAAAGATGTAATTTCACCTAGTTTAAAGTTTATTAACGTAATTTTCAATTTTTTGGAATTTTTCCAATGCTAGGTGATTTTTGTCAATTTTCTCAAACTTAAGTCCCGATGAATTTCCGGGATATTTTTAGGAATTTTTTTTTGATTTTTCCAGTTATCAGCAAGCCAAGACGCAACTTCTGAGGTCCTGGTGTTTTTCGACCGAGCCTAGTTAGTACCCGGAGGAAGATAATCAGCGGAGCGCCTACGTGAATAGACTGCTGTGTGCCTACTGAGATCGACAGCCGAGTGCCTGAGATTGTCGACTCAGCAACGATTGTTTTTTTAAAGTTCGTAAAGATTTTACCAGTTATGTTTAAATAAACTACTGTTTTATTCACGATATAGTGATCTCTCTCGTCACCCACTCCACTTCTATGTTGTATTTTATTTTATTGCAGTTTAATCAAGGTTAATGATCGGATCAGCCTCACCAAATGTACTAGTTTTCATGGCAGGCTGTACTCTCCTAGGTGCCTGTTAAAATGAAATGTCACCGGGAGAGTATGAACCTCTCATTGCAAAATTTCAACATCCACAACCAGAGGCTGCCATCTTCTCCTCTTTCCTGAACTGCGAATAGTCTTTTTAGTAAGTTTTTTTTAAAATAAAGTATATTTTATCACGTAGAAAAAAAATAAAATCTTCGAAATTTAGGAACACATTCCCTAAAATTATACACCAAGAGCGATTCACTCATGGAAAATTCATAAAATCAATTGAGGGTTTTCTTATGACTTAAAACACGCAAAAAATGCCACATAAATGTCGGAAAATACAACCATTAACAGATTCTGTTCAAAATCTTGCATAGTTCCCAACTTTAATTTAATTCAATGTGCATGCATTTCATCTGAATATTCCTTAGAAATATGTTTATATCTAATGGTTTTTACTTTAAACAAGTCAAATTAAAAAATTTACAACATAAAAAAATTAGATATGAACATATTTCTATATAATATTCAGGTGAAAAGCATGTAGTACATTAAATTATAAGTTTCTATCTAAGATTTTGTACTAAATCAGTTAAAGGAAGTTTTTCTAAAATTTATGTGAAATTTTTAGTATGTTTTTAAGTCATATGAACTATCTCAAACGATTTTTTGAATTTTCCATGAGTAAATCGCTCTTGGTCTATAATTTTAGGGGATGTTTAGTGCCTAAATTTCAGATTAAAATTTTTTTTTCTACGTGATGAAATTTTATGTTCAACTTGAAATATGGTAGAAATGTTAATTTTAAGAATAAAAAAGCTTTAAATTTTCTTTAAAAATTTTGTAAATACACTGGAGGAAATAGAAATCCCAACACTAAGAAAGAGTCAAATTTATTTCTATAATTGCACATGCGAATTGAGTAAAAATTCAGCCTTCCTGTATGTTAGGGGGCTGAGAAAATCAGGGAGGAGTGTTGTCTTTAGAGTATAGTCCATTACCGCCGTCACACGTCATGATATTGACTGAAAAAGCATCCAAATGGCTTTTGAGGGGTTGGGTAAAAATGCAACATAGGGGGTTAAAAAAGCTGAACGAAAAACGAACGGATTTTTTACAAAACAACTAAAAAAAACAAAGATTAGACCAATTCATTTCGTTCATGTTTTTTTATGTGAAACTAATATAGTTACTAGGGTGGTCCTAATTTTTAAAGTTTGGAAATCTGTATGCGACGCCCCCCCCCAAATTGTTCCATCATACAAATAATTGATTTTTGCAAAATTTTAGCTCAATCAAAAAATTTTAACCCGTGCCGCAAAAGCCTTAAAGTTTCACAAAAAATACTAATGTTTTTACAAAACATAAAAAAACAAAGATCAAACTTACCCATCTTGATTTTTTATGAGAATCTAATATAGTTATAATGTTCCATACTCCATTCTTCTATCACCCCTCTTTCGGTAGTAAAAATTTTTAAAAGTAAAAAAAAAACTCTTGCGAAATTATTTTCCAACATTTTAAAACAGCTAATAACTCTAGAACTATACAACTTAAAAACCTGAAATTAGTACCATTTTGTTTGTAATTTTATTATCTTTGTTTTGATGTGCAACATAACTGCCTTTCTTAAATTTTTTCTTTCAAAATTAAAAAAATGGGGAAAAAATTAAATATTGAATTTTTTTTTCAGAAATTTTTTTTAAGTAAATTTAAAGTTTTTCAACTCCCAAAATAAACATTTCTGCCAAATTTCAAGTTAAACATAAAATTTTATCAACTTGAAATTTGGCAGAAATGTTTATTTTGGGAGTTGACAAACTTTAAATTTACTTAATAAAATTTTTTGTTCAGAAATTTTTTATTTAATTTTTTCCCCATTTTTTAATTTTGAAAAAAAATTAAGAAAGGCAGTTATGTTGCACATCAAAACAAAGATAACAAAATTACAAACAAAATGACACTAATTTCAGGTTTGTAAGTTGTATAGTTCTAGAGTTAACCGTTTTAATATGCAGAAAAAACAACTTTATAAGTGTTATTTTTACTTTAAAAAATTTTTACTACCGAAAGAGGGGTGATAGAATAATAGAGTATGGAACATTATAACTATATTAGATTCTCATAAAAAATAAAGAAGATGGGTAAGTTTGATCTTTGTTTTTTTTGATGTTTTGTAAAAACATTAGTATTTTTTTGAAACTTTAAGGCTTTTGTTATTATTATCCTAATGAGCTTAAATTTTGCATACATTATTATTTTCTAATTTCTTTAGTGACACAAAACTAGAGGGAGTCACCAACGGAAATCCCCCCCAAAAATTTTTTACCATACAAATAAAGACCACCCTAGTACTGGTAAATCATACTGAGGACAAGCGGCAGAGGGGGATGGATGTCGTTTCCAGTACTGCGGATGGTCCGATTTGTCCACATAGCTTCTTACATCCTTGTAAACAAGGGGCTGAAAAAGAGCCTTTCTGCTTCCAATAGTGCACGAAATTAGGAAATAAAAATTCCAATTTCATGACATGGTGTTCATAAGGTATCCTGCTTCGATTTGGAGCACCAAGACGGTTGGGTATGAGTTTGAAGACAATATATAGAGAGAGCGCACTCAACCGATGATTTTCTAATCGTTTCACGGAGTGGTGATGCAGGGTAACGGAGTTGGGATGCAATGGATTTCCTTTCTGCAACTCCTGAGTATGATTTACCAGTACTTTTTCCAACCAGAGCTGCGTCATTGTGGTTTTGCTGCCGGTAGACCGTCCTTTCCTTCAGACCTGTACTGGGGACCAATTTCAAGAGAAACATGCACAACCACATGTTCCATGCAATGTCCAAGCTTTCTTCTTAATCCCCTTCCCCTACGTTGCATTTTTATCCTGGCCTATCTGTTCGTAGGCTCTCTACTTCTGCCCTGACCTTGCAGCCCTGCTGGATCAACGATTGAACCGGATGGAGGAACCACAAGCCGAGGAGTCATTTCAAAAGGTATGTGGATTTGAAACATTTTTGTCAGATTTCAGGTCATCCGGTAAAAGTGGGGCAAAAAATCAAAACAATAAATGATGCATTCAATATAAGTGATTTAAAAAAATAAATTTAAATATTTTGAAAGTAGAAACAGAAATGAAAAGTTTGTTTACAACTACAAAATGATACAAATAAAAGAAATCATGGTTTTAAATGATATCAACAAAGTTCTTCCATATCATTTAAACTATGATTTCTTTTAATATGTATCATTTTGTAATTTTAAACAATCTTTTCATTTCCGTTTCTACTTTCAAAATTTTTAAATTAATTTTTTTTATTAATAAATTTTTATGCATCAATTTTTGATTTTTTTCCATTTTAACCGGATGATCTGAGATCTGAGATCTGAGATCTGAGATCTGAGATCTGAGATCTGAGATCTGAGATCTGAGATCTGAGATCTGAGATCTGAGATCTGAGATCTGAGATCTGAGATCTGAGATCTGAGATCTGAGATCTGAGATCTGAGATCTGAGATCTGAGATCTGAGATCTGAGATCTGAGATCTGAGATCTGAGATCTGAGATCTGAGATCTGAGATCTGAGATCTGAGATCTGAGATCTGAGATCTGAGATCTGAGATCTGAGATCTGAGATCTGAGATCTGAGATCTGAGATCTGAGATCCCCCAAGCACGCTGTCGCTCTCTCTCGACCCCTGGGTGGGCGGGTGTCTGGTGAGGGCGAGGTTGGGGGTCTCGAGCGCTCCCGCGTGCTTGGGGGATTTTCGCGCGAAAATCCCCCAAGCACGCTGTCGCTCTCTCTCGACCCCTGGGTGGGCGGGTGTCTGGTGAGGGCGAGGTTGGGGGTCTCGAGCGCTCCCGCGTGCTTGGGGGATTTTCGCGCGAAAATCCCCCAAGCACGCTGTCGCTCTCTCTCGACCCCTGGGTGGGCGGGTGTCTGGTGAGGGCGAGGTTGGGGGTCTCGAGCGCTCCCGCGTGCTTGGGGGATTTTCGCGCGAAAATCCCCCAAGCACGCTGTCGCTCTCTCTCGACCCCTGGGTGGGCGGGTGTCTGGTGAGGGCGAGGTTGGGGGTCTCGAGCGCTCCCGCGTGCTTGGGGGATTTTCGCGCGAAAATCCCCCAAGCACGCTGTCGCTCTCTCTCGACCCCTGGGTGGGCGGGTGTCTGGTGAGGGCGAGGTTGGGGGTCTCGAGCGCTCCCGCGTGCTTGGGGGATTTTCGCGCGAAAATCCCCCAAGCACGCTGTCGCTCTCTCTCGACCCCTGGGTGGGCGGGTGTCTGGTGAGGGCGAGGTTGGGGGTCTCGAGCGCTCCCGCGTGCTTGGGGGATTTTCGCGCGAAAATCCCCCAAGCACGCTGTCGCTCTCTCTCGACCCCTGGGTGGGCGGGTGTCTGGTGAGGGCGAGGTTGGGGGTCTCGAGCGCTCCCGCGTGCTTGGGGGATTTTCGCGCGAAAATCCCCCAAGCACGCTGTCGCTCTCTCTCGACCCCTGGGTGGGCGGGTGTCTGGTGAGGGCGAGGTTGGGGGTCTCGAGCGCTCCCGCGTGCTTGGGGGATTTTCGCGCGAAAATCCCCCAAGCACGCTGTCGCTCTCTCTCGACCCCTGGGTGGGCGGGTGTCTGGTGAGGGCGAGGTTGGGGGTCTCGAGCGCTCCCGCGTGCTTGGGGGATTTTCGCGCGAAAATCCCCCAAGCACGCTGTCGCTCTCTCTCGACCCCTGGGTGGGCGGGTGTCTGGTGAGGGCGAGGTTGGGGGTCTCGAGCGCTCCCGCGTGCTTGGGGGATTTTCGCGCGAAAATCCCCCAAGCACGCTGTCGCTCTCTCTCGACCCCTGGGTGGGCGGGTGTCTGGTGAGGGCGAGGTTGGGGGTCTCGAGCGCTCCCGCGTGCTTGGGGGATTTTCGCGCGAAAATCCCCCAAGCACGCTGTCGCTCTCTCTCGACCCCTGGGTGGGCGGGTGTCTGGTGAGGGCGAGGTTGGGGGTCTCGAGCGCTCCCGCGTGCTTGGGGGATTTTCGCGCGAAAATCCCCCAAGCACGCTGTCGCTCTCTCTCGACCCCTGGGTGGGCGGGTGTCTGGTGAGGGCGAGGTTGGGGGTCTCGAGCGCTCCCGCGTGCTTGGGGGATTTTCGCGCGAAAATCCCCCAAGCACGCTGTCGCTCTCTCTCGACCCCTGGGTGGGCGGGTGTCTGGTGAGGGCGAGGTTGGGGGTCTCGAGCGCTCCCGCGTGCTTGGGGGATTTTCGCGCGAAAATCCCCCAAGCACGCTGTCGCTCTCTCTCGACCCCTGGGTGGGCGGGTGTCTGGTGAGGGCGAGGTTGGGGGTCTCGAGCGCTCCCGCGTGCTTGGGGGATTTTCGCGCGAAAATCCCCCAAGCACGCTGTCGCTCTCTCTCGACCCCTGGGTGGGCGGGTGTCTGGTGAGGGCGAGGTTGGGGGTCTCGAGCGCTCCCGCGTGCTTGGGGGATTTTCGCGCGAAAATCCCCCAAGCACGCTGTCGCTCTCTCTCGACCCCTGGGTGGGCGGGTGTCTGGTGAGGGCGAGGTTGGGGGTCTCGAGCGCTCCCGCGTGCTTGGGGGATTTTCGCGCGAAAATCCCCCAAGCACGCTGTCGCTCTCTCTCGACCCCTGGGTGGGCGGGTGTCTGGTGAGGGCGAGGTTGGGGGTCTCGAGCGCTCCCGCGTGCTTGGGGGATTTTCGCGCGAAAATCCCCCAAGCACGCTGTCGCTCTCTCTCGACCCCTGGGTGGGCGGGTGTCTGGTGAGGGCGAGGTTGGGGGTCTCGAGCGCTCCCGCGTGCTTGGGGGATTTTCGCGCGAAAATCCCCCAAGCACGCTGTCGCTCTCTCTCGACCCCTGGGTGGGCGGGTGTCTGGTGAGGGCGAGGTTGGGGTCTCGAGCGCTCCCGCGTGCTTGGGGGATTTTCGCGCGAAAATCCCCCAAGCACGCTGTCGCTCTCTCTCGACCCCTGGGTGGGCGGGTGTCTGGTGAGGGCGAGGTTGGGGGTCTCGAGCGCTCCCGCGTGCTTGGGGGATTTTCGCGCGAAAATCCCCCAAGCACGCTGTCGCTCTCTCTCGACCCCTGGGTGGGCGGGTGTCTGGTGAGGGCGAGGTTGGGGGTCTCGAGCGCTCCCGCGTGCTTGGGGGATTTTCGCGCGAAAATCCCCCAAGCACGCTGTCGCTCTCTCTCGACCCCTGGGTGGGCGGGTGTCTGGTGAGGGCGAGGTTGGGGGTCTCGAGCGCTCCCGCGTGCTTGGGGGATTTTCGCGCGAAAATCCCCCAAGCACGCTGTCGCTCTCTCTCGACCCCTGGGTGGGCGGGTGTCTGGTGAGGGCGAGGTTGGGGGTCTCGAGCGCTCCCGCGTGCTTGGGGGATTTTCGCGCGAAAATCCCCCAAGCACGCTGTCGCTCTCTCTCGACCCCTGGGTGGGCGGGTGTCTGGTGAGGGCGAGGTTGGGGGTCTCGAGCGCTCCCGCGTGCTTGGGGGATTTTCGCGCGAAAATCCCCCAAGCACGCTGTCGCTCTCTCTCGACCCCTGGGTGGGCGGGTGTCTGGTGAGGGCGAGGTTGGGGGTCTCGAGCGCTCCCGCGTGCTTGGGGGATTTTCGCGCGAAAATCCCCCAAGCACGCTGTCGCTCTCTCTCGACCCCTGGGTGGGCGGGTGTCTGGTGAGGGCGAGGTTGGGGGTCTCGAGCGCTCCCGCGTGCTTGGGGGATTTTCGCGCGAAAATCCCCCAAGCACGCTGTCGCTCTCTCTCGACCCCTGGGTGGGCGGGTGTCTGGTGAGGGCGAGGTTGGGGGTCTCGAGCGCTCCCGCGTGCTTGGGGGATTTTCGCGCGAAAATCCCCCAAGCACGCTGTCGCTCTCTCTCGACCCCTGGGTGGGCGGGTGTCTGGTGAGGGCGAGGTTGGGGGTCTCGAGCGCTCCCGCGTGCTTGGGGGATTTTCGCGCGAAAATCCCCCAAGCACGCTGTCGCTCTCTCTCGACCCCTGGGTGGGCGGGTGTCTGGTGAGGGCGAGGTTGGGGGTCTCGAGCGCTCCCGCGTGCTTGGGGGATTTTCGCGCGAAAATCCCCCAAGCACGCTGTCGCTCTCTCTCGACCCCTGGGTGGGCGGGTGTCTGGTGAGGGCGAGGTTGGGGGTCTCGAGCGCTCCCGCGTGCTTGGGGGATTTTCGCGCGAAAATCCCCCAAGCACGCTGTCGCTCTCTCTCGACCCCTGGGTGGGCGGGTGTCTGGTGAGGGCGAGGTTGGGGGTCTCGAGCGCTCCCGCGTGCTTGGGGGATTTTCGCGCGAAAATCCCCCAAGCACGCTGTCGCTCTCTCTCGACCCCTGGGTGGGCGGGTGTCTGGTGAGGGCGAGGTTGGGGGTCTCGAGCGCTCCCGCGTGCTTGGGGGATTTTCGCGCGAAAATCCCCCAAGCACGCTGTCGCTCTCCTCGACCCCTGGGTGGGCGGGTGTCTGGTGAGGGCGAGGTTGGGGGTCTCGAGCGCTCCCGCGTGCTTGGGGGATTTTCGCGCGAAAATCCCCCAAGCACGCTGTCGCTCTCTCTCGACCCCTGGGTGGGCGGGTGTCTGGTGAGGGCGAGGTTGGGGGTCTCGAGCGCTCCCGCGTGCTTGGGGGATTTTCGCGCGAAAATCCCCCAAGCACGCTGTCGCTCTCTCTCGACCCCTGGGTGGGCGGGTGTCTGGTGAGGGCGAGGTTGGGGGTCTCGAGCGCTCCCGCGTGCTTGGGGGATTTTCGCGCGAAAATCCCCCAAGCACGCTGTCGCTCTCTCTCGACCCCTGGGTGGGCGGGTGTCTGGTGAGGGCGAGGTTGGGGGTCTCGAGCGCTCCCGCGTGCTTGGGGGATTTTCGCGCGAAAATCCCCCAAGCACGCTGTCGCTCTCTCTCGACCCCTGGGTGGGCGGGTGTCTGGTGAGGGCGAGGTTGGGGGTCTCGAGCGCTCCCGCGTGCTTGGGGGATTTTCGCGCGAAAATCCCCCAAGCACGCTGTCGCTCTCTCTCGACCCCTGGGTGGGCGGGTGTCTGGTGAGGGCGAGGTTGGGGGTCTCGAGCGCTCCCGCGTGCTTGGGGGATTTTCGCGCGAAAATCCCCCAAGCACGCTGTCGCTCTCCTCGACCCCTGGGTGGGCGGGTGTCTGGTGAGGGCGAGGTTGGGGGTCTCGAGCGCTCCCGCGTGCTTGGGGGATTTTCGCGCGAAAATCCCCCAAGCACGCTGTCGCTCTCTCTCGACCCCTGGGTGGGCGGGTGTCTGGTGAGGGCGAGGTTGGGGGTCTCGAGCGCTCCCGCGTGCTTGGGGGATTTTCGCGCGAAAATCCCCCAAGCACGCGGGAGCGCTCGAGACCCCCAACCTCGCCCTCACCAGACGCGCGAAAATCTAATCAACCCTAATCTAATCAGAACTTGAACTACCCCCTGAAAACGCGCAAAACTTCCCCCTGGATCGGTGTTGGGGGTCTTGTAACAGCCAAAATCTCCCTTATTGTGCGTGCCCAACCATTGTGGGTGTTATTAACTGGAACCCTGGTGGATATCCCCCCTCGAAAGGGCAAGTTCTTCTGATTCCACCAGCAGACCCGACCCACATGGCCTTTACTTGTACCCCAGATGGAAAGAGAAGAGAGGCAGGCCAAAATACACCTGACGGCAGATAGTTATTAAAGAAACTGTTTCGGGTGGCTGATCTGGGAGAGTGCGTGGATAGCAGGGGACCTGGAAAAAGTTGTAACCTTCCCCCGAACCTAATAAAATTTCCCCAAACCTTATGCATTGCTCCTATGGAGCAGGCAGGGGTTTCCCCCAAACCAGGTTCGTAGGTGCGGGCACTTTTCACGGTCTGGTTTGCAGCGCAGGATAGTTGGGGGTTGAGGGCCGTTGTGTGGGCTTTATGCGCTACATAGGCGTAGAGACTTAAGTCAAGTATATCCACCCTCGAAATTCCAATATCCCGTCCAAAATTTTTTCCTGGCTATGGCTTTTGATTCTCAATTACAATTATGAGACTCCAAGCATAGTCAACCAAGAAACATTTCAAATCGATGCCACATCACATGAAGTGGTCACTAAAGAGAAATATTTTTTAGTCTTGTGAGTAGAGCTTCAAAGATGACTGAATGAGCATCTATCTTCACAATTAATTCATTGTTTTCTGCATTTTTTATGAGTGAAATTATCTAACATAAAGACATAATCATCTAAAGTAAATATATAATTCAATATAAACACAGTCACACACACATTAATTTCTAATTAATTCATTACTAATTAATTCTAATTCATTTAATTTCTAATTATACACACATTAATTTCATATTTCTAACAACACAAAGACAAAGGTACTTATCTGACCAGTAAGAGTAGGCGCACACGGTGAACTTCTGTCACCGTAACTGTTTTGTCACAATTGTTCTGGCTATGAGTGAAAGGTAAGGACTGCACATGGTGCGACGCGACACATTCTTGACAACTCTGTCCGTGGCTAACAAGATAGGGCCTAGGCGAAAGGATTTATCTGCCTTATAGATTCTATGGCCATGCGCACAATGCTGTAATTTTGGAAAATGTCACGTTCTCGTTTGCCCACTCACTTTTTCTCGGTGACAGAGATGTGACAATGATGCCTTTTGTCATGGTGACAAGTTGTTCGTGTGTGCCTACCCTTAGGCCTTTTAAGAGGGATCATGATCATAATTACGGGGGGAATTAAAAAAAAACTGTACGAAGAAGTGGGACATTTTCTTATTTTTATCTATCATGGCTTATTCAGAGCAAAAAACAATTGTTTGTGGAGTGTTATCATTCTAACAAGCTTTTCACCCTCATTCCTGAGCCCATAGATACTGGACCAGGGTGTAAGTAGACTAGTAATGATGAGGAATCAATTTCATTCTATTTTAAAATTTTTCTGATGCTTTTTAATTTTCAACATTAATCTAAAAAAAATCAGAACAGTTAGAAAAACCTTAAATTTAAAATGAAGCAATTTTGTAGACAAAACAAGTATTTGTACACCCATCAACTACAGGGTTGCCACTGATTTTAGAGACAAAAATAGTTGCTTTAGTTTCCTAAAATTAACGAAATGGTAGCAAAAATAGTTACTTGAAATTAAAAAAATAGTTGCGTAAAATTTACAAAATAGCGAAAATCATGGCTTGAAAAATGTTTCATAAACAATGAATCCCCAATGCACACACAAACATCAACCTCATAAACATCCCAAATTTGGTAAATGAATCGAATCCAGGCTGCAACTGAATTTGGCGATTTTATTTCGACAAGTGGAAAACTGATGGCATCCAAGCATTGAATTGTTTTTGCTAAACTTGGCGATGAAAATTTGCAGCCCGGATTTGCTTTATTAACACCAAATTTTTTTATATTCTAACTGTGAAAAAAATGGGAAGAAATAGAACATCACATGGAAAAAAATTGGACTGTAATCTTGAAGTCTTCAATCAGCTGCTCTTTGTAAGTATTGATTTAATAGAGGAGGGACCCAGATTTATTCCGCAGCCCCCCTACGCATATTTAATAGGTGAAAATATAGCTACTTGCAAGTATGAAAGGGGGGCCCTTCCCCATAAGTATTTTGGAAATTTGAGAAAAAAAAACCATGCTTCTAACTAGTTCTGCTGCACTTAGCCTGAATTTGGGGAACTCATTTTTAGGTAATTTTTAAGAATCCGGGCCATGGCGACTTCTTGGCGAAATGCTTTTTTTGCGGAATGAACATCGTAATAGAATTTAGGGTTGCTGTACTAAGTATTGTGAACTAAAAAGAGTCTCATATCGTATATTTTTGGCCAACCCTTGGCGATTGGCCTGGATTGTTAAAATTAACCCATTTTTAAGAAGGATTTACATTTTGATGAACTTAATATTTAAAAAATGGGATAAATTAGAGTTCCCAGTACAAAAGAGGATCTGGGGATCCTTCCCCAGAAAATTTACTATAAAAACTTTAAAATTCAAAAGTGGCACTCAAATGAATCCACACGATATTTTGTTCAAATGAAGTTCTTTGGTTCAATCTTACTATTGAATTCAATGGTAGGATTGAAATGTAGAAAATTGAAGAAAGAAAGAAGAAGGTGCATTTGAGTGCCATTTTTTAATGAAATCTACACATTTTTGATATCATTATGGACCACAAGAATTAATTGGGATTAACATGCTGTTAAATTAGGATTTTACTTTCCTGTAATGTTAAAAACTTTTTAAAAATACTTTTTCCTTGGTAGACTATAATGAAGGATAACAAACTATGATAGTATAACTTTTGTTTGGTTTTTGCACAAGCAGTTTGGCTGTAATAGAACTAATTTATTGGTTGAACTTATACTTTTTGGACTGACTGTAGACAACTAACACAAAAGAATTGAACGAATTAAATTATCAAGTATATATGAGGTGTGAACAAGGAAGTATAATAATTAACGAACTAATCACTTACACTTACCTACAAAAGAGCTTATCTGTGAAAGAGCAAAGAGCAATATCAAGCTAAATGAAAGGATTATGTTAAATAAGTTTAAAATTAGAGACAATTAGATCTATCTTATCCAATTATAGTTCGAATAAGGCGGATACCAAGGCAAAACGGAAAACGCGTAATATTAGTAAAAAAAACGTAAAAACTAAAAACGTAAAAGAGAAAAGAGAGTCAGCCAGATCCTGTAGCTCCACCCCTTATAACCTCTGTAGCCAATGAGAGATGTTAATGAATCTTTCCCTAACTCCACTCCAAAGTGAAAATGATTGGTTGTTCAAACAGTGTGAAGTATGACGTCACTTGGAACGGAAATGAGAGGTCACGAGATTTTTTCAGAACAATGGGACAAAGTTCAAAAAAAAGTCCCTGAAAAATTTTCGATTTCTATCTTTGACTTTAGAATGACTAATCAGCATAGACCTTTCTAATCAGCGACCGTAAATTCATTTCCATTTCAGTACGAAACCTTCGTTGATTGGCTTATAAATGGCACTAAGATAAGTGGTTTTGCTCGCCGAATACGAATCTGGCTACAAGATAATTTGTTTTGGAAACAATGTTAGTTAGGTGTGTTTACCTGCTGATGTGCTGAGTTTTTCATAAATTTTTTAATCATCATGACCACTCCTAGATATGTAGAACACCGAAATCGGGTGAGTTTCTAAACTTTGAGATCAAAATCTGCGTTTTTAAAATTCATACTTTGCTAAAAAGGTTACTCGGGAAGTAATTTTTCTGAAAGTTTGCCGGCAAAGAAAATGCTAATTAATTGCGCATCTTACTATAAGATTGATGAAAGTTCGTTTGTGTTGTTATAGAAAAACATCAGGCATTTTGATTTTCTACTTTTTATCGACAACTGAGACAAATTTAAAAGTGATAACGTTAACAAGTAACTACGTTAAAAGTAATTATCACGATGTTGAGTAGGGGCAAGCAAGGCAAGACTGGATAGTTAACTGTGTTATATGAGGCTTAGAGATGGAAATTTTGGGAAGGCGAAAAAAAACCGTTTTTATTCCGGTATAATTTACCACAAAATTGGAAACTTTTAAATAATTAGTCATTGTATTATAAATTATTTAATCATTGAAAATTAATTTTAATTCTTCCAAAATAAAATTTCAATTCAAGTTAAAATAAACCCATTTGATAAAAATGTGAAAAAAATGGTTAACTAATGATTAATGGTTTGCTTAACTAAAATAGCTTTTGAAACACACTTAGTTAATATACCTGACCAGTTCAGGCTGCTGTTTACATAAGTGAAAGTCAATTGTTTTTCTTCCACTTTTTCTCGAAGGAAGAAATGTCTCAGTTAATTTTGCTTGTTTCTCTCTGATGTAACATGATTTTTCGCTAGGGCTCCTTGGTTATCAACAAACACGTTTTGCAGAGGTTCTATGAAGTCACCACCCACAATCTCTTCAAAGAAACTCTGTAACCATAGGGCTTCTTTAGCAGCAGTGCACATGGATAAATACTCAGCTTCAACTGTTGATAAAGCTGTGGTCTTTTGCTTCTTGCTAGACCATGATATGGCCCCTCCGCGATATTCCACAATGACTAACTCCCCAGGGCTAGCGCCGCCAAGGGTGCCAAACGAGTCGCTTTTCCAACTGCGCCAAACCTTGCTGCTATCGCGATTTCTCTCGTTTAACGAGATTTGCTGTTATATTTTTTTCGCCGCGTCGCGCTTAAAGGAGTGCGAGTGTTGTGTTCAGTGTTTTTAACCCTCTAAATAAATAAAAATAAATTTCTAATATAATCATTTTCATTGTTATTATTCCAAGTAAATATGGTCGCATACATGTGTTTTAAGTTTTATTTACAAATTTTCGTGTATTAGCAGTTACATTTTTTTGTGCATTATGTTATTTGTAATCAATTTATCATCCGCCTATATAATGACATCTTCTGACTGACCATTCATAAATGGTTGGGTAGAGAGTATTTCATAATATATTAAAAATTCTAACTGTAAAACTCAGTTTAGAAATTACAGCATTTTAAACCGCAGGTATTCTTTAAAAAAATCCTTTTGGGCCTGAAAGAATAGGTAGAATGAAAAAAATTAGTGTTGAAGAATAGTTCCCTCAATGAGACTTAGTAAAATAATTGTGGTAGTAATTTTAAATATATTTTGTTAGAAATTCTAAACAAGTATTAGTATAAAAAATTTTATCAATTCGAAATACATTCCCAAATGTGAATAAGCAATTCAAAAAGGGTCTTATTGAAAAATATATTGAATTGAGGAAAATTTAAACTTTATACGCAACTCTGTAAATTAATATTTTTACCTGATATGTTGAAGATTAACCTGCAGTACAATAAATTGAATATTTATACAAGAAATTATGAGATTTTTATTCGCACTGAAACTTATATAATTTAACCATGATGACTTTCCATATTTATACTTATTAGGTATTTATGTTTTATGTACTATACTTCTTAATTAATCATTATGTAATTAGCTGTCTAAAAAGTTGAGATAGCCAATTAACTTTAAGTAAATAAAAAATGGTAGGCCGCATATTACGTCAATACCCTATTTTTGTGTAGAATCACTAAAATTTTATTCTAAAGGTATTAATTCACAGATCAATTTCTTAAAGTAGATGTATTGTCTTTTCAGAAATCTGATATTGCAGTTCTCTCAAATCCTGCATTTATTTAACATATTAATAGTATATTATGCATTATTTTTTATGCACATATTTAAGCTATAAATATGCATGCCTTTTCTATATATTATTTTATTTTTGGGTATTTTATGAATAATTACAAATTTTACAAAATGTAATACATTATGAAGTTGCACATCTAAATTTTCTGTTTAATTCTAATCCCTAATTTAAAGTACATACTTTGTAATGTTTAATTGCATATAGTATACCTATAATAAGTACATATTATAAGTACCTTTTTTTTTAATTGCATAGACTCAGCCCTAATCGAAAATAAATTTCAAATGAATATTTTACATGATGACAATATTACCGTGTGTACCAATTTATTTAATTATTCTTATTCCAAAGGATTTTGTTAAAAAGACACTGGATTTAATGGGAAAAGGTATCTAATGTTACTTAAAAGTAATATTATTAACATGTTTTGAAAAAAAAATGCATGAAGAATAAATATAGTAAAGCAGAAAAATTTATTAAGTTATTAATTATCTTGCCTACAGTTTTCTTTAAAACTGTTTAAATCCATCCCAAGAATTCACGATCAAAGACGAGCTAACAAGTACAAAACAGCGCACGTGACATACTTGCTGTGTGTGGAATGTGGGTTGCCGCATTGGGCGAGGAAGGGTTACCAAAAGCGACCGGCTGAGTGACTCGTTTGGCACCCTTGGCGGCGCTAGCGCTGGGGAGTTAGTCATTGTGGAATATCGCGGCCCCTCCTGCTAGTATGGTCGCATAGCCACTAAAGGATCGTCTGTCTACCTTGTCTCCTGCCCAGTCAGAATCACAGAACACCTCCAGACCTTTTCCGGTTTTCTTGTAAGTCAACTTGAGATCCTGTGTGCAGTTCAAATATTGTAAGATATGTTGCACGCCAGACCAATGTTCTCTGCTAGGTCAGTTGTTGAACTGACTCAGGTATGTTGTGGCAAAGGCTAGGTCAGGTCTTGTATCTCCAGCCAAATATAAGCACCCACCTATTGTACTCCGGTACCTGGACGCTCCTTCTGCATCAAGACTATTCTCTTCAGTTGTATGAGTGTATTTTATTCTAGGGTCCAATGGTGTTGACGTCCCTGTGGAATTCATCATACCTGTTGACTCAAGAAGTTCCTTGATGTAAGCTGTGTAATCAAGAGCCATAGTACCATCCTCGCTTATATCTACCTTGATCAAAAGAAGTTTATGTATTTCTCCTAAATCCTTTATTTCGAAAACAGCTCCAAGACTCTTTTTAAATTCTTGGATAGTAGATTCTGCTTTGGACATACTAGAAGATCATCTACGTTAACACCTACAACCAAATTTCTCTTTTGGTCGACATAGAAGAAGGGATCAGCCCTTGATCTGATGAGCTTGTATGACTTGAGAAAATTGTCTAGACATATGTTCCATTCTCTCCCAGATTGGTGTAGACTGTAAAGGCTTTTCTTAAATAGGCAAACATCTTCTGGTTGTTTTTCTTGCAAATTTGTTATAGGCTGTTCCATATATACAGTTTTGCTTAATTTTCCATTTAAGTAGGCTGGCTGTGATATCCAGTTGGTGGAATAACCAATTTTTTTCTACTGCATATGCCAGTAAAGCTCTTATAGACTTAGACTTTATCACAGGGTTAAAAGTTTCCCTGTAATCTATCCCTTCAACTTGAATGTTGAATGTGTCCACGAGCAACTAGCCTGGCATTTATATTGGCTCATGCCATGCTTCCATTCTTAAATTTCTTTTTGAACACCCATTTGCATTTAACAACTCTTCTTTCTTTTGGTCTAGGGACAATAATCCATGTCTCGCTCCTTCTAATGTTATCCAGTTCTTCTTGTATTGCTAGCTTCCATTTTTCGGCATCTGGACTAGTCAACGCTTGCTTTAAGGTTTCTGGATCTCCTAAAGATCTATTCGATTCTTCCCTAAATGTTACTAGTCAGCTAGAATCCTCGTTGTTTGTTGTCTCAGACGAGTCATCATGAATCACTGGATTTCCCATGACGTAGTCTTTTGTCCAAATCGGTGCTGAAACTGACTTTTGGGTCTAGAATCTGAATTTTCCGGTAAACTTGTTTTCCCGTCAGATGCAACTTCATTTTCTTGGTTTTTCTTGTCGTCTTCTGTTTGATGAGGGAGCAAAATTTCGAAGTTTGTCATGGAGGGTTTTTCTTCGAGTACGACATCTCTAGAGACGGTTACTATTCTCTTCTCCTTGATGTAAATACGGTATCTTTCGTCCCCATCATATCCAATAAGATAATCGTTGAGAGACTTTTTGTCCATCTTCTTCCTTTTCTGAACTGGGATGTGTACGTAGCAAACACAACCTATGATCCACATGTGTTTGATTCGAGGTTTCTTTCCCATCCACAATTCATAAGGACTTGCATCTGGAACGGAAGATTTTCCAGTTCTGTTTAACACGTAGATTGAAGTGCTAACAAATTCTGCCCAAAGGAATTTGGGAAATTCTGTTTCTTCATTTGAATACTTGAGGGTTCTGGCCATTTAACAATAGTTCTGTTATCTCTCTCAGCACTGCCGTTTTGTTCAGGACACGGCTTTTCCATGTTGGCACGGTTTGCACAAGGTTGAGTCATTCATAACCTTCATTTTAAACTCTTTCTCAAGAATTGCCTTGACATGTTGTTTGCCTTGATGACCCCACCTTTCATGGTATAGTTGGAGCACATCCCCTAAAGCCATTTTTGCGACTAGCGCATTACTAATAAGAGCAGTAAGAGGAAGGTCTGCTTTCCTTACCTCTACTTCTCACCCGGAGTGGAAGGAATCTAGGTCAAACAGAAAGGGATATTTGATATTTATGCTTGATATTCATTCATATAAGTACATTTTGTATTAGGTAATGGTTGGGAATCTTCCTGAAGATTTCCTGCGAGTTGAATCTCCAAGCCATGAAGTTGATTCCAGCCATAGACCCTCTCAACAAGTGCATGCTGGTGGACCTCAAAACTTTCCTCAAGCTAATTCAACTAAACAGATAACTATATGTGTTGTACAGGTAACACTTTTATTTTTAAAACATGAAATATCATTGCAGTCAGGGTTTTGGGTTTTTATTTTATTTTTAGAGTTTTCAAATCTTAGGATTTTATTTATATTTATGCAAAGAAATTAAACTATTTTTAAGATTTTAACTGTACAATATTTGTAATTTAAAATAAAGTAGTACTGCTGATGCATATTTATAAAAAATTAATATGCACTTTTCTTTTAGTCTCCACTGGCTTTAGTTTTGATAGAATTTTAGGCTCTCTTTGGGTTTATTAGGTTAAATGGTAAAGGATAATGTTTATAAAAAAATATCAAGTTTTATAGTGTTTTTTACTTAAATATGTAGATTAGTGATTGTCAAGTTTGCTATAAAAATGATGAAATATCTTTTTGTACAAGATATTGTCATTTGCAACATTTTGTCATTGTATAAAAATAAAAACTTATCTAAGAAATTTTCTAATTTGTTATTTAAAGGGTCATCATCAGTTTGCTCTATTTTATTAATAATTGTTTGGTTATTTTTCTTTTCCATGATTTTATAAAGAGTGCAAAACAAAATATTTTCATGCAAAATTTAAAGTTTTTTTATGTGTTTAGGCCCAGTTGGCAAAGAATTATAGTTTGACTAAAATGGATCCATATGCAAGAATAAGGATTGGACACTCAGTTTTTGAAACACATACTGATATAAGTGGTGGGAAACTTCCCAACTGGAATAAAACATTTTCAGCGTAAGTATTTAAAAACCTTCCTTTTTTTAGAATTTTTTGAATTAGAATAGAATTTACTATCACAAAGAAACAAAAATACAACACAACACAAGGAATACACACATAAAAACAAAAGACAAAAATGAGGACAAACACAGACATACATACAAAAAAGTATATAAATAGTTATGAGTACCAAAAGAAGTCATAGCTCGTCCATGGTACTAGGACTTATAATTTCTTTGCTTTGGCAATGAAGCTGCACTGACTCTATTTGTTATATTAAATAATTTCTCAATGTTATTTTGTCTTGCTATAAAATCATAAAGACCATTTTTAAATTCAGTTCTATTATAAGATGTTTTAATGGTTTCGTTTAATTTATTAAATAGAAAGGGACCTAGAAAAACATGAGACTTATGAAAAATTTCTTTGTTAGACTTTGAAATAAAATAATTTCCTTGAATGTTTATAAGAGAATAGTTACTAGTTTTTAATTGATAGAAAGACCTATTATTGAAAATGGAAAGTAGTAGTCGAAAAATATAAAGTTATCTTACAGTCAAAATAGGTTTTATTAAAGAATTACCTTCCTTTTATGTGAGATAAATTTTTATTTTGAAGGTGGTTTAGAGGTTTTATATTGTTATAATAATCAGAAGCATAGCAAGTTATTCCATAAATGATTGAAGATTGAACCCAGGCAAAATATAGTGAAGTTAGAAGTTTTTGATCAATAATACGTTTTAGGCTAAAAAATTTCAAATTAATAAACCTTAGCTTGTTTAACAAAGAATTTATATGTCTTCCATTTTAAATTGCTATCAAATTGGAGTCCTAAGTATTTAATAGAGTCAACGGCATAATTTTATCACATGTAGATGATGTGTTATCAGTGGCGAATCCACCCCAGGAATAAGACATTCAAGTTTTGGTAATACAAGCAATAAAGCCAAAAAAGAAATTACAACACATTGCGGACATTCGGTTTGTTACCCAAAGGGTCTCAAAATGAATCAGAACCCTACTTGTAAGGGTAAAAATTCCAAAATTTTTCTAAGGGAAGACCCCCAAACCCCCTCGAAATTTTGAAATCTAATAAGTACGGTTTTCTTGAAACTTTAGGGATTTACAAGGAGTGATCCTCTTTGATGTAACCTAAAGTGTCTCAACATGAGTTAAAATGCCACTTTTAGGGGCAAAATTCCCAAAATTTTCTGGAATAGGAACCCCTAAACCCCCTAGAAATATTCCAATTCATAAAGCTATAAACTTTTTTCCTTGAAAATTCTGCCGCATACAATGAGTGGTGCTCTTTGGGTGGAATCTTAAAGGCTTCAAAAATTAGCTAAAACACTATTTTGAGGGGCAAATTTTAAAAAAATTTCTGGGGGAGGACCCCCAGACCCCCCTTTTTTAGAGTTGACACTTTTACACAATTTTGAAACTTAGTGCACCAAAATTAAAACCTTACAAAGTCATCTCACCTATAACTTAATATTTCTAAGATTAGTCCTCAGAAAAGATGTTGAGTAGCCCCCTAAACAAAAATCTGGCTACGGCACTGGCAACCCCCTTCCCCTTTCAGTTACATTATTAATATTTGAACAGCCCGTAATAGCAATTATGTTATTTGTGAAACTCAGCCCCCTCCAGACAAAAATCCTGGATTCGCCACTGTGTGTTATCACATTCTAGATCGCAGGAGGGGTTGTGAATCCTTAAACTGTCAATAGCGGTTTCACTAACTCTTTGACTGAAAATCATAAATTTAGTTTTTAAAACGTTTAGCTGCAACCCTTTCGCAACTGGTGCCTCAGCCAATGAACCACTCTTACAGGACGGCACGCGAGTAGAAAGAACTTTCCCCACGGGACGGGCACTTTGCGTATCTAAGACGAACATCAGAAAAAAATTGTAGAAATTCAAATTGTAGAAATTTATTGGGTGTAACTTTCTGGATTGGTAAGATTGAAATTAGCAAGAATAAAAAGTTTCCTGGTCAGGTGCTCTGTCTCCTGGAGTAGAATTTTTTGCATCAACCTTCAGCACCTCTTTCGGAAACCAAAATTTATCTTCAACTCAGAATGCTACAGAGCTAAGCCTACTATTCTTGATGTCATTTCAAAGTAAAATTTGCATTTCAAAAAGCATTACTGATATCAGTTTATATCTTTTTTAGTTTTTTTAAGTTGTAAATTGGTGAATGAATTGTCTCACTTCAAGATTAATCTGCAGTAATGCACAATTTCTACTACTAAAGCTGTTGTGTCTATACTTCAAACATAGCATAACTGTTATGGCGACTATCCATGCGGCCGGCCAGTGTGACTGCGGCAGAAGATTTTTTTGGCGCGGCCGTTTTGGAGCGGGACATTTTGTAGCGAAAAGTTTTTTTTCTAATTTTTTAAAGGATTATCGTAGCTGCCAACTTTTCCGTTTTAGCCGGAAGATTTACGTTTTTAAGATAATCTTCCGTCATCCGTTTTTCGATCAATTTCTTCCATTTTTGTTCAAATAATTCAAGCAGCCTATTTTTGAAAAAGACAAAAATATTTTGAAATGGAGTTTAAAAAAGGCTAAATTTTGCACATATCAGGCCTTAAAAAATTAACATTAAGAATAATATTTGAAAGGATAAATTTTTTTATTGATCTGAAATTAGTTTTTTCAATGTCTGTCGTAAAGTTAGGTAGTTAGTGTGCTCATTTGATATTAAATGTATGTTTTTCTTTAATCTTCGTCCTGAAAGATATCCATTCATGCTACTAATTAACTTAGGTGTAGTAACTATGGTAGGTAGCCTTGACTTATATTAAGAAAAAAATGCCATGGGTACATTGATTTTTAAAATCTTCCTTTTTTTTACAATCCCAATGTTAGCAGGTATGGATGATGAAAGAGTTCTATTTACTATCATTTTATGTCTGGCTCGGAATCTGCCCGCACTGAATAGTAGTAGACCGCTGTTACATTGCTACTTAGATAATTCAAAACTGAAGGATCACCAAAAAAGTTGGAACGATTTAAAAGTCTAATGGAAAAAAGTAATATGAAGATCAAGGGACTAGATTAACCTTCTAATCATTTTTGATTTTGAATGAAAGACATTCAAGTTCAACTGTACTTATTTGATTAGCAACCTCTAATTTAAGAATTTGAAAGCTTAGTCAATGAAGATTTAATGCAGTATTTCTTGCCTTTGATTAATTTTGACAAAGAAAATAGCCCACTTACCTTTTTTAATATTTTCAAAACAAAAGTAAGTAATAGACGAGATTAGTGATGACGTTTTTTGTTTTGTTTGGAAACGTTGATTCGATCCGTGATTGGTTACATACGGATCTGTACTGTCCGTACAGTTCACGGAACCAATCACAGACTGAATTTACGTTTCCAAACAAAACAAAAAACGTCACACTAATCTCGTCTATATATATATATATATATATATATATATATATATATATATATATATATATATATATATATATATATAGCCGGGCATATCAGCTAGTATAATATATATATATATATATATATATATATACATATATATATATATATATATATATATATATATATATATATATATATATATATATATATATATATATATATATATATATATATTATACTAGCTGATATGCCCGGCCTTGCACGGATGGAGTGTATAAGTTTATTTTTTTAAGTTTTCTTAAAATACATTTATAAATTTGTAAGGAAGCAATATATTACATATCAACCTGGTATCCCAGGCGCCTCTTTCCTATCCCGGTGTTCCCAGTAATTTTTCAAATCCCGGTTTTCCCGGTAATTAATCCTATCCCGATGTTCCCGGTCATTTTTCCTATCCTGGGGTTCCCGGTAACCTTTTCTATCCCGGTGTTCCCGGTAATTTTTCTCTATCCCGGTGTTCCCGATATTTTTCCACTTTCCCGGTGTTCCCGGTAATTTTTCTCTATCCCGGTGTTTCCGGTAATTTTTCTCTATCCCGATGATCCCGATATTTTTCCACTTTCCCAGTGTTCCCGGTAATTTTCCTTTTTCCCAGTTTTCCAGGTAATTTTCCTATCCCGATGTTCCCTATAATTTTCCTATCCCGAGGTTGGATGTTATTTTTATGTCCCGGTAATCCCGGTATTTTTTCCTATCCCGATGTTCCAGGTAATTTTTCTTTTCCCGGTGTTCTCGGCAATGTTTCCTAGTAAATTAATGAGTCTAGTGAACTAAAATAAAAAATTTGAAACAATAATAAAAGATCTAGTAAATTGAAAACTCTAGTGAACCGCTTCATTTGAAACAATGTTTTATTTTTAAGTCGTTTTCCATGAAGAAAATTTACACTTTTCCATAAATATTTAAATTTTAAAGGAAAATATCTTAAAATAGGGGAAACTAACGTTTCAAAAATTAATTATTTGAATTTAATTTGGTGTTTTTACATCGGATATAGTTTTTAAATGGAAAATTATCGAGTTTTTCCTGTTAAAATATTTAATTTTTGAAGGTTTTCATCTCGTTAACAATAGTGAGTCGAGCAGATCTGCTCTGGTAGAGAAATGGAGAAATAAGCGTTTTCGGCTATAAATTCGGTTAAAAGAGGGTCAAGGGGTCGTTCTAGAACTTTGAAACATAGCCTATGTTTTTTCTGGGATTCTTTTACGTAGGTATACCAAGTTTGGTCCCGATCGGAAGAAAACTGTGGATTTGTATAGAAGACAAACAAACAGACAAACACACACTTAACTTTATTATATTAGACTAGCTGATATGCCCGGCCTTGCATGGGTGGAGAGTATAAATTTATTATTTTTAAGTTTTCCCAAATACATTTCTAATTTTGTATAATCAGCATCTACCAATCATCCCGGTATCCCTAGCGTCTTTTTCATATTCTAGAGTTCCCGGTAACTTTTCCTATCCCAGTGTTCCTAGTAATTTTTCTTATCCCGGTGTTCTTGGATGGACTAAAATTCCTTCAGTTCTCAAGCAATATAACTTTTAAAGGATTTCCACATTTACAACATGGAAAAAATATTCTAAAAATTGCTCAGATCCCTTGATTAATCATATCTTTAGGAATTAACATTTTTGGTGAAATTATACAATAATTAAAGCTTATTCTATTTTCAAATTTAAGAAAAAATCAATCTTTTCTAGTTGAAAGGGAGTTTTAATAGTTTTTGGTTTGTTAACCAACTTTCTTAAAAGCTAAAATATTATCAACTTTTGATTTTACATCCTCTTTCAATGGAGACTATTTTAACAATACGATAATCCATAAAGCTTTTTAAAATATAAAAATTAGATAAACTCTCAAATAAAAATATGTTAAACTATACATAAAACTTTTAAATTTCATTGAAATAGATTTTTAAATTATTAATATAATTTTTAAATAGACTTGTACCTAGTGTTTCCATTAAAAACTGGTTGTTTAGCATTAAATTTTCTTTGTAACAATGGAGTAAGCAGATCTCTTCTTGAGGAGAAATAAAGCTATTTCAGCAAAATGACCATAAAAAGGGTCAAAAGAGGGTCAAGGGGTCATTAAAAGTTTTCGAAACATAGCCTATGTTTTTCCTTGAGTTTTTTTACGTAGGTATACCAAGTTTGGTGCAGATTGGAAGAAAACTGTGGATTTGTATAAAAGACAACCATACATACACACATTCAATTTTATTATATTAGACTAGCGGATATGCCCGGCCTTGCACAGGTGGAGTGTATAATTTTTTTTTAAAATTAAATTTTCTCAAAATATATTTATAATTTTTAAATCAGCAATTACCAATCATCCCGGTATCCCAGACGCCTTTTTCCTATCCCGGTGTTCCCGGTAATTTTTCATATCCCAATGTTCCCGGTTATTTTCCTTATCCCGATGTTCCCGATCATTTTTCTTATCCTGATGTTCCCGATCATTTTCCTATCCCTATGATCGAGGTAATTTTTATGTCCCGGTAATCCCGGTACTTTTTTTTCCTATCCCGATGTTTCCAGTAATTTTCCTTTTCCCGGTGTTCTCGGCAATGTTTCCTAGTAAATTAATGAGTCTAGTGAACAAAGTAACAAATTTGAAACTATAATAAAATATCTAGTTAATTTAAAAGTCTAGTGAACCGCTTCATTTGAAACAATGTTTTATTTGTAAGTCGTTTTCCATGAAAAAAAATTTTCACTTTTCCATAAATATTTAAATTTTAAAGGAAAAAAATCTTGAAGCAGAAGAAAATAATGTTTGAAAATAAATTATTTGAATTTATTTTAGCGTTTTCACAACTTATATCCTTTTTAAATGGACAATTATAGAGTTTTTCGTATTGAAATATTTGATTTTTGGAGGTTTTCATCTCGTTTACAATAGTGAGTCGAGCAGATCTACTCTAGTAGAGAAATGGAGAAATAAGCGTTTTTGGCTATAAATTCGCTAATTACTCGTAATTATTCAATTTTAGAGCTTGGAAAACTATCCCAAGTTACTCCCCGACTCGGAATACGTCTATACGTCGAGTTTGGTTTCAGTCCGTGGCCTATTTCAAGAGATTACCCCGGACATACCCACATACACACACACACACACATACACACATCGCCCGTTAGCCTTTTATTTATATATTTATACAGAGATATATATATACAGGGTGTAAAGGAAAGTCCCTTTACCCTGTAATAAATTGCTAACGGAGCAAGCTAAAGCTATGCAGTTAAGGTAACGGAATAGTAAAGTGACTATGCGCAATCGAATGCGAGTGACCGCAGCGCCCTCTAGTGGAAATTTTAGGAGTTTTAAATTTTATTTTAAAAACTATTAAGAATTTGCTAAAATAGTCAATCACAAACTTGTAGAGCAGCATCGATTTAGTAGGAAAAGACACATTAAGCAAAAAAAATATCTTGAATAGAACCCATAAAACGTACGCTCAATTAAGTTGAATTTAGGTAGATTTTACGTCTTAAAACGCTTTTCACGAGGCGAAAATGAGAAATTTTCTATTTAATGAGTTAAGAATACTTTTATTCATTTATTTAAATTGAAAATTTCTCATTTTCTTTTTCTCATTTTTGCCTCTTGAGAAGCGTTTTAAGACGTAAAATCTACGTAAATTCAACCTAAAACCGATTTTCGGCCTTTTTGGCTGCGCGCCCCATTGGATTAACATGGGGAACTTCAGGGCCAATGTGGCACCTTAAGAAATTATCCAAAAATTCTGAAAAAATTCACAGGTACTCTCTGGCACCTTACGTAACTTTTCCGCACTATTACGTCATCAAAATCGAAAAACAGTTTTTTTCGATACACCCTAATATATATATATATATATATATATATATAAGCTCTATCTGAAGAACTAAAGAACTATCTCTCTCTTAAATAAAATATTTTATTTTAAAAATATGAAATATGGTATATAACTACATAACTTTGTCCTGAATTTTAACTTGGAAAACTAATTTGTGTTAAATTTTTAGGTACTTGCCAAATGGAATCAAAACTATTCACTTAGATGTATATGATGAGGTATGCATATTTTAAAAGTATTTTTTGAATGGTTTTCCTGTTATAATTTGTAGAATGCAATTTATAGTTATACTACTGAAATGTCCTGCAAGTCTGACCCCCTCCCTCAGCTAATGAATATTTTAAAGAATACTCTGTTATTAGCAGGTAAAAATATAAAAAATATAGTTTGTAACCAGCCTCCTTTTTAGTACAATGCCGAGGAAGCAATCCTTGAGTGTTAGAGTCAACCCGTGATGTGTTAAATCCTGCATTGTTTTGAGTTTAAAAAGATGTTTGTAGTTTAAGTTTAGAGTTTGAAAAATAGTTTTAGGCTTAGAAGTTTAAAATTTGTTGTTGAAATTATAGTTTATTGATATTTGTACTGGCCGGGTTTTTATGGAAATATGATCATCACCCCAGACCCAGAGGTCTCATTATCACAAGTTTAATTATTATAAACGTTTATAATTTTCTTGTGATAAAACTAGTTTTTTACTAATTTTCTGGCTGTTCAGTAGGGTTATGATTTTTTTCAGATTTAAAAGCCTGTGGTGGCAAATGATGAGTATTGGTCCATAACTCTCGAAAATAACTTTTATTTTTGAAAACTGTGAAAAAAGCTTGCGCGCCTAATGAGATTTTTATATGGCTGAAGCACTAAAAGGCAGTTAATAAAATCTTTTTTGAAACTGATTGTTTTATAAATCATAGATTTGTAAAATAGCTTTCCCTATTCCTTTTGGACCCAAAAGATAGTGTGTGAAGTTTCAGCCCCCAAGTTGACTCTTGGGTTTGCCTATATAGAGCCCCAAATTAAGAAAAAATTGGAAAAATTAGCAATTTTCAGAATTTTTAAAAAAGTATATTTTGATGTTTAAATTGATATAAAACTGGTTCAAATGTGTTATTTAGGACATTTAAGATGGTTTATATTTATTTAAAGTTATTAACTGTACCTATAGTGTCTATAATTTAAGAGTAAAAGGTACTACTAAAGGACGTTGCGCTCATCAAAGCTTATAATACACTACAGTGGTCGAAAGTAATTAAATTCCAATTTTCTACAAAAGAACTCCCTCAAATGATACCATTTAGTGTTACATTGATGTTTTAAATATAAAGGCCAGTTAAGTAATAACAGTAATTAGGCCTTCTACTGAAGTTTTAATGTAAAAAATGCTTTTCTTCGAAAATGCTTGTTTCTAGCTGATCAAATACAAAATTTATTCTAAAAAAGATGGTTATTGTATTTTTTTAGTTCAAAAACTTTCAAATACCATTATAAGCTTCATTTTTACTTAGAACTTAATTTTAAATCAAACAGATCGGAATTGACTTGGGTTATTTCTGTATCAGAAGAGAAATGGGATCTCTTTATTAAAGTAAAGAAAATTGTTTAATATTTGTAAATTTTTGTTCATATTTTGATGAAAGAAGATTTCAATTAAACTTTCCCCCTAATACGTTAAAAAGAAGTAATTTTCATAATTTCATACGATAAAATTTATTTTTATTCCTGGTATAGGAGAAGTTCATGCCGTTTCCAATCTGTATGGTTTAAAGTTAAAATCTACTTATAAAAATTAAATCTATAAGGGTTTAAAAAGGTATTTCAAGGTTTTTGATCTTAAAAAGTATTATAACCCTCTTTTTGAGAAAATTCAGGATTTGATCAGCTAGAAACAAGCATTTTTGCAGAAAAGCACTTTTTGCATTAAAAGTTCAGTGGAAGGCCTAATTACTGTTATTTCACTGGTCTTTATAATTTAAACATCAATTTAACAACAATGGGCATCATTTGAGGGAGTTCCTTCGAAAAAAAATTCGGATTTAATTCATTTCGTCTACCGGTAGTGCATTATAAGCTTTGGGGAGTGCAACGTCCCTAGCACTTATTAATCTTAAAATATAGGGGCTATAGGGCACAATTTAGTTAATGCACATAAATATACATATAATTCATTTAAATATGTTCTAAAGAACACATTTAAACCTGTTTTATATAAATATCAGAATATTTTTTAAATTCTGAAAATTGGTAGTTTTTTCGCTTTTTTTTCAAATTTGGGGCTCTATAGGCACGCCCTAGAGTTAAATTATAGGGCTGAAACTTCACACACTATCTTTTGGGACCAAAAGGAATGGGAAAAGCCCTGGGTAGCGAGGTTTTTTGAAAAAAAGTTTTTTTTTTCCCGAGACACACTAGTGATTGCTATATTAGAAAGTGAAATGAGGTTAGGCGCGCAAGGTTTTTTCTCATTATAAAGAAAATAATGCTATAAAATTAACATATGGGCAAAAGTTCATCGAATGCAACATCAGGCTTTTAAATATTTTTAAAAAAGTCTCAGAATCATAACCCTACTGTTCAGTTTAGATGTCATGTAGAAGTATTATATGAAACCTTTTTGTTGGGTTTATTAAGCTTTAAGATTTTAAAGCATACTACACCAAAAAAATATATTATACATTTGAATTTTAAATTCAAACTTAAGTTTTCTAGGAATTAAGCTAAACAGTATTTAAAAAATATCTGACAAGTTATGTAAAAATTTAAAATACTGTAGATTCTCCACTTAAAGAAACTTACAAAATGTTTACTCATATTTTCTCTTACAAAAAAATTAACATTTGTTTTAGAAGAAAACGAGTGGCTAAGAATAACATGAGCTATCATAGATAAATTTCAAAAAGTACATACATTTGTAATACAGTAGTCCACTCTATAAACATGTAAGTTTTCGCGGCCAGAGTTGTCAGATTTGTAAATTTTATCTAGGCTGCTGGGCCATGGTCGAACGATGAAACTAAAATCACTCTAAAGTTTTCTACTCTGTTGCTGTTTATAGCCAGGCATCCAAAAATATGCTTAAAATAAGGAGGGTCAGTGGGATTTTTTTTAAAACAAAGAGTTTATTCAAATTTAATTAATATTAACTTACATCCTTAAGCAAAATTTGTGAAGGAAATAAAAATACCACAGTAGTTCTTTATCAATCACTTAATTTTAAGAACTGTTTCTTTTTAAAACAGTTCTTAAAAGTCATATAACTTACTGTTTTCTTATAAAAAAAGTAACATTTTTAAGAAACCAAATAAGTATTTGAATTATGGTATTAATTGAAGGGTTTGGTCTTTATTCCTGGGGATTTGTATCTATTAAGCAGATTTCACTATAAACCAGCATGTCTATTGAGCAGAATCTACTGTATTACTAAAATTGCTTTATAAATCAAAACAAGCTGTTTTAACCTGACCATACCATACCACTTTTTAATAAAAATTTCTCTGTCTGGAAATTTTGTGAAAAATGAATTACACTGTTCAACAATGAAAAAATTTCTTTGATGAAAATAGTCATTTCTTATAGATTTTGGGTCGCTGAACACGAAAATCACCATTAAAATTTTGAATTGACTCATGATTTTCGGGGAACAGCCCCTCCCCCTTTTTACGCTTTTTATATACTTAATGACTTTTAATTCGGAGAATTAAAGAATGAATTGTCAGAAAGAATTTCCTAAGTCTTTAAATTACCCCCTAAAATGCAAAAAAATAGCTTAAAATTATAGAGGTTTTTATATGCTATTTTTCCTCTTATTTTTTACACAATTCACGTTTGAAGGGTCCTAACCCTTCCACAAGGATTCAAATTTAATGAAAATAGGCATCAATGATTTTTACTAAAAGCAGTTGAGGTGTTAGCGCCCCAAAAGCCCCCGCCAAAGAATTAAGAAGACTCCCTGAATCGCAGAGGCACTCGCGAGCTCAGATGATTTGAAAATATTACAAATGACGTTTTTCTTATATTTCGGTCTATCCTTAGTATAATATTTGTAAGGGCCCAAAAAAGCTTGTGCAAAAAAAATCCTAAGTAGAAACTATTCAGTTCTTTAAAAACAAATCGGTTTTAGGGAGTGAGGATTCCATGTTTCAAGCTGTTTATAGATGCAGTTGGGGGCAACCCCTTAAAAACTGAGGGTGATGGAGGAAAATAGGTGTCATATATGAATTCAGTTGGTCATTTTACACAAGAATCAGTCGCCCTTCTGTGGGTGCTTTGGGGATGTTAACACTTTAACAGCTTTTAGTAAAAATCGTTGCTGCGTATTGTCATCAAATTTGGATCCTTGGTGGAGGGTTATGACTAGTGATGGGCAAAATCGATAATTTTAGGTATCGAATACTTTGGTATCAAATACTTATAGGTATCGAATACTTTGGTATCGAATACTTATAGGTATCGAGTACTTTTAGGTATCGAGTACTTTTTTCAATGTCGGGAAATGAACCTGAAGGGACAGTTTTTTTAGGGCCTATCCATAATCAGACTAATATTCAAAAAACTGAAAGCGATCCATCAAAAAGCCCCGTACCTACGGGCGTGGAGGTGGATAGAGGCGAAGGATTTGGGGGGGGGGAAACCTAGCCCCGTCAAATTTCTCTCGCGGATGATAACGACTTGGGTTTGAGCGTTGCAAAATGAAAACGGAAACAGGCTGCGTTTGATCTACAGTAGGTATTATAAAGATTACTTCATTGAACAATTTAAAACGAAATATGTCAATAAAGTATCGATACTTTTGTGGGTATCGAATGCACTCGATACCTATAGGTATCGAGTACTTAAGTATTTGGTATCGATACCTGCCCATCACTAGTTAGGACCTTTCAAACTTGAATTGCGTAAAAAATTATTGGAAAAAAATAGCGTATAAAAACCTCTATAATTTTTAGCTATTTTTGCATTTTTAGGGGGGCAATAACCCCTTAAACCTATCCATTTGCTATAAAATTTCACATTTTAGAAATTTCAACTTTCCTTGTCCCTTTGAATGTAATTTAAAGACTTAAGTAATGCTTTTTGACCCTGAAAATCGAATTCAAAGTTATTAAGTCATTAAAAAACATAAAAAATGGGAGGGGCTGTTCCCCGAAAACCCTGAGTCAATCAAGAATTTTAATGGTGATTTTCGTGTTCAGTGACCCAAAATCTAAAAGAAATGTCTATTTTCATTAGAAAAAAATTTTGAAGGTAAATTTTTTTAACAGTGTTATAGAATCATTTTAAAAAATTAGCTTTATTCATGGTTCGTACGGTTATAAAGTGCTTAAAAGGTACTTAATTTTTTATTGTGATTCTTAGTTTTTTTTCTTGAAACATGAGTCATCAGGGTGTCCGCTAACCCTGGAAACCGGGAAAACCTGGAATACTCAGGGAATACGAAAATGCCCTGGAATACTCAGGGAATTCCAAAAATATTCTGGAAAAATGTGATTTTGTAGGATGCGTAGCGTTTTCCAGCGTTTTTTTTACGTTGTGGAGTTACCATCTCCGGTATTTAGTCAAATCAACGGCATCCGGCAAATCGGCACGGCGCGGCGATACGTTCGTGCGACTCGGCCTGTAAAGGGGCCTTCTCCTCCTACGTTTACTGTATTACGGAAAAACGACTTTTATTGGAAGAAAGCCGTGTTCATGCTGTTCCTACCATGCAGCCTAAAGATGAGGAGAAGCCTATTTTACGGGACGTAATCGTCGGTAAAGTCGGCTTCTCGCATTTGGTGTATTGTGGAAAACGGAATTGAACTTTTTCATGGAGAGCTATTCTTACTTGCTTATTAAGTCTTGTTTTATTGGTGCTCAAATTAAAATTCTTTTAAGTAAAAAAATTGAAAGAAACTTAATTGGAAAACTTGAATTACTGCTTAAGTCTTAATTTAAATTTAATAGTTTTTAGTTATAGTATGGTTGTGAGTGATAGGTTGTTTTTTTTCCTCCAAAAAAATATAACCTGATAAGATTTTCAGCTTATTTATGAAAATAAATAATAAAATTTCTTTACAAGGTAGTCTTTATATAAATAGGACCTTTTACTTAAAATTGAAGTTTTAAAAATAATTTGAAGAATCAAATGGAATCCTACTTCAGTTTTCATTAAAATAATTTCATTTCGCAAAATGCACCCCGAAAAATTAAACCTGACCATTCTAGTCAGTGTATGTATGGTCATTTCTCAAATCTTGTAAATTCCTTTTACCTTTTGAGCTCTTGCTCAGTCTCTGAATTGGTCAAAGCTTTTCTAGAGAAAAAGAAAACACAGTTTAGTTTTCTCAATGAGTAAAACATCTGTAAATTAAATGTCTAATTGTCTAATTTTAAAATTAATGTATCATTCTACCAATTAATACTAATCTGTAGAAGATATTTTTCAGTTATTTTTTATCAAGTTTAATATATGGTATGAATAGAAGGAAAATAAAAGTATATATATATTTTTTCAATGTTGGAAGATCTGGCCTTAATCTTAATGGTTTATTATAAGATTTTTACACAATCCATTTAAATATGCAATTAGTTCTTTGCTTTAAGTGTTTTTTAATAATAATTAATAAGTTAATGTTATCTGTAAACATATCTTTGTTTTGTTGAGCTATCGATAGTATATTTTCTTCTTTAAGATACTCTAAATTTAAAATTTCTGACTAAATTGTAATTTCATAATCAAGTCTTAGTATATATTTCAAATTATCGAGTCTTAAATAAGAGAAAAAGTAAGAATCAAATTGAAAAAGTTGAAAATGCATGCTTTTCAACAATTTTGGATGACACTTAAAACTTTAAAAATGTTAGATAAAATATTTTTCTTTGTTTTCTTAATAATTTTCCTTTGTGATTTGTTTTTGATCAAGTTATGTATTTTTTCCCCTAATTTTTTTAAGAATTGCAATATAATGAGAAAGTTAGATGTTATGTTAAGTTAGTGGTAGTTCATTTTTAGTGTTATGAAAGTGATAATTCCTGTCACATTTATTAAATGCTTAAATTAGTTGCTAAAAAAATACATAACCCTGCTCCAAATTTTAAATTTGACAGTTACAAAAATGCCTTAACTTGCTACAAATTTTAAGTGGCTTAAGTATTTTGTTGCAAGTACTAGCTGCTACAAAATACTTGAAATATAGCAACATCCCTGCTTTCTCAAATTTAGTCTGCGTCTTATGCTTTGAAATTACAATTTTTATTAGTAATTATACATTGATAGCATATGTAAGCTTTCCATCTTATCATCAAATATAAAAAAAACGCCTTAAAGCTTTAGTTTGACCGAACCTGGAAAATCAAAATATTGTCCTGGAAAACTCAGGGAATTCTTAGCTTAGAATTAAGTAGACACCCTGGTCATCAAAAAGTGCTTATTTGTAGACAAAAACAGTCAAATTTCCTTGTGCTTCCATAAAAAAAATGATAAATTTTTTTTCAATCCTTTCAACTGGTGCATTCCAATAAAAACTCAACTCGAGTAAATGTTTTTTCAATCCTTATTGGTTCAAAAAAGTTTACAAATATTGGCTTGCTGAAAATGCCAAAAATAAAGAAAAAATGTGTAAGCACTCACCTTTTACCATTTTAAAAACTTTTTTTGCAGTCATTAATTATGCAATGTTAGTTAATATCTAATATGTAAGCTGATTGATGTTATTCCTATTTGAGAGACAAAAATATATACTCAAATATTCTTGAAAACTCATTGAAAAATTTTATTGGCAGTTTAAAATGTGTACAAGTAGGTCCTTAAAACGTCTCAAAAATCCTTAGAAAGTGCTTAATTTTACTCTTCAAACTTCTGTACGAACCATGTTATTAGAAATATAGAACAAAAAGTATTTGTCTCTGTAATTTGAGTGTTAGATTGTAATTCCATTATGTAACAAAATTCAAATATAGTTGCAATTGTCAAATCCTCAATTCTTAATAATATTTGTAACGGATCTTTCCGCATGTGTTAGTTTTATATTCTCCCACTAGAGGACACTGTGCTCATGGGTTTTTTATGTAAACGTAGTGTGTTAACTGTATCATTAACTGTATGATTCAAGATTTACCCGCCGCCGGCATGTGCAGGGGGCCTGTTCCTGAAGTAACATTTTATGTTTATTAATGTCTATTATGTATCGTCCTTGTGCCTTGTGAAGTCTGTATAAATAACTGTTTAATGTCCTGGATCGTCTCTGAGCAGCTACATATTTTAATTTTGCTATAGTGGGTAATACTTAAATGGCCAGTATCAGTATAACTAAATAAAAATAATTTTTATCCCAAAATTAAAAGTAAAGTTAAAAACTTATGACCAGCCTGTTCATTAAGTAAAAAGTTATGTTGACAGTGATTTAGTGTACAGGAAATTCTACTTCCACTGAACAAATATTGATATTATCATGGACCTTTTCATCAAAGATTTAAATTTTATTTTCTTCAGCGTACACTGACATCTGACGAGAGGATAGCTTATGCAGATTTTGAGATTCCCGATGAAGGCATGCGTGGAGAATTCATTGATACATGGGTTCCACTAACTGGGAAGCAAGGGGAAGGAAAAGAAGGGTCCATTAATATAACTGTCTGCATACGTGTAAGTATCATTATGACTTTTTATGGTACAGTCATTATTTGTAATAAGATATTATAAGGCACTTGACTCACCTGTTGGAAAATTCATTCATGACTATTGTGCCCTTTGACTTAGAGCAATTGAAGACTGAAAGCAATAATAAACCATGCAACATTATGGTATTCAACATTTCAGTTCAAAACAGTTACCTATCAAATCGTTAAAAATAAACCAAATTTCTAAAAATAGTAAAATATTGCTGAATTTAAAATGTATTTGATTTAAAATTTCAGCCGTCAAGGATGTATAGGATATTTTCATAGCTAACTATAATTTAAGATTGTATTTTTAGTTATTTTTTTAGACTCAAATAATTTCAATAATTTCAAACTATCTTAATTCTGTTTAGGTTTTGATAAGGAGAAAGTATTTTATGATACAGTCATTAGACATATGTTAAGGACACGACAAAAACAACATTAGACATTGTTTGTCACTTTACTTATGAGATGACAGTTGAATTTAATAACAATAACTTTATTGACATGACATAAATGGTTATAAAAAATCTTCGAAGAAGAACATTAGGGTGTCTCAAAAAAAACTTTTTTTAGAAAAACCTCAGTCCCCAGGGCTTTTCCCATTCCTTTTGGTCCCAAAAGATTGTGTGTGAAGTTTCAGCCCCCTGAGTTAACTCTAGGGTTTGCTTGTAGAGCCCCAAAGTTTGATAAAAGTGGAAAAAATGACCAATTTTCAGAATTTTTAAAAATTATATTTTAAGGTTGATACTGTGATAAAACTGGTTCAGATGTGTCATTTAGGACTTAGTTTGGTGGAATATATTTATTTATGTGTATTAACTGTACCCTATGGCCACTATAATTTAAGATTGAAACGCATTTTCACACATCCCAACGGTTTGGTCCTGACGAGCTTAGTGCGCATGCGTGTGGACTTATTTTAGCTGTTTTTTTTAGAAATTTTAATAAAACAATAAATCGGGGATCGAACCCACAACCTACCGCATGCTAAGCACGCGCTCTGCCACTGCACCAGCGGGGATACATTAATGATAGCAATTATCCGAAGAAGATCCTTTTTTTCTCCCCGAGCATGCGCACTAAGCTCGTCAGGACCGAACCGTTGGGATGTGCGAATATGCGATTGAAACGTACTACTTAGGGACGTTGCACTCGTCAAAGCTTATAATGCACTACCGGTGGACGAAATGAATTAAACCCGAATTTCTTCAAAGGAACTCCCTCAAATGATGCCATTTGGAGCTAAAAGGATATTATAAATTATAAAAACCAGTGAAATAACAGTTTTTGGCCCTTCCACTGAGCTTTTAATGTAAAAAGTGTTTTTCTTCAAAATTTCTCGCTTCCAGCGGATAAAACTCAAAATTTATACTAAAAAAGGGGGTTGTTGTACTTTTAAGATTCCAAAATTTGAAATTTTTATATGGGTTTCATTTTTAATAAGTAGAATTAAATTTTATAGCGCACAGATTGGAAATGACATGGATATATCCTATACCAAACGTGAAAATCTATTTTCTTTTTTTAAGTTTGGAAAATTACTTCCTTTTAACGTATTAGGGGAAATTTCTTATTAAAAACTTCTTTCTTTAACATTTCAACCAAGATTCACAATTATTAAACTATTTTCCTAACTTTGAAAAAAGAAAATTGATTTTCACGTCAGGTATAGGAAATATTCAAGTCATTTCCGATCTGTTTAGTTTAAAATTTAATTTTACTTGAAAAAATGAAACCCCTATAAAGGTTCCAATGTTTGGTATCTAAAAATGTTCATGAAACCCCTTTTTTAGTATGAGTTTTGGGTTTCATCAGCTGGAAACAAGAAATTTTGAAGAAAAGCACTTTTTACATTAAAAGCTCAGTGGAAGGGCTGAAAACTGTTATTTCACTGGTTTTTATAATTTGTAATATCATTTTAGCCCCAAATGACATCATTTGAGGGAGTCCCTTCGAAGAAATTCGGATTTAATTTATTTCGTCCACCGGCAGTGCATTATACGCTTTGGCGTGTACAACGTCCCGAAGTAGTATGTTTTAATCTTCAACTTTAGGGGCTATAGGGTACAGTTAATACACATAAATAAATGTATTCCATCTAAATAAGTCCTATAGACGCATTTGAACCAGTTTTATTTGCATTATAAATCTTAAACATAATTTTTAAAAATTCTGAAAATTGGTCATTTTTTTCCACTTTTTTCAAACTTTGGGGCTGTACAGGCAAACCTTAGAGTTAACTTAGGGGGCTGAAACTTCACACACTATCTTTTAGGACCAAAAGGAGTGGGAAAAGCCCTGGGGAGCAAGGTTTTTCGAAAAAAGGGTTTTTTTAGACACCCTAAAGAACATATTCATCACCAAATTAAACAAATACATAAAAAAACACTTAGAAGGAGTATACACTAAAAATAATAATAAGGTATAATTCTTAATTTCAAAAATATAATATAAATATGAGGAGCTGAGAGACAGAGTGGACCAACCTCAGCAGCTGTTATTTCGAGAAAAACGCTTTACAAAATTGTAGTAATATTCAAACTTTTTGTTTTGAGGTTAGTATTTAATATTTAGTTTTGATCTTCTTGTGATCAATCTCTCAGCTCCTCAATTGAAAGTCAGAATCAGAATGGACCAAGTGGTTTGATTCATTCTGGCATTAAATTTTTGTGCGATATTAATTACTAGATCAAACGAAAAAGTGATGCTATCTTGTGGGAGCTAAAAAAATGCATTGTTTTCTATCTTTAATCAATAGATGTCTCTACATTCTACTGAAAAATTAAAAAAAACGCTTTTTCATTTTTTGTAGGTTGGTCCACTCTGGCTCTCAGCTCCTCATATACACTTTAATACACTGCTGTGCAAAAATTAAGGACGGAACTGTTTTTTCAACACAACACCTCGTAGAAATATTGTTCAACCATGAAAATCATACCAAAGGATGTTCAATGAGTGAGAATACAGGGCCCGAGGACAAATTTTCCCTATCAATATTTTAAGGGGGTAAATGGACCCCCCATTGATAATGGAGTTCCATTACACATTTGGAACAGTGACAGAAACGTCTGTGTAAGAGGTATTTAACCGAGAAATGTAAGTTTTTTGCAATGAATATAATTATTCCTGAACTCAATGCATATTTTTAAACGTTTGTGCTGCTTTGAAATGGTATTTTTTAAGTTTTTTTGAGAGATATTGGTCTAATCTTCATTTTCGGCAAGTTTTAGCTTTTGGGTCATTTTTGGTGAGTGGTAACTTACCGTCAACCATGTTTTTAGTAGGTCTCCCATATGTCTGATTGCGTTTAGGGCTGGGGACCCGAAAAGTAACTTTATTCTTTCAATATCGCTATTTATGAACAACTTTGAGGTAGTCAAATTGTGATTTTGTGCAGCTTTGACACTCATAAAGAGAAATCATTGACCCGAGAGGTCTTCCAAAAGAATTAGAAGGAACATTAGAACACATGTTTGCTATTGCAGATAACAGTGAAAATTTCTGTGCTGTATAAGGGGTGCTGAAACGGCCCAAAGAAATGCATTAGTTTCACAGAAAGAACATTTGTTATTAACGTTAAAAAAAATAAGTATTTTTACTGTTTATGGACTTATACATGTCTAAAAAGAAAGATATATCTGTAAAAAATATCTCCATTATCTTTAAAATGAAGTTTAAATACATTGAATTTCTCCTTTGAATCTGTACTATACTTATAGACATTTCAACACCCCCTATACTCAAAAGAGATTTTCCCTGATGTCTGCAATTGCATATCTGTATTATCATGGCCCATTTGCTTCTTTTAGAATACCTTTCGAGTCAATATAATTTCTCTTTATTAGTAAAAAATCCTCAGATAATCACAATTTGGCTTTCTCAAAGTTTTTCATCAAAAACAATATTGAAAGAATAAAGTTACTTTTTGGGTCCAAAGACCTAAACACGATCAGACATATGGGAGACCTACTAAAAACATGGTTGATGGTAAGATACCACTTACCAAAAATGACCCTGAAGCTAAAACTTGCCAAAAATGATTATAAGACCGATATCTCTTAATAAAACCTAAAAAATATCATTTCAAGGCAGCACAAACGATTGAAAATATGCATTGAGTTCAGGAAAAATCATATTCATTGCAAAAAATCTTAAATTTCTCGGTTAAAAACCTCTTACACAGACGTTTCTGCCACTACTCCAAATATGTAATGGAACTCCATTATCAATGGAGGACCCATTTACCCCCTTGAAATATTGATAGGGGAAATTTGTTCTCGGGCCCTGTATCCTCACCCATTGAACATCTTTTGGTATAATTTTCATGGATGAACGATAATAAGGAAGTTGCATGTGTCAGATTTTCAAAAACAAACAAGTGTTCCGTATGGTTTTTTAAATGGTAAAATGAAATATCTAGTCAGTTTTTCAAAAAAATGTACAGGTTATTAAATATTTTAATTTAAAAGTCGAGAAAAAAAGACGTGACTGAAAACGTTTATTGTTTAAACTATAAGATGACGTCTACAATAATACCATCAACTCCATTGCTTTAAAACAATGTTTAGTATAAGATGATGTCACATCCAAACTCTTGGCGTTTTCGCGCGCTTTTAAAAAGGGGATTTTTGTTAATTTTTTTGACAATCACAAAATTTCTCGATCGGCCTCAAATTTTGGGTAGTTGCTTATTTTTGCAAGAGGAATCGATTAAAAAAATATAAAAAAATCATGCAACATCCTCATTCTACTAGGGGTTATGTTAAAAAAAATGTTCCGTCCTTAATTTTTGCACAGCAGTGTATATACTTAAATATAATATATACTTATAAATAAAAATCATTAAATAATTTAAAATATAATTATACATAACAGATAATTAAATAATTTAATAATGAATAAAAAAATAAAATAATATTAATAAATAAATAAAAAATTTTAATAATAGTATAGGTATTTTAATAATATCAAGGAACAAATAGGCAAAAGTCTGGTTTAATAAGTTATTTGAATTGCTTCGTTTAATATCTGAAAATAACATTTTATGTCGTCCAAGTTTATTATGAAATTAAAAAGTTTTCGTTTGAAAGTAGAATGTTTATCTATATTTTGAAGATAAAGAGGCAAAAGGTTATAGATTTTGGATGCTAAGTAGTAAAAATGTTTCCGAAATATTTCTTTTGAAAAATGTGGTATTTTATAATTTCATTAGGTCTTCTTTGAGAGACATACGCTTTTAAATCACAAATTAATTTGTTTCAATGCAAAAAAGAGTCTAATGCGGAAAAGGAAATCATATTTTAAAGGTAGTAAGTTAAGATCTCTAAAGTTATTGGCGTCTGAGTGACCAGATTTTAAAATTTTGAAGCATTTATTTTGAATTGAAATTAGTGGTAGCAAATTGGATTTATAATCACCTCCCCAAATAATACCATAATTCCGTAATGAGTAGAACCAAGAATAATAAAATATTTTTAAAAAAGTTGTATCGATTTTATTTTTCAGATGATAAAACTTATTTTAAACGAAACGGCAACCTATTACTTATTTCTTTTATATGAGTTTTCCATTTTAAGTTTGAATTAACATGAAGACCTAAATATTTAATGCTAGAAACTGACTGCAATAAATAGCATTGACAATTTAAGGTATTTTTGCATAATGTTGAATGAAATTTAAAATTAAGATCAAGTTCAGTTTGCCTTAGACTAAAAAAATATACTTAGTTTTGTTAAGGTTTAAATTTAAATCATTGGCCTCAGATGCAGATAGTTTTCTGTTCTTAAGTTTTTGAGAATTTCATCTCGTGACGATTTGGTCTTGACTTGGATTATTATTGTAGGATTTACTTTTTTGAAAGATGGTACTCTATGAGCAGTTATCATGTTTCCTGCGATTTTTGTATTTGATAGTTGGTCTATTTTAGAGATAATATCATTCATTGATTCACCGTCAGACTCGGGTAACCCCGAAATCTCAAAATTTCAACATCTGGAATACTGTTTCAGTTCAATTATTGACAGTTTTAAATCCGTGACCTCTTTCTTGATGTCGGTGTTTTCTGTTGCAAGTTGATTACATTTTTCTTGTAAGGTTTTATGTTTTATTAGATTTTTGTAGATCAGTTATAGTTGTTGTTAGATTTTGGATCAAGGTGTTATTGGATTCCACAGATTTTTTTTAGCTGTTCAAATTGTTGAAGTATAAACGCCCTGAGTTCTTTGTTTTGCTGTTCCACGCTATCAGGATGTTAGAATCAGTCGAGGGTTCCGGGTTTTAATTTGTAGATATTTTTAAAAATAAGTTTAGACAAAAACCTTTTCACAATGTCCTTAATTTCCCTTGAACCTTGTTTACATATCTGGATTTATTCTGCATTCTTGTGCAAATTTTGATTACTTAATATAACTTTCTTGCAGTCTGTTCCATATTGGCCATCTGTTATGCCTACTCCTTCTCCTCTTATGGTTGTGCCTCAAGGAACTATGGGAATGATGCCATATTATATGCCTGGTAATTGAACTTTTAATAACACTACTCAACAAAAAAATGGGTCAAAATGCATCCACAGATTATGCAGATTCTTATGTAAAATGACCAGGGGTCTGTCCAGACCTTTTGTAAATGGTCTGGTTTTTTAAAAATTGTGAAAATCTACTCATGATTTTGTGAATTTTAGTCAGTCTTAAATTAGTTCTTTTCAGCCTGGAGCCTGTTTTTGTGAAAATTAGCTCAAAAATTTGCAGTATTTGTGAAATATTGTGACCATTTAAAGGCAAAAATACTTTGTGAAGGGTCGGTTTTTAAGGTGAAGGGTCCGTTTTCACAATGAAACATTTTGTGAAGGGTTCGAAAATGGACCCAAATTTCTTCTAAACAGACCCAGACCCCTGATGACCCCCTGAATCCGAATCTGACCCCCGTTTTTCTCCATCAGGCTCAGGGCGCTAACACCTCAATCGCTTTTAGCAAAAATCATTGCTGCCCAGGGTTGGCAAAAACCCGGGTTTTTTTGAAAAAACCCAAGTGGGTTGGGTTTTTTCGGGTTTTTTCAATAAAACCCTGAAAAAACCCACATAAAACTGGGTTTTTTCAAAAAAAGTGTGGGTTTTTTCAAAATTAAGTGGATTTCTCCTAGAAAGTAACTGGGTTTTTTCAAATTTTAGTGAGTTCTATCTATGTTAAATGTGTTATGTCAAAATAATGTCAGTTTTTCCACAGTTAAGTGGGTTTTTTCAAAGTTTTTAAGCTTTGAAAAAACCCACTGAAATTGTAAAAAATATCCAAAACTTTGAAAAAACCCATTCAATATTGAAAGAAATCTATTCAACTTTGAAAAAAACCCACTGAAATTTTTAAAAAAATCTTCTTTAATTTTTACATCTAGTTTGAACTTTAAACGTCCTAAATTTTGAAAAACCCATTCAATAATGAAAAAACCCACTGAATAATGAAAGAACCTATTTAACTTTTTAAAAAAACTCTCTGAAATTGAAAAAAACACCATTTAATTTTTGAAACATAATTTAAATTTTGGAAAAAAAACCATTAAAATTTTAAAAATATCCTTAACTTTGAAAAAAAAACATTAAATTTTGAAGGAACTGCCAAAATCTTGATTTTTCTTGAAAAAACCCAAAAATGGGTCCAAAATGTGGGTTTTTTCACATGGGTTTTTTTGAAAAAACCCATTGGGTCCAACCCAATTGGGTCCAATCCAGCCAACCCTGTTGCTGCCATGGGCGCCGCCAGGATTTCTTTTAGGGGGGTGCATCCATCTGTGTTTACAAATTATTCTACTAATTAGTAAAACAGGATTTATAATCTGCCTATTTCTTTAATATAGAAAGTAGTTTGGGTTTGGGGGAAGGGCCCAAATATTTTTTCCTCCTGCTTCTCATGCGTATTTAATGGACCCAATGTAGCTTTTAATAACTTTTTAGGTAAAATTTGTGTCCTGTGTAAAACTTATCACAGGAGAAGTTTATCGAATGTAATAAAGTTACAACAACTAAAGGGGGGTCTGGGGGTCCTCCCCCAGAACATTTTTGGAAACTTCACTCTAAAAAACAGGTTTTAACTAGTTTTGTTTCACCTAGTACGAACTTTCGATTTACATTTTTAGGTAAGATTTGCTCAGGCTTCTCCCGAACATATGCTCGACTGTTTGGGACTCACAGGGAGGGATATCTATTCGGATCCTCTACTTGTGTTGGACTTCCTGAGGATCAACGGTCTGATGGAGTTGGTCTGACTTCATCAGACACGGAGGATAAGAAACAACAACAACAAGATTTGCATTTGAAGAACTTAACAGGGGCGGATCCAGTATTTGTTTTTTTGGGGGCTGCATAATCCAATTTAATCTTCTCGATGATCTTAATATGTAAACGGAAGTGAATTATCCTGCTCAAACTACTAAAAGGGGGTCTGGGGGTCCCCCCCAGAAAATGTTTTGAAATTTAAGTAAAAAACCCATATTTTCAATTCGTTTTGGTACGCCTCATCCGAATTTCGGATATAGATTACTTTATGGTAATATTTTTGCACGTTTTGACAATTTAATACAAAAAAAAGTTGTAATAATAGTTACAAGTACCAAGGTGGTCTGGGGGTCCTCCCTCAGAAAATTTTTGAAAATTTGACCTTAAAATAACAGGGTTTTAACTCATTTGGTGCATAAATAGCCATATTATAATATAGTGTACAACTTTTCATTTTTTGGGGGGAGCTAAAGCCCCCTAGCCCCCCTGGATCCGCTAGTGGGACTTAATATAAAAAATAGAGTTTCAAGTACAAAAGGGGATCTGGGGGTTATCACCAGGGTTGGCAAAAATCCGGGTTTTTTTAAAAAAAACCCAAAAAAACCGGGTTTATTTGGTTTTTTTGGTTTGAACCAAGTTTTTTTTAGAATTTATTTTTCAGAATAAGTTATTTTAGCAGTGATGTTTGAAATTAAGTTGTAAATGAGACATTTATTTCAGGGGTTGTTTATAATTGATAAATGATTTGTAAATTTCAATTATTTAATTTAGTTAGCTAATTAAAATTTAATTAATTTGTTTTAAAAATAAGTCTTGTTTTTTAAAATATTCCAATTTGAAAATATAATATTATTGTAGTGAATAAAAATCGGTGTTAATTTATCTTGGATAAATGGTTGAAATAATCAAATTTCTCTTAATTATATATGGGTTAATTTATGAACTTAAGAAATTTCTTTAGAAAGCGAAAATTTAATTTTTCAAATAAGTAGTAAATTGAAATGTAAACAACTAATGTTAATTGAAATTGGATAATTGATTGAGATAATTAATTTGATTAATTATTAAATGGTAAAATAATCAAATTAATTACCTTAATTACATGGATTAATTTATAAACTTAAAAAATTTCTTTAGAAAGAGAAAATAAAATTTTTTAAAAAACAAATAACATTTTAGTAAGCAACTAATGTTAATTGAAATTGGATAAATGATTGAGATCATTAATCCGATTAAGGAAATCAATGGTTTTTTCTTAATTTAGTAAAAAAACAACTGGTTTTTATCTGCTTATAAACAAACCAACTGGTTTTTAGTTTTTATCATTAAAGAAATCGACGGGTTTTTTTCACGGTAAAAAAACCAACTGGTTTTTATGACTGACAAATAAGACAAATTGGTTTTTATCAATTAATTAAAATCCAAGCCATCTTTTATCAGTGAAAAACAGATAACTTTTGTGTATCTTTAGTTACTCTTTGAAATAATGTTTCATTTTAAAGGAAATTAATAAATAAACTATCTCTTGCAACATATAATAAGTTTAACTTAAGCGTTAAAGATTAAGTTTAGATAGAGAGAATTCAATAATTAAAACCATTAAATTAAAAGATTTCTGATTTTTAATCACCTTAAAATGTCAATTTTTTTATCAATCTGACCTTTTAATTTCGTGCAAAAGATTATACTTAATAACACTTTCTTTAAAAAAATCCTGAAAATATTTTATAATTTCTAAAAAAACCAAGTGGTTTTTTTGGTAAAAAAAAACATTTGGTTCAAACCAAATTGGTTTAAACCGGCCACCCAGAAATTTTACCCAAAAAACGAAGCTGAAAACCTTACTACGTGGTTTGGGTACACTTAGTCCAATTTTTGTCAGGGGGGTGCAAGTCCCGGCGCCCATGATTGCTGCTTATATTCATTAAATATGGGTCCTTGGGGAAGGGTTAGGACCATTTAAAGATTAATTTCGTAAAAAAACAGGAAAAAATAGCCAAATATAACCTCTATAACACTGTTCAACAAATTTGACCTTCAAAATTTTTCCTTGATGAAATATTCATCTCTTATAGATTTTGGGTCGCTGAATACAGACTTGAAGATGTTAATATAGATGCACGGCTGTGGATAACAATTAGGGGGCATCCTCTTAAAAACTGGGGGTTATGGAGGAAAATGGGTGTCATATTTGACTTTAGCAGGTCCTTTTACACAAAAATCAGCTGAAATTTAGTCAGTGGCATTTTGACTTTCATTTTACACAGCAGTTTAAATTCTATGTGTGGCATTGAACCCTTCCGTGGTTGCTTTGGGGGTGTTAACAGCTCAACCGCTTTTAGTAAAAATCATTGCTGCATATTGCCATCAAATTTGGGTTCTTGATGAAGGGTTAGGAACCTTCAAACGTGAATTGGGTAAAAAATAAGAGAAATAAATAGAGTATAACAAATCCCACTATATTTAACAATTTTTAGGGGGTAATTACCCCTTAAACCTATCCATTTGTTATAAATTTTCATATTTTATTAATTTGAACCTTTCTTGTCCCCTGGGGGCAATTTGAAGACTAAAGCAATGCTTTTTGACCCTGAAAATCAAGTTTAAAGTTAAAAGTAGTCGAAAACGTAAAAAGGGGAGGGGCTGTTCCCCAAAAATCCTGAGTCAATTGAGAATTTTAATGGTGATTTTCGTATTCAGGACCCAAATCTATAAGAAATGACTATTTTCATTAAGGAAATTTTTTCATTGTAGAACAGTGTAATTTGTAACATATTTTTTTGGGATTTTTAAGGGGTAATAACCCCTTAAACCTATCCATTTGCTACAAATTTTCATATTTTATAAACTTTAACTTGTTCCCACAAGTGTAATTTGAAGACTAAAGTAATAGTTTTTGACCCTGAAAATCGAATTCAAAAATGTTACGTCATTGAAAAACATAAAAAGGGGGAGTTGCTGTTCTCCGAAATCTGAGCCTGATTAAGAAAAACAGGGGTTGGATTCGGAATCAGGGGGTCATTTTACATAAGAACCTGCTTGATTTGTGTCAGATGCATTTTGACCCATTTTTTGTCGAGCAGTGTGATTAGCCACTTATTTGTATAGGGCAGGGGTCGGCAACCTGCGGCTCGCGAGCCACATGCGGCCCTTTCGATGTAAAGTTGCGGCTCTCCAGTTCTATACGAAAAAATTAATAATTTATTATCAAACCCTTGAAAAATCAGTAATATATTTTTAAGTACCTAATCAAATCAATGATACTCACTCAAGGAGCGATGTAACCCAAAGTTCTCAAGATGAGTCAAAACTCTACTTTTAAGGGTAAAAATTCCAAAATGTCGGGGAAGTTTTCCAAAACACTCCTCAAAAGTTTGAAATATGTGCTTTTTTACCTTCAAAATACTGTAATTTATAAGGAGTGATCCTCATTTGGTCATAATAGAAGTTCTAATTGGTCATAATAGAAGTTCTAAAAAGCGAATTAAAAAACTACTTTTAGGAGAAAATTTCCAAAATTTTTCCGAAGTGGGATCCCCACCCCTTCTTTAAGTTTGCTGTTTATTTTAACTAAGTATACTATTTGTCCTTGAAAATTCTGCCACTTAAAAATGAGAGGTGCTCTTTGGGTGCAATCAAAAAGGCCTAAAAATGAGCTACAAAGCTATTTTGATGAAGAAACTTCCAAAAAATTTTCTGGGGGAGGACCCCCAAATCCTCCAATTTTTCTAGAATTTAATTTGTTTAAAAATTTGTGAAATTAATTCACTCTAAAACGTGATGTAAAAAGTACCCGAACCCGAAAAGAGTTAATTCAGAAAAAAATGTGTAAAAAATGCTCCCCAACTAAAATCAGATATAATAAGCATATTCTATAACATTGAAGCAAAACAATTTAGTGGCTCTTTAAAAACTGGTAAATTTTTTAAATTGTAACTTTTGGCTCTTCCGTTTCAAAAGGTTGCCGACCCCTGGTATAGGGCATTTAGATAGGTAATCTAAAAAAACTAGGTAGGTTTAAATTTGCTTTATTTTTATATATTTTAGAAATGGGATCTTGGATAAAAAGAAAAGTCTATTTGATGTGTTGAACAAATTGATGTTATTATGTGCCTGTGTTTAAAGTTAAGTCACTTTTAGGTTACCAACAAGTTAATAAAGTATTAAGTTGCTAAAATTTTGGAATTACAAAAATAAATTTGCAAACCGATTTCAACTTAAGAGATTAAACTGTAGATAATTGTTTTACTAATTGAATAATATATCACTCTTTTCTTGAAAAATAGCTGGACGGCGTTCATATCCTTACAATTCATCTGTAAGACCGGGTGTTTGTTTGACTGGTGAGCATTTATGAAATCAATCAAGCTTTAATTTTGTTTTCCTAAATTGAATGCAATTTGTGTCACATTAAGAATTTTAACTATTGCACCCTATTTCAAACTTCTAATATAATGCATGTGGAGAATGTAAGTAACAATCAAGAAACCTCTTACATTTCTCTCTCATCTCATACTCTTTTTAAAGAATCTTGCTTGTATTCAAAATGTAGTGAAGTTTTAAAAAGAAAATAGAAGCAGAGCATGGCCTTGATTGATTGCATTTAATCTTTCCATGTCAGTCTGAACATTTAATTACTGCACTAAAAACATCACCTTTTATGTATTTAAGAACCAGTTTGGGGTTTTACTTGCTTTTAACAACACAATAATGGTTTTAGTAATTTAATAAAATTATAGAATATAGGGTATTTTTAACATTGTCGTCGAAAGGGGGTAGATAATCCCGAAATTTCAATTGGAGATGTTAGATTGAGATCCTACCTACAAAACCAATCCAAGTTTAAACTCATCGATGATATTTTAGGAGAAATTTACAATTTAGTAGAAAAAAAATTCGCGGGGCTTTGCCTCTCAAAATGGGGCAAAGACCCGCACTTGCAAATCTTGGTGCCCAAATGAAATATACAGTGATAAACAGAATTTTTCATTATAAAAACACTAAAAATAATGCTCTTAATGTTTTAATATTTCTAATCCAACCAACAATATTAAATATACATATGATCAGTTTTAATGGAAACTGTCAATCTGTTGTAGCAATTAATTTCGGATTGACCAGATATCTTTCAAAAGGGAGAAAGGATGGTCTCAGGTAGAGGGTTGGCATCTTGGACACCTTTATTAACCTCTTTAGAGATCAAGTAGCCCCATTTTCCTTTTGGGACGAATTCCTGAGCTTTTTAAGCTGCGTAGATTTGCCCCGTTTTACTTTATTTTGAAAAACAAGCCTTATTATTTTTAGAGACATGTTGAGGCAATTCTTTCAAAATGAAACTGAAGGTGATTAGCTATCTTATCATTGGGCTATTTGTTTGTATTTCTCCTCAAGCCCTATTTTATGTAATTTTTAAGTAAAAGATCAGAAAAATTACATCAAAATGATGAAAAACAAACTTACAGCATTTTTTAAACTAATGAGTGACTTAGGGGTACGAACTTTCGCAGAACAATAGGTCACAATATGACAAACCAACCACCTGGTTTTCAACTTTTGAATCCATCATTAACTATTAAAAATCGCTGTGCGTGGTTTTGCCTCGTGCGGGTTTTTATAGTTGGGTGGCTTATTACATAAAAATGCTCTGAAACTGCAAAATGTGATACTTTCATGAAACTTTCAGGGATGTTAGATAATCATATAAGAACTAAAAAATCGATGGGAGCCCAAAATTTCGGGGTGTGGTTTGACCGTTATGACGTCATAACAAGATGGCAACCAAGGGCCTATATTCGGTTCTTTTAATGACAGAAAGACATTTTTGGGGTCAAATATTATGTTTTAAGGGTCAAAAAACATGATTCTGATGACGAAACGTGCAATTTGTTTTAAAAAGTAACTAAAATTTAATAAAAGCACAAAATAATAATACAGTCTATCGCCAGTTGCGCCAAAAAAAATTTGTAAAATAATTATTTTTTTCGACAGTTTTATATGTTTTTTGGGGTGCTGATTCTAAATATTTAGGTCACTTTCACGTGGAAGGTCGGCTTCATATCAAAAAACGCAAAAATATGTGAAAAAATCGCAAAATTTTTACTCTTTCTTCGGATTTTCGCTTATATTTTAAAAAATATTAGTTTCTCGAAAATTATTTAAATTACAAAGTTGGAGTAGATAAAATTTCCTACAAAATGCACCAGTTAATGCTTGTTTTCCGAAGAATAGTTTTGACGTTATAACGCATTGAAAAACAGATAATTTTAACACAGCATATATTAAACAGAGGATGTTTGTTCCTCTGTTTTTCAGTGTGTTATAAAGTCAAAACTATTCTTCGGAAAACAAAAATTAAATAGTGCATTTTGTAGGAAATTTTATCTACTCAAACTTTGTAATTTAAATAATTTTCGAGAAACTGATATTTTTTAAAATATAAGCGAAAATCCGAAGAAAGGGTAAAAATTTTGCGATTTTTTCGCATATTTTTGCGTTTTTTGATATGAAGCCGACCTTCCACGTGGAAGTGAACTAAATATTTAGAATCAGCACCCCAAAAAACATATAAAACCGTCGAAAAAATAATTTTTTTAGAAATTTTTTTTGGCGTGACTGGCGATAGACTGTATTATTATTTCGTGCTTTTATTGAATTTTAGTTACTTTTTAAAACAAATTGCACGTTTTGTCATCAAAATCATGTTTTTTGACCCTTAAAACATAATATTTGACCCCAAAAATGTCTTTCTGTCATTAAAAGAACCCAATATAGGCCCTTGGTTGCCATCTTGTTATGACGTCTTAACGGTTAAACTACGACCTTAAATTTTGGGCTCCCATCGATTTTTCAGTTCTTATATGATTGTCTAACATCCCTGAAAGTTTCATGAAAGTATCACATTTTGCAGTTTTTTTGTAATAAGCCACCCAACTATTTACCCCCACCTACCCTACTTACTAATATTTGGAACTGTTGATCTATATTTTTATTTTACTAACTCCATGGTTTTAAAACATCCTCTTGCTCTTTATTAAAATAAAATGGTTTACTTTTAGGTCAGCCTGTTCCTATTCAGTACCAACCTGGACCAAATCCTCTTCAGAACCAATATGCTGCATATCCTCAAACTCAACCTTATAGACCAACTGAATCTGATATCAAACAGGTGAGAAAAATAGTTTTTAATCACCTGTTTTCTGTGACCAGTTTCGTTTTTCTTGTAGAATTAACTTATATTTTTTTATTCCAAACTCAACCATGTTATAGAATAAGAAATTGCATTTGGGGAAAAATTAAATAATTCCATTTGAAACTTCTTTCTCTGCTCATCCATTATAAAAAATGCCAGATTAAGATTTTATGGGCTTCAGGTTCTATGTTACTTTTTCTTTACCCTTTCAATCCTAAGTCTTCCAAGATTACTATTGAATCCTATGGAAAATTTGGCGACTGAAAGGGTTAATGGTTTATAAGTAAATAAAATTTTTTCACAGTAAGGCAGTGTTTAATAGCACACAACCTCTTTTATTATCTCAACTGCTCATCTCTAGATATTTGTATATGCATTTGCGGTGTGAAAAATGTTAAATATCTTAAAAATATGTAACACTTAATGTAAAATTTTCTTTATTTAGTTTTAATTTAATGACCTTTTGCTTATGCAGTCGTAAAGAGTTGTTGCAGAATTTTTATTCTGTGTAAAAATCGACGTATAAGTATAGTAGTATGGTACATTGCATAACTTTCAATGTGAAAGTTAGAAAAGTATTCATTAAGTAATCAGTACTCTATTCAAATACTCTATTGCAGTGGTTCTCAACTTAGGGGTGATCACCCCCAGGTGGGAGATTTGGGTTATAAAGGGGGTGATAAATAAGTGGGGGGCGATGAGATATTCAAAGGGGGAAGATAAAATAGTACTGTACTGGCAGACTATTCAGACTGAATGTACCAAAACCAGTTAAAACCCTGTTTCTTAGGGTCAAATTTCCAATCATTTTCTAGGGTAGGACCCCCAAACTCCCTTTTTGTACTTGGAACTTAATTTTTCAAAAACAATTTCATAATTATTTCAGCAAAATCCTAATCCTACCTAAAAATATATGTCCGAAATTTGGAATAGGTTAACTAGTTAAACCATAACTAGACTAGTTAAAAACCTGTTTTTTGGAGTCTTTTATCCAAAAATTTCCCACCCGGACATAAAATAGTTTTATTATTTACACTTTACTTCAAATTAAAATTATACATACAATGAGAATGAAAAGGGAGCGATAGGTGTCAGTCAACCTCTAGAAAGGGGGGATGGGCCACAAAAGGTTGGGAATCACTGCTCTATTGCAATGCCTTTGAAAGGTAATTTGACACCCTAATAATACAAAACATTTTATGTGTGTTTTCTTAGTGTCTAGAATGAAACCTGGTGTTAATTAATCATTTTATTCTTAGTTGCAAGAAATGTTTCCAGACTTTGACCAAGAAATTATCCAAAGTGTTCTTCAAACATGCCAAGGAAATAAAGAGCAAGCAACTTCAACACTCCTTTCTCTATCTGATAAATAAGTTTAATATCTGTTAAACTTTAAGAGCACTGCTATTCCATTGTTTACTCAAATGAATTTATTCATTTTATTAAAAGTTTGATGTTATCATATAGACTACCTAAAATGATATACAAACTGGCCGGCCAACTGAGAGAGCTTCTAGTAAAAAACATCTGTTTGTTCATGTTATGCAGTTGAGTTTTAGAGTTAGATAATTTTGTGATTATTAAAATAATATTTATATTTGTTGATTGGTAGATTTTATATTAAAAAATTCAATATAATTTAAATGCTTCTGATGTAAATATATTTTGGAATCTCTTATTGAACTATGCCTGACCTTTACTTAGAAAAGTATTGTATACTATAATTTTTATTTATAACATTTGCAAAGTAACATGTTATTTAAAAATAAAGATTTCTGAAACCCCTAAAAGGTTACTTATTTATTTATTAAGAAATTTCAAGTATTTGGTTTATTTACCATAAATCAAAAACACATCCTAAAAGAGTGTTTCTAAATCTTTTTTTACTTTCATCACAGATTAAAGATCTGGAATTATTAGAAGCATACCTTAATATAAAAAAATATAAGTTCAATGATGAAAAAGTATAAGTAAAATGTTTGTTTAGAAAAATTTTTTTCATTAAAGGTCTGTGCCATTTTCTTTTGAAAATGAAACGTAATATAAAAGGGGTAAAACAAGCTTCAAAAGTTCATATTTACAAGGTCTTTCTTACTTTTTGGGTTTGATTTTAAATAGTGCTTTAATCCAAATTGACTGAACCCATAAAGATGCACGAGGTAGGGGTAGATTTAATTTGCTTTTTTTTCAAGCTATATTCAAAGGATGAAGATTTGTGATCATGGGCGTAGTCAGGGCTCCACATAAGAGGAGGGCAAGCAGGGTCGACTTTTTTTGTTTGTAGAGACCAATCTTAAAGCCCCGTGAGAGAGGGCCGTAGCCACAGTATTGTTTCAAGAGGGTTTTTTGACCCTTAATGAAATTAATGAAAAAGTTTTTGTAATTTGACCCTAAAAAGCAGCTTTGTGACTTATTTTTGGACATAGGGGACCATTTAGGTTGCACTCGAGGGTGTAGCAGTGTATCATTCCTTGTATAATCTTCAGAATTTTCAAGGCAAAAAGCAACATAATAGACATAATAATTTTGGAATGGGGGTCAACAGCCCTGGATGGGAGCTCTTATTTTTAATTTTAAATCAGTGCTGGGGAATATTGAAATTTATTTCCTGAGGGACCCAAAAATATTTTTCAGTCCCTTTCATCTGTATTATTAGGTTTAATGTAGCTTTTCAACACATTTTTAGGTAGAATTTGTGTTCAAGAGAACTTTATATAAGAAAAATTTTCAGTAATAAAGGTTCAAGTTTCAAAGGAGGGCCTGGGGGTCCTCTTTGTCCTAAAAACAGGGTTTTAAGCCTTTATATCCATACGGGACATGTAAGTCCCACTTCCCAATGTTCCAAATTCGTCCAATTTTCGTCATGTAAGGACAAATTTAGTTTACTTATTGTTGCAGTAACGTAAACTTCACATATTTTGGATGTGGAAAATAATTTGGGGCATAAAGGGTTGAACTGTTTTTTGGTACGCGTTAAACCAAAATTTGGATATACATTTTTAGGTAGGATTTCTATTTTAATGAACTTATAATTAAAAAAGTGTGAATAATAAAGGTTTAAATACTAAAGGGGGCCTGGAATTTCGAACACTTGACTTAAAAAAGCTGGGTTTTAATTTAGCTAAAAGTAAAGTAAAAGCAAATTACTCGGGACTTAAGGTGGGGAGCTGCCCCCCTGGCTACGCCCATGCTGAGTAGGACAGATTTCTAAATAAAATATTCATAAAAATTGACCTTTTAGAAGAAGCCCCAAAAATGTCTTCTCCATAGGAATCAAACAGGAGATTTTATTTCATGTTATTTATTATACAGGATGATTCAAAAGTAGAAGCGGAAAATGTTAGAAGGGGTAGGGTACACCTTACACGACCAAAAATTATAGGGATTGGAATAAACTCCTAGTGAGGATTTCTTAAGGGGGGATAGGATGCTGAATAATCCCGAGCGGAAAAGGACTCTCAACCCTTTGATATCAGACATATTATAAAAATAAAGTAAATTCGTTCGATTCCGTCATTATTATTAAACCAATTAGAGCTGAAAGATGCAATTAAGAGCTAAAACCAATTAAAAGCTTGATTATCTCTGAATCGTAAACTAGGGAAGTATCCTTGCAAATGACTAATAAAAATCTTTCATTCCCGAAAACTTACAGGAACTCAAAGTAACCAGTCTTATCGCAGTTTTTTTACAGAACTTGTTTCTTTCCTTTATGTCCCGACGGGACTTGTAAGTCCCACTTCCCAATGTTCAAAATTCGCCCAATTTTCGCCATGTAAGGCCAAATTTAGTTTGCTTAGAGTTGCAGTTACGTAAACCTGACATATTTTGGATGAGGATGAGGAAAATAATTAGGGGCATTAAGGGTTAAGATACATGTAATGCAAAATGCAGGCTTGAAGCCCAGCACGGTTGATTCATTTAACCTGAACCTCAAGTAACCCCTCCAGTAAATGTCAATCTTTTCTTAAAACTTGTTTACACTTGTAAAATTTGTTATTATTTCTAACAACGCTTTCATTCTATCTACTATCTTGTTGAAAAATAATACCATAATCTTCACTCGTGGTTTTGATATGATCCTTGTTTAGTTTGAATCCGTGCCTCTTGTTTAATTAATGAAAACAATTCGTTAAATTAGTTTAGTTGGCAACGGGTCTATTGGGTGTATTTAAACGGGAGAAGAATCTTCTTTGGGAATATCCATACAGCAACGCCGACGATACCTTCATGGGTCACTCGCCGAGGATGGCTAGTATTCGAGGGAGTCTTGTGAAGAACAGCATCTGAAAGAAAGCCCCCTCGAGAAAACGGCATTGCTTATCGGCAATGTATCCGGTGCCCCATCCCAACAAAAGCATCTCCGAGGCTGCGAATGTACGCTGAAGACGACCAGCATTCAGCAAACAAATGAAAGGTAAGTTGTATCTACTGATTTTGTTTTCATATAAAAGTTTGTACCTCAAATTCTTCTATAGTGTTCCCAATGTCAAGTCGAGATTCTTTCTCTTTGAAGAGAAATTTTAGAGATATTTTTATTATGGATTAATCCTATAATAGTACACTGGATTTGGCGATATTTAGCGATTCATTTGAGGAGGGCGTATTGCTTTTTTTATTAATTTATGCTCATTAATGTTTTTTTTTTGTAATTTTTATTTTTGCATTTTGGAAATCACGGTGTGATTGGTGATATTTTTCAAATCTCCGTGTAACGTTTACTAGGATTTTACCTGAAAAATTTTATGAATTAATTTATAATTAATTCGCTCTAGCTGATGAATTTTCTCAGAGACGATTATTTTATTTGCGTATATCCCTTAATTTTCAATTTATTGACTCAAAAAAGTATTAGCTTGAAAACAATTGCAGAAAATAATAATGCAGTAGATAAAGGGTTAAAAATGGTTTCTAGAGGTCAAATTTCCAAAAAAGTTTGGGAAAGAAAGGGATGGAGTATCTCCGAATTGCGTAGCTACATAGTATTTTATCCCCAAGTAACTTATGGTCATATTCACTGCTACCTGACTTGCAGTTGTTAACAAAGGATTCCACCAATCGGAGTCGATGAAAAGCTAATTTCCTATTTTTAGCTTGGATTAACCGCTGGTCAAGTGGCAGTGAATAAGGCCGTTAGTGCCTTTCTCTTGTGAGCCAACGATATTATGTTGATAGTTTAGTGTTTTATATAACTGCTGCAATTTTTATTTCATGAATTAACTAAAGATTCTTAAGTAAATATATAAGGCTTGTATTTAGTGTCAATGTTGGTTTGTTGGTAAACATTCTCGAAACAGCCTTATGGGGGATTTACAGCACTACTGTAAAAGCGATATTTTCGGTTTGCGGCAAGAAACCAATTGACGAGCGCCATCTTTTGTGAGTAGCGGGTACTAAAATATTCCGCTTTTTGCATGACTTGCAGCTCCTGCAGCGGTGGTGTAAATCCCCCATTAGAGTCCTCCAGACAACATGTGTAACCACAGCTTTCACAGTAACATGATCAAGTGTTGTTCTAATCGTACTATTAGATCTTTAATACTAATCTACTAATTATTGTCAGTTTAGAATCCAATTATAATAATAATTAGATCTCTGTGAATGTCGGTCATTATTTGAGCTGTGGATTAACATGGCGTTTGGAGGACTCTTTCTAAAGCTGTACCATATTTTCTTGTCACGGAGGTTTTTAACCCGTTTTGAATTTTTGTTAAGTAATTGTAAAAATCAGTTCAGTAAAAGCGCGAAAGTAATGTTCATAAAACGGTTCTGCTGAGGCAATGTACTTCACGTTTTTGTATAAAATTTTGAGATGGGAATTTTTAAGCAGAGCTTAATTTGAACTAGAATGCCCCGGAGCTTCGTATTGTTTTTTAAAACTCGTAAAAAATCTTAAAATTGCCGATCTTACTATGATCCCGATAGGCCAAACCTCTAAAGCTAAAGAATGAATTTTCCAATCGCAGATACTGTGTTTATACAGGGTGTCCCATAAATGTTGGGTCACACTTCTAGGGGGGATAGTAGACACCTAGACGAGTCAGAATCACACAGGATTTGGGGGTCCCAGACCAAATCCCAGGGAGTTAAAAATGGAGCGACACCCCAAAAAAATTATTGAAAAATTAAATTTGTAGAATAACTACTATAGGTAAAAATTTAATTATGGTCTCAAAAATTGTGGTTGAATGTGATCTTTAAAATTATCTTAAAAGTTTTCAGTTTAAATCTTTTTTTATTTCAAAAAAGTTTAAAAACCACAAAAAAATGTGAAAACTCTGCCAAAACTTTATTTTGCATTTCGAAATCCTTTCCTTTGATTTAATAACACTAGTCGACAGTGGTTTCCTAACAACAACCAAATTACGATTTTTGTAACTAATTCATATAGTTATTTAAATATCTGCAAGTAAAAAAGTTCCACCACGTCCCATTTTTGTGTAACAAAAATTTTCGATTTTCTGCTTTTTTTTCTTAATTTTTGCGTTTAAAGCGTCATTTTTGTTCAATAGCAACCCTGCAATTCCATCCAATTAATTTATTTCTAGTATCCCAGTATGTAGACATTCTTTTAAAAGTGTGGTTATGTTTTTTTACTGCAGTTCATTTAAAAAATTAACGAGTTTTCAGTGTAGATTTTGCACATTTATGCACAATACGCTTTGCTTAATTTGGGTACAGTTTAATTTACAATTCAACGGTAATATTTAACAGAAAAAGTGGTAAAAGGTTTTTCCTCACTTATTTGGGTTCAAATAGGTGACTAAAATGAAATCTAGGCTCCTAACGTGCGTTGCAGAAGTTTGAATGTGGCTCTTTTTAAGTGCCTAAGAGTCAGCAGTAGTTCTATGCAAATTACTATTCCTATAGTATGGGGGGACATTCAAATTATCTTGGTTATTTTAATATCAATGACAAATACAGAAAAAAACATTTCAAAAAGTATTTAAAACTTCTTTTTTCGCCATTAAGTGAAGGCAAACTCAAAGTCAATATGAACATCTGATTTAAACAAATTCACGACCCTGCTTATGAAGGAAAATTTAATAAAAACGCATTATCAGCTTGGAAAGGGTTTTTAGGAGAGTGGTAAGATGGTTTTTAGAAAAAAAAGGACCGATAAAAGGTTTTAATCCCAATAGAATATCCTCTTTAGTCTTACCAAGCCATAGAATCACTCAAAGTTCATATTTTACATCCACGTTTGAACTTATTTCCAGAAAATATCACTGTTTTCAATCATAAACAAGGGTAAATATTCCCTTAGGACATTGACTTGATACACAGGTCACTGAGAAATAGAAATTTTGGGTTACAGCTCTTGGTTAATTGAAAGAGGAGATTTAACGCCCCTTAAAAGACAAAAAGTGATAAAATTGTACCGTCTTCAATGAATGTTTAATGATTTTTAGTTTTATATTGTCTGAAACATGTATATAATCTTAATTATGACAGTATTTGATGCTAAAATAATGAGATTAACTGTTAAAAATGAGTGTTTTCAACGCTTTTGCCCGTTTCTTACAGTACTGTTGCCATATTTGTAACAAAAAAACTGTACGTGCTGCAGCTTTTTCACAACTATTTCTTAATTTTACAACCTCAAATTAGTCGGAAATACCTAATCTCGTTTTTGTTAGCGAAAAAAAGTTTAATTTTGTCGACTAGTGTAATCTGAAAGGTCATAGTCGAAAACCCTTAAATCCAAATTTTCACGTAAATAGTCAATATTAAATGCTTGAGAGCCTGTTAAAGCATGGTTTAAGTCCGTTTTTTGTGTTCGCAAAGTGCGGTTTTGGAAACGGCTATAGGAAACCAGTTTGCGCACGCAAAAAACAAACTTTAACAGGATCTCAAGCGTTTAATATTGACGGCTTTTACGTGAAACTTTGGACTTAAGGGTTTACAACTATGATCTTTCAGATTGTAAAATCAAAAGAAAGGATTTCAAAATACAAAATGAGGTTTTGGCAGAATTTTCAAATTTTTTTGTGATTTAACTTTTTTCATAATAAAACAAATTTTTAGGTGAAGACTTTTGAGATAATTTTAAAGATCATATGAAACCACAATTTTTGAGACCCTAATTTAGTTTTTATCAATAGTAGTTCTTCTACAAATTGAATTTTTCAATAATTTTTTTGGGGTGTCGCTCCATTTTTAACTCCCTGGGATTTGGTCTGGGACCCCCAAATCCTATGTGATTCTGACTCGTCTAGGTGTCTACTATCTCCCCTAGAAGTGTGACTCATTATTTATGGGACACCCTGTATAATTACGTATAAGGAAAATAGCTGTCGCAAACAAGCTTCAGATGAGGCGGCACGAACGAAATTCCCCGCAATGAGGTATTCTCACGTTTTGATTAAATTTTATTAAAATAGAAGATAAAAAACCATGAAAGATGACGTTTACATCAAGTATTTTCGTAGCCTAGTTTCTGAGATATAAATTTTTGAAATTTCGTTTTTTGTTTGGGCGCGAAAACACTTTCGAATCACAAATCATGCGCTGTGATATCACATCAAATAGAAGCCAGTTTTCTGATCAAGTGAAAACAGTAAACACAATGGTTTTCACGGGCTGTGATGTCACATCCAATAGAAGCCTGATAACGTGACTTTTCTGACGTTTTGGCAAAAATAAAATTTAATTTTAAATTATTTAAAACAAATTTTTGAACTTAAAAATCAGAAATTTAGGAGTTTTAAACCATTATGTATCAAAAAAGTGTAAAATCAAGCAAATCCCTCACGCATGCAAACACCTCATTTAGTGCAGAAACCTGTCAAGCTATAAAAGTCACTGTCACTCGACTTGATTCTGCAATAAAGCTGAACTGAAATTTAATGTTTCAAAATTACTTTAAAATTGCGAGTTTCTATTGTTCCTACACTTAAAAATACGTTTGACCGAACATAATATCATGACGCCAGTAACTAATTTTTGAAAAAAGTGGTGTTTAACATGGTTTTAAAATAAACTATTCAAATGTTTTTCTCACTTAAAAAGCAATTGCAGCTGAGTAATGAATTTTGGGTACTATTCCAGAATCCCGGCGCAAAGCGATAAAATCGCCAATAATGATGCAACCGCTGGTAATGTTTCTGTAACCCTAGTTTCAAAAAATCTGCTTGGCGAGATTTGCGCCGGTATTCTAGAAGAGTACCGAATTTTGTTTCTCTTTCAAAAAAGAAAATAATCTTTCATGAAAAGGGACAAAAAAAAAGTGCCGTTAATGATATCACCTTGATCAGTGTATGATCAGTTTATAGATGAAAAATAGTTAACTATTATAGTTTAGGATGCATCAAATTCATCAATTATTCAGATGTGACAATCATGTTTTTGGGTCTTGGTAGTTAAGAAAAATTTGGGAGGGGGGATATTGATATTTCGGAAAGGGTTTATAATGCGCCAAAGTGGAGTAAACCGCATACGATCGACAACTTCGTATTCATACTGAAACTTCGATTTTTATATTGGAGCAGTCTTATTTGGAAGTGACGATATGTAATTAAATGCTATTCGTCACCTCTCCCAAGACCGAGGAATAAGACAATTTTTTTTAAAAACCACTCGCTCCTTATTGCCTTAATCTTTAGAAATTAAATTACTTGCATTTTTGATAAAGTTTTCTTTACATCTTTTATAGTCGGCATGGGTATTTTTGAAAAAAACAAAGTTGGTTGGGTTTGTTTCGTTTTTTCCAATAAAACCATTAAAAACCTTTATTAAACTGTTTTTTTTTCGGAAAAAGTGTGGGTTTTTTCAAAATTAAGTGGTTTTCTCCTTTATAGTGTTTTTTCTTCAAGTTTTAGTGAGTTCTTTCTATGTTAAATGTGTTCGGTCAAAATAATGTCAGTTTTTCTTTAGTTAAATGGGTTCGTCAGTTTTCTTAAAAATTAATGTTTTTATTTTTATTTTAAAGTGTTCATTTATCAATGCTATGAGATAGAATGTAAAATAATCTTTGGAGTAATTTGTTATCGAATTTTTCTTGTGATTATTGAAATCTGGTTTAAAATTTGAAAAAATCCACTAAAACTTAAATATCCTTAACTTTGAAAAAAAACATTGAATATTGAAAGATGTCGATTTTGCTTTAAAAAACCCACTGAAATTTAAAAATCATTAATTTTTATATTTAGTTAAACTTTAAACTTTTTCCCCTAAATTTTGAAAAATGCCATTCAGTAAGGAAAAATTCAGTAAAAAACGTAAAAAAATTCAGTAAAAACTGAAGAAGGGGATCCATTGATCCCCGAAACAATTGTCTACAGTTTTTAAAAATTTTTAAATTGTGTAAAATAAACGTTGTTTTTTCAATTGAGTTGTCAACATTTGCACAAGATTTTTTTCGCTATATGGACTGGTTTGTTTTTTTTAGACGAGGTCAAAATCCCGCACTTGGTAAATAATGTTGGATAATTGTACCTGCACCTGTCATAAGTCTAAACATTCCAGATGGCTGTTGAATCCTCCTGAAAATGTCGCTGGATATCCAGTCTCACATGCTTAGGCTGTTCACAGCAGGTTGTACTCACCTCGATGGCATTTAATTTTCCATGTCACCGGGCGAGTATAAACCTCTCATTGAATATATGATCGGCGACCATGTCCTGTGCATCGTCAACCCACTTCAACGTAACTCAAGAAAAGGGTAGGTTTTTAAGATTTATAATTTTCTTTTTTATTTTAAATTTACTTATGCTTCGAAATAAAGTTTTAAGTTTGTAAAATTCATGGTTGATTTTTTGACTGTGTTTTGAATGTGTGAATTTTTGAATGTGTGAAACACACTGCTCAAAGCAGTTCAATTGATTTGGTGAATTTTTTACTTATTGAAAGGAACCTAAAAAGTTGAGAATTTTTCTTAAAAACAGGGTCATTTAAAAGCTAAAACCGTATAGTTAAAATGAAATTTATTATTTTTTTTATGAAATTTGGGAATTTTGCATGGTTGAGAAAATTTATAAATCCCTCTATACATAATTGAAAATAAATTTCGTTTGAGTCATAGGCGCCGACTTTTATCAAATATTGGGGGGCCCAGTACTAGACTATGAAGATATTAGTTATTCCGTTATTCCATAAACTTTCGATCGTCACTCATGCTAGACATCTCCCCCCCCCAAGATTTTGAACATCCAAAGGCTTATTCCTAAAGTACCTCTAAAAGGAGTTGCTCAAATTATATTTCACATTATGTTAAAATTTTAAAATTACTCGAAGTATAATAATGGGTCGGAGATTTTTTTTGAAAAAAGGGAAATTTTTGAAAATTTGCCTCAAAAAGTAGTGTTACAGCTTTCTTTGAGAAATTTTTGGTTCCACCAAAACATAGCAGTTCTTTGTAAAACATAGAATTTCTAAGGAAAATATTACAACTAGAGACGTCAAAATTTCGAGAGGGGCTGGGGGTCCTCCCCCAGATATAATTTTGAAATTGGTCTCTTTAAACTAGTGTTATTTATTTTGAAACTCTCTAAAGGTAACTCGTTGACCCCATAGGAAGTTGTGGGGACCCTCGGAGGTCTGCGGACCACTGCTATAAAAAATTCGAATAAAAAGCAGCGCAATATTTTTTTTAAAATTTAATCGAACACAAAATATTAAATACCTATCGCGAAGAATGAAATTGAATTTATACCGCCTTTAAAATCAACGGCACAGAGCCGTAACTAGACTTTAGTTTCGGGAGGGATTTTGACTATGTATTTTTTCTGAGGTACCTACTTACGAGTACTTTTTTACTTCAAGTGTTAGATGACTTGAAGCGATTCCAAGCGAAGCGATATTTGAGGGTCACCCAAAAATTTGAATTTCCACCACAAAATAGCGTTTTATCTCCTTTTGAAGCCTATTGGGTTACACCCTTAGAGCAGGCCTCATTTAAAGAAGCAGAATTTTTAAAGAAACCCAGTAAAATAAAAAAATAAATAAATAGTAGAATAAACAGGAAAATTTCGAAGGGGGTTTAGGGGTTCTACTTCAGAAAAATTTTGGAAATTTGTCCTTAGTCTTTAAATTCATTTTGTAGACCTATTTCTTATTTTACGCAAAAGAAATATCACACCTCAAAAATCATGGAAGTTTCAGGGGAAAACGGTACAAAATAGATTTTAAAATTTGAGGGGGGCTTGGGGGTCCTCCCCCAAATTTTTTCTGAAATTTTTATCTTTGAAAGCGATGTTTTAAGTCATTTTGGACCATGGACCCTTTGAGAAGACCAAGTGAACGGGACCAAAAGAACGACGTCCAATACATTGCCTTCTTTAGTTCATGAAAGAAAATAGGTAGATTTTTACTAAAAATATTGAGGGGGCTTAGCCTCCCTTCAAACTTTGGGGGGCTCAAGCCCCCTCAAACCCTATGGAGTCGGCGCCTATGGTTTGGGTAAGGGTTTACTCGGAATGATAACTTTGTACACCTGTTTCCCATCAAGTTGTTGGGGCTGGAATTTTTTGTCCAAGCTCCTTAGCATTGTCCAACACTTAAAACTGTTTGGGAGAGGAATTGGAAGGGAAGAAATCTCCTTAAGTATACCCTTCCACACGTGTTCTATTGGATTTATACCGGAAGAATGTGCTGATCTATGCATTCTAGCATTGCCCACGTTTCTTTACAGAGTTTTCAGTCTTGTGTGACGAACTGTGAATTTGGTTGTGTAATACTCTACGTGTTGTGAAATTTGTTGGAGATCCAGTAATACGAGGGTTGTTTTTAATTAACTTTCTGTTTTTCTCCTGAAAAGAAAGTATTAGGAATTTCAAAATAATTTTGGTACTGGTAGTTACATCTTTTAGGTTCAATTTGCCACTTTACTGAATAATATCGGACATTTTTTCTATTTTTTATCGATTTTACAAGCGCGCTCCTCGAACTATTTTCCCGACAACCCATACAGAATTTTGCTTTTTTTCTCCCCTCGCTCCGTCCACGATCACCTGCCCATTGTTAATGCCTGGTCGCGGACGGAGCGAGCGAAGAAAAAAGCGAAAATATCTATGGGTTGGCGGCAAAATAGTTCGAGGAGCGCGCTTGTAAAATCGATACAATTAGAAAAAATGTCCGATTTTATTCAGTAAAGTGGCAAATTGAACCTGAAGGATGTATCTAATTACCAGTACCAAAATTATTTCGAAATTCCAACTATTTTTTTCAGGAGAAAAACGGAAGTTAATTAAAAAACAACCCTCGTAAAGAGATTTCCTAGTAACTGCTAGATAAAATCTACTTAAAAAAATTTTCTAAATAGGCTGGTGATTCAAGTTTCTTAACACATTAATACCAAACCTTCGCTATGCAAAGGTGGATCTACCTGCGCCTGGAGATCCAATTGCTGCTGATCTCCGTGGAAATTAGGGGTTAAAGTAAAATCATCACACAGTTTTCTTTTTGGTGAGGGACAACACGTGTCTGGCGACACTACAGCTGCAAGTGATGTGCAAACCATTAAGATCCTTATCGAACGGAGGGGAGGATTTCTTTAAATATTGATTGTGTGTGTTTCTTCAAAGTTTAGGATATTTTTAAAATTTTAATGGGTCTTTCAAAATTTAAACTTGGTTTCAAAAATTAAATGGTGTTTTTTTCAATTTCAGTGAGGTTTTTGATAAATGAGAATTTGAGCATTGATAAATGAACACTTTAAAATAAAAATAAAAAACGTTAATTTTAAGAAAACTGACGAACTTTAAAAAACCAATTTAACTATAGAAAAACGGACATTATTTTCACAGAACACAATTAACATAAAGAACTCGCATTAAAATTTTAAAAAAGCCCACTTATAACAAGAAAACCACTTAATTATGAAAAACCTACACTTTTTCCCGATAAAACAGTTTTATAAGGGTTTTTTCAGGGTTTCATCTAAAAAACCCAATCCACTTGGGTTTTTTTATGATTAAGACATACATAAATAAAATAAAGTCTAACTTATAATTAGATAAAATTCAATCCTTGTAAATTTATCCAATTATAATAAATTTTTTATTTGATAGTTATTTCTAGACATCAAAATTATAAATTTTCACAATGTTCGACCAATAAATTTACTGCGTCCGTTGTTTGTGATATTATATTCATAATAGAATAAATCCTATAACATAGTTTTAAGTATTTCAAAACAATCTCAAAGATTATTTTGATAGGAACGTGTTTGATAACTCCCGCGTATTTTATCTATTGTTGATGATATCACAATGCCTCTCCCGTGATCCAGTGATGTGATGGGGTACGAAATTAAAATGTCACTCTTGGATTACTGTTATAGATAAAATTTCCTTGATTTTAGAGCATGTGGATTAATTATTATTGTGAGTGTTCAGTTTCAAAAGTTAAAATTGTGTTATTTGAAAGAGTGGATTATTTGGTGACTGGGTATTGTAAGTAGCACTCTATTCATTCTTGTTGTCGGGTTATTATTGTGGAGATTTTGAAATATCTTGGTGAAACCTAAAAGGTTTTTGGAATTTGCAGCCACTGAAATTTAAAGGGAATTTTTTAACGTAAGAAATAAATTTAAAAACAAAGTTGAAAGTTAAGTTTGAAAAATTTATTTGCTAAAAAAATAATAATGCTTTAACAGATTTTTTCATTCACCTATATTTAAACCAAACCAAAATAAAACTTTACTGATGAAATTCTTAATTTGAGTGAAAATTTTAAGGATATTTTCGTGTAAGTTTAATTCATTTGAAACTTTTACTGTATATTTTCATTCTAAACTCTTCTACCCTGGAATTACTTTTAAAGTTTAGTTCAAAAGTTAATATGTGTGAGATTGAATAAATGCAGATGTGTACCCGCATCAGAAAAACGATTTTGAATTGGAAAATAATTGCTTCCTAGTTTTTGTGTTTTTAAAAGCTACGTACTTTGGAAGATTTGACCACGAGGATAGTCAGGGATAATTATTTTAAAAAAACTTGGAAAAGTCATACAAAACAACTGGAAAATGGCGAATTTTGGTATCAGCGTCTCATTTTTTATCTGCAAAAAATGTGGACTTATTAAAAATATAATATATATGTTTGTAATGACAAAGTATCTTAAAAATTGCTATGGATAGCTAGTGTTTTGAACTGAAAATTTTTGAATTTAAATGGAAAAATTAGAATTTGTTTTACGAATTGAGTTTATTGGGGGGTTCTTTTTGAAAAAAACCCAACCCAATAGGACTTCAAAGGAACCTAAGTTTCATTTATGTCATCATAAGGATTTGTAAAATGTTTTCAGATATGTAGTTTGAGTCTTATCAAAGTAATTGTGATTTGAATAAACACCCATTCTTTTTATAATGTATTCTACGGGAGTTTTCTACTTTTTCAGGTTACTTTATCTTGACAGCATTTAAAAAAATTCAATATTATAGTTTACACATGACATCAATTATTACGTATTTAATTTCGGATAAAGAACCTTTGCGCAGAATCTTAAACTGAAGTAAAGATATTTTCCAAAAAGAAAACCCTTATATTTTTAAAACTCCTTTCCTTATATACTTTTGTGGCGAGCTTTTATCTAAACTCAAAGTCTAAACTGAAACTTAAAGCTGTTAAACTATTTTATAGTTTTATTTTCTGAGAATTTATCGGATAGGTAAAATATATTAAACTAAAAATTAAATTTGCAGCCCTTCTTATAAATAGCGTAAAATATCCCCTACGTATAAAAAATCAAATGGATCTATTTTTACAATTAATAAAATGACACACTTGTGCACTCGTAAAATTTGAAAAAACGAGTCACTTTTTTATGCTTAATTTCTTGAAGAATAGATTAAATAAATCTATTTAAAACTGATACACTTATCATAAAAAATCAGAAATGAACGGATATCTTTCATTATAACACTTCTACGTCATCATCGAAAGTATTACTATTAAAAAATGTATTGTCATCGCTTGGTTGATTATTCAAACACAGGAAATGACGGAATATCTCAATACCAAGTTAAAGCATAGATAACATGATCGGTGTTTTTTTTAAGAAAAGCACACTTTTAACAAAAAATACTTTTAAAAATGCATTCAAGTAATTTGGTTTGCAAAAAATGTAGAAAAAACAGAACACTTACGTAAATTATACATAAATTAAAAAAAAACATTAGTATAATTGTGAGTAGGTACTATGTTAATGTTGTGGATTTAAAAACGTGTTGGTATTTTCTAAAATTTGGAAAGGCTAAATTCTTCATACTATTTGATTTTTCGTACATGGATAGAAGCTTACAAACAGTAATGGTGCAACTCTAAAATCCATTTCAAACTGGAAAACAAGTATTTAAAATTAGCTAGCTATTTGAAAATTTGGACGGAGTAAACATTTGATTGATCCAAAATTGAAAAAGTTGAATAATGAACAATACAAAACATATCATATTTATTTTGGTAAATTTCAATTTTATGATATACTTATATATCGGAGGCAAATGTCTCTAAACAGTTCTGGATTCGTGGAATAAATATCCTTATCAGCACTCAATAACCTTGAAAATGAACTAATAAATATTTGCAGAGTTCCATCAATTTTGTGTTGTTCCCTTTGACCTATTTTTTTTAATTATAATTATATCTTAAAATTTTACTGTAGGCATTATAAACAATGTTTTTTAAAAACATTTTAATATAGTTTTTAAAAGTTTTGGTTGATATCCGTATTATTAGTTTAATTCTTCATGTAATACAATTTACTAAAGCTTTACTTATACAATTTTAAATAAAAAGTTTGTTCTGGGATTTAGACTTGGAGCTGTTTATTTTCGAGACATGAGATGAAAATGTTTACTTGATTATACAGGGTGTTTCAAAATTGCGTTGCACGGCTTTTATTCGGAACCAACGCCTCCTAGGGTCATGGAAGTAAGGTCTACCCCTAGGTAAGTGAGCCTGGAGAATCCATTGAGATGACTTACAGCGCCCCTAGCGGCGAAATTAAAAAGTTAAAAAAATTAATTTAAAAACTAAAGGAGATAGAGCAAAAACCTCAATGAGAGTATTGTTGCCAACGTCATGAAGAACTCACTGAAAAAAAATTCATTAAAATATCTTGAATATTCGCTGAAATATTAGCATGTGAAAATAGCACTTTTTTAGGGGTCAAAAAAGAAAAAGTTCGCATATTTGCAAATTTTTTTGATTAAAGGTTGTTCATTCAACTAAAAAAAACACAAAACTACTCAATAACACTGAAAATTATTACACACATTAATAATTAATGTGTGTAATAATTTTCAGTTGTCAGTTCAGTTGAATCGTCAGTTGGAAGAAGGGAATAAGTCCAAAAAATGACTAATGGACTTTTTGTGCTCAAAACAATCTCAAAGCTTTGCTCTACACATGGGGAAAAAGAGGATGGAAATAACTACCCCATATAAGTAGATATCGCCCCTTGAATTTGTGAAATCGATGTCCATTCATTTTATTTTTTAATCGAATTTGGAATTAAAGTTAATTCGTCTCTTTTCCTATTTTTTGTGCTTTAAACTAAGTTAAAATAAAATTTTCTCCTAATTTAAATTTTTTTCAAACTTTTTTTAATGCAGGAGTGTTTTTTTCACTCACTCCGTTGATACTGCTTTAATAACTCGGTTTCACTATAATTTTGAATTTCATTCGTCTTATTCTTTTTATTTCACCCTTTTGTGGCGTTAACTAAGGAGAAATATAATTCAAATGTGAATTTAAGGGTTTTTTAAAGATTTTTTCATCAGAAAAATTTCAGAAGGTGGAAGAAGGGAATAAGTCCAACTTATTTTGACTGTAAAATATTTTTGAATATACTTATATTTGTTTTGGTGATTAGTGTGTTTTCTTAATGGGGTTCTGAATTTCCAGTAAAAATTTGGTGGTTATAAAATGAAAATTCTATTACTTATACAGTTTTTTCGATTTTCTCAAAACTTGGTTTTTGGACTTATTCCCTTCTTCCAACTGACGATTCATTAGAGTTTCTCTTTTTTAGCTTCAATCATTTGATTTTCAGTTATATAGTAAGTGACAGATTTTAAATATGGATTTATCTATTATCTTTTGTTTTATTACTTGTTCTTTATACCTTCTTTAACCATTTTTACGTATTCAAACAATGTCTTCGACTAATTATTATTTTATATTAATAAATTCATTGAAAAAAATTTGACACAAATAACTGTAAAAGTTACAATAAATGGTGGATAAATACCTGGGGCACATACGGTTTCCCGAAATTAGAGTAAGGCATAAAAAACTTACATCGGAACTCAACTTTTAGAGGATTTATATTTTAAAGCTGTTCTTTTACCTGTATATTGAAGTGAACTCCATAATAATATATTACCCTATGTAGTTTATTCCTCCCACCTTAAAGTTCTCGTATAAAAAACAATACTCCAACTTTTCAGGAGAGGAGAAAAAAATAGATATCTGACTGTTCGTTTCTATTACTGAAGTCATAACAAAACTATTGTTTCCATAAATTCGAGTGGGCGTTTTGGAAAATTGTTTTAGTAAATGTTAACCCCCTAATGCCCACAACTAGAAATAACTGTGGGAAAAATCGTTATTTTGCCTTATTCATGTGGGCTAGGGCCAAGTAAAATAAAAATACAAAGAAAAATATTTAAAAATAAAATAAAATAAACAGTTTTTTTTATTTAAAAAAATTAAAATTTGAAAAACTTGGGGCTGAACCTAAACTTTATTAATTATAGCATCTGAAGGTGCAATTTTTGCTGCAATAACTTCAAACCATGCTGAAAAATGCTGCTTCATGATGAAAATTTAAACTTATGGTATCATATTTGTTACCATGGCCAGTAGAGGGTTAAATTTGGAATAATGATTGATACATAATTCCAAAAATTGAGATATGTTATGAGTTGAGAGGAGTTTGTGTGGGTCTTAGTCTCTCCACTTCCCTAGACCTTTTCTCTATGTACTAGAGTAAAACCATTAAAATAAATTACACTATAACCGAAAAACACAAGCACGACACGAACTAAAAGATGATTATTCCCCCCAAAAATGCCTTTAAAAGATATCCCCATTACGAAAAAACCCCCGCTCCCCCGCACTTTCCCCTTTAAAAAACGCCTGACAACGCTCCGAAATTCCCCAGAACAGCACAAAAACTACTCTCTCCCACACAAAAAGCAGTCTCCTTTCAGAGCGGCCAACACCAAATTAAAATCCCGCTCTGAAAAGCGAGGAGAGACGCCCCAATTATTCTCCTCCGATTATCCGACGCAAATAGCATTGTACTTGTCTCCCGACACCATTAGAATGGAGCTTTCATTTACTCCTCCGGAATTCCATTTGAGCCTCCTTTTTCGCAATGGTGCACTGAAGAGCCGGAAGTCCGGGACTATAGCACTCCCGGGCCGGATATCATGGGCACGTGGCTGCTTTTCGGGAGATAAAATTCTGAAATATTTAACCGGATCGTCTTGCGCTCTTTATTAGTAGGATTAGGCAAATATAGTCGCGAAATTGAAGAGTCCTCTTCTTTGGGCGTCTGTGGACGTGTTAAATGTATTTTCCTTGCAGTAGGGTTTTCTTTATCTTTTCAAATACACAGATTTCCAATAGGCTGTAATTATTTGCTTTATATTGATTTAAAAAGGCGTTATTTGTTTTTAAGGAAAGATACACCATTTGATACAATATAAACAATCACTTAAATATTATAGAACTCTTATGAATATGGATGCGAAGATCCAGAGGTTTCTGCTAAATAGTTATTATAATAGATTACAACGGTTTCTTGTCAGTGACATCACGAGTTGCAGGGTGGAGCTTCAATTAGAAGTCACACTTTCTAGCTACCAAATTGGCTAGTCAGAGATGACTCTTGGTACTATCGCAATTCGTCGATTAGGTAGATAGTAGTTACTTTTCTAATAAAAGCTCCTCCCTCAACCCGGGATGTCACTGACAAGAAACGGTGTAATATAAAAGCTTTATCTTCTGTATTACTCTAAAGGCCATCTAGAATTTTCTGACGGACTTTTGATGTTGCAATAATAAATAGGCTGGCACTTATGTTGTGCTGAATGCGTATTTGTGCTTTTTATTTAATGATGTGGAGATATGAGTACAGAAAGGCAATCAATCAATTCCCCGCTATGAAATCTTTAACTAAACAGGCAGTGCTGACTTTAAATTAGTTTTTTTGTAATGTTAAACTGTATGGATCTAATACATCTAATACCATACAGATTTTAAAAAAATCCCTTTACATGGTAGGTCAATATACACACACAGTAAAATATAAAATACATAAAAGTACAATATAAAATACACACAATACAAACACACAAATTAAAGATAAATATAAATTGAAAGAAAATCTTTTTTAAGTGTAACAAAATTATCATAGAAAGTATTAAATTGTCATCTAACTTAGAATTATTAACATGCAAGTGACTATCCTTAAAATGTATCGCAATATTCACATAGGTTTTATGCCATCTCTCTCGTTATTTGTTATTTAACAGCCATAGGCGTAATACCACAAGTAATCACATTTTAGTGACCTCTCTACGGCAAAATGATTTCACCTTTTTTTAAAACAAACATAAATTCCATAAAACATACTTTAAATCTTATTTTATGTTTTTCATGACTTGAAGAGTTATTGTCAAAATATGAAACTATCTGTAAAAGAAATGCTTTTAAGCATATTCTAACAGCCAATATTCACAGGGAAGAAAAACAAATTAGCTATTTGCTGATTTTTTTTTGATCAAGGATTTAACACCGACGCTGTTATACTCTACTCATTTTGAACTGGCGCCTGAAGAATAGTGGTTTCCCCCCTCGCTAGAAGCGTAACCATGGCTACAGTCTCCGAGCGGCCAATAGTAAGCCTTCTTCGTCGCTGTGAAGTTGATTGTTTCCACTGATTCGGTGGTGGGAAGGAAATATTTTCGGGCGCCAGCTCAAAATGAACAGAGTATAGCTGTGTAAGCGTGCGTTTGAACTCATCAAAATATGTCCATCATCCAAAACACGTTATTTGCCCTTTTCTTTCAGAGTCTTTACCGCAAGAATTCGCCATGTCCTCCCGCCTGTTTCTGAGCGAGGAGATGAGCGACGTGACACTGAAGGTGCAGCACGAGGGCTACTCGTGGCGGTTCCCCGCGCACACCCTCCTCCTGCAGTCCAAGTCGGTGAGGTTCAGGGAGATGATCGAAGAGCGGAGAGAGCACCCTCTGTCCCTCACTCTGATCGGCATGCACCCCGACACCGTACTGGCCTTGCTGAAGTGAGTGGGTTTGATCTTTACGGGGTAGTTAAGGCTGTTACTATAAACAGCCTTAAAATAGAGGTTAAGAGTTGACAGTTGGTAAAATAAATGGAAAGTATACATACAGAGTGTTTTTTATCTTTAAAAATTTTTCTTGGGAGAGTCTTTGATATGAAACTTTTCCAGTGAAAGGGGGACGAAGGTTATTTATATTCTGTGGAAGGTGCTACTATATTTTCTAAAATTTCTGAGCATATATAAATGTTTTACTCTATACAACTTCTAAAACTAAATATTACTTTAAGAGGGAGGTCTTCCTCAAGAAAAAATGTGTTACTTTCGATAAAAATGAGTGTTTCACCTAATTTTTGGATACTCCATTTTGTCCCTTCTCTTGATAAAGGTTGAGCTAAGTCTACATACCCCCTGCTACACTCATGGGGAATTCCAGGGCATAAAATCTCCCTCTCGAGATGTCAAACTTACAATTTTTAACTATAAAACACGACCGAAGCTATTCCATAATGTAAGAGGTAAATAGGGGGTTCGGGTATCCTCCCCCAAAAAATTTATGAATTTTAGTATGATAAAAAGTGTTCTGAAGCTTAATTTTGAGTGGTTTTCAGGGAGCCCTAAAAACACGACTTTCAAATCTTGACTCATCACTCCTCCCCTTTCTTCCCCAGGTACATTTACACAGACGAGCTCCCCAACCCCCTCACAGCAGACCTCCTAATCTCCGCCGAACGACTGGAACTGCACTCCCTCTTAGCCCAAGCCGAGGACGTCCTCCTACCCTCCCTCAGAGTCCCGGAGGCCGTGGAACTTCTCCGGGGCCTCGAGGCCGTCTCTCCTCCCGTCGACGGTCCGCTCAAGACCGCCTGCTACGCCCTACTGGAGAAGCACGCCGTGTGGTTGTTTGCATCGGACCTGTTGCTGGGGTTGGAACGAAGGGTGTTGAGCAAGCTGGTGGCTTCGGATTGTCTGAACATTCCCGACGAAAGGATGGTGTTCTGGGGGGTGTGGAGATGGGGAAGGAGGAGGTGTGTGCAGAGTGGGAGGTCCTTGAGGGACGAGGACGTTGCGGTGTATTTGGACGATCTACTGGTGATGATCAGGTGAGTGTTTACGATTGTTGCAAAGTATCTATTGGTCTAGAGACGATCTAAATCGGTTATTCTCAACCTGTGGTTCGTGGAAATATTACAAATGTCGTTGGTTTGATTAAGTATCTTGAATGATCCTGTGGGGAATTAAAAGTTTGAGAATCACTGATTTAAATGACCAGAGTACTACGTTACTGGAGTCATGCCTACAATTCAAGATCTCTTAAGTCCAGTGTAAGGGTAGGCGCAAACGAGCAACTTTCGTCATTGCGACAGTTTTGTCATAGCAGGGTTGGCTATGGGGGAAAGTTGAAGCGCGCGTCGTAATGACGAAAGTTGCTCTTGTGCGCCTACCCTAAAAGTTTCAGCACATGCTGGAACATGAGCAGAGAAAGCACTTTGATCAATTGTTTTAGGTGGGATCTCGACTTTAATTGGGCCTTCAGACGTCAGTGATCTGGCCATATTATCAAGGGGGTTAATAATTATGCGGACTAGAATGTAGCTCGGTTGGTTTGGTTACTTACAGGCGAGTTAATGTGCACTGGGTGTAGTTTTTAAAACTTGCATAGGTGTGTTAAAATATAAAATAAAATGGCTTAAATATATAATATCTTTTATACCACTACACTTTCCCATAATCAGTGTGTAGTGAGTGACGTTAGGGGCAGTGAGAGTGTTATGAGCAAGCTTTTTCTCTTTAGTTAGACATTGTTCTCAGTGAGCCCTGTTCGCTGAAACTTCTCTGAACTAGATTGCTCATAGAGCACAATCTGGATCAGCAATTTTAAATAAAAAACTAAACTGGTCGCTTTTCCTTTCTTAAAATAGTTTATATTCTAGTTACATCAAGTAACTAAGTTGGTAATTAATGTTAAAATCCATAGTTTTTTCTCATAATCATTGACTAAGTTTATGGTTGTTTCCTAACTGTTTGTTTGAGTTAACATGCAAATCATGAATTTGGTGGACCAGAATCCACATTGTTTCATAAAAGCTATCCATTCCACTATACCTGACAAACAGGTGGATTTCATAAGGGAAAGTGAATTTACTAGAGATTTTAAGGTGATATTCTCATCTCAAAGATCTTCCGTTCCTTCTCTTAAGTAGTAAAAACCTTTGCTTTTCAGACTGTCTTGCCTCCGCCAAGCCAACGGCATTCCCTGCTCTGCCCAGCGTCGCTTCAACCGCTGTCTCACGCGGAGGACTCGCTACGCCCCACCAGACGACTCTTTGCGACAGAGCAGCTCCTGGCGCACCTGCGACGCTTGGTGCGACATGGCCGAAGAGGACAAGGGAGAAAGGGGAATGTTATGTCTGCAGGTGTCTTTCAGCAAGGGAGTCATGCTGACAGGACTGGTGCTGGAGATGTCCGCGCCTGCCAGGTAAGACTTCAGACGATCATCACTAAGTCTAAATATGTACTATGAATATACGTTGCTATAATCTGTTCATTTAGAATTGGCACCTGAGAAATATTTCTTTCCCCCACGCTAGAAGCGTAACCATAGTTACGCTCTTCATGCAGCCAATAGTAAGTCTTCTTCGTCAAAGCGCCAGTTCAAAATGAACAGAGTATAAGTTGCGCAAGTCCTGATGATTTTACATCTGTTTCTCGGCAAGTTGAAAGAACAGTCTCTCTCGTGAATTTGACAGGTGTGCCATTATTTTGGAAAGGAGAAAGGTAGATACTGAAATGGGTTCGCTTTAACGAATTGTACTTTGAAACCGCAAAATGGGGAAATACAAATTAGAACAGAAGAAAGACTGAAAAAGAAAACCAAGAGCTAAGTTTTTTCACATCGTGGGTCTGAAATAAAATTTTATGCAATTTTTTTGTCTCTCCTAAACGTTATGATGTCCTACAGACCCTAGAAATTTTACTTTTTTGGGGGTGCCTAATCCCTTTCCTTTTTCTGGTTTTATATGGTCTCCAAAGTGTCATGCGGATCAACCTAGAATATGGCCATCTGTGTGTAGCGAACTGGATGTACCCAGCATCCTGTACTCGCCCTTTATCAGTTTGTTTTTATTTTATAGTTACTGTAGACCTAGATAAATGGATTCTTACTTACGTTTATTAAAAGATTTAATTCCAGAGCATTAATCAAAAGTATTTTGAAAAAAAAATCCTATATTTCAAATAATGTAATTAAGCTGAAGTAAAAAGTTAAACATTTGACCCGGAAATTGGAGAATTAAGGTAGAATTAATAATGAAAATATGATTTATGCAAATTTTAATATTAATCCAAAATACTAAAAGATAAGCTGCGCTTGAATAAGTACATGACCATAAGAATATTTTTTTCTATGGTTTGAATTAAACAAGGACAATATTTTGAAATTAAAAGAAACCTTTAATAAATTTATATTTTGTTAAATATGGTTACACAGATTAAACATTCCAACAAAACAAGAAGCGTTAGAAAATTTTTACACTGGATCTTTTTTTTCCACACTTTTCAAAAAACTTTATCCACTATTACCATTTAAAGGTTGAAATTTTTACACTATTTCCAATCATACAGGCATCTCTCATTCTCCAGTTCCATTTAGTCTTGAGTCATACACATCTAGTTTATTCGTTACTTGGGGCTGCAGTTGTAGGAGCTACGGTTGTAGAAGGATTGCTTGGGGTTGGGAAACCTGGAATCTGAGGCATTCCTGGGATTTGGGGCATTCCTGGTAACTCGGGCATTCCTGGTATCTGAGGCATACCGGGCAATTCTGGCATTCCAGGGATTTGTGGCATACCTGGGAGTTCTGGCATTCCTGGAATCTGAGGCATTCCGGGAAGCTCGGGCATTCCAGGGATTTGAGGGAATCCTGGAATTCCTTGTCTCTTCTCTACTTTCTTGGCGTACTTCTTGTTGGAAGAAGGAGCTCCTGGGAATCCAGGAATTTGGGGCATTCCTGGGATCTGTGGCATTCCAGGGAGTTCGGGCATTCCTGGGATTTGAGGCATACCGGGCAGTTCTGGCATTCCTGGGATTTGGGGCATACCTGGGAGTTCTGGCATTCCTGGGATCTGAGGCATTCCGGGCAGTTCTGGCATTCCAGGGATTTGAGGAAATCCAGGAATTCCTTGCCTCTTTTCTACTTTCTTGACGTACTTGTTTGTAGAAGGAGCTCCTGGGAATCCAGGTATTTGAGGCATTCCAGGGATCTGTGGCATTCCGGGTAATTCGGGCATTCCTGGAATCTGAGGCATACCGGGCAATTCAGGCATTCCTGGGATTTGGGGCATTCCTGGGAGTTCTGGCATACCAGGAATTTGAGGGAATCCGGGGATTCCTTGTCTCTTCTCTACTTTCTTGGCGTACTTCTTGTTGGAAGAAGGTGATCCTGGGAATCCAGGTATTTGAGGCATTCCTGGGATCTGTGGCATTCCAGGGAGTTCGGGCATTCCTGGGATTTGAGGCATTCCGGGCAATTCGGGCATTCCTGGGATTTGAGGCATTCCGGGCAGTTCTGGCATCCCTGGGATCTGAGGCATTCCGGGGAGCTCTGGCATTCCAGGGATTTGAGGAAATCCGGGGATTCCTTGTCTTTTTTCTACTTTCTTGGCGTACTTCTTGTTTGAAGAAGGAGCTCCTGGAAATCCGGGTATTTGAGGCATTCCTGGGATTTGGGGCATTCCAGGGAGTTCGGGCATTCCTGGGATTTGTGGCATTCCTGGCAATTCTGGCATTCCTGGAATTTGAGGCATTCCGGGTAGTTCTGGCATTCCTGGGATCTGAGGCATTCCGGGTAATTCTGGCATTCCAGGGATTTGAGGAAATCCAGGAATTCCTTGCCTCTTTTCTACTTTCTTGGAATACTTATTTGTGGATGGAGCTCCTGGAAATCCGGGAATTTGTGGCATTCCTGGGATCTGGGGCATTCCAGGAAGTTCAGGCATTCCTGGAATCTGAGGCATGCCGGGCAATTCAGGCATTCCTGGGATTTGGGGCATTCCTGGGAGTTCTGGCATACCAGGGATTTGAGGAAATCCGGGGATTCCTTGTCTTTTTGCCTTGGCCCCATCTGTTAAAGTATAGAAATAACGAAATAGTAAGTTATTAAAAAATGTACTAAAGGTGCGGTAGAAGGAAAATTTTAAATACATTGTAAGTATAAATTTTCAATCTAAATACCTAATTTTCTAAAACTGAATTGAAAGCTGTTGAATGAGCTGAGGGGAATTCAGTTTTCATTTATTTTTTACAATTAAGTCTTTATCCCATTTTTTACTGCACTATTTATCTTTACTAACCTTTGCAATTAATAACCTTTTGGAACTTAAATGACACTTGGAAATTGACATCTTTGAAACGACCTTTATTTTGTAATATATTATATCCCCGTGAAAATACAACACAAAATCAAGAAGATCGCCAATGTTATAAACATATTAAGAAGTAAATTATTTCGATTATTTTGTCCTTAATTAGATTTGTTTCATTATTTATTTTTCGATGTTTTATGTTTGGATCATAATGAAATAAACAAGATATGCGTAACGAAGAAGTTAGTACAAATATTTTGTCATCTGATAAATCCAATGGGAGGATAAATATGCTTGTTTCTATCTTTATTAGTTATGTTTTGTGAATCAAAATTTTAAATAATTTGTGGTTTTATAAATTACGCTTGAAATAAAAAGATAAATTGGTTAATAAATATCTTTAAAAAACTCATTTGATTAAAATTTTTAAGGATGTATTTACAGAGTGCACGCTAAATTTTTAAATATCAAGTATTTCTGTGATATTTTACATACTTTGAATTTATAAGGAATTAAAAATTATATCTTATCGCTGTGTGAATGAAAAGTTTTAAAATGAAATAAAAAACTTAACTTAATTAATGTAAAAATAAGTTTCAAAAACAAATAGGTGGAATTTTATTAATTACCACAAATTAAATATTAAAATGTCTGCAATTTTTTGTGTATACTTAATAAAATCGAAAAATATATTAAAATTATACAAATGAATTAATCAAATTATCGAAAACAACTCAACATCGAAAAGTTTCCTAAAACCAGTTTCTAATCTTTACTTCAAATTAATGTTTTAGTTTTTCAGGGGGGTATAGGAATTATTTATAATAAAAAGTAATTTTAATAAAGGTTGGTAAAACCATGCAGCTAAATTATTAAATTGTTTACCTTCAGCATAAGCACACACTGCCCACAATCCAAACACGACTACTCCAATAAAAACCTTCATGGTTATTTTCTGTACCTGAAAAGTGACTAATATTAGTAATAAAAGAATTAAGTATAACTTAAAAATTATTAAGTTTTCAAAAAAAATCCTAAGTTCAAATGTTTTTTATCGAAAGATTAATGGCAGTAAAGTTCTATTCGCACTTTTCATTAAATTAGAATAAATATTAAAAAAATAATAGTCAATGAAAAAGGGCTCAATGCTGGATAGCAAATGTACTGAGTTTTCCCTGTAAAACACATTTTACTGTGAGTGTAGGCATAGTGCAGAAAAGCGTCGCTACAGGAGGACTCTAGTATGTGATGTGTATCTATACATATAATTTACTTCACAGGGTTTTCATTTCCCAAAACTATTTAAAGTTCTTTTGTCATAAAACTAAATACTATAAAAATCTGTTAAATTTCTAAAACTAGATCCTTTTTGATTTATTGGTACATTTTGAATGAGGACCGCAAAATGTTTCCGTATAGTTTATAAATGACAAAGTAATAGTGATATTTTTTATTCGATTGATAATTTTTTAATGAATTTCATTGTTGAAATGTCTTAAATTTCGATAATCTTTGTCATAAATTTACAATGGAGTTTCTGGAATCATTCTAAGACATTTAATATACGTTTTTTACAATTTTGTGAATAAACATTCTAATTAAAATTGTAACTTAAATAAGAAAAACCATGATTAACAAAATAATGATTAATTAAGATTATTCCAATCAATCTAATAAATTACCTGGGATAGGAATGTATTGAAAATATATACCTGAAATTGTATCCGAATTTCAGTTGTTGTTCTGGTGATCTTCACCAGAAGAGAATGATGATATGGATGTGAAAGCTTCCACTATTTATACTTAAAGCAACTCTTACAGAGGTCCAAGTTTTGAATCCGAAATGGGTGTGATTTGTGACGACATAACCGGTTATGACGGCTACCAGCATGATTTTTTTCACACTGAAATACCACACAAGAGGTCAACTTCCATTCTAACCCAAAAAAATCCGTCCAACACATCTGCTGTGGAACAATTACGAATCGTATATGGAATAATGTGTTTTTAATGAAACTTCCTGTATTTGGGAAGAGAAAGTTTTGAACACAGAAGTTACTTTTCGTACTGTTGGCCAGAGCAGTACCAAAAGTGAATTCTAAACTTAAGGGAATTCACTTACGAGTGTTGAAAGAAGTCAAAAAAGAAATGTGGTTGGTTTAGCTAACTCTGCTTTTTTAGTGATATCAAACTTTATCTGTACTTTAAGGTGAGCCTTTTTTTTTTGTTTTCTTAAAAAAATAAACATTAAACTACAAATGTATTAAAAATTTAGGAATATTGCTTACAATTTCGATTATAGAAAGTAGAAAAACCAAGGAGCTTAAATATTTCGTCGTCTTTAATTTGTATTTGTTATGTAATATAAAAAATATTATCAATTTTAAAAATGTAAAACTTATGTGTTTAATGTAAAATCAGATATAAATTTTCGAGTTAATTTTTACTAGAGATTGCTTTTTTCATAAAAAAGGAAATATTTTCCAATTTCAGTTCCGAATTTTGCAAGTACAGTCGAGTCCGCTTAATGTGATCGCAATTGTCCAAGACTAAACTGATAACATTATCCGATCGATAACAATAAGCGATCTCATACAAAAAAACAGCAAACAGTGGAACTAGATTGTTTGCTTTAAAATCAAAATTATGTAATCGTAATAAATGTATTCAAAACTCTATTTTTACACTAGGTAAAATTTTAAGGGGAAAATATAAGAGTAGTTCCCCCCCAGTTAATAAAATTTAAATAATCACTTACTTTGTATTTTTAAAGAAAGGTCTCTCTTTTTTCCGCCCCATTATATCCTTCCACTCCAATAAACCACTTATTTATTACATAATCGGAATTCCAGTAAACGAGGGAAAATCAAAATCTCTTATCAGAAACATCTGCAAAGCCTGGATCTTGGTGTTTCTTTAACCAATCACAAGTATGCATTCGGACCCCCCCCCTATAACCGCTTTCTTTCAATTTAACAGGCGAAATGTTTTATTTTTCTTACTCATATTGAGTTTCAGAAAAAAAAGAAGTGCCAGATTTTATCATGGAGCAGATGTTTACTTGTAAAAATTGACCTTCAACATGAAATTAGAACTCAAAAGTGGTCGTTTTAAAGGGGATATGGACAAATTTTGATAACATTAAGCGGAGTGATGATGCAAAGTTGATCACATTAAACGATGTATTTTACATTAAATTATATAGGAATGATCGGGGCGTGTCAATTTTGATAACATTATCCGATTGATAACATTAACCGTGATCACATTAAGCGGATTCGACTGTATTTCTTTTGTTAAGTTAAAGTTTTAAAAAAGAAAATTTATAGTATATACATTTATAAACTCAAGTAGAAAATAATGAAAAAATCTTAAAAACCTGGATTTATATTGTCTAAAATTTTACGAAAAAGGAACTAAAAAATGTTTTAGAAAATAAAAATCCGTAAAGTAAATGAAATCACATACAAGTGCCGTCCTGTAGCGTCGCTTTTCTTCTTTATGCTTACAGTCACAGTAAAATGGGTTTTACAGTGAAAACTCTGTACGTTTGCTATTCCGCATTACTCTAAACTAAAAATATATCTTTTACTTGTTACTTCCTGAAAAATAAACATTAAAGAAACTATGCATGACATAATGTGATATTCGAAAATACAATTTTTAGTCACATAAAAGTATAATTACCCCTTAAGATCATTTTGAAATTCAAAAAAGTGTATTTAATTAAGTTACTGTAAGAGTATTCATTAATTTAGTTGACAAACCCTTGATTGATCTATCAAGTTTGGAAAGGTGAAAAAAAATTAGAAAGACTTGAGGAAAATATTATAACGACACACATTTTTATACACAATTTTTTACATTTAAATCCCGAATAAATATGTAAATTATCTCCTTTTAATCTAGAACATAATTCTTGGGGTATATACATGTTGTTAAATATGTTGAATTTTATAATAAATCCTATTTTTCTTAATTTAATTTTTCATTTTATGATTTTTCAATTCATAAACCAATTATTTAATTCAACCAGTCTGATACTATAACTCAAGAATACGAACGAATTGTTTTCATGTAATGTTTTCTTTTAATCCTTGGAATAAAATATAATACCTTATTAAGTGTTTCTTCCTGTATTGACGTTTTCCCGCTGTATGACTACATTCACAGTAAAACGAGTTTTACAGGAAAATTTCTGAGTTGGTTATCCCGCATTGCTCTGCTCACGGTTCTGGAAAAATGTTAAACTAAGAAAATGCGTTACTTAATATGAACATTTTTGTATTATAGTAACATAAAATGTGTATTGTGTGTAACTTCAAAAAATATGATATGGTAATATACAGGGTGTCCCACGAAAAGTGGTCCAACCCCTTTAACTTTTGAACCCCTACAGATATAGTCATGAAAAGGGGGTCTAGGTATAGTAAAATGCCTTATCCGATGAGACAATTTTCAACGCCCTCTAACGGAAACTTTAGGAGTTATAATTTTTATTTTAAAAACTATTTGAGGTTTGTGAAAAAAGTCAATGACTAAGTTGTAGAGCTGCATCTATTCAGTTGGAAAAGACACCCTAAACAGAAAAACATCTTGAATAAAACCCCTAAAACGCACGCTCAATTATGTTGAATATATGAGATTTTACATCTTAAAACGTTCCTGACTAGGCGAAAATGAGAAATTTTCAATTCAATGAACTAAGAATACTTTTTAGTTATTTACTTAAGTCATAAAAATGAAAATTTCTTATTTTCGCCTCCTGAGGAGCGTTTTAAGATGTAAAATCTACGTAAATTCAACCTAATTTAGCGTGCGTTTTAGGGGTTTTATTAAAAATATTTTTCTGCTTAAGGTGTCTTTTCCTACTGAATCAATGCTGTTCTACAACTTAGTCATTGACTGTTTTCACATACCTCAAATAGATTTAAAATAAGAATTATATATCCTAAAGTTTCCACTAGAGGGCGTTGAAAGTTCTCATCGGATAGGGCATGGTCACTTTACTATACCTAGACCCCACTTTCATGACTATATCTGTAGGGGTTCAAAAGTAAAGGAGTTGGACCACTTTTCATGGGACACCTTGTATAAGTCGGAAGAAGTTTTAATACTCTACTAAAATCTAATGAAAAAAAAACGAATATTAAACAGCTTTACACTACACCGCTCTTGCACAATAAAACGATTTTTATCTATTTTTTTGTTTTCGCTAAGAATATTTTCGGGTATTAAATGGTACATTATATAAAATAAGTTAAGCGAATAATATGATGTAATTTTAGTTTTTAATGTTTTAATTTTTCTTTTTATAACTATCATTATATAACATTTTATTCAGTATTCGTGTATTCAAAATTTGTATAATTAAATGCATAATATGCATGCTATATTAAACGTATACTCCATACGCGTATTAAAGTTACGTATATATTAATTAAAACAATTTGATTTTAATTTAGAGGGATATTATCAATTCTGGATTTCTAATCCAATAATTCAAAGTGAAGTTTTTCCTTGCATTTCTTTATTTTAATTTTTAGTTGTGTATTTTTTATATAATCTTTCAGGTTTTATTATACTCAACACTCTTTATAATGACATACATCCGAAAGAAAACTGTAAATATATAACACTACCGACGTAGAGATTGAAAATATCTTTTCAAAATTAAATGGAAAAGAAATGGGTGCATTAGAAGGATTATAATCATTCTAATGCATCACTTTTCTTGTCCATTCGGTAAATTGCATTATTTAGGTAGTGATGTTTTACGTGTTTATGAGTCACACTTTTCTTAATAGGATCCTATTTTGTATAGGAGGCCAGTGAAAAAGTTGAAATTATGGAAAAAAAAGTAATAGAAATAATCACAAAAACTGGTTGAGGGTTAATTAGGTATTAAAATGACACACAAGTTCAACAGCATGCGTAATTTTGTAAGTTATGAACAATATTTATCTGTTATGAAAACCTTACACAAACAACATTTACAGAAAAACAACTAATAGTATTTTCCTGTGTTATACTTTCAATGCTTTAAAATAGACAAAAATTTTAGTTACCTGAAGTGATATCGGTAAAATTAAAAATTTTTGGATATTTAATCTATTTATAGTGAGTATTTTTAAGAGTTCATGTGGATTTGATACCCCTTCAATGCTGTAAGAGTGGGTTATAACATAGATTTACTTGTCTTGCAGATTTTTTTCATTATAACTAAACTTGTTTCGTTTGAGATTAAAAATTTATATAACAAACTTCAATTGTTTTTTAAATCAGATTGAAAGGTTTTTTTATCTTGATTAGGTTATTTCGAAATCCTACAAATTGTGCACTATGTTTTTTTCAGCTACAGTATATATTACTAGCTATTCCAATAAATAGCAGTTTTCTTTCTCTAAATACTGAGTACTTCATTAAGGATAGTTAAATAATCAAGTTTGTTGTCAAAATGGTTTGGCTCATGCTATGTTACTTTTATAAAAGTTTTTTTCTTCCTGCAAATCGTGACTAGAAAAGTTTAAATTATTCAGCAATAAATAAAATTAACACGCAAGAAATAAAGAATTATAATGCCTATACCCTTGGATTTAGTTCATTTGATATTTATATTTTTCACCTTATACACTCTTAAAACGACAATTTCAAAGCTGAGTAAAAATTACTCTAACTGGCTCCGAATCAAAATTACTCAAATTTGAAAACATGAATATAGGGGAGAGTGGTCAACAATGAGACAAAATTTCTTGCAGTTTTGAATCTTGCTGAATCCTATTTACAAAAGACTGTTTTTAGGTAAGAAAAGTAAATTTCATTATTAGTTTTTATAACTTTATAATTTTTTTCATATAACAGTTGAAATAAAATGGTGGGTTCATAATATACCATAGCATTTAAGGAACAAATAAATGTATTATAATAACCCCTATTCTTATAACTGGCAAGATGGCTTTTGTTTAACTTCTGTCATTGCAGCTTGTACACATTGAGACAAATTGAAATTTGGTTTCATCAGACGGAGATCTGAATGTTGATGAAAGAGCAATTGTTAACGATGATTCTGAAGATGATATTTTGCCTCTGACGGGACCTATACGGGCTGAAGATTTTGAGGAACTGGATAGAAGTCCAGTAAAAGACGGTTCTAGTAGAATTTCATGCAAAGAAATATACCTTTTACATTGGAAAAGTTATTGAAGGCAAAGACTGTAATGGGGACTTGGAAGTGAGCTTCCTGAGAAAAAGTGAAAAGATTATTGGGAAATTTGTACAGCCAAATGTTCTTGATGAAGCATCTGTTCCAGAAATGGACATAAAAATGATATTACCCCAGCCTGTAATGTTAGGTTTGACTAAACGACAAAAATATATCATTTCATTTGAAGTCTATTTTCGATTCATCAATATCAAATGAACGTATAAAATTTAAAAAGAGAACTTAGTTCCTTGTTCCATTACGAATTTCAAACCTGTTTGCATTGATAAATGTCAGATCTGTAAAAGTTTTCTTTATTAAATTAATATTTTAGTTAGTAAATTTGTGTCTCATTGTACCCCATATATGGGGTACAATGAGACAAATTTAATGTATGTGGAATATATTTTTATTGATCAAAATATAAGTAGTATTTTTATAAACTGTACATCCTTAAATAGTATAAAAACGTGTTCATCTAAAAATATTTTCAGAGAAATGTTAGCTATTATAGTGTCGAGGCTAAAAAATAAAATAACATTTTTGTCTCATTGTTGACCACTCTCCCCTACCCATTTCTGTAAATGTGCAGATACTCAAAAAATGAAATTTCTTGAGAAAATTAGTGCACGGCATCCTCATGAACCGGAGTGCAACGATTTTCGCTATGACGTGCCAAGTAGTTTTAAAATAATAGTCACTATCATTGCACTCCGATTCATGAGAATGCCATGCACTTACTCAAGAAGTTTCAATTTTGAGTATCTGCACATTTTCAGAAATGAGTATAATTAATGTTTTCAAATTTGAGTAAATTTGATTCGGGGCCAGTTTGAGTAATTTTAACTCAGTTTTGAAACTAGTTTTAAGAGTGTATATACATAACTCTCCTATAAATTTACCGGTTGTTTATTTATAAAACAAATTCTTAATAACATATTTTTTTTCAGCTGCGAAGCCATACTCCGAATCTTCCGAGAATCCGACCACAAGGAGCTCGTCCGGCAGAAAGTGACCTGCTTCCAAAGCGACCCCCCTCGGACCACCAAGGACCCCTCCCCCCTGCTGAAACTGGAGTCCCAAATCGTCCTGAGTGAACCCCTCATCCTTTTCAAATCGGAAATCTACTCCTTCACCCTCTTCACCAAAGCGGAAGGGGCCTCTTTTCCGAGGGCACTCTCCTCCCCCTTCTGCCAGCGAGTGAACTCGACCACGGTCACGAGGCATGGCCAGCAGGTGGTCGCGGTCAGGGAGCTCTATTTCGTGCCGGATATCCAGCCCACGTGGGGACCGATGCCGGATTAGACTAGGTCGATTGGGCAGGTTCAAAAGGGAGGGGCTCGGAAAAAGATCTTTTATGTGTGATTAGTTTTCTTTTTTTTGGTGATTTATTTATTTGGTCCAGTTTTTTTACTGCAGTTTTTGACTGATTTTATTTTTTTATGCTTGTGCATGAATGGAGATATTTTGATTTGTGTCGGTGTCCGTGAGTTTGGAGGTATTTTGACTGTCTTTTTTTGAACGAATAAATGTTGTTGTTTACATAGGTGCGTGAATTTATTCGGTGTACGATTTTTTTTATTTCAGGGTATCTGATGGTTTTTCGAAAGCTTTTGATGAAATAAAACTGATTGATTGCGGTGTTTAGTATGCAATCTTCTAACACAAAAAAAAGAGAAACTTAAATTGAAGAGTGCGTGTTACATTTTTGATATGAAATTTAAAGAGAAAAAGTATAGCCTTATTATAAAGTTCAGGTGTGAAATATTTCGAAAATATACGGTTAAAATATGCATAAAAATAACCCTTTAGCACCCACAAATTTTTTCCTTCTCTCAATAGATTTTATAAATAAATTGTGAAATTTTCAACTCTCGTGAAGTTTTTTCAGGTGTTCTTACATTTTGTTAGAATAAGACCTAGAATGTATCGCACAGAAGCTAAAGTAGAGTAGTACCATTCAGTTCTTCATAATCTTTTAACTCCTTTAAACACTTGGGTAATATTCGGGGGTCATCGACCCCATGTCATTCGAAAGTTATAAAAATCTCCCTGTAACTTAATTAAATCGTAAGGATTAATTTAATTAATCTATTTCATTTATATAATTCAGAAATTTTAACTTGAAAAACTGAACTGAAGTGAATTTAATCATAAATATTCAAAATTCTAAAATTATTATACGTATTATTCAGTTTTAATTCAAATATTAAACTTATTATAATTTTTTATTCAACCAAGATTTATTAACATTAATTTTATTCTTATAATATTAGTCTATAACATTCAAGTCATTTTATAAAAGTCTTTATTAATTAATTTTTCTGGGGTAATACTACATTCTTATGTCATCTATCCGGTTGTACCAGCAAGAAATGTAATGTAAGGATTGTTATTTATGATAGAAAAGACAGCCAGGCCATTTTGTACCTTTGCTGTAAATTATTTTATTTTGAATATATATTTTTAAAGAACTATATGCTTATAGGTATCATTAATTTTTATTGCATTTATAACCTTTTCAGATAATCCAATTTTTATCATTTGAACCCTTTATGCCCCGACGGGACTTGTAAGTCCCATTTCCCGATGTTCAAAATTCGTCCAATTTTCGTCATGTAAGGCTAAATTTCGTTTACATCTAGTTGCAGTTACGTAAACTTGACATATTTGGGACGAGCTGTGCTACTATTTGAAGAAGATTGCTACTATTTGATGAAGTATTACTATGAAGCTTATATACTTAATATACTTATAGGGATAACGTATAAAAAATATACAGCACTATTTTCCTGAAAAACATAATTTGGGACATAAAGGGTTAAGGAGAAAAATATTTTGCAACAATCTAGTAGCTTTTACATAAAACACTAAAAACTATAAAAAAACCTCCCTATAAATATAAAAGTTCTCATTTTTAAATACGCCCTTGAAAACAATACAAATCCATAAGTTATTTTTTTCTAAAAATCTGACAAAACCTTTGTAATGAAAAGAACCACCAGAAATATCAGAAAACTTTAAATAAATTTAGTTGTTTTCATATGGTAAATTGAAATAAAATATGAGTTTCTTATATCTGCTTCTCCTTAGAAAGCGTGGGTATATAAATAAATGGATAGAACCTTTATGGAGGTCAATTATTTTATGTGAAAACTACTAGGTAAAGTAATTGAAATTGGATGTAATAAAGTGTGAGTTTGGAAGAATTATCTGGAAAGAGTTCCTTTTGGTGTTTTGAAAACAACTTTCTAAATTTATACTTTTGTGAAACGTTGTATCGAACACAAAAGTGTTCTTCCAGGAAATAATTAAGAGGGAATTCGGGGAATTTTTATTAATATTTTAATTCTATTATCAAAATGTAAAATAATGATCCTTAATGATATTAAGCCTTATTTTACGCTTATTTTCCTCGATCTTGTCTTTTTTATCTTGTTTTTCTCTTTGAACTTATTTGTTAGTTAAAAATATTAAAGGAATTCATTTTGTTTACAGCGCATTGTATCAAATTTCAGTTATCGATGACACATTATCTTTTATTTTTCTATAATATTATACAAACTTATAAGAATGAATCATTTGTAAAATAATAATAAAATAAAATAAAAATTTTAATAAAATATAACTTAAATTGCTGAAGTAAGTTTCTTTTA